>OZ018327.1:17227133-18427133 GCA_963969495.1 Ceratothoa steindachneri
AATTCTCGGAGATCTGAGATTTCTCAGCCTGTACCCTTATGTGGTGGTTTTCCCGTCCTGGCGGGCAGCATACCTTCACACTAGTGCAAAGGCGGGCCGCTAGCAGGGGCTGCAAACCTCGTGCTTGGGAATCGTCTACAAGGGTAACCCTCAGACATTTCCATGCATAGGTTTGAGGCTTTCCTTCCGGAAGCGAACTCTCGGTTCCCTCTTTCTTCTCCATCTTATTTTTTTGCTCTTCTTTCTCTTCTTCTTTTTCTTATTGATCTTTTCCCCCTATCTTCCTTTGTTATATACTCTTCTGTTTCTACCTTTTCTTCCTCTGCTTTTACTTTATCTTCTGTTTCAACTTTCTCTTCTTCTGCTTCTATCTGTTTCAACCTTCTCTTCTTCCTGTTTCTTTCCCTTTTTCTTTTTCTTCGCTGATTTATTCGTAGCATGCGGACTTAGCTTTGGGGGTGATACTGCAGATGCAGTGTTTACTACAGGGCTTGAAGTTAGCTCTGCTATCCTGACCTCGAGCCTGCGAATCAGTCCGGCGTGTTCCAATTCCAGGCTCTTTATTTTATCATCCAACTTCCTAGACCTTTCCTCGGAAGCCCTGCATGTTTCTTTTAACTCCTTAATTTGGCCGTTTAGAATGCAGTCGGTGCAGGAACTGGCCGGGTGGCATTTTTAATAACACCCCTCTGGAAAGTCCACGCACCATTTATCTATCTGGTATATTGCGCACGTGTATTTGAGTGTTCCTGGTCCTTTCTCGACGGTCATTTTGAACACTTTATAACAGTAGAAGCTTTGAGACCAATCAGTAAATAAAAAAAGGGGGTGACGATTTCGCCTCGCGTGAGTCGCTCCCGACAATCCTTTGGAGACTTTTCGGATCTTTCAGAAGGCACGCTCCATGTGCTTCTGTTCGTCCGACCGAGTTGTCAAACCACGGCGTGCCGTGGCTCCCAACCAAGCATCACTGACTCCCCCCGGAGGGGCCATCGATTTCTCACCAGATGAACAACGGAGCACGCCCCGGACTAAACTCCTACTAGTTTCACTTCACGACGGCTAAGATCTCGGAGTAGCGTTCAATGGATATCTAGCCACACCAAGAGACTCGACCCAAGGCTTTTTTATTTGCCTGGCAACCAACCTGAGAACAAAGGGCCGTCACCTTGGATCGATGCTACCAGAGGCACCCGTCAACGGTCACTGGGAATGGTCAATAATTACGCGCCAGGGAAGAGGCTAACGAGACACTACCCTCATCCCATTCATCGTGCCCCAACGCCTAGGACACCTCTAGTCCTAGTCTCTCGCAACCAGTGAGTGTCGAACCAGGGTTCTCTGGTTTCCGAGTCAACTTGTGTGTTGAAATCCTCCATGACGATACACACTCTGTCTTTTACAAGTTCACCCAGCAGCTGGTACAGACTCCTGTCCTGTTTTAAGAGTTAGCCAGGGGGTCTGTAAAGCACCAGGGTCCTGTATCTGGCAGGACCTATCTCTAGGTCAACACCTAGTAGTTCATGGTCTGATACGATGTTGCAATCCGTCGAGTTGAGAGTATCCTTGACATACAGCATCACACCGCCACCATCTCTGTCTGGCCTATCTTTCAATAAGAGCTGGTAACCGGGAATCGTGAATTCACCTTCAAAATCTCGGCTTGAGGTTTTTATCCACGACTCCGTTATGGCCACCATCTCCGGTTCTTCTGTTGCAACGAGGCCACGAAGTTCTAGAAACTTGTTTTTGATAGACCTCGCATTAAACAGAAGAACTTTGAGGGAGTCACCGACTGCAGGACTCTTTACGTTCTTCTGTTTCCCGCTTTGTTTCTCTGTCGCGGGGTCACTCTCTTCTTTGTGACCTCAGAAACGGTCGTTCCTGGAGTAACACGAGTGTACTGGCGTACTTCCTCCTTTACTCGGGGCCTGGCACTTCCTTGGGTCCGCTCCACAACATCCTGGATCTTGTTTGCGAGTACAGCTTCCCCTTTAAACGAAAGATGCACTCCGTCCTTTTTATACAGGTCGTTTCTCCCGTGAAAGTTGCGGTAAGGGTTTACAAAAAAGACTCTTTCCACCGTACAAGAGAGAGAGAGAGAGAGAGAGAGAGAGAGAGAGAGAGAGAGAGAGAGAGAGAGAGAGAGAGAGAGAGAGAGTGCGAGAGAGTAACAAGGAGTAACAAGGAAAGAAAGTACCCTAAAAGACTAGCAGTCGAGCGGGCACATCTCTGCTCAAATGCTTTACCTCCCTAAACGGCCACTTTTCAAGACCTTGTCTAGTCTTGACTTGAACTGGTCAACATATTCACTGTTGACAACCTCCACTGGAATTGTGTTCCAACTACCGCAGATACTGTGAGTGAAAATTTTTCCACACAGATCGCGGTTGTAACGCTTCAGAGAGAGAGAGAGAGAGAGAGAGAGAGAGAGAGAGAGAGAGAGAGAGAGAGAGAGAGAGAGAGAAAGAGAGAGGGAGAGAGAGTGTGTGTGTGTGTGTTGCGGAAATCATTCGAAATGGCCGACATTTCCTTAGCGATCTTCTTTAGGAGGGATCTGAACTGGTTGCATTTCATGATTAGGGAAGTTTGGTCAATGGATGACATTTCCTACACAATAGCGACCCTCAAAACTCCTAAAGTGTTGTGAATAGCCTCGTTGACATCCTTCTCAACAACACCCCACACGAAATAATTTAGTGGGTTCGAAGTGTGGGTGGCTGGGTGGCCACAAGTGTGGCGGTGAGAGTTGCTGAACGTTGTTGAACACAATGCCTCTATCTTTTTTGCATGTGTGTGAAAGCAGAGTCCTACTGGGAAATGTTGGGCTTTCCCGCGGCTACTTGGTCCATCCAAATTTGACTCGTCTCCAGCCGACATTTATCTTGAGTCCCTGCGGGGAAAATATGAGGCATACGGTAGCCCCTATGGTGACCACGCACAGAAAAATCAAAAGAGGGAGGAAATTTGCTGTACATGACCGTACGCCCGTCATCTTTATTCTCAACCTCACCATACTTCCGTTTTTATTTGTAAACGAGGTTCCTCAGAGAGATAAACAAAATCGCAATGGCCTTCACGCTTCTCTTGGCGCCGAGGGCGGCGAGTATGGCGTACCGTTTGTCGATTTCACTTGCCATTCTAAGCAGAAACCGCTTCTACTGTTACCTGCATGAACACTAAACTCTTACGAAGCGTTTGCTATGTCAAGTGACCTACATCGGTTCGGTAATTAGCCATTAAACACACTAACACACTTTCAAACTTGTATCAATTTACCTGAAATACACTATATAATATATATATATATATATATATATATATATATATATATATATATATATATATATATATATATATATATATATATATATATATGGTAAATAATTATATGCTCAAAAAAACACTAGTGCATACTAAAAAAGCCAATAGTTTAGTGCTAACTTGAAATATGGCCGATAATTTGGGCTACAAAATTATCGCCTAAAATTGCCCAAAGGGAGTTGATAATTGAAACCTGGGACAATTTAAGACAAATTTTTTGAATTATGTCTCAAGTCTGTGCTGGTTGTTCGCTCTCGCTCCTAAATTTGGGACCTATTTTATCCGATAAAACAAATTTCATCCTTTTTGGTTCAACATAAGCTAATAAAAGTAAACCGTGAATGTTCGGTGTCTGGTATGAGCTCCAAGTTAACGAAAACCTAGCTTTCCGCTGCGACAAAACTAGTATAACCCGTGGGAACAAAGAAGTTTTAAAAAGCCTATTACTGTTTTTAATACGTCTCATTGCACGCAACATTTTGCGAAAACGCTTGAATAAAACCAGTTAAATAATTCATTTTGTATATTTTGGTAGAGGAGTCCAGTTATCACATCGAGCAGTTATCGACTGGTGTAGTTTTGCCCTGGACATCGCCAGCCATCATTTTGAAAAGAAGGCGGATAAAAATGGTGCAATGGGTATAATTGTTTGAGGCATTTTGTCGCAAACCTATCATAGCATAGCCTAACCTAAACTAACCTAACCAAACCTAACCTAACCTAGCTTAACCTAACGTACCTCTTCATAAAAAGGTTAGTTTAGGTTAGGTTAGGTTTGTTATGATAGCGATTTATGATCGTCGTTGTCTCCGAAAATCACTTATTTTCACCCAAAATTGTTTACTTTTCGTGGTCGCGCTGTGTTCACATAAATACGAAGCCAGCTCGAAAATAAGCCATTTGCGGCGACAATAAACATCGTATGCGCGTCCCTCACTCCCAAATATGCCAGAAAAATATATTTTGTGCAAAACTTCGTTTTGGCGATATTCTTAAAATTTACCCAATATAATAAAATAAACCTGAAATCGGACCTTTTATCTAGAGAGTAAATGAATACCGGAGGTAATTGCGATCATAATCACGTGCCTGGCTCAGGTAATTTACCACGAAAACCTTGTTTCCTACTGCAAGAATAATAAAAAAACAAAAAAACAAAAGCAACCAATAATATATACAATATAGAGTTGAAAATGAACAAGCTCTGCTGACCAAAAAGTCGCGTGCCCTCACTTATTCTGATTTGTGACCACACCTAACATAATATAGCCAAGCTTATCATATTATATTCTAGCCTAGTATATCCTAGACTAGTATAGCATACCACACCCTAGACTAGAATAACCTTGCATAGCTTAGCCTATTATAGCCTTGGTTAGATAGCCTATCGTAGCCGAACATAGTATTTCCTATCATAGCCCTCCCTAGCCTATTTACTTTAGCCTACCTTAACATAGCATAGCATAGCCCTATCTAGTCTAGTATAGCTTAGCATAGCTTAGGATAGCCTAGCATAGTATAACCTAGCCCAGCTTTAACTATCAGAGATAGTATAGCCTATAGTATACTATTATACCCTACATAGCTTAGTATTGTCTAGCCTAACATACTATATGCTATCCTAGCATAGCATTTTATAGCCTAAATTAACATAATATATCTTGCCTTTATACATTATATCTTAGCATAGCTTAGCATAGTATAGCCTAGCCTATAATAGCCTAGCATAGTATAGCCTATTCTAGGCTTGCCTAGACTAGCAGAGTATCCGCCGAATAGATATGATGTTATTGCTAAAACAAAATCATTCTCGGACTATCCTTGAGAGGACTTTGGCAATTATAAAGAGAATGTAAAACAACATGATGTTATTAAAAAAAAAAAAAAGCAAAACGAGGACCGACCAACTGACATAGTGAGATGTAGAGTCACTCGCGACTAAAAAAATAACAATGCTCACTTAATCTGGAATATTCTGCGCAATTTTATGGGATAATTTTGTCGCCAAATTATTGCCTGCATTTCATTTAGGCGATACATACTCGTTTTTGTCGCCAAAATATACTTTAATTTTTACCCCCGATGCGCAAATAGTTTCTAATCATATTTTTTTAAAGTTTTTTTTTATAAATTACCATTAGAACGTGTATATTTCTCCATCTTTAACTTATATATATATATATATATATATATATATATATATATACAAGGGTTGGACAAAATAATGGAAACACCATATAATTTTCGAAAACTTTATTTTAATACGGGGTAAGACCACCATTGGCAGTAATTACAGATTGAATTCTGCGTGGAATCGACTCGTACAGAGTTTGAATTGTTTCCAGGGGAATTTTCATCCATTCATCATCTAAAGCACCATAAATGTTCCATGATGTTGAGATTTGGGGATTGTGGTGGCCAGATAAGGTGTTCTACAACACTGGAATGTTCTTTGTGCCATTCAGCTACAACCTTAGCAGTATGAACAGGAGCATTATCATCCTGAAAGATGGCATTTCCATCCGGAAACAATTCCTGAACCATTGGATGGACCTGATCAGCTAAAATACTCAAATAGTCCTGACTGTGGATTCTACCATGAAGGGAGACTATTGGGCTGGCGGATTTCCAAGATACGGCCCCCCCCCCAGATCATCCCAGAGCCTCCTCGATGTTTAACAGTTGGGAGCGAGCAGTCTGGATCAAATGGATCTTTTGGCTGTCTCCAAACGTATACACGGCCTAAGGTAGGAAATAAGGTAAAGGAGGACTCGTTAGAGAATATGACCCTTCTCCACTGCTCTTCTGTCCAATTCCGATGGTTTTTACATCACTCTAAACGTTTTCGAACGTTTGTTTCTGAGAGTAGTGGTTTTCGGATTGCAGCCCTCCCGTGGAATACGGTTTTATGTAACTCCCGGCGAACATTTTTTGTTGATACTGAGTTCCGGACTTGATCATTGAGTTCTGCAGTAATTTTGGTAGCTGTAGTTTTATGTTCTTTTGTAACAATCCGTGTAAGAGTCCTACGGTCTCTATCAGACAGTTTGGGTTTCCTTCCAGAGTTTTGCTCTGAGGAGGACGTTTTTCCTTTATTTGCCTACGCTGTCATTACTTTTGAGACTGTGTCGCTTGATACGCCAACCAGTTTAGCCGTTTTAGTGATGGTAGCACCTGCCATCCGAGCACCGACAATCTGACCTCTTTGGAAATCAGATAGATCGCTCAATTTAATAAGTTGTAATAAACCTATTTTGATAATATCTGCAAAAAAATAAACACAACACTATTAGCACAAGATGATGTACTTCTGTTATCAATCAATAAACATAAACATAGACAAGGTTTAGATAGTTTAATCAATCTTCCAAACTATACTATTACAATACTAGGTGTTTCCATTATTTTGTCCAACCCCCTGTATATATATATATATATATATATATATATATATATGTGTGTGTCTCTGTCTGTCTGTTATGAAAAATTCAAAGTATCGCATGAGTAAGCAATAAATGCAACACAACCTACAAGGGTAAAGAAACCTAAAATTCCAACTACTTTCTAACTCTATTTCAAGTTCAAAATCAAATGAAGGACCCGGAAACGAAACAAGAATGGGAACTTTGGAGATTGGCGCACATTCTCCGATCTATTTGGAAATGTCAGCAATAATGCAGTTTCGTAGGCTGATATCGAAAATATATATTTCTTCCCTTTTGGTGGAGAAATTATTAGTTTTAAACATAGGACCAAAGCAAGAAACTCAACTAATCAGGAAATGAATTAGATGCCCTTAGATTAAACACTGGAGGAGCCGAAATGACAAAAAAAAATAATTAATTCAAAAAAGAAAATCATTAATAGCAGATAGATCAAAACATTTAAAGACTGCAGGAAGCTTTGATAAGACCGCAAAAGCATTAATGAGAAAGTTAAAATCAAAACTATATATATATATATATATATATATATATATATATATATATATATATATATATATATATATATATATATATATATATATATATATATATATATACCAAGACGCTGATCGCCAGCGTCTTGGTCATATAAGCGATGAGCGCTTAATGACACAGGTTCAAATCCAAGTTCTTTATTTATTTTCATATAAAAGTTAAAATAGTTTGCCCTATCTTTCCGTTCTCTACATCTCCCATTTTCTTTCTTAAGCTTTTATTGGTTCACGTGATATTCTCCTAAGTGTTTTTCCGGGTTGTGTTACCAATTTTCATTTCCTTGAGCCTTTAAATACATCTAGAAAATCACGTGTCATGTGATTTTCATTATATATATATATATATATATATATATATATATATATAGAGAGAGAGAGAGAGAGAGAGAGAGAGAGAGAGAGAGAGTGGAACCTCGGTATACGTCCTTAATCCGTACCAGATCTTTGGACTTATACCAAACAGGACGTAGACCAAACAAAATTTTCCCATAACATATAAAAGGAAAATGATTAATCCGTTTCCATGAAAAAAAATCCAATTGTTATTGGCATAATATACATTAATGGAGTTGTTTAAAATAATTTAATCACTGTTGAATACTAAAATACAGAAATACAAAAGCAATTAGATGAAATAAATGAAAATTTAACTTCACTTTACCTTGCTCCCCCCCCCCAACACTGTGAATGCCATATCTCTTCTTAAAATTATCAAACCAGCCGTGGCTGGCTTTAAACGCTCCATTTTCTTGGCTCGTTCCTGCCTTGTTTTTCGAAACATCGGCCTCTATCAATTTTGCCTTTTCGAAAATCATTACCTCGATACTCTATCGCCAGCCTACTCTTTTTACCTTCGGCGAAGCGCCAGGTCTAGGCGTCGCTTTGTTTTCAAAAGGAGTGAAGTTCATTTGTACCCATTTAGAGCCATGAAATGACCCATATGACCACGGGACATATGGTTATTCACCCTCGAGATTTTAAATCTGCCATCGGATTTGGCGCTGAGCGGCGCCATCTAGGAGTAGAAGCCTCATTTAGCCATTCAAAGGCATTTGTAAGTGATTTGAACCTTGGGAAACCATCAATGCAATAACCATTTATCATCTTATTACAAAACTCCGCAGGTCATTGGAGGGACTTGCTCCCCTCTTATATTATCCAGCTAAAAAAGCAATTTTTCAAAATGCTCTAATGCCATTTCACCTCCTTCGCAACGTTAGACGATTTAATAATCTTTGTTTTTCACAATCGTAGGTACCGTCGTTCTCGGTATACGGTATGCATCAGCCAAGTCCCGGATACACATGTTACCTTCATACTTTTCAGTAGGGGTCGCAACCAATAAAAAATTACCGGTAATTTATCGATAAATTAAATTTTATTACCGCGTATTTACCGATACCTTTTTATTGGTAATTTAATATAACTTTAGGATTATTTAAGTTTACGCTCAATAAATTTTTTTGTGAATTATGATAGAAAACGTTTTAGTTTAAAAGACGAATTAGGACCATGTTTAGTTGTGATGTGTGTGCTATGTGTTGTTCTTTGAGAATACGAGTGTTATGTATGGATTGACGTAGTAAATCACTGGTAATATATTTCGTACTCATTGTACTATGTGTTGGTAATAATAATTTTCTCCTAAAACGCTGCAGAAGTTCGTAAACTTTACAACATTATGTTGTTACATTCATTTACTTGTTGATTCTAAGTAGGCTAGCCCTAATAAATATTAATACCCCCCACGTATTTTCGATTGTTTTTAATGTGTAGGCCATAGATATTTAGACCACGCGAACTTTAACTAGGGATTTTTGTCCTATTTGCATTTCATGACTTGTCCATTTTTTAAACAGTAGGCCTAACCCTTGATGTGGTATCCTAGGCCTATTCTACATCCTTTTTTTCCTTTAAAATGAACAGTGCGCTCCAGCAAAAAATATTGCATATGAAACGTCTTAAATCCTATAGGAAATAATACGTTCCTAGGGTAGGCCCCTATTTGATTTTTTATAGTTTCCGATTAAATAAGGCCTTTTTTCCCCCATTTCTTGGGGGAAATTCTTTTTGGAAACTAGGAAATGATGGAGAACTGCAGAAGGATGCATGACAGAAGTGGAAATGACATTTAGAGAATTGAGAAGATAAACTGCTGATGAAATAAAAGCAGAAGTAAAAAACTGAGACACAGAGAAATGGAGTAACAAGGAGTAACAAGGAAAGAAAGTACCCTAGGAGACCTTACGGTCCATTCAAAGAGGGTACCTTTGGACTAGCAATCGAGCAGGCACGTCGCTGCTCAATTGTTTTGCGTCCCTAAACGGCCACTTTTCAAGACTTTGTCTAGTCTTGACTTGAACTGGTCAACAGATTCACTGTTGACAATTTCCCCTCGAAGTGCGTTCACTGGAAGTCCACTGGAAGAGGTTGCAGGTAAAGATGATGGGTTATTGGTAAAATACAATAAAGAATATATAAATAAGTTTAACTGGGAAAATTTTCTATTGTCTTTGGATCGGATGGATAAATAAATAAGTCTGACTGGGCAATGCACGGCTGTATTGGCCCTGGACAGAGGGGAATATGGTATGGGGCCAATATGAAGGTGATAGGTATTTTGTAAAGTGTAGTACTAGACTACTGGTATGAGGGTATGTAAATGAATTTGACTGGGCAATGTATGCATTGTCCATGGATGGGTTAAAGAAGGTGCCGTTGTAAAGGCTTTCTTTTACCTTCGAGTTTCAACTGAACTGATCCATTTCGTCACGTTATGGAACGGTATTTGGGAACGGGGCAAATCCACTACCAGTGATGTGATGGATTGCAACTTGCAAGTACGCAATTTAATTGTCAAATTATCAGTCGAACTGCTCCACTTGGAAAATTGCATTATTCTCTATTATCATTTGTCTAATTTTATGTTCATATACCCAATTTTCTTAAAACAGATTTGATATAGCCTTCATGCCCAGATAATCAAATGTTTGGAGCTATTTTACGAAATATAGGGATGAAGCTAAGTGTAACACATGTGATAAAACATTGAAATGTGCTGGTAGTTCAACATCAGGATTAGCCTTTCACATAAAATATGTTCACCATATAGACTCAAATGAAGATGCAGAAGCTGGAGCAAAAAGACAGAAAACTCTTAACTTCTTTATACATAATTTGTCTATGGTGGAAGAAGTCTCAAAAATGGCTAGCGTTGATGGTTTTAGTACGAATATGATATTCTTTCCCCTACTTGTCCAAATACTGCACAAAATAAGGTTATTTTGTATTATGAGGACAAGAAACGTGAATTAGCTGAATTATTCAAAGAGAAATGTACAAATGGTCAACGGTTTTCTCTCACTCTAGATGAATATACATCAATTCAAAATAAAAGATTTATGAACATAAATGTTCATGCTGAAAATGAGTATTGGTCTTTAAGAATGCTATTAATCAAAGGATAATTAATTAGTGCTATATGTGAGGAGATGGTCAATGCCAGATTAAAGGAATTCAATCTCGTCATGAAGTAACACATCATGGCTTCTACAACCGATGGTGCATCCGTCATGGTCAAATTTGGCCGAGAAATATCACCAGATCACCAACGGTGTTTGGCGCATGGCATTCAACTTGCTGTAGTGGATGTTCTTTATAATAAAAATGTCAATGATGAAGAAGAAAATAAAATAGGACGAGGCACTTCCGAATATGATATACATGAAGAATGTGCAGGAGAATATTCATTCATTTGCTCTTACGATGATTATTTGGGTTTGATCAAGAAATTATGAAAAGTTTGCAAAATGTTTAGAATATCCCCGTTAAAGAATGATATTCCTCAAGGAATCGTCAAATCAGAACACGGAAATAAACTACAAATAATTCTTGATGTCAAAACTCGCTGGAACAGTTTGCTTGATATGTGCGGACGGTTTTATTAAATTAAATCATGCATTATATAAGCTTTAGAAATCTGCAGCAATGAAGAATTTTCTGAAAAAAATTGGAATATACTCAAAAGCCTTTGTCACACTTTAAGATCAGTTGAAATTGTATTAACTTCTTTATGCTCTGAAGATACCAACTTATCGAAAGCTGACAAATCGGTGATGCTCCTTCTTAGCAAATTGGCGAAGCAAGATTCATTATCTCGTGAAATGCATTTTTCTCTCAAACAACAGAATGAGAAAAAAAAAGAGAGTGTTGCCCTCTTGCGATATCTTAATGATCCTTAAGCTGAACCTTACATACTTTTAAGATGCTTTCTCCAGGTTCCTTAAAGAACTTGATCCAGAATCTCACACCGGTATATGGAAGCACTCAGGAAACCCCCGATCAGAGTAACGTAACTGAATACGACGACGACGAAGAGGAGGAAGATTTCAGATAAAGTCTCCATTAAGAGATGAATAAATTGGAATCAAAAGCTTCCGAATTCCTAGTCAAGTCCTTTATTTTTAATGTAGAAAGTGAATTCGCATTATACGAAACATTGAAAACGAGAACCGCAAAACTAGATCGATTATACGATGCTGCGAACCCGAACGACCAAATTCTTCAGCAGGATTTTTTCATAACAAAGATTCGATCCAGTCTCTCTCCTGCTACTATTAATGCCTTATGGTTCTTCAAATGGTACTTATTAAATAACCATAATAATCAAAACTAAGCATCGCTGCTATATTCAAAATTTCAAAAGATGTCATTTAAATTTTTGTCCTAAGTTTTTTAAATTTTGGTTTATACATAAGGATAAAATTAACGTCTTTTTGAAAAGTTATGTTTCCTATATAATTTTTTAATAAGGATGAAAAACAAAAGTAAATAATGTTTTCGAAACATATATTTTTTTAAAATGAAGAGAATATTACTGTCTTATGATAAAACACTTTTATTGGGTTATAAAAACTCTTAATGGCAAAGGATCTCATTAAAAAGTTCTATATACATGTGATTTTAAAAATTTCTAATACAGTTAATTTAACTATAAATTTATCGGAAATTTACCGGTAATCAAAAGTTTCTCGAGAATTTATCGATAAAAATATTGTCCGTAATTTGCGACCCCTACTTTTCAGTAGGGGTCGCAAATTACCCCCTAACCATTTAATTTCGTTGCTTTAGTCTTCTCCTTAACTTTATATATATATATATATATATATATATATATATATATATATATATATATATATATATATATATATATATATATATATATATATATATATGAGAAACTCACCACAAAGTAGCGCGTGAGTAGAGCAATAAATGCAAAAAATCACACAGGAAAATGAAAGCGGATTCCAAGTACTTTCAAACTTGTTTAGTTCATTATCAAGGAATAAGGAAAAATTTGTACAAAGGTGGTATATATATATATATGTGAAGCAGAAGAGCAATGCCCCGCCCGTGTACAACGAAAGGACCCAAAATAGAAAAATAATATCCAAGACGGATGTGAAGTATTAAACCAAATAGATAAGTTCTGCTTCCGGAAAATTCTAACCTGTGCGCAAATATGAGGAAAAGTGTTTTATTATTTTTCACTATAACTACCCTCGACTTCAATGCACTTGCGCCACTTGTCCCTGAGGCTTCGAATTTCCGCCAACCAGAAATCTCCCGACTGCTGTTCAATCCACTCCTGGACGGCGAGCTGAACATCATGCAGTGCAGCCTTGAGCTGGCGGAATAAAAAGTAGTCGCTAGGGGCCAGATCTGGACTGTAGGGAGGATAGTTGAGCTCCTCGAATCCGCACTCGCGCAGGGCAGCTTGTGCAACTCTGACCTTGTGGACTTTGACGACGTTGAAGTCGATCATGGGGCGTGAGGTTTCTAGGGATCCAACGGGCAGAGACCTTGGTTATGGCCAAATTGTTGTGGATGATGTTGATAACACTTCCATGTGATATTCCAAGTTCTCGCTCGATTTCTTCGACATTCACCCGTCGATTTTCGAGGATTATCCTCTCCACACGGGCCACATTGTCCTCGTTGGTCACGTCTGATGGGCGTTCTGGACGGGGGTCATCTTCAAGGGACTCACGACCATGGCGGAACTCCCTATTCCAGCGAGCAATGGTTGCATAGGAAGGGGCGGTGTCGGTGTACACTGCAAGCATGCGTTCATGGATCTCTTTTGCATTCTTGCCTTCTTTGGTCAAAAATTTGATCACTGCGTGGTGCTCAACCTTCTCCATTGTTGAAAAATTTGTGACTGACGATCTGCGATCAGCTACTGCTTCTTAAATAGACGAGGCAGGAGCGTGCGGCTGCCGGTCCTGACTTGCCATAACTTGTCCTAACACCCCCACAAACAACCATCCCCCTTCCTCTGTTTTGCCCTACCGATTCGCAAAACGTATTGACCGCCCCTTTTATATATATATATATATATATATATATATATATATATATATATATATATATATATATATATATATATATACAGGGGGCGTAAGGTATTGAGGAAAGATTTATACTTACACAAAAATGACTCTTGGGAAACAGATAATAATGTATTTTTCTCTGAAAAGGTTGTGAGGATAAGAATTAACGTATTGTTTTGTAATTTTGTTCATTAAAGTCTCCTTTAATATATATATATATATATATATATATATATATATATATATATATATATATATATATATATATATATATATATATGAATATGTACGACGGAAGGAAACTGAATAAAAGACGGATTGGAGTTAGTTAGTACTTTCGTCTATTCGACATTTTCAAACTCACAATGGTAAGAAAAAATAAGACACACAGTATTTATACTAAGCACGTTTTCCTATGAGGTCAACTTATCTAAAAGCATTAAAAAGTTGACCTCATAGGAAAACATGCTTAGTATAAATACTGTGTCTTATTTTTTCTTACCATTGTGAGTTTGAAAATGTCGAATAGACGAAAGTACTAACTCCAATACGTCTTTTATTCAGTTTCCTTCCGTGGTACATATTCATATTTATAGTTATCACGCGCTAACTTTCGTGATATTTCCCATATATATATATATATATATATATATATATATATATATATATATATATATTGGAAGGAGGCCATTTTTTATGCAGGATTCATTGAAGTCGACGTTTACTTTTGGCCTGTAGCTTTCTTATAGCTTTGACTATAGTCTCAACAGATGGCTCTAGGCGAGGAAAATTGCTCAAAGAGGCTTAACTTTATTTACCTAGACGTCTTTCGACCTAACAGTAGGTCATCTTCAAGGCAAAATGATGAACAAGTTCAAGTTCAAGTTAATGAAAGTGATGAAATGTGTGGTAGTTTTTCATAGGTGTGAAATTGCTTACTAGTTTGCCCTGGCGTTGAATGCATCACTAGCAAACTTTTTTATTATTCTATGTTTAATTTTTGTAGCCTCCGTCAATAATATTGCTGGCCCTCTATGACGGTCAGGTTCTTCCATTGTTTTATAACTTTTGTTTATAAAACTAACTATTTTGTTTCTAGTTTCCTATCGTCATTTTTGCCTCTTTTATTTGTACTTTTTAACTTTGTTATTGATTTATTGGTTATTTTCTTTCAATTTAAATTTTAGCTTGGGCACTTTACCTCTTTTTTATCTATGCTTGTTGGTATTGCAGTTAATACATCTTTCTCTTCTTTTTATTTTCGTTAACTTTGTTATTTAATTATTGATTTCTTATTTTTAATTCAAATCTTAATTTGGGCACTTCGCCTCTTTTTGTTTACGTTTTTTATTATTGCTGTTAGACTATCTTCCTTTTCTTATTATTTTAGTTAACTTTGTTGATTATAACTTGGGCACTTTGCCTCCTTTTTCTTTATACTTTTAATTGCTCTATCTCTTCCTTTTGTTTTAGTTGAAGTTTAATTTGGACACTTCACCTCTTTTTATTAAAGTTTATTGTCTTTTGTTATTGTTTTACTTGTCTAGATTTTGTATCATTGTTAGGTGTAGATTGGTCTTATATTTTATCTCGCACAGTTTCTTCCGCTGGGAAATAGAGCTGTTCATTCCACTGTGCGTTGTCTGAATTGAGGTATTTCGAGATTATTGTTGATTGTTGGGAGTATTTCTTTTTCTACTTTGTCCCATGTCTTTCTCCCTAGCCTCTGGATTTCCATATTGATCGGTTTGAGTCCTGTTCTATCGTGTAGAGTCGATTGTCGAATACGGTCGATCCTTTTTGTGCTAGTTATAAACAGTGTGGATTGATTCTGTACCCACTGCATCGTCCTGTGAGAGGTACAACTTGCCATCTGCGTGAGCACTGCCGCGTACACCAGGACGGAGCGTACCAAGCCCGTGTAGAGTTTCCTCTTATTTGGCATGTTGAGGCTTCGGAAACGGTACAGTTTCTTCAGCTCTCTTTTGACTTGGGAGACTCTGTTGTTTATGTGGGCCTTATATCCTGTTTTGGAAAGACGTAAGCCCAAGACCTTTCCCTCGTTAGAGTACGGATAAATTTCATCCTCAGCGAGAACGTCGTCTATTTTCCGCCGGTTCATCGGAATCATCTGGAATTTCTGCTGCTTAGTCTTGATTTTCCACCTTTTTTCGTAACGGTTGATGTTATCAATCTCGGCAGCTGTCGCCCTTGCTTGAACTTTAGCGTTCCTGATGGGACTTAAAACGATTTGTGTGATGTCATCTTCGAATTGCAGATACATCGAATCGCTCCTCACTGGAGCAGGGAGGTCTATTGTGTACACGCGGTACAGCAACAGACTCAGACAGCTACCTTGTGGAACTCCCGCCTCGAATTCAAATTTGGGTCTTTTGTAGACCTCGATCGCGATTTGGGCTCTCCTCTCCATGACATAGACACAAAGGACCCTTTTCCAGGATTGGGTTTAGCTGGAGGTTGAGGATATTGAATTGTATCCCTCTCAACCAAACCTTATCAAAGGCCTTCTTTACATCCCGTAGCAACACGCCTACGTATTTTCGCTCAGCTTTGCTGCATGCGAGTTTTTCGGTTAAGAGTGCGAGGGCAATCTCCGTTTCTCGTCTTCTACGGAACCCGTGCTGCTGAGGGTTGTCAGCCCCTCGCTCGGCTAGTTGTTCTTGAAGCCTGTCAATCAGGAGCTTCTCGTAGACTTTCGCAACGAATTCCAGCAGGGAGATTGGCCTGTAATTGACTAGTTGATTAGGGGTTTTTCCTCCCTTAGGTATGATGATTATTTTAGCAATCTTAAAACCATCAGGGAAGTAACCTGTGTTCAGGGAAGCGTTGTAAATATTTGTGATTCCCTGAATGATCTGCTGTGGGGCATTTATCAAGTTGATTTTGGTGATGCCCGTCCAGCCTGGTGCCCTTTGTTCAAAGGATCTTACAGTGACCATGACCGCCTCTGGTGTTATGGGACGGCCATGGCCTGCCATCTCCCTGCCTTCGTCTACTTGATGTTGTGGGTGCGTGCGGTGTATAATCTGATTCAGGTCTTCGATCAGTTGGCCTTCGAATTCCTGGTCGAACTCTTCATTGTCTTCTGGGGTGATACTGAAGACGTTTTTTCCAATAATTCCTAAATCTGTCTCCTAGAACTGCCGGGTCCTCTATATAATTTCCGTTCTCTTTTATTCGATCCTTCGTTTTTCTGGTTAGTCCTTTTAGTTTATTGATTTGACGCCATAATTTAGCCGGGTTCAGCTCGCTATCGGTTTTGGCTATCAGATTGTTCCAGATTTTCTCTTGTTGGAGGTTGATAGCCTTTTTTTTAGCTCTATGCTTAGACGCTGAAGAAGGGAGCTTCTTTCCCGGTTAGGACCTTCCCGTCTTATCTCTTCGTACACTTCCCTGTGAACACGAGCTATCTCCCTCATCTCCTCTGTCCATCTGGGCTGAGGAGGGGTTTTGTACTCAGTCTTGGGTACGCACTCGCGGTCTGCTTCTAGAATGGACGTAGTTATCCTCTCTATTTCTTCGTCTATTTCCTCCAAGGTTGTGTTGCTTAGGTCAGCTGGGACGTATTGACTAAGTTGTCTCTTGTAACGTTCCCAGTTGGCCGAGGCGTAGTTTTTGCGGAGAGAGACTGGAAGCTGGATCGGCGCGAGTGATATTGTGATGAGGATCGTTATGTGATCACTGGAGACTGTTGGACCGGTTCACTATGGTAGTTGAAGGAGAAGACTTCACTTGTTAAGATTATGTCAGGTTTGGTGACTGATGTGGAAGTGATATAGGTCGGAAAATCCGGCCCTATTCTTTGGATGTTTTTCTTCCCATAATCAATTCCAAGTTTAGGCCTCTTTCGTTGGTTCTACCATAACCTGCCGCACTGCATCTGGCATTGAGGTCGTCCCCTAAGATTGCCATTCTGCGGTGCCCAAACAGCATCAATCCTTTCCTGAGAGTGGTTCTTCATGACCACTCTGTAGCCCGGTATTTTAATATGATCAGATGTAGTGTCAATGCCGTGCTCTGTTATAAGAATGATGTCGGGGTCAAGCACCCGGAATATGTTTCCATATGCCGTTTCTTTCCCCTCCTATCTGTTTACGTTGAGTGTCAGGATCCTCATTCTGTTACTTACTCTTTTCATGCTGTCTTTTTAGTGTTTCTGGGTTATGTTTTTATTCCTCCCGTTTCTCTTCTTCCTGAACTCGGCGTTAGAAATTTGCACGCAAGTGTTGTGATGTAGAACCCCGTTTCGGGGGAGCAAAACTTGTTCTACTGTTTCAGTGTTGATTTCGGCATCGTATTCCCATTTAAATACTTTTGATTTAATGCCATGGAATATTTATCTGGGTTCCATCGTTTTGGGAAAAGCAAACTGTTCGCATGCGAATATTGTGAGATTGATGTTATCTGCACGCAATCTTTTCTTCTTTCTTCTTTCCCCCTTGGTCTTCTTTGTTTGAGGGACTTCTGAGTCCGATGAGTCTGAGGACTCCGAGGAACTAGTAGTAGCCGACCGAGTATTTTTCCTCTCTTTGTTGTCTACTTGTCTCTGTTTAGAGGCAGGAGTTTTCACTTCGACTCTTTCTTTTTTCTCTTTCTTATTTTTTTCTCAATTTGGGGGTTGTCTTTTTTGGTGCCATCTTATACCTCTGTCTGTTGGTCTGGGACCATCTGCAATTTCAGGACATCCCCGGATGGGGGGTGTCCGGGAAACACATTTGGTCCATACCGTTTTTGGCAAGCATTTGATTTAGCTCTTTAGCTAACGTTCCTGGACTCGTAAGATTCATGACGTGCGCGTGAAGAATGCACGTTGGAATCTTGGTTGAGTTCTCATTCTGTAGTTTGATGTAGGTCTTTTTTGTATCAACTTCTGAGAGGACCGCCTTTGCTGCTTGAGCGTAGGTTGTATTGACTCTAGGCGTTTTCTCTTGCTTCTTTAACTCATGTTTCTTTTTGATCACTTCTTTTTTGACAGAGCAGGCCATGGCCATTGACTTGTGTCCCTGCCCGCAGTTGACCCACTTTTCGAAGTTGTTTTTACACGTTCTCTAATGGTGGCCCTTTTTCGCTTCATTTGGCGCATGTTTCTTGTGGCTCCTTACAGTCTTTTGTCGCGTGCTGCTCCATTCTGTAGCACCTAAAGCAGAATTAACTGGAGTAAATTCTCCTTTCTCAATTTGGTCCCCACTTGCTTTGGCATTAAAAATGAGCAGACCATTTTCTTTTGCCTTTTGGGCCATTTTAGTCTCTGCAAAGACTACTTTAAAAACATGAGTGTAGTCACTCTTATCCATCCTGTTCTTAAACTTGACCACTTCGACTACCTTGGCCCAGGTTTGCTGGATTTTCTCCTTGATTTCCTTTTCCGAGTGTTGCCCGATCCATTGGTCGAGTCGCTAGAATACCACGCTCCTGTGGGCCAGGATCCGAGGTGGTATGGCGGGCTGCAGACCAATTCCCCGAAGGACTTCAACTGCCTCTTCTTTGGTGATGGCCTTAATGTCCTTCTCCTTCTCACAGATAGCAACATATCCAGAGGCCACCTCCAACAGTCTTACCATGGTAATACTTAATTTGCCATAAACAACCTAGAATACTTTTTCTCTGCTGGGCTTGGGTTGTCCGTCGATTGCCCGCAGGAGGGTTCTGATCGTGTTATCCTGGGCCATATCTTCGTGAGAGTAGCCCCTCGGGGCTATATTTTTTTTTTGCTCTTTAATCGTTGGTTGAAGTAACGTGATTCGAGAGGAAATAGTTCGTACTCCCTTTGTTATTGCAGTGATACTTTATGCTCGTTTGGGGTGACTCACTCTTCTTCGTAACTCAGCATCTATGAACGTGAACTGCCAAATGGGGTGAATGAATGATGATGGGTGAACCCGGGGAGGGGGGCCTCACCAGGTGTGATTGTATGGCGGACTTTTTGTTGGTTAGCGCGGAATCAACCATCGCTAACCGGGTGTGCCGCCCCTCGCGGGTTTCGGTATTAGAACGTGATATTGCAGGAAAATATATTGAATATGTTTGAACAATCGACTAACTTGAAAAATACATGGATAGATTTGTAAGGAAACGGACCAATCAGCTAACACATGGATAGACGTCCGAATATTCGATTTCTACGCACTGCTGATTACTTTACAGACAAAGCATTTTTACTTGCTTAGTAACGGACTTTGAGCACCGCTCACATATTAAAGAGCCTATACTGGAAGTCTTTTGGTGAATTTTGCTTCACCCTTCAGAAAGAGAGAATACCATTTACTTCACCGAGGATTCATAATTCAATGAGGGCTCAATCACCTCACTGCTCCCGTCTATCGCCCTGCGTGTGAACCTGCTCGGAGGTCCCGCTGAGGACTATCCAAGGAATAAAGGCCCCCGAGAAATGCATATTGTGCGAGATCCTCTACCTCGAACTAAAGGTTGCCCTGGTTAAACTTATCGAGGTATCGTCCGGGTCCATCGCAATCTGCGCCGTAACAAAAGATGTAGACCGGATCCTATCGGAAGAAGGAGCCAAAATACTCAAGACCATTGGCCTCGAAGCCAAGACCCCCCTCAAGTGGCAGCAAACCGCAGCATGATTTGCCAAAAGTGGAGAGTTGGGTAGGTGAGAATTCGGCGGAAGACCTAAGAGAAGAGACCATGAGGAGTAATCAATGGGCTAAAGTTCGCGAAGTCATTAAATTCCGCGAACACACCCACGTATTTAAGATTACCTTCGCAACCACCGATATGACACGGAAAGTAACAACGGACGGGCTCCTGGTTTTCAACATGAAGATACGAGGGGAGAATATCTAACAAGAGAAATTTAGTAGTATACAAATGTGCTCTGTATGCTTCAAGCTTGAATCACATACCACTAAGACCTGATCTGACAAAAATAAGCTGTGGTGCAGTGAATGCGCCACAGAAGGCCATAGGCATGACAAGTGTGAGAGCACAAAGAAAAAGTGCCTAAACTGCAAGGGAGAACATCTAACCATGGCCCTGAACTGCTAGAAGCGCCGGGAAATTATTAAAAGGAAAGAAGAGGAAGAGAAGAAAGTTAAAGAGCAAACATAAGCGAGCGCAGCGAAAAAAAATGAAGTGAAGAAACCGACGTCGACACAATTAGACATCTCAGGGGATCTTAGCGCAAAGATTCTTATCTGCATTACTCACGCGAATGTGGTTAGGTACTGAATGCTTTGCTAAAGGCGAATAAATTACTTTCTATCATCGTGCCCGCGGACCCCGAGTGCTCCAAGGCATTCAAGGACTCCGTCATCAGGACTAACTCCAACATTAAATCTGGATTGGAGGCTATAGTCTAAGCTCCCTCACCGGAAGAATATGAGGGATACGAAGACGACGAACAGATGGAAGAACAAGAGCAAGAAGATGAGGAAGGACCTACCTCTTCGGAGAGTGACGAGGGCCCATGCACTCGTACACGAGCGACGAAGAGCAAATCCAAAACACCGAGTCCTCCCCCGAAAAGCGAAAGGCCTGGGCACAGTAAAACCGACCGACAGGCCAAAAAAGAAGAACAACAAGATGAAGCACCGGTAAAAACATCTCACCATGCATCAGAATGCAGTAAATATACTGGAAATCAACACCAACAGATGGACAACTAAAAGGACACTCTATGGAAACGTGTTTAGAGAGATTGATGCAGACATCATACTGACTTCAGAACACGGGATTGACACTCGTAATTCCGAAATGAAGATCTCAAATTACGACGTGTTAGTCACAAACTTTCCCCAAGAACGGTACGATGGTGACACTATTGCGATCAAAAAAGGGATCAAATACAAGCAAATAAGAAACCTAGAAGAATCTTATTTCGCGATTGAGGTCGAGCTCGACTTAGGAAAGCTGGTTCTTGCTGCCTGGTACCAGCCGCCAAGGAGAGTTGTTTTACCTATAGACTCTCTCACTGGCCTATTTGGCAGGAGAGCCCCCACTATACTAATGGGGGGATCTAAGCGCCAGATGCCAGGCGTCAGGCTACAGGAGACACAATGGAATAGGAAGAAGCCTGGAGCTCCTGCTGGACAGAAACATTGTTCAGCGGATAGGCCCCGACTTCCCCACCTTCATCAGAAAAGTGTGCCACAAAGACGACATATGTTTGGCTAATCGACAGCTGACGTTTAACTACTACATGGGACCAATCTAGATTCCATGTAGTGACCATATAGGGATCCTGCTTAGTATCAACAGGAGCCTTATACAAATCCCAGCTGCAGTCAGAAAGGACTACAGAAGAGCAGACTGAGAACGGTACGCGCACCTCTTCGAGGGATACCATCCGCCAAACTTAGATGAGGCAATCCTCGAGAAGATCGACGAAGCACTCGAAGAACTCAATAACCATCTTCTCAACGCGGATAATGCTTGTATCCCTAAAACCCGGTACAAGTCCATCTCATCTTACAGATGGACTGTATACATGAAGGAACTCTACCGTGAGCTGAAAATACTGTATGAAATTAACATCACGAGTGCATCATTCGACTCAATCCAAAGAAGCAAGGAAATCAAGGAAGAATTGAACCAGTTGATCCCTGAACAACAGTGGAGGCCATGGGACGATGCGATCGATAGTCTCGATCACGAAGCATCACCCAAAGAATTTTCGAATAAAATCAGACGCCTCAAAGGATCGATTGGTAAGGAGGAGAAGATTGAGCTATTACATAAAGACGGAAACATAGAGACAGAAGAGGAAAACATCGAAAACATATTCCGAAGTTAGTGGGAAAGAGTCTTCAGTATAACTGAAGAAGAGAACGAAGACTACGGCATAGAGTTCGAAAGCAACATCATAGACGAGCTAAACGAACAGATACATAGGACCCACCCTCACCACCAGGTGGACAGACAGCGCGACGGAGACGCCGAGATTACCGACGAAGAGCTACTCGGCGCACTCCGCTCATTTCGACTGAAGGCCCCAGGACAATCGGGGCTTACAAAATTGAACTTCGAAAAGGCACCAGCAAATATCATCGAAGGAATAAGAAGAATATGCAATGCTTGTTTAAACACGGGATACTTCCCAGATGCTTACAAAACAGCAAAAATAATCTTCTTGCCGAAGCATGGAAAAGATCCGAGGTTGAAGGAGAACTACTGACCAATTTCACTCATGGAATTTGGTGGGAAGCTCTTGGATAAGATCCTCAACCTAAGGCTGGTGTCCCACCTGGAAGAGAACTCCCTCTACAAACCATATCAATTCAGGTTTATAAAAAAGCAAAGTACACAGATGGTAATAAATGTCATCATGGAAAAGCTAGCCCAAGCCAAACGGGAAAGGAATCACTTACGGCTGAGCCTAAGTGAAAAGTTAGAAAGAACTCTGTAACTATGTCATGGAGAGATCGGCGTACGTCAGTATAGGGTCTATGGACGGACCGAAGTTTCCGTTCACTGCAGGCCTCCCGCAGGGAGGAGGAGTCTATCCGCCACTCTCTACTCAATCTACACTGCAGATTTCTCGGCCCCTGTGAACCCCTCTTGCCTCAGCGTTCAATTCGCCGATGATTTCAGCCAGATAATCACTTGTCCATGGCGGAACGCGCCAATGCAAGCTCGTATGACCGCAACATAGATTGAAAGACTAAACATCTACGATGCACAATGGAAGATTCGAACGAACCGCGAAAAGTTCAAAGTAGTCTCCATCGGTAGGAGGTTACTAGCAGATGTCAGGGTGGGGAATACACGCTATCCATACACCACGGAGTGCAATGTACTCGGAATGAGGATTACCTCATCCGGGTACAGGAAGCACGTCGAAGATAGAATCTCCAAGGCGTCAGTTGCAGTCAGAAGTCTGTATATATTCAGAAATCTCCGTGAAAGCAACACAAGTAAGATCTACAATGTACTTATAAGATCTACGTTGTTGTACCCCGCTTCAGCCCTCTCTTGTGTCCCGAAGACACAAAAGAGGAAACTACAAGCGGTGTAGAACAAATGCGTGTACCTAATCACGGGTACACGCAGGCAAGAAAGAAGACGCCAAGAAAAACTTCACCGGGAGGCGGGGTTAAGTCCCATCAACATTGTCATCGAAGAACGGACAAGGAATATACAGGAGCTGGTTAGTCAGGAATTGAATGACGAAATCATTCAAAAGATTAACCGTAACAGAAGAGCTCCAAGTCGAGCCAGATTTCCGAGCTCCGCTAGCCTATTAGCTGGTGAAAACGAAGTGCCGTTCTACGCATGAAAAGGATTGCTTTTTGCCTCAAATTACGACAAAATCAAACCAAGACTCGATACCATGAATAAGGAAATTCACCGATTACTGACCATGAAAGCACAGAAAGAGACCTAATAACTACGATCAAGACTTCAGAAAAAAGAAGAAACATAAACCACAAAATATACGTACTACATAGACAAAATAACAAAGAAACTAAGCACAACACTTAAAGTAAAACTAATTTCAAAAAACAACAGCAAATGCACACTACATACTCGTATCAAAGAATATTAATGATATATAAGACAAATGGTTTGAACGCCATGATAATATAAACTCTTACGAAAACAACAGAGGAAACATAAACAAAATAAACAATTTGAAAGCGATAGGCCTGATCACCAGGCTTTAGCATCTCTTTGCAAATCTTCCACAATACTTTCTGTTTACACCACTTGCCTATTTTCCCTATCTATCCACACACCTTTTTATCCCTTACACACAATTATACTTAAACAATTAGCAAGTAACACCTGGATATGTTTAGAAAATCTGTTAAGAACAACAAATTGATGTTGGGTATAAGCAAAAGGAGGAAAAGGTTTAGGAAAATTCTGGTTCCATGCGGGGGCGTTGCAGATCCTGGCGGCGAGTCGTTGAGAGGATAGTATCTGGCTGGAGTTGTGTATTGATTGAAGGTCTGCGTTGGCAGATCATAACTTCCTCGGCCATTCGGAGTCTTCGGCGGTCAGGATTACGGAAGATGATGGAGGTGTTTTGGGTGAGCGTTTCTCTTTTAATTGACGTATGATGCGTTGCAGCATGTCGCTTGATAGCCCTGTCCTGGAGGTGCATCATTAACTTGCGCGACAAGGCTGTAGAAGCCACCCCTATGTATTTAGAGTAGCGGTGAACGCAGTCACCGACATTGCACGAGTATTCATACAATAGGCTGGCCTCTTGTAGGGGGTGTGTAGCGGGAAGACAACTCTTCTTCATGACAAAGGATCGTGTTTTTCTCGCCTTGTAATACATGACCAAGTTTATTTTATGCTCGGGGTTGGCTGTGGAAACGTCGTGGTGTATAATGGCTTTGAGAATCTTCTCGTCTTCCTTATAGCCTGTGTCCATTGTTGCATGATAGTATATGTCTATTGATGTGAAGTTTTCTGGTCTGTCCGTCAGAAGGAGGGTAGAGTTTATCTTCCGCTTAACGATTGAGTCGAATGCGGTTTCTGAATAGCCATTGTTCATAAGGAGCTGGTTCACTCGCTTAAGCTCAGCATCAATCGTTACCCAATTGGTGGAGTGCGAGAATGTTCTGTTCACGAGGTGGCTAATCACCGATCTCTTATACCTATCGGGGGCACTCTGAGGAACCACTGATGCAAAAAACCTAAATTTGTACTCTTGATGTATACTTCTGTCACGAAGCGCTTTTAAGAAGAACGAACGAGAAGAGAAAGAGAGAAAAAAGTTTATTGTCCTGATATTTGTCATTATTGCTTTGTTGCTTCCAGACACTTTGTATCTCTTGCTATGGAGCGAAGCCGTATCTTGTTAATGTTAATTACAGAAAAGTTATTCACATACCAATGTAGCTCCAAATATGAGCATAATCTTTGAAGCTACTCATTAACTTCATGGGATAATTCGTTCCAACTTATTGATAAAATATGCTAATATCAAAGTCCTAAAATTTGGTCCTCAAGAGTGTATCGAACTGAAACTAAATGAGATGTTTTGGGTCGTCATTAACCTTGCCATAGAATGGATTCAGAAAAACTGAAAACTCCTTTTTACGGTGTTTAAATTCATTCTTTATTCTTTTAATATCGATACATTACTGTTCGGTATTAACATCCGCCTGAATGTCAGTTGTGCCTTGCATGAACTTCAAGGTCGGAAAGTACAAAAGATTATTTTTGATAGACCCTTGTAGCTTTTGTCATCTGTAAAATTATGTTATGTTATATCTTCGAGTGGTCCTTCAAAAACTGCAGCTTCATCTCAAAGGTATTATTTATGTTTTAGGACAGTTTACCGCGGGGCGCAGATAAAATGGTTGGGGGAGGGGGGGTAACATACGTCTGGTTTAATATAAGTGACTCATCGTAAAGACCTATAAATAGCAAATTCCCCTCCTCGGACTCTACTTTCTCTTTGTATAAAGTGACAGGCTGGTTGACCAATGCCACTGGAAGAGGATCAACAAATGTAAAATTAACGGCCGTATGCTAAAACAAATGTGAAGTGCACATTTGAGCAAAAAACCTATTTTTTTATGTATTTTACATTTTAGCTCTTTGCATATAATAAATTTATAAATAATTGTGAAGCTACACTAAAAAGAATACTCGGAGAAGATGAAATAGATAAAAAGTCATCAACTTCCGAATCAGAAAATTTGGATTGTTGGTAATAAAAAATGCAATATATAAATAAAGGCGGAAAGGGACAAGGTAGGATTACAAGAAATCATATTTTTTGATGGTTGGTAAGCGAAAACAAAATAAATTAGTAAAGGCAGAATAAAACAAAAATAATTACAAATGGTGACGTTAAGAAAAAAAATAAATGATTAAAATTAAGGCATGGCTGTTTTTTGCCTTTTTCCCCGTATATTCGAAAGTTTTATCGAATTTTTCTAAAATATATTTTCCATTTTAATCTTAGCCCGATGAAATAACTACTGGCCCCTAAATCACAGATAACCAAAAGTAAATTATTAGCGCAAATTTGTTTCCGTATTTCAAAAGAATTCCGATAAGTTTAGGGTTTTTTTTCCTTGCATTTAGGCCTAGAAAATAAGCATCAATGTGAAAAAAAATAGACCAATAGTGAATTATTAAGAGACCAGGCAATGGCTTAGCCACTTTCCCCTACGGGAAGAGTTGCGCTTCCGTACTAAGATTAAAATCTTTAAAAAAGCAGCCATGGTTAAATTTGTATAAATTTTCTGAACTTCGCCAATTATAATAATTTTAAAAAGGAACTCGAAACTAAATTTCCCTCCTTTCAAAATATCACGTTGCTAAAATATTGAGTTATAGAAGAAGATATATAAAAATAAATTTTCTGAACTTCACCATTTGTAATTCTTTGGGTTTTAAAAATTCACAAAATTTTGATACTTATATTTATTTCTAAACTTCACCATTTTGTTTTTTGATATTATAAAAGAATTATTACAAATAACTTTGAAAAAAAAAACATAAGCCATTTGTCCACTAAGGAACAAAAACAGTTATTAATTTTTCATCCATCTTCAAAAATCCCGTTATACAATTACAAGGAGTTACAAGGAAAGAAAGTAGCCTAGGAGACCTTACGGTCCATTCAAAGATGGTACCTTTGGACTAGCAATCGAGCGGGCACAAGGCTGCTCAATTGTTTTGCGTCCCTAAACGGCCACTTTTCAAGACTTTGTCTAGTCTTGACTTGAACTGGTCAACAGATTCACTGTTGACAACTTCCACTGGAAGTGCGTTCCACTTACCGCAGATACTGTAAGTGAAAAAATTTCCACACAGATTGCGGTTGTAACGCTTCAGTTCAAGTTTGAAGCCGTGATTGCGCGTTCTGTTCTCACTCAGTGTGAAAATATCCCGGTAGTCAACATTGTCGAACCCTCGAAGTATTTTGAAAACTTCGATGAGCTGACCACGCAGCCTACGGGTTTCCAGCGAGAACAGATCTAATTCCCTTAGTCTATCTTCATAACTTTTATCTAGTCTTGACTTGAACTGGTCAACAGATTCACTGTTGACAACTTCCACTGGAAGTGCGTTCCACTTACCGCAGATACTGTAAGTGAAAAAATTTCCACACAGATTGCGGTTGTAACGCTTCAGTTCAAGTTTGAAGCCGTGATTGCGCGTTCTGTTCTCACTCAGTGTGAAAATATCCCGGTAGTCAACATTGTCGAACCCTCGAAGTATTTTGAAAACTTCGATGAGCTGACCACGCAGCCTACGGGTTTCCAGCGAGAACAGATCTAATTCCCTTAGTCTATCTTCATAACTTTTATCTAGTCTTGACTTGAACTGGTCAACAGATTCACTGTTGACAACTTCCACTGGAAGTGCGTTCCACTTACCGCAGATACTGTAAGTGAAAAAATTTCCACACAGATTGCGGTTGTAACGCTTCAGTTCAAGTTTGAAGCCGTGATTGCGCGTTCTGTTCTCACTCAGTGTGAAAATATCCCGGTAGTCAACATTGTCGAACCCTCGAAGTATTTTGAAAACTTCGATGAGCTGACCACGCAGCCTACGGGTTTCCAGCGAGAACAGATCTAATTCCCTTAGTCTATCTTCATAACTTTTATCTCGGATAGAGGGAATCAGTTTGGTTGCCCTAGCTTGTACGCGTTCCAACCTTGCGATGTCCTTTCGAAACGAAGGACTCCAAAATTGTACGGCATACTCCAGGTGCGGCCGAACGAGGGAGTTGTACAGACAAAGTACTATCTCCTTGTTACGGTATGATGATATGTACTGGAAACCTTTTAAAAGGCCCATGGCACAGCCGGATAGGTCATGGGCCATCGACTGTAGTTAGATCCGTAGTTGTATCTACCCAGGCGAGTAGAAGTACCTTGAGTTACAATTTCAATACTCATTTCTTTTATGCCATTGAGGAGTTTGTAATCTTGCAGCAACTAAGAGAAGCTAAAACTGCAATAATGGCTATACCATAATTATTCAAACATATTCTTGTACTCAAAAACTTTTAAATAATGAGAATATTATTAGCAAATTCTGTGGTAGCTGTTTACTTCATGGATATTGCGATACCTTCCTGGTCGCAAAGAATGTAGGACAAACGTGATTTACCAAACACCTCGTCCTTTTCCTCCAGGATTGACTACATTTCTTAGGAAGTCTTTCTTTCGACTGACAACCATATTTTCTCTTGTCTATCTTACGTGATCTCTTATTCCGCTGGCTTCCCAGTCCCTTGATTGCTCATATACAAGGCGTTCGGGAAAAATCTGCTGATTTTTTAATGTTTCCTTTTTCAAAAAATAGGTTGATGTATCGGTGAACAGTCAATGGCGTTGGAGAACATACAGAGTAAAGTTTTAGTCGAAAAATAGTTAGCTGACATAAAAGACTAGAAGACATTTGAATATTGGAAAAGTGTCACCTGTATCTTGAGGTTTCGCACCGGGTATCAAAATGCCGACATCATGACTGGTGTTCAATGCTCACTTAACAATGTGAGGGCTTAAAGACGTGACATAGGCAGCTACAACAGAGTCTATGAAGGCGTGGCCAGCAGAAAAGAACACACCAGGCATTTTGGCTTCGTTTGCAGGACGAAATTTACCCAACAGCTGCAGGACAAGGCGATAGAAGACCCGAGCAAGGGAATCCGGGCTTAGGCAAGAGAGATAGGTATTGTAGTTACGACCATGAAACTGTCCCTGAATTACGATCTTCGCTACCACTCGTACAAGAGGAGAGAGGGAGAAATTTTGACAGCCAAGGCCCAAGGGAACCGCTTGACGAAGGCAAAATGGCTCCTGAACAAGATGAAACACCCTCTTGAACCGGAGACGATCTGGTTCTTCTCATATGAAAAGAACTTCTGCTAGAACCAGTTGCACAATCATATAAACAGCAAGTCGCTTCCCTATAATCCATGCGATATTCCACGTATCATGAAGACCAAGTTCCTCCAAACTGTGATGGTATGCGGGTGTGTCTCCAGTGAGGGTGACGCCATGCCGCCACACATCTTTGAGCAGGGTCCTAAGGTCAGTTTGGACGGCTATGTAGAGATTGTGGTCAAACCATGGCTGGAGAATGTTGCTGCTGTAAGGTCATACCCCCGAAAGGACAGAAGTGGTTGTCAAAGAATATCTAATACTTTACCAACCCCACTTCCTGGCCTCCCAGAAGCGCCGATTGTAATCCTTTAGATTACCATGTGTAGTGTGTAGTTGAAAATGCCACCAACCGCTCTGCTTGCAACGCTAAGGATGAGCTGGTGTTCCAAAATCAAGGAAGTGTTCGAAGATCTTCCCAGGGACACTGTGAGGAACACATGCGTCAGGTTCTGGAGCCGTGTTGAGGCTGTGTGGAAGCTGAGGGAGGCACCTTTGAGTAAACCGTCATCTTCCAGCAATAATCTAGTTGATGTTTTTTTAAATTTTTAAAATATATTTATTTTGGGCTGAGATATTGCGGAGGGGGGGGTCCTTTATGAAAATGGTCAAGTTTAGCACTAGCACCCTGGACTAGAGTAACTCGCAAAAATAGAATATCGGCAAAACGTTCATTCATGTTTGTAATTCAAATAAAAAAGTAAACTTTCATATATTATATATTCATTACACGTAAAGTGGAATATTCCAAGTGTTTATGTTTTAAAGATGATTGTGGCTTATATTTCATGAAAATCACGAACTCAGTATCTAAAATTATTAGAATATTTTATAAGATCACTCAGATAATGATGTCCATTAAAGAAATGTCCAAATTCCGAAAGGTATCTTCATTTATACACTCAATATTTGGTTGAGGCTCCTATATCGCGAATTACTGCATCAATGGGGCTAGGGGAGGGTCTGGAGGCGATCAACTTGTGTTACTGTTGAGGTGTTATTGAGCCCCAGGTTACTTTGAAAGTAGATTTCAGCTCGTCTGCATTTTTGGGCCTAGTGTTTCTCATCTCCCTCTTGACAATATCCCATAAATTATTTATTGGGTATAGGTCAGAAGAATTGGCTGGCCAATCAAGTATAGTAATATCATGGTCAGCAAACTATTTGTTAGAAGTTTTGGCACTATGTGCAGGTGTTAAGTCCTGCTTGAAAAAGCCATCTCCATCCCCATGAATCTTGTCAGCAGATGGGAGGATGAAGTGCTTTAAATTTCTTAGTAGACTACAGCGTTGACTTTGGACTTGATAAAACCCATTGGACCAATACCATCAGATCCTATGGCACCACGAATCAACAGAGACTGCAGAAACTTCACACTGGACTTCAAACACATTGGTTTCTGTGCCTGTGCACGCTTCCTCCAAACTATAGGACATTAAATTCCAAATGACAAGCAAAATTTACTTGTCACATGTAAACAGAACTTTGGACCTCTTACTAACAGTTTTTTCCTCCTTAGCTCAGGTAATACGCTTCTGACCTCTTTGGTTCAGAAGTGGCTTGATATTATAAATGCGGTGGTTGTAACACCTTTCCTGAAGACATCTGTCTATATTGGCTCTGATGCCTTAACACCAGCCTTAGTCCACTCTTTGTGGATCTCTCCCAAGTTCTTGAATCGACTTTTCTTGACAATCTTATCAGGCTGCCGTCATCCTTGTTGCTTGTGTATCTTTTCGTACCACACTTTCTCCTAGACAACGTTCTATTAATATGCTTGATAAATGTTCGTTAAATGACTGGCCAATCCAAAGCAAGTTTCAGTTATATAATGTTAATCAACAACCTCAAATTAGCTTGAAACAAGCTTTCAAAACTTGGGCAAATACTTCTTCATGCTATAATGTTGGACATAAATCTTCTTAACAGTCATGGCGTCCGCCATAACTGCTACCGGAGCGAAGACTCAATCAAAAGGGAAGATAATATCGTTCCAAGTTCTGGTCACTAATTTTTCTCGTCCCAAGCCCTTCATGATCCACTCTGACCCAGGACAAAACAGTCTCTAAATTTAAAAAAAAACCCCGTTTTTAATTAAATAGGAATTGAAAATAAATCAGTTAAAACATAAAATTAAATGAATTGAAATTAAATCAGTTAATGCAATGGCTACCGATTCATCAACTATTTGACCGATTCTAACGAAATTTGAAACCCTTATATTACTTTAAATTTTCTTTCGAATGATATAATTCCCGAGGTCCTCCCAAGATTAGCCCGCGAATTAATTATTTTGTTTTGGTAATAACATAATAACTGCGGCTGACTCTAACAAAATTTGAAACCCCTATGTTGTTTTACATTCTATTTCGAATTATATAATTGCCAAAGTCGTCCCAAGGTTAGCCGGTAAATTATTTGGCAATAACATCATAACTATTCGGCCGATTCTAACGAAATTTGAAACCCTTATATTGTTTTACAGTCTCTTTCGGATGATATAATTGACAAGGTTCCCCCAAGGTTAGCCTGGCATTTATTTTGTTTGGGCAAAAACATCATAACTATTTGACCGATTCTAACGAAATTTGAAACCCTTATGTTGTTTTGTATTCTCTTTTGAATGATATAATTGCCAAGGTTAGTCCGGGAATTATTGAAAGTTTTGAAGTTCGTAAGGCCATAAATCAGAATAAGTGAGAGCACGCGCCTATGGTCAGCAGACCTTGTTTAGCAACGACCTTCTTTGATTTACTGTCCTTCTGAAGGGTGTCGATAATCGTCTCCTGGTCTACTGGCAACTCAGCAGTCTTACCCATGATTGTGGTAACATGTACTGTAATAGACCGAGAGAAACACGTTATTAATACTTTTTTGAATATTAATTAACTCAAAATCGAAATGAAATATTTAAAAATAATTGAGATACTGGATTTCTGATTTTTATAATCAAAAGCCATAATCAACCAATATTAAAACATAAAAAGACTTGCAATATTTCACTTTACGTGTAATGAATAGGTAATGAAATATGATTTTTTTTTTAATTGAATTACGAACATATAATTAACTTTTTCCGAATATTCTAATTTTGGGAGCTCCAGAAATATACTCTTCTGCTTCGGGGGGACAAATTTGTACTTTTATGTATTTGTATTATGTGCAAATTTGTACTTTGGGGTACGTGTACTCTGTACAAATTTGGTTTGGTCTTGGGGGCCGTCAAATGCCACTTCCCATCTCTTATGTTTACTCAGAGCCTTGTCTGGCCCAAGCTTAACCTCTCCTTCATCTGCTAACATCTAATTTATCATCTCCATCAACCTTCTGTCTAGATTTAGGGAGCTGACCAGCTACGTCTTGCCAGATTAGAAGAGAGGCCTTGGACCCTCAATAAACAATGCCCTTTAACACCCGCAGGTCGCAAGAGAGCAGGACTTGAGGGGTCCTTGGTGTGGTTCACGATTAATAAGAAGATCAGTTTTATCCGAATAGCCCCTTCCCTGCGTGTAATGGGTTGGCCACTTCCTTGCGGCCGTTCTCGGGTGCATATGGCTATACGGCTTATGACAGGCAGCACACCCAGCAGGGGAGTCTATTTTTTAAAATTCTAGCCACACTGTATGGCAAAAACAAATAGAATTGTAGAGTAGTCAGCCATTTCCAAGTGGATAAGACACGACCACCTGAATGGGTAATCCTGGAATGGAACCACCCCACTTAGATGTATCCCACGTGATGTTAAGTTGTAATTCAAGTTCCGCTTCCTAGCTGTTGCATGGACCGCTAGCACAGGAAGGGGTGGCATAAAATCCCCATCGCATGCAACAGCCTCCCTTGACTCTAACCGGATCCCTCAGGACAGCCTCACAGAAGGCCCTACTTAATTGTAGTAACGTTGGCTGGGCCTACAGGGTGTAGGATCAAAACGTTCTCCCTTAATCTCCCTAGCGGTCGGAGGGAGCAAAAATCATCTTCTCTTGGGGAGATATAAAAAACAATTCTTATGGAATCGCCAATGTTGCCCTCTTGTTTCGCTTTGGTACTCTTTCTTTCTTTCCTCTCGTCTCCGTCTTTTACACCTATTTGATATGCTCGTGTTGGTTATTCTATCTCACCCCATTTTCGTTTTAACAGGAATAAGATGAAATTGAAAGGCAATCCATTGCCTTAATGCCAATTAATGACGGAATGCTTACAGATGTAATATCATTAGGATTTCGATTTGTAAGACAAACTAATAAATATATCACCGAACATCTAATAAAACTTATTACAAGATCGTATAAACGTTTTTCCTATAACATTAACTAAAGACAACCAAAGATAATCCACAGCGGTAGAAAGTCCATACATATCTGCAGTACCTTCGCATAGTGTTGTAAACACTATTATATACAAAGTTTTGTCCGGTAAAGAAAAACATATTCTTGCAATTTTGAGGTCTATGACGACGGAAATTCGTTTGATATCTTCCATATATAACGCTATTGCTTAGGTTATGTAGTCTCCATGGCTACGGAAATCGTTAGTATTTTCTATATATAACGCTATAGTTTAGGCTATGTGTTATCTATTGCTACAGGAATTCGGTTGATATTTTCCATGAGCTCAGTATTCTGAGCTCATTTGTATGAATGTAAAAAAAAACGCTCTGCCTATCAGAAAAAAGTTTATTTAATTGAAAATCAGTACAAATAATCTCAAGGATCGTTATAAAGCGCATATTCAATGAATCCACCATTAGCCTCAATGACTGCTTCAATTCAGGGTCTGAAGAGTTAACATGTCCGAATCAGACGATCTTTATCAATTTCGGACAGTTTTTGTTATAGCAGACATGAGAGATTGAATGGTGTTATGTGAGTGTTGATTGACTTCTCTCTCGATGACACCTAATAGTCCAGTGAATTGAGGTTGGGTGAGCTATGAGGCCATGTGTCTGGGAGAACATGGTTGTGTAAATTCCCATGCATCCATGATGGATTGTTCTAGCCTTAGGAGATGGTGCAGAGTCTTGTTGGAAGAGATAAGGTCTTCTGTTGAGTACTTTGTTTATCCATGTCCTCACAACATTCTCCAAAACCGTTGTGTAGGCAGCAGCATTGACTCTTAAGCCCTGTAGAGAAAAGTGAGGGGAGCATGACATCTCCCTCACTCGCTAACGACACCCTGAACCATTACAGTTGCTGGAAACTTGGTATGCATTACCGTTGAAACAGAGCTTGGCACTCTGCATAACCATCTATCATTTTTGGGGTTTACCTTTTGGTCCTGGTAGAAGTTATTCTCATCAGAAAAAAATCAAAGCATTCCAGCTTCTTGATGTTTCAACCTGGAGAACAAGCGTTTTGCACGGATCAAGCGATTCTCTCTGGTTTTACATGATATGAACTTACCTTTCCGCACCACATAATGACTTAAAACGGATATATCGATCAAAACTCTTATGATGGTGCATTCTGAAATCCTGAAGTCCTTCCTTCTCAAATGTTCTGAGCGACTTTTAGGTTTTTACGCTATGGCCTAGGCTATGTGGTTTCCTCCATGGATACGGATCTTCGCTTGATATATTCCATATATACCGCGATGGTTTAGGCTATGTAGTCTACATGGCGAAGGAAATTCGGTTACTCTCAAACTGGGATACAGGGTCCCCTATTGGACCGTGAAGCAGTTTCAAGGGGATGGCGAAGGGGTCACTCAGTCGAAGTTTTAGGCTATTTGCGATTCTTGGCAAGTCCCATTTTTTATTTGCATTTTTTCTTTTCTTTTTTTTTTAATTTCTGATCTTGAATTCATTAAACGCACTGCATTGCTAGAGTTTTATTTCTAAGTGTGAGAGATGTAACTCGCTAAATGTGGTTATCTGTTAATTATTTGCCGAAATAATTTTGCTTGTGTCTGGCAGTCATAATGGTATCGCTGTGGTTGGAAAGGGGATGTTCTACAGTTTGCGTGATTGTATTTGAGTTGCTTTGATTAGAGGAGTAACAGTGACTAAGTAATGCTGGTTGTACTTTGGAATCCAAAGTATAACCAGTATCGCTAGATTAAGTGGTATAGGCTACAGTGATTGGTAGGATTGCTGGCTCACTTATTTACAACTCGGTGATAAAGGTTTGCATTTTATCCCTACCATTCAAGTCGATCCCAAATTTTGGAAAGACTTTTCAGGCTTCAAGAATCGACTTGTAAGCCACAATTTACAGTAATTAAGATACTCGAACATCCAAAGTTGGATGTTCGATTATCTTACTCGAACATCCAAAGTTGGATGTTCAATTATCTTAATTAATAGACCTATTTAATTTAGTTTTTAATTTTTAACAAAAATTATTAATTCGTTTTTCTAATTAAAATTTTTGTATCGCCCTTTTTCAGATTTACAATGGCTCTAAAAAAAAAAAGATATGATGATTCATATTTGAAATTAGGTTTCCATGTAATAAAGTCTAGTGGAGCAGAGAAACTACAGCGTGTTTTGTGTTCTAAGCTGTTAACATCCACTTCTCTAAAGCTCAGCAAGTTAAAGAGCCACTTGGAAACGAAGCATCCCAGTTCAATAAACAAAGATGTCGACTTCTTTAAAAGCAAAGCCGAACAATTGCACAAATCCAGACTTGATGACACAGGAATGTTTTCGCAGAATATTAAGGCTGCTCTAAAAGCCTCCTATGAGGTTTCAAGGAAAAGCGTTGATATTACCTTGCTGCAAAGATATCATATCAAATATGCTGGAAAGTTCTGAAGTCAAAGAGCTAAAGCATGTGTCCCTATCAAACGATACTGTTAGGAGGCGAATAGCGGAGATGTCTGATAACATACTGTCGCAGGTGGTCTCAAAGATTCAGAATTCAAGTTTCAAATTTTCTGCGATCCAGCTTTTGATGAAACAGATGTCGCCAACTTAACCCAACTTTGTGTCTACGTACGATGTGTATATGACAAACACCTGGAAGACGAATTTTTGTTTTGCGAAACTCTCAGCACCAGAACAACTGCAATGGAAATATTGAACAAAGTGGCAAGATTTTTTGAGGCACATGGAATCAAATGAGAACATGCCATTGACGTGTGTACTGACGGCGCTCCAGTAATGCTTGGTTGCCGTTCTGGTTTTCAAACTTTAGCTAAGCAAAAATCCCAAGATATTATTGGTACGCACTGCACTATTCATCTCCAAGGCTTAATAATGAAAATCGCGCCTGATGAGTTGAACAATGTTATGAGTGAAGTGATTAGAGCAGTTAACTTCATTAAACAGAATGCACTCAACTCTCGTTTATTTTCTGAGTTATGCAAATAAAGTGATTCCGAATTTGAAACACCCTTGTTGCACTCACACGTTAGGTGGCTTTCCAAAGGAAAGGTTTTGAAGAGAGTTTTAATACTACATGAAGAAATGCAGCAATTTTTGCATGATGCTAAACCAGACATGCACACAAAATTCTGTGATGTCCGCTTTCTTTTATCCCTGTCATTTTTGGTGGCCATATTTGAATTCGTGAATTTCCTCAATTTGGCGCTGCAAGGAAAGGAGATCACAGTGCTCCATTGTCATGAAAAATTGACAGCTTTCAAAATGAAGCTCGAACTATGGCATTCAAAGTTAGAGAAGAAGAACTTTGCCCCATTTGCACAACTAAATACAGGGTGTCCACAAAGTCTGGGTACATAGGAATTTTAATATTTTATTTATTTATGTTATTTTTCCTCCCCAGATCGAATGATGGCTCTGTCTAAAGAAGAAAGAATCGAGTTGGTACTCTTAAGTGGAAGAGAAGGATGGTCTTATCGCAAAATCACCGATGAATTTAATCTTCGACACCCTGATCGGCAACCTATTTATTTTACTGCCGTCGCGAAATTGGTCACGAAGTTTAAAGAAACAGGCAGTGTCTTGGACAAACCCCGTTCCGGGCGACCAAAGACTTTAGACGAAACGAAAAAGGTTGTCATGGCCAAGATTGCTGCTAGCCCAAAGAAATCGCTTCGTCGGACATCCATGGAGTTGGGTGTTCCAAGGTCAACTATCCACAAAATCCTGGTAGAGCAGAAGTTCCATCCGTACAAATTACAGATATTGCATCACCTAAATGAAGACGACCCCGATAGACGAATGCAGATGTGCGAATGGTTTTCAGATAAATTGGATGAAAATATCAATTTTACTAAAGACCTTTTGTTGGTTAGTGATGAAGCTTTGTTTTATGTTAATGGTGAAGTCAACAGACAGAATCTTCGATACTGGTCTCAAGACAATCCACATTGGATGGATCCATCCAAACAGCAAGGCTGCCAAAAGGTGATGGTGTGGTGTGGTGTGGTTTGTGGAAAGCTCATGTGCTAGGACCCTTCTTCTTTGATGAACATGTAACCGGTGAGACTTATCTGAACATGTTGAGAGACAAATTAATGCCTCAAATTGAGCGCCTAGGCGACGGACTTCCGGACTGGTTTCAGCAGGATGGAGCCCCTGCCCATTTTTCTACAAATGTTAGAGATTGGCTGAATGGCACTTTTCCTCACTGGATTGGAAGAAGAGGTCATGTGGAGTGGTCCCCTCGTTCAGCAGACCTTTCTCCCCTTGATTTCTTTTTCTGGGGTATGTTAAAAGAGAAAGTTTACTCAATGAAGATTGCAAATCTAAACCACTTGAGAGAACGCATTATCAGTCAGTGTGCTGAAATCGACGGCAATGTACACCTATTCAATCGAGTTCACCAGAATTTAGCAAGGCGCATCGAATTATGCATTGCAAATAATGGAAATCATATTAAAAATATAATTTATTAACATTATAATTAAATACTATTGTTTTGTTCTAAAGGTATGTATTTATCCCCTATGTACCCAGACTTTGTGGACACCCTGTACATACGGGGGTTGGACAAAATAATTGGAACAGTAGAAATTTAACACCAATATTTCGATGAGCCAGTATATTATGAATATCCATCCAAATTCCATTGTGAGTGTTTTGTTTTTAATGTAGATACATAGTTTTTATTTATCAACTTTAATGATTATTTGTATTTCTTTTTCAGATCGTGGTATAAATGTTATGCGTCACCTCACTGAGTTCGAAAAAGGGCAAATTGTTGGAGCTCAAATTGCAGGAGCTTCCGTCACCAGAACAGATAAACTCCTTGGTTTTTCGAGAGCTACCATATCAAGGACCATGACAGAATTCAAGAAGCAGGGCAAAACCTTCAGCAGGAGGAGTAATTCTGGCAGGACATCGAAGCTCGCTGAAAGAGACCCACGAGTGTTGAAACGGATTGTGACGAAAAATCCCCGGACAACTGCCCCTAAAGTGACTGCAGAGTTTAATCAACATCTCACTAGCCGAGTTTCGGCCAAAACTGTTCGCCGTGAGCTAAATAAAGCCGGATATCATGGAAGAGCCGCCATCAAGAAGCCTCTGTTTTCTCATCAAAACATTAAGAAAAGGCGGAACTTGTGTAGAGATCACAAGGGGTGGTAGACAGAACAATGGAAGCAAGTAATATTCTCCGACGAGTCCCGTTTTTCTCTTTTCTCCACTGCAGGGTGGGTTTATGTGTGGAGGCAGGCCGGTGAAGCTTTTAATACTGACTGCCTTCTTCCTACAGTGGAGCACGGAGGAAGGTCAGTGATGGTTTGGGCAACCCTATCTTAGACTTCTCTTGGTCCAATCGTTGCCCTGCATGGTAGGATCAACAGCAACGAATATCTGAATATTTTGGAGGATCAAGTCCATTTCATGGTCCAGACATTATTCCCTGATGGTGAGTGCTTTTTTCCAAGATGGTTAAGAATTGGTATGAAGAGCATAAGAGTGAGTTACAACACATGGAGTGGCCCCCACAACCTCTTGGAGCCGTTAGCCTCCACTGTCGTGTCTGAAACAGCTGGAGCAGGTATTGCAATAAGAATGGCTCAAGATTCTTTTCAATGAAGTCAGGAAGCTGTATGAATCAATTCCAAGACGCATCGACGCTGTTCAGAAAGCAAAAGGAGGACCAACTCCGTATTAAATGAATATTCATTAAATTTAACACGTGTTCCAATTATTTTGTCCAACCCCTGTATATTGGTAAAAATGAGCTTATCGTCTAAGTCGATATACTTGAGGTGATCAAACAACATGTATCAATTTATCATTATTTTCCTGACCTACAAGAACTTGAAAAATACTATCAATTTATCAACAACCCATTTGTACTCTCCATTAATGATCTGACTTCGGAGGACAATTTAATTCATGAATAGTTTATTGATTTGATTAATGATGGGGATGCAAAACATATTTTCCGTGAAATGTGTTGTAATGATTTTGGATTGAAATGGCATAGTCTTATCCCGAGATTACAAAGATGGCTCTAAAAGTGCTGATTCCATTTGCCACCACCTATGAGTGTGAGATAGCGTTTTCCACACTACTTGCCATCTAAACAAAATCCCGAAACAGATTAGAAGCGACAAATGACATGAGAGTTTCACTGGCCAAACCTAGAAGAACTGGTTCAGGCAAAGCAAATGCACCCATCCCCTTGAATGTACATTTGATAATTAAGATTGACATTTTCTCAATAAATTATAATTGAGTGCCAAAAAAATGTTTTTGTTTCAGTAACCTATATGTTAATTGTAATTAATTTAAAAGGGTCCACGAGTCATTTAAAAAAATTGTAAAGAGACCGCCACGCAAAAAATCTTAAAATAGTTTAAGAATCATTGATATATAACGTCTGGAGTAAGCTATGGGGTTTCCATGGGTGCGGAAATTCGGTTGATTTATTTAACTCTAGGCGTAGGCTTAATCACTGCAAATATAATAGACTTTCTACCAGATCATGTTTAGTTTTGTTAATAAATGTATTTATTGGGCATAAATTGTGAGCAATCCTATTTTAAATAAATGAACCGAAATTCCGTAACCATCGGCTTTATAATTGCAAGAATATCTGCGTCTTCTTTCTGGGTAAACTTTGTCTAAGCGAAACCTTCAATCGTCGGTTTTGGTCTGTGGAGTGACCCGTAAACGAATAGTTGTAACTAGTAAATGAAAAAGAGGGAAAATACTGAAAAAGAATGAATAATACAAATGTATTGTTTAAGTATAAGCTTAAAAGAGGTCATTTTGAAAAAAAATTGAAAGTGTAATTAAGATTTTTCCTATTTCTTCTCCCGCGTTGGTTTAGATGAGGCCAAAAATAAACTCGTTGAGATACATATTTTGTACTTGTGTAAGATTTCTATGATTACCAAATTTTAACATCCTTTTTCACATCCATTGGCATTTTAAATTTTAGTAGGACTCAAAAAATATTTTAAACTGAGATGAAATAAATATAAGCAAAAAAACTAATTCCTAACATCAGGTCGGAAAAAGTGGATGTATTCGTACATATTTCAGCGAGTTCTGTAATTTATTCAGACATTCTTTATATTTTTCCTATTTCGTATAGTAATTATCATTAAAATAAGAGTTATAAGTCTTGCAACATAGTTAACTGAAGGTATCAAACAAAATTAGGGCAACCGTTATATTAAATAAGGATTTAACGAATTGGAATAAATGTTAGTCTATTTTGTGTTTACGTCTTTCGAACGGCCAAATTTAATCCCCGTTTGTTTACATTTTTCCTGATTGATTGGTTAATTAAAGGGTTTGGAAAGGTTCATTTTAATTAGAATTACGAATTAAGGATTTAAGGTCTGTTATTTGTTTTGCTTTGAATTAGTTTTTTCGCTTTACAGTTGTTTTTGTGCGAAATGTCTGAGTGCATGGAGTTGCTGTTGAAGCGAATGGAAGGTAGCCGGGTAGAGTTTGGGAATGGCGGTTGTATTGGGGAAAATTACATATTCTAATATCGATATTATTTTGAAGGTGATGTTCTGATGTTCCTGTGGCTGCAGATTTTGGAGGAAGTTTGTTTTGTTTTTTGTATAAATTACATATATTATATCGTGCATTGTAGCAGCACGATTTAGTTTGTGATAGGCCATGATAGTGAGGCTTTTTTAAGCAGTTTTGGACGCAATTTTGCGGATGCAGTTTATGATGCGTTATTGACTCGAATGACCTATGATAGGCACTTTCAGCTTATGTTATGTTGTTATGTTATGTTAAGAAGGGAAAACATATGGCCATTTTTTTGCATCCAATTTCGAGAGAAACTAAAGACAAATAAATCATATATTTTTAATTCATGGTTTCCTTATTGATTTTCTTCATTGTTATTTTATTCAAACGCTTGATTAGTTTTTTTTATATTGATTTAATTATATTTTGGTATATGATCTTTATAGTATGGAGCTCGAACCAGCCGAGTGGATAAGGCGTTCGATTTCCATGGCGCGGGTAGCGGGGACGAGTCCCGGCTGGATAGGACATTAAACGACGCTAGAGGGAGCTGCCGTTTATCAGGCGGAACGTCGTGTCTGAGGATCAGGCAGCTGCGGCCACCACATACACAACCCATTACAACACTGTTGTCTCTTCCTTCGCACACAATACATCACTCTTCCGCCTGGAAACCTGCCGGGTAGTGGCAAAACACAGTATTGTCACTCTTTCTACACTCCCCCACCCTACGCCAGCCCATAAGAACCAGCCCTTAGGGCATTTGGATTTCTCAGCAAATGGCATTCTGCTCTTTATATGAATTTTATGTGGGAATAAAATATGAGGTCATTTTTACAAAAAAAGGATGGTGTTTGAACACACCGCAGAGGGGGGGGGGGAGATCTTCATTGTGGGGTTTGGTTAAGTTTTAAAGGAGGGGGGGCAAAGTTTATGACTCAGAAGGCCATTTTTTTGACTGTCGTAAAGTATTGTTTTTAAGTTTAAAAAACAAAAAGAACGAGTTTAAAACAAGTTAAAACAATGAGAACAACTTTAAAGCAAGCTAAAAACACCGAGAAGTTTAAATCATGTTTTAAAACAATTTAAAAAACCATGTGAACAAGTTTAAACCAGCTAAAACAATGAGATCAAGTTAAAACAAGCTAAAAACAATGGGAAATGGTTTAAGATAAGCTTAAAAACAATGAGAATAGGTTAAACCAGTTTTAAAACAAGCTTAAAAACAACGATAATAAATTTAAAACAAGCTAAAAACAATGAGAACAAGTTTTTTTAAAAGTTAGAACAATGAGAATTTATTTAAGCCAATGTAAAAACAATTAGAAAAGGTTTTAAAAAAAGTAAACAAAGAGAAAAGGTTTAAACAAGCTAAAACAATGAGATAAAGTTTAAAACAAGTTAAAACAATGAGACATTGTTTAAACCAATGTGAAAACATTGAGAACAGGTTTAAATAAGTTTTAAAACAAGCTTGAAAAGAATGAGAACAAGTTTAAAATAAGATAAAAACAATGAGAAATCGTTTAACCCAATGTAAAAACAATGAGAAAAGGTTTATAACAAAGTAAACAAAGAGAACAAGTTTAAAACAAGCTAAAAACAATAAGAACAAGTTTAAAGCAAGCTAAAAACAATGAAAACAAGTTCAAAGCATGTTTTAAAAATACTGTAACTTAAAAAACAATGCGAACAAATTTAAACAAGTTAAAAGAATGAGATCAAGTTTAAATCAAGCTAATGACAATGATAACAGGTTATAACCAGTTTTAAAACAATGAGAACAGGTTTAAAAAGAGTAAACAATGATAATAGACTTAAGCCAAGCTAAAAACGATGAGAACAAGTTTAAAGCAGGCTATAAATAATGATAACAAGTTTGAAACATGTTTTAAAACAAGTTAAAAGAATGAGAACAAGTTAAAAAAGCAAAAAAACCTAAGAACAAGTTTAAAACAAGTTAAAACAATGAGAACAGATTTAAAACAAAGTAAACAATGATAACAGGTTTAAAGCTAGTTATGAACAAGGAGAACAAGCATGTTTTAAAACAAGTAAAAAACAATGCGAACAAGTTTAAATAAGTTAGAACAATGAGATAAAGTTTAAGAAAAGCTAAACAAATGAGTAATTGTTTAAATAAAGCTAAAACAATGAAAACAGGTTGAAATCAATTTTTAAAAGGCTTAAAAACAAAACGATGAGAACAAGTTTAAAACAAGCTAAACAATGAGAACAAGTTGAAAACAAGATAAAACCATGATAAATTGTTTAAACCAATGTAAAAACTATGAGAACAGGCTTAAAACAAGGTAAACACTGAGAACAAGTTCGAAACAAGCTAAAAACAATGAAAACAAGTTTTAAGTAAGCTAATAACAATGAAGACAAGTTCAAAATATGTTTTAAAACAAGCTAAAAAACAATGTGAACAATTTTAAACAAGTGGAAAGAATGAGTTCAAGTTGAAAACAAGCTACAAAAATGTAAAGAAGTTCAAAGCATGTTTGAGAACAAGCTAAAAACAATCTAAACCAGTTTAAACGTTCTAAAACAGTGAGATCAAGTTTAAAACAAGCTAAAGACAATGAGAAATGGTTTAAAACAAGCTAAAAACAATGAAAACAGGTTAGAGCCAGTTTTAAACAAGATTAAAAGAATAAGAACAAAATTAAAACAAGCTAAAACCAAGAAACAAATTTAAAACAAGCTAAAACAATCAAAAATTGTTTTAAACAGTCTAAAAATAATAAAAACAGGTTTAAAACATAGTAATCAATTATAACAAGTTGAAAACGAGTTCAAAACAAGGATAACAAGTTTAAAGGAAGCTAAAAACAATGAGAAATGGTTTAAAAACAGGTTAAAAACCGTTTTAAACAAGCTTACAACAATGAGAACAAGTTTAAAACAAGCTAAAACAAGGATAAATTGTTTAAAACATTGTAAAAACATAAGAACAGATTTAAAACAAAGTATCAATGATAACAAGTTTAGAAAAAGCTAAAAACAATGTGAAATAGTTTTAAAAAGCCAACAAAATTAAATCGCTTTTAAAACAAGCTAAAATAATGAGAAATTGTTTAAATACTATAAGAGCAGGTTAAAACCAGTTTTAAAACAATGAGAACAAGTTTCAAACAAGCTAAAAACGATGAGATTAAGTTTAAAATAAGCTAAAAACATTGGGAATAAGTTTAAAACGAATTAATAACAATGAGAACAGTTTTAAAACAAGTTTAAATTAAGTTAAATCGATGAGAACAAGTTTAAATGAGTTAAAAACAGACTAAAAACAATGAGAACAAGTTTATAACAAGCTAAAAATAATGAGAACAGGTTTCAACCAAGTTTAAATTACAATTAAAAACAATGAGAACAAGTTTAAACCAATTTAAAACAACATAAAAATTAGTATCAAATTTAAAATAATTTTGAAAACAAACATAAAGACAATAAAAACAAGTTAAAAACAAACTAATAGGAATGAAATAAGTTTAAAACAAATATAAAACCCAGCTAAAAACAACGATAACACTTTAAAACAACTTTAATAACAAGTTAAAAACAATAGAAACAAGTTGAAAATAAGTTTACAAACATGCTGCCAAAAAATGAGAACACGTTCAAAAGAGTTTAATAAGAAACTAAAAACAATGGAACCAAGTTTAAATACAAGATAACATTGAGAACAAGTTTCAAACAAGATTAAAAACAATTAGAACAAGTTTAAAATAGAGTAAAACAATGAGAACATGTTTAAAATAAACTAAAAACATTGAGATCAAGTTTAAAGCAACCTAAAAACAATGAGAACATGTTTAAAACATTTTTAAAACAAGTTAAAAATAATGCGAACATGTCTAAACAAGCTAAATATTAAGCTCAATTATAAAACAAGTTAAAAACAATGAGAAATTGTATAAAAAAGCTAAAAATAATCAGAACAGGTTAAAACCAACTTTACTTTTAAAACAAGCTAAATAAAATGAAAACAAGTTTAAAGCAAGATAAAACAATGAGAAATTGCTTACATCATAGATAACGAATACTTGATTGGTAGCTTCCGCAAATCCCGGAGTCAGCTGCTTTCATAGTCGGGCGACAGTCAGCGCGGGTGTTTGCCGCTATGCCCGCCGGGCGGCGACCCCAGTCATTGTTACGACTTAGTCTGGGCGAGACGCTGCCGCCATCTTTGAAAATTTTGAAATCATAATTAATTGTATTTATTCGCTGTTGTAGGCCTGTTAGCTCTAGTACTTGTAGGTAGTGAAGATGTGGACTCCTACTATTTAAGTGAATAAGTTATAATGTGTGTTAAACAAGGGAAGCCAGCATATGATACCTATCTGTTGTTTGGGGAGGGAAGCTGCCGCCCACGGTAATTACACTTAAATACTTCCCGTTTTAGGCCTGTTAGCGTGAGTACTTATACCAAAAGGTTGTGTTTAAGTATCTAAGAGTGGGTTAAAGTTAAAATACCCTGTGAAATATTAATGAACAATCATAATATATGGTGTGACACAAGCCTATAAATTATGGGATATATTTTTACTATACGCTCTCTATGGTAGTGTTGCACCGATAATATCGGCAAGTTATCGGTATCACCCATGACATCGGACAAGGAGGAGCATGCCTTTATCCGCCACCGCAACATGTCTGGCACCAACTACTGGACCGAGGTCAAACAGTTCTTCCAAGCAGAGACCCTCATCAGGACCATCTCCCTCATCAAGCTATCTGGATACACCCTGGAAGAAGTCAAGGAGCACATGTTCCCACTCCATGAAGCCAAGAAAACAAACAACGACCAACTGGCCAAGGAGTTTGTTGAGGAGCTGGAGGACATCGACTCCGAGAGGTTAGACCCGGGCGAGGCCGGCGGAGTGGGACATTTCTGCGGGTACTTGGCCAGTAAGGCCCACAGCCGCCTAAAGTGTGCTTTTGCCAGGAGGCTCTGGTAGAGGGCAACACCCTTATGCCCTCAGTGCAGGTGGCCGACCCCGACAAGCTACCAGAGACTTTCAGAGAGATGATTGAACTCCAGGGCCGCGGCGGTCTCCTCTACACCTCAAACGAGTGCATCCACATGGCCATGATGGCCGTGGAAGTCTTCAAGGCGATGACAACACTAGGCGAAAGCAGGGCCAAGTTCCTGCCGGCTTACTCTTCAGAAGAAGTGTTCGTGAGTGTCTACAAGAAAATAATGAGCAATGACTTAAGCATGTCCCTGCTGGACTGTAAAAAGGGTTGCAGCCTGGTCAACACCGTTGTTCCTGTCATCGCCAGGTCCCTCTTCCATGTCATGGGCAAAAATATGGTGTCAAAAGCTAACATTGATGCCCAGGCAAAAGTCAAAAGAAGAGTCATAAAAAGAGGTAATCCGGATGCACCCGAGAAAGCTACCAGGCGCAAAAGTGACTACAAGAAGAAGAAACTTTCTAGTGAGGAAAAGTCCTAAGTCAATTTAAGTGTGCGTAGCCACTGACATTTGTTATGTATCTTTATTTTGTAGGGTAGATATTAGAATCCAGGTTAACCATGAAATAGGTTACTAGTACAGGGTGTCCACACCTTAGATTCGTACTAGCTATTACTTTATTATACCTATTTCAGAATAATATAGTCGGTACTCACCCATGGGCTATGAAAAATATTTATAAAGTTAAAAAAATGAAATCAAATGAGAGGGGTCGAGCTAAATGATACCTAATGGAAATATAATTGTTTGCTAGATTGGTCAGGTGTGGACCCTGGAGGGATTTCTTCTTTTTTTCTTTAATTGATGCTAGCTACTTTATTTCATTTATTAGAATATACATTGAAATATGTTTGTAGTTAAATGTAATATACCCATTTTTCATTACAGTTTTAATTAGAAATTTGGCCATTTTTTTTTTTTAAGTACCTGGAAAACCTATGGAATTCTGAAATTTGATATTAGTAGACACCCTGTAGTATCTAAGAATCCCAATGTACACAGCCTTATTAAATAAAATTGAATTGAATATAACCAACATCGGTTATAAATATAAGGTTTTTATTTTTCATTAAATAAGTCACACTTTCGTTCGTCACGCCGAATCTGTTCGTCGAATAAAAATTTGACTTCACAGCTCGAAGTACATTGGTCCCAGGGTGCTTCATGCCAAATTTGGGGTGAATATCTTTAAAAATAAAGAAATGAGAACGATTTTGTTTTTTTCCTGGCTATCCCGACTATGGAATCGCCCGATTTTGAGCTATCAATCAAGTATTCGTTATCTACGTTTACACCCATGTAAAAACAAGGAGAACATGTTTAAAACAAAGTAAACAATGTGAACAAGTTTAAAATAAGCTAAAAACAATGGGAACAAGTTTAAAGTAAGCTAAAAACAATGAGAACAAGTTTAAAATAGGTTAAAACAATGATAAATTTGTAAACCAATGTAAAAAACAATAACAACAGGTTTAAAACAATATGTACAATGACTACAAGTTTAAAACAAGCTAAAAACAATGAGAACAGGGTTAAAACAACTAAAAGCATTGTAAAGTTTCAAACGTTTAAAACAAGCTAACAACGATGAAAACAAGTTAAAAAATAAACACTGAGAACAAGTTTAAAACAAGCTAAAAACAATGGGGCTAAGTTTAAAACAAGCTAAAGACAATGAGACCAGGTTTAAAACAAGTTTTAAATGAGCTAAAAACAACGAGGACAAGTTTAAAACGAGTTTTAAAAAAACTAAAAACAACGAGAAGAAATTTAAAAGTTTTAAAACAAGCTAGAAATAATGAGAACAAGTTTAGACAAGCTAAAAATAATGATAACAGATTTAAACCACCCTTAAAACAACGAGAACAAATTTAAAACAAGCTAAAAACAATCAGAACAAACTTAAAACGAACTAAAACCAATGATAACATGATTAAATCAATGAGAATAAGTTTAAAATAAACTTAATACAATGATAACAAGTTTAAGACAAGTTTTAATACAAGCTATAAAAACAATGAACAACATCCGCATTTAGCAAGAGACCAAGACTTCAGGGATGCTGGGTGTTGGGGCACGATTAATGGGAAGATCCGTTTCGACCCAATAACCCCTTCCTTGCGTTTAATGGGTTGACCCTTCCCCCCCCCCTCCCTACCGCCGTTCTCGGATGCATAAGGCTGCAGTGAATGTGACAGGCAGCACGGCCATCAGGCAAGGTTTTTTTTTTACTTTATCCCCCCTGTAGGTCAAGAGAAAAAGAGTTGTAAAGCGGGCAGGTCATTTCCAAGTAGATATGACACGACCACTTGAATAGGTAATCCTGGAATGGGACCACCCCACCTGAATAGGTAATCCTGGATGGGACCACCCCACCTGAATAGGTAATCTTGGAATGTGATCACCCCACTTGGATGTATCCCACGTGATGTTAAGTTGCAATTCAAGTTCCGCTTCCTAGCTGCTTCATGGACTGCTAGCATACGGGGAGGGCAGAGGCTATATCAAATTCCCACAGCATGCAACAGTCTCCTTCCACTCTAACCTGGTTTCTCAGGACAGTCTTACAGAAAGGGCGACCTCACCTAATCGTGGTAATGATGACCAGTTGCGTGCAGTGACTTTTCAAGATGAGGAAGCAATTTAAGTTTTACAAAAATAAAAATATGTTATTGAAGTAAATATGTTGTTCATTAAAAATAACTATAAAATTCTAAGCTACTCACTTTATTTAAATGTTAATTTTTTACTGTTATTTTTTAAAACTTTATTTAAATTTTTTAATAGTTTCTGTAAGTATGCACAACCAGCTAGCCAAGTCATCATATTGGCCTACATTGTATTTGCGAGTGCAACACTGTTTTAGATGACAGATCTAGTGTTGGCGTAGGCCTACTTGTTTTAGACTCACCAATAAGTTTCACTGGTCACTGATGATCTATAGGGTCTTTCAACATGGACGCTCGAGCTTTGCAGTAACCATGTTGTTAAAGCGCCATTTGGCAACCTCACTGTGAACTGCTTAGTAGTACTTGGCAAGTCACGATGGAAGGTTATAGCGTTGAACAGCGGGTGAAAATCATAAAATGTTATTATCAAAATCAGTGCTCCGTCGACGAGGCCCATTTTTGGATAAATGGATTTGTGAACAACCAAAATTGTCGAATTTGGGACGAAAACAATCCACCAGCACCAATTGCATCCCAACAAAGTCACTGTTTGGTGCGGATTTTCGTCTAACGGAATCATCGGTCCGTATTTTTTTGAGAACGAAGATGGGATTGCCATAACCGTCAACGGCGAGACCTACAGATCGATGATAAGCAACTTCTTGTTGCCTCAACTGGATTATATGTCTGATATGGATACTGACGACATGTGGTTCCAACAGGACGGCGCTACGTGCCACACTGCTCCCGCCACGATAGACATTTTGCACCAGCGATTTCAGGGCAGGGTCATCTCGCGCGGCGGCGACGTCAACTAGCCACCGAGATCATGCGCTTTGACGCCATTAGACTACTTTCTTTGGGGCTACCTTAAATCGAAGGTCTATGCGAATAATCCGCAAACAGTTGATGCCCTCAAAGTCAACATAACGAACACCATCCAGCAAATTCAGCCAGATTTATGCGACAAAGTCATTGAAAATTGGGTCTCCCGAATACGTTCCACCAAGCGAAGCCGCGTCGGACATTTGAAGGACGTCATATTCCACACTTAATGCCATAAAATGTACTTTCAAATTTAAAATAAATTGAGTGCATATATCACACACAACTTGTGTTATTTACATTTAAAAATTGAGCGACCCTATTGAAAGACCCTTTATATATATTCTATTGCCCGCCTCTATTTGCCTCTCTGCCATGTTATTATCAACTCGGTTTTGAAATTATTCTCTATAAGTCATTAAAAGTCATCGCACTAAACTTCCTTTTTAATAATTTTTCAATAATGCAATTGCATTTTCTCCCAACTTCATTCGCATCCATTTTGTTTAAAAGGGGGTTATCATTTTATAAAATGAATAAACAATACGCCACACTTATCTAAGCACTGCCTTAGGGCTACTGATCTCAAAGACAAGAAGGGTGACTATGGTAGCCCCGCGAGAATCCCGGAAATATTAACAAATGCTTAAGATATAAAAGCTTAACCATACTAGAGTTTTTGCCTTTTAACTGCTTTCTTTCCTAGAATCAGTATTTAAATATAACCTAAGCATTTGTTTATAATACAGAGCATAATAATAGTTACGTCAATGTCTCTTATATATTTGGTTGCTTTTTCCTAGATTCTGTTGCCAGATGCAACCTGATGACTGCAAAGCCAAATTTGCTTCCTTTTCCGTATACAAATAGGTTATTTTTTTCTTAATTCTAACACGGCATTGAAATATCTAGTAGATAAAAATCATAAAACTCTAATGACTGTATATTATTGCTAAGAAAAGCAAAACATATTTTAAATTATTCATTCCAACTATTATTGAAATTAAGGGAAAAAAGAGTAGAAATCTCTACGAAAAGGATGCATTTCTTTAATTGCAGTCAGGCTCATCAGGGTCTAACACCAATTCGATTGAAAGTGAACGGTACAGTATGGCGTATAGAAGTATAAGCAAATATAAATGTGAGAATAAAATTGATTCTGCGGTCATATTAATTGTTAGGGGTGTAATTTCTTTATCTTTTCTTCTTAAATAAGGGAAGCATTGCTTCCCTTGCTTTCGTTGACTGCACGTCACTAATAATGACAGCGCCTACATGCCGTAGGATCGAGGTCTTTCTCCCTTAACCTCCCTAAGGGTCGAAGGGAGCAGAAGTCATCTGCTGCTGGCAAACAATTAACAACAACAACATAATTAGTATTGCTTTTAAGTGCTTACAACTTGCCGTCCAGTTTTTGCCCCTCGCTTATGACACTTCTTAACTTCGATTTAGTATTTTCTTCGTGATAGAAAATGTTCACAAATATAGAGGTTAAACTAAAGTGTAACAATAATATTTAGCAAAATAACCATGGAAATTTCTTATCTGGAGACGTATGTAGAATTCGCCAATGGAAACAGTTTTAGAAGTATTCCGGATGGTGAAAATCGCTTGTAAATTCGATTAATTCAAGTTGAGACCAGAGAAATATTTACCAGAACAAAGTTGAAAGGTGGAAATCACTTTCTACTAATGAAAATTCCTTAAATCTTCTAAATAACCCGATATGCAAAACATCCAATTGAGAGCAATATATTTTTCAATATTTGAGTGAAAACTTCAACTAATTACAAAGTTTTAAAATATCTAAGTTGCTTATACTCTTCATTTGCCGAGTAAAAATCAATAATTTACTCATAAATTAACTTCATGATGCATTTCATGGACAAATCTCTTTCCCTTGAATTTTCAAATTGAGATCTCATGAATACGATACAATGTCAACAGCAAAAGCGAGATATGGAATCACAATTAATTCAACTGGGAAAAATCTTGCTTTTGTTTCATTTCTGACAATTCAATTCACCTTTTGTAGTTCCGAAACTCTTTTTAAGACGCCTAAACTTGACCATCTTATATTTGTATGAAGCATAACATTCCTGTATTCTGACTACAGTTCTTAGAATGAGTTTATAAAATATGATTCAATGCTCTTGATCTAAGTAGCTTAATTCGGCGACAGGCTTTTACTGAATTGTCCTTTTCTAACCATATTTACAGTGAACTTCTTTTGGTGTCTACAGTGCAGATATCTTTTCCCTGGATTTATTTCATCCAATTTATCTTGAATTCTTCGTAATACTCTATTTTTATCTGTCAGATTTGGGCACACCTTATTAGTTTAGTCCAGAACATTTGCTAGCCGAGTGGATACGGCGTTAGTCTACCAACGTCGCGATACCGGGTTCGATCCCGGCATGGGTGGACGTAAACTTCAGCGCACGTAGAGATTTAGCTACCAATTAGTGGATGCACCCACAGTCTGTTCCAAGGAATCCTGCAGATGGGTATCTATATCCACATACCTCTGACGCAGAACAAGTCCCTCTGCCCCAGGGAGAAGAGGGTACCACCTGGATAAGGGCAGATTGACGAACTACTAGTTTAGTCAGACCTAGGTTGAATTTGCTAGATATTCCTCGACTAGTTTAAGAAAAAACCTTCTGTTATCATACCTTTCATTGGTTGCAGAGGTGCTAATTCTTCTATCAGTATAAAATCACTTGTAATCTCTCGAATAAAGATCAATAGCTGAGCGGTGTCTCCTATCTCAAAACATTCTTCTATTAGTATAAAATCACTTGTAATGTCTCGAATAAAGATCAATAGCTGAGCGGTGTCTCCTATCTTAAAACATCCTTCTATGAGTATAAAATCACTTGTAATCGCTCAAATAAAGATCAATAGCTGAGCGGTGTCTCTTATATTAAAACATCCTTCTATCAGTATAAAATCACTTGTAATCGCTCGAATAAATATCAATAGCTGAGCGGTGTCTCCCATCTCAAAATATTCATAAGAGGCAAAGAAAATAAGAAAAATTCGAAATTCCATTTTACAATTGTTCAAAATTGTCTGCGTTATCCACACGTTTAGTCACTGTAGGACGAGATAAAATAGTTTCTAGAGTTTACTTGTTTGTGTTTTCAGCACAAATTAATTATGATCTATCAACCAGACACTTGATAGTAAATTTACCATCAGAAAATTGATTGCTGTGTTTTGAAATTTTGTAATTATTCCTACTTTGTTAAGTTGAACATTTGATTTTAATATGCTTTGTTTTCGTTAAGCATTTACCTTTTCACTATATTTCTTTATAGTGCCTCTTCTGTTCATTTATCATGTTTTACTGTGTTTCGTCTAATAGTGACGCTTCAGACTATACGCTTTCAAAATATACAAATGTTCTGTTTATATTACCCAAAGCGCTATTTCATTTTTGTAAGTAGATATATTTATAATACCATTCGATATTGAATTTACTATATTTATGATTTTTTTCTGTTTTTCTTTCATTTTTAATCGTGTTCACATTAGAATGGTAAATAAGGAAACTAATAAATAAATAAATAAATGATCGAATAAACATTAGGCCTAAAACTAACTGTTGCAAAGTAAATGACGAAAAGCAACTATTTTTACTGCCTTAAGGCCTTGCCACGCTAGCCAATTGTTGCTTGAGAGACTCATACAAGTCTATCAATGTTGTAACTTGCTGTCAATAAATAAATAACATACTATAAATATATGTTATTGTGTTATAAGTGGATATTGACATTGGCCTCTGATTTCGTATCACGGTCACCTCTCCAACCTTACGAAAATGTATGTGTAAGATCTCACGCGCTACATAACGTAAATTCGTATATGTTTACGTCACTTCAACTCACTTGACAGTTAATAGCAATGATATTTGGTTCTATTTATATGGCCGTAAGAATGTAGTAGTCATTCAAGATTACGAATTTATGACGTACTAATAACCAGGTATTGATTGTCATATGTGAATGTACAAGCTGTTTATACAAGATGTGAAAATTGTAGAATGTAGACCCAGAGGGAGATGTGGCTAGGCCTTGCCTCACAGTGTTATACTGGAGTATGATGTAAGGAAAGACTTCTTCATTATGGAGGCAGAATGTTTAAATAGTTAGGCCTTGTCGCAAGAAGACTTATATTATAACCCTTGGCCCTTACGTGGACTAAATACAAAACCTTTTTAATATAATGAAAATTATTTTCCCCAGGTAAATAACCATTCCAACAGAAATGAAGAAGCTGAGATGGACGTCAGGGAGGACCACTCCTGACATCATATATGCACAAAATATCTCCCACCACTCATACAACACCAAACTGCCCCAAATGCCTAACACAAATACACGACACCACATATCTCTTCAACTACCCGCACATACACACAGACCCGGGTCTGGTGGATCTCTGGGAGAGACCCCGAGGAGGCGGGTCTGCTCCTGCAATGGTCTGGGGAGCTGGGATGGATGGGGCCTGAAATAGGTGTGAGGGTCCCCGACCCACTGTGGGGCCGGAGACGGGGTCGCCGCCAACACCACCCTGAGAAACAAAGTTAGAAACGAACACATTCGAGGATCGCTGAAAGTAACCGAACTATCAGGTAAAGTACAAAAGGCAAGATTGAGATGGTTTGGACACATTACAAGAAGAGAAGATGATGAACGGCATGTAGCAAGGGAAGTGATGAATATGGATGAAGGGGGAACCCGAAGAAGAGGAAGACAGAAAATGAAATGGAAAGACTGCATTCTGATTCATATGAGAGAAAAAAGGACTAAATAGAAGAAGAGAAAAAGGACAAAATAGAAATGCACTAAACAGAAATCTTTGGAAACGACTCTTCAAGACCGGCGCCCCCTGGTAGGAAAAAACCGAGAAGAAGAAGAAGAAGAACATAAGAGGAAAAGAGCTGCAGAGGATAAAATGAGCTAACCTCCAAAATTAACATCTTGGATCAACGTAGGTCCAAGTCAGACACTGGTACGGCTCCTTCAAATATAGCATCCACATCTACATCTACTCCTACATCAAATCATCCAGTTTCAGCAGACATACCAATGGTACCATTGCCTGTTCCTCCTTCTAAGGACATTCCATAAGAGGAAACACCTCTTTGTTCGTAACGATTGTATTTGTTGTTTGAGCGCGCCAGAAATTTCGTCTGCTAGTCGCTAGATAATGAAAGAGAGTTGTTTGGGGGAGGGTTGTCTCGAGGAAATCTGCGCCAATTATTAAGTGTTTTAGTAGCTTCTGTGACCTTCCTTCTCACTCAGTGCCATCGTTTGGTTCTTGCCTTTGCCTTTAAAATAGATAGAATGTAAATATCAAAACAATGACATGCATCCAATTTTAGCTTTATCATATATTGACCAATGCTGAGCCATCGATGCCAAGAGCATCTGCCTCTTTTAAAATCAAAGATCTCACCAGGTTAGGTTTCTTGGTTCTATGAAGCTGTCAATTATTATTTTTTTTGTTTATTAGCCCATTTGGCGACTGCTTTCAAGGGTATAAGCAGCCGTAATTAGAATTCTAGACTAGTACTAGGTTATTCTAAAATTCGCAAAAAAAGAGAACAAAAAAACAAGGAGGAAGCATGTTCCGGCCTCAGGAGGAGGTCAGCCTCATCTAAACAGTCAGATAGTCCACAAGTCTGTGTGAACGAACTCGTCCCGAGTACAAGAGACAAGCAGTAGCAACCCCATTCGTCCCGGTACCGGGACAGGTAACGTGCGCGAATATCACCTAGACTGGGACATTCAGCAAGAATTTGCAGAACACAGAACCGTAGCAATTTCTAGCGCCCCCACTCAATCAAGATTGTGGGGCCCCCATAACAATATTCCTGTAATACAAATATTCTGGCCTGTCATTAATGACACAGTCGAAGGGAAGAGATAAATCAGATAATTACAAAAAATGTGTATTCGAAGATTTTATAGCTTCATTAATAAAATAAAAAGATTTGACCACAGTGCGCCCCCCCCCCCCGACGGGGGGGTCTGGGGACGGTATGGGTTGTTTTTATTCTGAAAGAATTCTAGTGTCATGTTTCCTCCTACGAGAGATGAAAAGTTGAGAGAAAAGATGAAGTCCTGCTTTAGCCTCTCTTGAGTAGAGCTGCTTGAATGCGTTGCTTCTCTTTTGAAGATGTTAACCTTGTTCTTAATTCGATGGTAATATGTGTGCAATAAATACATAAATTAAAACAATACTCATGTAACAAAATAAACATGAATAGAAACAAGCTCAAAAGACATAAGTCGCGTGCTATCAATTATTCTGACTTATATGACCATATGACCTTCAAAATTTTCCAAAGGTTAGGCAATCCGACCCAAGGTTAGTTTTCTTTTAATAATTCTGGGACTAATCTTGGGAGGACCTTGGGAATTATAGCATTCGAAGGATAATGCAAAACGATACAAGGGTTTCAAATTTCGTTAGAATCGGCCGAATAGTTATGATGTTATTTACAAATAATTCCAGTACTAACCTTTGGTGGACATTAGCAATTATACCATTCGTAAGAGAATGTAAAACAACATAAGGGTTTCAAATTTCGTTATAATCGGCCGAATAGTTAGTATCCGATCGACCGACCGAACTACCGACCGAATAGTAACTTATAGCGTCGCCTGCACGCGACTAAAAAGTTGCTTATAAAAATCAATCAATAAAAAAATGCTTAAGACATAATCATAGAGTATAAGGCCGCCTTCGGTACTGGGTGCCCCCCCCCCCCCCCGGGCGTTCCAGGCCGGCCTTCGAGCAAGATGCAGCCTTGGCCGGCTGACTGACTATATTGACTATATCTAAACTCCGGCCCAACAACTACCAACAATGTTAGTACGATAATAGTCTCCTTCAGCTTCCTGGAACATTCCATACTTAGAACCTTACTATTCACTAACACTCTACTTCATCTCTACCACTTAAAACTTCGCACTTATTCATTGGGACTTCCACACTCTATAATCAAACTCCGCCCGAATCTCGTTAAAAAATACCATTGATTCCATTTTTTGAATTTCAAATACCCTACCACTCTACTTCCGGAGGTGGTTCCAAAGAATATAGACAAAAAATCCAGCAAATACAAAGACAAAAGGAAATATTAGCGTTGTATTGTATATACACATGACATGATATATCAACATCAAGTTAACCTTATCTAAACGCAAGTATTTTATTCCATAGAGATTTCGTCTGTAGTAATATCTAAACATAAGAACGACATAACTGCTTTGTATTAGTTGGTTGTACTAAATGTTATTCGACGTTTTCCTACCAGTTTTGCTCAGTCAGCATTATGACCATTTGCCATATATTTTAGACAATTGTTCCGGGCTAAGCGTCATCTGCCATTTAAGGGACGCATTTGATCGAGTACGTAGACACAAACAAGGTATATCTACCTATAATAATTTGTGCTTAGTGAGGGATATATTGTGAGTTTGTGTGTGGGTGTCTAGATTTAAATTTCTGGTTTACTAGGCTACCTGATTCAGTGGCAACAACAATATTTTTTTTTTTACTCGGTCACTGTTTGAAGAGATAAGGTGTAACTATACTCTTTGGACTTTCTTTCAGCTCCATTAAGAAAGGTAAACTAGAATTGTATCTTATTTTTGACAGTATCACGAAAGATATAACAATTCTGATCGCTTTTGTTTTCATTTTTTAGTAAAATTTTGTCACGTATTCACCCTACCGCAATTTATGGTTGTGTGGAGAATGACTCAGCTAAGTCAGTTCAGTCTCTTTCGCTGCTCACATTTCGTTCGTCCTTTTCGCATTGCGGAATAAAATCTGATTTGCAATTAACAAGCGATCTTTTTGGTACCGCTTAAGAATATTGGTCTAACTCCTTCAAAGATACGAGTAGACATGTATTTTTATCAAAATGCTACAAATACACTTAATAAAATTTGATCATCTATCGTTCCAAAATGCTTTCTAAATTCTAGCATCATTTTTATAACGATCAAAGATCCATTACAGGCATCTCTGACAGCCACTTTTCTAGGGGTAAATTGTCGCTATGATTTCAATTAAGGACGTTGATCAAATTAATCTGTGATCAAGTAAGTCGTAAAGTGTAGCAATACAAGATTGATTTCGGTAGTTTATTTACAAGGTATATTATTACACAGGCCTGCGTTTGAAAAAAATTTATGTTCCTCAGGAATCAAAAATCTCCTGAGCTCAAAAATGAATATATTTTTGTTCAATCAGATCAGATTTTCTCATTACAGCATACACCATTTACATTGAGATTACCTCATTTTTCCTGAAATTTTTTTTTCAAAAACCTTTCTCTATCTAATAATGCATTATTATTTTTATATCATAGGAACAGGAATAAACGTATGTAAACTATAATCCTTTTAATAAAACAAAAAATTAAAGAATGCAACATAATAAAGAAAATAATTCCAATTTCCAAGAAAAGACGCCCTTGACGATTTTCTTTTGTGCCTCTCATTTGGTGCATCACGCTTCAAACACCAACAGTAGTCAGCAAGCATGTTTACGTCCCATTTATCTTGGTACCTGGATTCCATTGTTTTTATTTCCTGGTGGAATCTTTCCCCCTGTTCTTCACTGTAATCCCCGCAGTTGTTGGGAAAATAATCCAGATGGGACTGTAAAAAGTGTATCTTTATAGACATTCGAGCTCCCAAATGTTTGAGACTTGTTAGGAGCTGATTGACCAGGGCAACATATGCTGGGCTTCTTTTATTGCCTAGAAAATTGTTAACTAGAGCTTTGAAAGCTTTCCAGGCATCTTTTTCTATGTCCGTCATTGATGCCTCAAACTACTGATCTCTCAGTTGACCAAAAGGTGTATACAAGTATTAACAATTACAAATGAAAATGTCAATATCAAAGAGCTTAGAAATGCCTAGTGTAAAATGATCTTACCTTTAAGTCACCACATATCCTCCAATTGTGGGTAGAGTAATTTACTGCATCCAGCAATTTTTTCATATTTTCATAACTTTCAGTAAGTTGGATTGAATGGCCTATAGGAACGGAAGCTATCTTTTTACCAATATTCAGTACACAGCTTTTAAACTTCTACTAGAGGTATCTATGAAAAGTTTCCATTCTAATGGGTTGTAGGGAATTCCAAGGACTCAACAAGTCTTTTAATATTGGCGCATTATACTAAAGAGCTGGAAGAATGTTGTAGAAAATAGCTTCGAAACTCTTGTTCTCTATTTCTGTACCAAAAGAATGTTGTTTTTTTTAGCGAGAAGATTACTTTCACGAAGTCGAGAGCCAAGAAGTTGTGCATTCTCCTTTGAAAGCCCCAGATCCCTGGTCAGGTCATTTAATTGAACTTGGTTGAATGGGGTTGAGACCATATCATGTGTGGAAACCTGATAAGACTTAGATGTGTCATAATCTTGATCAATTTCCATATTAATCTCTTCATGAACCTCTATATGTTCAGGGGATGAAGGTATAGGAATTCCGGGATCATGGGGCAGGGGTTTGATGGCAGAAGGAACATCCGGATATGCCACACTATGTTTATTCTTGTTATTTATACCTGTGGAAAATATAATTGCATATTACATAAAGGAATTGATTTGAAGTTGCAGAAAGTACATAAATGATTAGTAAAAGTTATGTGCATGCTCAAATGAACTATGTTAGTTTTTAATTTTATGCTAAGTCTATGCATGGTAATGACTTTTTCACGAGCTAGTATAATACAGAAAGCTTAAATACTTGATACAATGCTCACCTTTAAAATTTTTCATGCAAAAAATAGCCCTCCGTAGTGTGGTCCTTGCCCTCTCTCCACACCATGGGAACACCAAAAGAGAGAGACTTCTGTTCCAGCGTCTTAAACCTATGTAGCATCCCTTGCAGCATATATGTGGTGCAAAACTTTTATTTTGATCTCCTAGCCTTACTCCAAAATATGCATGATACAAAGATTTAATTACAGGAGAGATTGTACATTGCTGCTCGGAAAAAGCCACTTTGCCGCAAACATAGCAAAATCTGTCGGAGCTATTCTTAAATTTTCTGTTCATTTTTAACTCAACCACTATTATTATTATTATTATAATGCTAAGCAATTTCTAACCTGCAAAAATATAAACTTATTAACATAATTACTTAAAATGTACACAAAATTTACTGCGAATACAGTAGTGCAAAAACTATTGAAATTTTGATATAATATAGGACATGTATAAACTATAAAATTATTATCCCCCCTGTATCGAAAAAACTGGACCTGATAGAGAAAAACGGAGGCCAGATTCGGATTTCAGAGGTTAATTTTATTAAGAAACACTACAGAGAAGCTAAGGTACATTTTTGCCGCAGACCAGTGTTATGGATTAGCAATTAATTAATCATATGTGAATAGAAGATAATAAAAATGTTAATTTACATTACCGCGAATCGATTTCACTTGGATTGAATTAGTTGAATAGTAAATGAGTTGCGTTTCACTTGATTGAACTGATTATTTACAAATTGATTTGAGCTGACCTTGATTGATTTACTTGGATTGGAGATACCTCAAAATGGTAGTTAGCAGAGTAATGCAGACAGTGATACATTATAGTAGAGACGGCATGAGTAGCTGTCCTCTCGTTAGAGATTTCAGAGAATGTTCTCTCGTTGAGGAGTTTGCAAGAGATGAAAAATTTCAGGAGCTGCCGAATAATTTAGCCTCAGCGACCAGGGGGCCGAAACGTGAGGCGAGGAGTTGTACCGATGGATTACAACTGGTAGGACTGTGAGGATGGATTCTGCCGGTGCAAGTCTCCATTATACGCGCTTGCGGTATCCGCCTAAGGAAGGACTCGAATATTCGTCTAGGTTTTGGATGCCTTCAAACCCAGAAGGAACTAACTTAGCTGAATTAAGGGAGTAGGAACACGTGAAAGTTAACATCGGTGAGAGGAAGTCGCTCGAGAGCGTCCTCATCTGCAAGAATTTATGTATGAACCCTTGTAGGAGTTCCATGGTGAAAATCCCCATGCGTAGAGAAAGTTATCAGGTCAAAAATACCGCCATTGGTGCTTGTCGTTCAAGTTCGGCGAGGCTTATAAGCGCCCGGTTTGAGGAGGGCGAACGCTTGATATGCGCGTGATATCCTCACGTGCTTGTTAAGGTCCCACGAGAGGCTGTTATTCTGTAAGGAGTTTGTTCCACCAACAATTGGATAAATTGGTAGATTAAGTTGATTATAATCTTTATATCAGACTCTAAAGTGTGACACGGGATCGACACTCCTAATTCGGAAATGAATATCTAGAATTACCTAGCGTTGATCACAAATTAGTCGCAAGAACGCTACGACGGAGCCGCTATTGAGATTAAGAAAGGGATCAAATATAAGCAAATAATAAATCTTGAGGAATCCTCTCTCGCGATTGAGGTCGAACTCGACATTGGAAAATTGGCCCTCGCCGCCGGATACCAACCGCCAAAGAGAGGCTATCTACTTCTTCAGTCTCTCACTACCTTATTCTGCATAAGAACCCCCACGATATTAATGAGTGATCTAAATGCCAGATGTCAGGAGTTTGGCTACAGACCATTAATGGGACTGGTAGGAGCCTCGACACTTTGCTGGACAGAAACATCGTCCAGCGAATTGGCGCCAACATCCCCACCTATGTCAGAGGAAAGAGTGCCACGAAACCAGACACATCTATAGCCAATCGTCAGCTACCATTCAATTAATAAATGGAACAGTCCAGGTACCATGTAGTGACCATATAGGGATCCTCATTATCATAAACAGGAACCCTATACAAGTCCCAGCTGTAGATAAGTTAGAAAAAAAAGAAGCAGACTGGCACGGTATGAAAATCTCTTCAAGGAAAATCATCCAATTGGATGAGGTAATCCTCGAGGAGATCGACGAGGCGTTCGACGAGGCACTCGACGAGGCGCTCGACGACCTTATCAACCATGTTATCAACGCGGATAGAGCTTGTATCCCTAAATCCGAGTATAGGACCATCTCAACCTACAGATGGACCGAATACATAAAGGATTAATACCGTGAGCTGAAGATGTACGAAACCAACGTCAGAAATGCATCAATTGACTCAATAAAACGAAGTAAAAAGATAAAAGAAGAGCTCAATCAGTTGATCTTTGAACAACAATGGAGACGCTGGGACGATGCGATCGAAAGTCTTGATCAAGATGCTTCTCCCAAAGGTTTTTGGAACAAAATCAGACGTCTCAAAGGATCGAATGAAAAAAGGAAGAAAATAGAAATAAGGAAAGAAGATGGAACCATCGAGACGGAAGAAAGAAACATCGAGGAAATTTTCCGAAGTTATTGGGAACAAATCTTCAGTATAACTGAAGAAGAAAACAAAAATTACGACACAGATTTCGAAAGTGATATCATAGACGAACCTAATACACAAATACATAGGACCAATACACACTACCAGGTGGATAGACACCGCGATGGAGGCGCCGAAATTACCGAAGAGGAACTATTTGGCGCGCTCCGATCATCCTGTCAAAAGGCCCCGGGTCAATCGGGACTCACAAAGTTAAACTTCGAAAAGGCACCAGCCAATGTTATAGAGGAAATGAGAAGAATTTTTAACACCCGTCTGAACACGGGATACTTTCCAGTTGCCTTTAAAATGGCAAAAATTATATTTTTTGCCAAAGCATGAAAAGGACCCGAGGTTGAGGGAGAGCTACCAGCCAATTTCACTCCTGTAATTTGGTGGGAAGCTCTTCGAGAAGATCCTCAACCAAGAACTGGTGTCTCACCTAGAAGAGAACTCCCTATACAACCCTCGTCAGTTTAGGTTCAGAAAAAAGTGAAGTAGGGAGATGGCGATAAATGTCATCACGTAAAAGATCTCCCAGGCAAAAAGGGAAGGGCGTTAGGTGGAAAATTTTTGTTGGGATGTGTCATAGTCGTTCGATAAAGTATGACAGCGGGGTATGCAATACAAGATCTTACCGCTGGGCCTAAGTGAAGACTTAGAAAGAACTATCCGTGACTACGTCATGGAGAGGGCGGTGTATGTCAGTTTTGGGTGCATAGTCGGACCGAGGTTTCCGCTCAATGCAAGTCTCCCGCAGGGGGGTGTCTGTCCTATACTCTCTACTCGATATACACCGAGAGATGTCCCCGCCCCCACGAACCCTATTTGCCTCAACATTCAATATGCCGATGATTTCAGCCAGATAATCACTTGTCTTTGGAGGGATGCGCCTATGCAAGGTCGTATGACAGCGACAGAAATCGAGAGATTAACATCTACGAGGCACAATGGAATAAAACAATAATCACAACAATCAAATAACTCAGAATAGAAGGAAATGAATGAAAGCGATAAGCCTGACCAACAGGCGTCTAGCATCTCTTTGCAACCCTCCCACACTACTTTCTCTCTTCACCAATTTTATTTCTTCTATCTATTCACACACCATTTGGCCCCTAAAACAAATACACTCACAACATTAATTGTAATTGCAATAATAATAATAATAAGAAGAAGAAGAAGAAAAGGAAAAGAAAAAAGAAAAAGAAAAAGAAAAAGAAAAAGAAAAAGAAAAAGAAAAGAAATAATAATAATAATAATAAGAAGAAGAAGAAGAAGAAAAGGAAAAGAAAAAGGAAAGAAATAATAATAATAATAATAAGAAGAAGAAAGAAAGGAAAAGACAAGAAAAGAAATAATAAGAAGAAAAAGAAAGAAAGGAAAAGAAAAGATAATGATAATATAATAATAATAATAATAAGAAGAAGAAGAGAAGAAGAAGAAAAAGAAAAAGAAGAAGAAATGGAAAAGAAAAAGGAAATAAATAATAATAATAAAAATAAGAAGAAGAAGAAAAGGAAAGAAAAAATAATAAGAAGAAGAAGAAATGGAAAAGAAAAAGGAAATAAATAATATTAATAAAAATACGAAGAAGAAGAAGAAGAAGAAGAAGAAGAAGAAGAAGAAGAAAAAGAAGGAAAGGAAAAGGAAAGGTAATGATAATATAATAATAATAATAATAATAATAATAATAATAATAATAATAATAATAATAATAATAATAATAATAAGAAGAAGAAGAACTACAGAACTACAGAATCTAGGACCAGCAAAGACCCTAAGGTCCGCTCGAGGCTAGTCCGCTACACTAAATCAAAAACTACGATACACCCTTATCTACGAGTGTATCTCTAACATGCTATTTTTTTTTTTTTTTTTAATACTATCTACTGTACACACTTATCTACATGTGTACATTATCGTGCAATTTTAACTAATCAAACTAGGGGTCGGGGGAGATAGAAAGTTTTTCTTCTCATCTTCCGCAGCCACTCGACTGCTAGTGGTGAAAAGCTAATTTAGGGATAGAGACTACTTATAGGATAGGCGGAAAAGAAATGGGACATCTAAGCTACACATGCAGAGAATCGCCGGCATCATTTTTAGTCATCATAATTTCATATCCTTAAACCTCCGCTCCAAACTCTCTCTCTGCAAGGACGTTTAAATTCACAGTGCTCAACTACGTTATATTTAAACTATTCAAATGCACGTCGAGACGATTTTTGAACATATTAACCGAAGTGCTATCTACTACGTGGGTGGGCAGCCGATTCCAATTTTGAGTAACTTTAAATGTAAAATAGTTTTGGGCTATACTAGTGTTAAAACGCTTGTTCACTAATTTTAACCCGTGCTGACGAGTATTTCCCCTATGATCCAGTTCGAACAGATTGCGAAAGTCAACGTTTGAGAAACCCTTTAGTATTTTAAATACTTCTATTAGCTGGCCACGTAATCTTCTGCGTTCTAGCGATGGCAAATCTAAAGCCCTGAGCCTTTCCTCGTATGATCTATTCCTCAGCTCTGGAATTAATTTCGTAGCCCTACGCTGCACTCTTTCTAATTGCGCGATATCTTTCATTAAATATGGAGCCCAAAATTGAACAGCGTATTCGAGAAGTGGCCGCACAAGGGATTTATATAAAGGTAAAATTACATCCTTAGATTTGAAGGTGAAATTACGCGCGATATAACCCAAAACGCGATTTGCTTTTTTACACGCATCCGCGCATTGCTTCGAGAATTTAAAATCGTCTGAGACTAATACTCCCAAGTCTTTTTCTAATTTAACCGCGTCGAGGACTTGGCCTTTCATGGTATAATCTACTCTTAAATTATGGCAACCCAAGTGCATTACCTTGCATTTGCTTAAATTAAATTCCATTTGCCACTTGTCCGCCCAATTGGCAATCGAGTTTAGGTCCCCCTGCAATTTATCGACATCCGATCTTACATAGGCACGATTGCCCAGCTTCGTGTCGTCCGCAAATTTCGAAATCCGACTAAGTATGCCTTTATCTAAATCGTTAATATAAATTAAAAACAATAAAGGGCCTAAAACAGAGCCCTGAGGTACCCCACTACTAACGCTGGCCCAATCTGAACATTCCCCATTTATTACTACCCGCTGCGAGCGATCTTTCAGCCAATTTCTAATCCAGTTTAAAATCTTACCAGTCACCCCAATCGCTTTAACTTTCATTAATAACCTTTGGTGGGGGACGGTGTCGAACGCCTTTTTAAAGTCTAAATATATTACGTCTACAGCTTTGCTTTCATCGTACACGCAAATCATTTTGTGGAAGAATTCGAGCAAGTTAGTCAAGCACGATCTCGCACGCCTAAATCCATGTTGGGTATCGTTAATCAGCTTATTTGCCTCGAGGTGGCTCACTATTCTATCTTTAATTACAGATTCTAAAAGCTTCCCAACTACCGAAGTTAGACTAATAGGCCGAAAATTCGTTGCTTCAAATCTATTCCCCTTCTTAAATATAGGTGTAACGTTTGCTCGCTTGAAATCCAACGGAACTACGCCATCCTCTAATGAGCGATTGAAAATTTCCCGCAATGGCCTAACGAGTTCATTTTGAAGCTCCTTTAAATGAATTGGATATACCCCATCGGGGCCCGGAGATTTCGACTTTTTCATTAGCTTAATAAATTTAAGGATTTCCTCGTCATTTATAGTTACATCGGATATGCAATTATCAGCACTACGAACTTCCCCAATTAACGATTCCAATTCGGAAGAATCTTCCACAGTAAACACGCTCGTAAAATGCTCATTTAAAATTTTGGACATTTCTGTCGGAATTTCAGTCAAACGACCATCCTTATCTTTGATCGGCCCTATCGATCCTTTTACGGGTTTCCTATTATTTACGTACCCATAAAACCGTTTCGGTTCATTCTTCGAATCCTTTGCGAGGTTTATTTCATACTTCCTCTTCGCATCTCTGACCGCACGTTTAACTTCCCTACGAGAATCTATGTAATTTTGCCGACTTATAACTGACCCATTGTTTTTATGAATTTTAAATTTTCTATTTCGGTCCCGGATTAAGCGTAGTATTAACGGACTAAGCCACGGAGCTCTCACCGACTTCCCGCTCTTACGCACATACTTAACCAAATCAGAATTCACACGAAGCAGCGTACATCGAAGTTCTGCGTACATCTCTCCTACCGACCTGTTCTCGAATCGTATTCCCCAGTCTATATCCTTAATCCTTTCGCGAAAAATATCGAAATCACAGCTACCAAAACGAGGGATGAGCTGCGAACTCATTCTAACTTCTACGCAGGTGTTTAGTTCGAATCTAATCGCATTATGGTCGCTGGAAGCTAAATGTTCACCCACACGTACGTTTTCTAACAATGACTCATCGGTTGCCATGATTAAATCAAGAATATTGCTATCACGAGTAGGCTCTTCCACTTTTTGTACGAGAAAATTCTCCAACATAAAGTTTAATAGCCTCTCCCCCGGTTTATCAGAAGTAAGGTTGCTAAAGTTAACATTAGGTAAATTAAAATCGCCGCAGACTAATGTGGTCCCTTTTCTAATCCAAGACGTAAGCGTATCGAAGAGTGCAGCATCTTCTCTTTCCAATTGGCAAGGCGGACGATAAACCACGACTAAGTTAATTTTATTTATAGCATCTAAACTTAGCTGGACTAATAAAGCATCACTTCGCATATCATCCTTAGACGAGTCCATCGTTATGGCGTTTAGATCCACTTTTATATACATTAATACGCCCCCTCCTCTACCGGTTTGTCTATTTCTGTAATGAATTTTGTACCCCGCTATATCGAAGAAGAAGAAGAAGAAGAAGAAGAAGAAGAAGAAGAAAAAGAAGTAGAAGAAAAAAAAGAATAGGAAGAAATGGAAAAGAAAAAGGAAACAAATAATAATAAGAAGAAGAAGAAAAAGAAGAAAAGGAAAAGAAAAAATAAAAATAAGAAGAAGAAGAAGAAGAAGAAGAAGAAGAAAAAGAAAAGAAAAAGGAAAGAAATAATAATGAGAGGAAGAAGAAGAAAAGGAAAAGAAAAAGTAATGATAATATAATAATAATAATAATAAGAAGAAGAAGAAGAAAAGTAAAGAAAAAGAAAAGAAATAATTATAATAATAAGCAGAAGAACAACAACCAAAGGAAAAGAAAAGGAAGTAAATAATAAGAAGAAGAAAAGGAAAAGAAAAGGAAATAAATAATAATAAGAAGAAGAAGAAAAGGAAAAAAGGAAATAAATAAGAAGGAGAAGAAGAAGAAGAAAAGGAAAAGAAAGGGAAATAAATGAAAGGAAGAAGAAAAAAGGAAAAGAAAAGGAATGATAATATGATAATAATATAATAAAAAGAAGAAGAAGAAGAAAAGAAAAAGGAAAGAAATAATAATAAGAGGAAGAAGAAGAAAAGGAAAAGAAAAGGAAATAAATAATAAGAAGAAGAAAATGAAAAGAAAAAGGAAATAAATAATAATAATAAAAATACGAAGAAGAAGAAAAGGAAAAGAAAAAGAAAAATTAATAATAATAATAATAAGAAGAAGAAGAAGAAAAGGGAAAGGAAAAGAAAAGGAAAGAAATAATAATAATAACAATAATAATAAGAAGAAGAAGAAGAAAAAGAAGGAAAGTTAATAATAATAATAATAATAATAATAATAATAATAATAAGAAGAAGAAAAAGACGAAGAAGAAGAAAAAGAAGTAGAAGAAAAAAAGAATAGGAAGAAATGGAAAAGAAAAAGGAAATAAATAATAATAAGAAAAATTAGAAGAAGAAGAAAAGGAAAAGAAAAGGAAATAAATAATAAGAAGAAGAAAAGGAAAAGAAAAAGGAAAAATAATAATAAGAAGAAGAAGAAGAAAAAGAAGAAGAAATGGAAAAGAAAAAGGAAATAAATAATAATAATAAAATACGAAGAAGAAGAAAAGGAAAAGAAAAGGGAATAAATAATACGAAGAAGAAAAGGAAAATAAAAATAAAAATAATAATAATAATAATAATAATAATAAGAAGAAGAAGAAGAAGAAGAAGAAGAAGAAGAAGAAGAAGAAGAAGAAGAAGAAGAAGAAGAAGAAGAAGAAAAGGGAAAGGAAAAGAAAAGGAAAGAAATAATAATAATACTAATAAGAAGAAGAAGAAGAAAAAGAAGGAAAGGAAAAGGAAAGGTAATGATAATAATAATAATAATAATAATAATAATAATAATAATAATAATAATAATAATAATAATAATAAGAAGAAGAAGAAGAAGAAGAAGAAGAAGAAGAAGAAAAAGAAGTAGAAGAAAAAAAGAATAGGAAGAAATGGAAAAGGAAAAGGAAATAAATAATAATAATAAAAATACGAAAAAGAAGAAAAGGAAAAGAAAAGAAAATAAATAAGAAGAAGAAGAGGAATGCTCATATGTTCCTCTGACGTGTGTCGTAAAAGGCAGCTAAAACCGTAAATGGGGCAAAACGCAATGCTGGTTAGGAGGGGGGGAGGGGCTCTACTGACCCCGTCTACCATGTCAAAAATCGCGCTTAACCCATGGGAAAGCTGTTGATAATAATAACTCATCTTTATAATTTTTGAGTTCGAGTTTTTTCCTTTTCTCCATAACCCTGTATTTTTAGAACGGGATTTGGGGGAGCAGTCGAATAATAATCGATATTTTTTAGGTTTTTAGCCAAGTTCATTCTAAGAGTTACTTTAAAGTTTGAAAAAAACAAAAGGGGAAAGTTCAGATATAAATAGGAGTATCGAATGTTTGGATTTTTTTAAAACAAATAGAATTATAAATTTTGAAATTCAAAAAATTTATTAAAATTTAGGCATGGCTGTTTTTTTTTTGTATTTTTCCGTCTATTCGAAAGTTTTATGGAAGTTATTTTTAAAATAGATTTTGATTTTTATTCTTTATTGGGAGGAAATAGCTACTGGCCCCTAAAAACGAGGTAAACAAAAGAAGAAGAGCAAATTTAGATGGAGAAAAAGAATCATGAAGGTTCTTCTTTAAGTTTTTAAAAAGGATTTGGATAGCAAAAATTTTTATTTTGGGGGGGATGGCATAGAAGATAAGCATCGATATGAAAAAAATAGGCCAAAGTAAATTATTAGGAGACCAGGCAATGGTTTCGCCACTTTTCCGTACGGGGGAGCTTGCGCTTCGCTACTAAGATTCAAATTTAAAATCTGAAAAAAAAGCAGCCATGGTTAAATTTTTATGAATTTTCTGAACTTCGCCAATTATAATAATTTTAAAAAGGAACTAAATTTCCTCCCTTTCAAAACATCACGTTGCGAAAATATAGAGTTATAGAAGATATATAAAAATAAATTTTATGAACTTCACCATTTGTAATTCTTTGAGTTTTAAGCAATTCACAAAATTTCGATACTTATTTATTTCTGAACTTTGATAAAAAAAACATAAGTCATAACCAAACTAAGATGAAATTATTATTCAAATACTAAAAAAAAATCCCCTTCTTAAATTATAGTTAGTGATGATGAAGATGAGAAGAGGAACGGTTTTGGCGATCTTCCTTACAGGAGGAGCTTCCGCTCTGCAGGCAAAACTGCGGTCTGTACCCTACGAACTATGTCTTTAGCGACGTGGTTTTTGGTCTAAAGAAAATTAAAAAGTTTACTGAACTCTTAGAAATAACTTTGATAAAAGCTTCAAATATTCGAAAAATCATCCTTCATTTTAATAATTTTGGAAAAATCTCTCTGAATCTCATTTCCAATCCTTTTTTATTGTATAAAAATCCAAAACATTAAATAATAACCTTTAATTTAAAAAAAATTCATTATGTTAAATTTTTTTTGGCTAAAATTACAATAACAATAACAATTACATGCAAAGTCATACTTGAACGAAGAGATTTTTTTTAATTCCCTAACATAGCTTAGGGAAGAAGAGTTGCGTCACTCTTCCTTACAATAGGAGCTTGCGCTTCGCAGGCATACCTTCGCTCTGTGGCCCAGAGTTGTGCCACTCTTCCTTACAAGAGGAGCTTGCGCTTCGCAGGCATACCTTCGCTCTGTGGCCCAGAGTTGTGCCACTCTTCCTTACAAGAGGAGCTTGCGCTTCGCAGGCATACCTTCGCTCTGTGGCCCAGAGTTGCGCCACTCTTCCTTACAAGAATAGCTTGCGCTTCGCAGGCATACCTTCGCTCTGTGGCCCAGAGTTGCGCCACTCTTCCTTACAAGAGGAGCTTGCGCTTCGCCGGCATACCTTCGCTCTGTGGCCCAGAGTTGTGCTACTCTTCCTTACAAGAAGAGCTTGCACTTCGCAGGCATACCTTCGCTCTGTGGCCCAGAGTTGCGCCACTCTTCCTTACAAGAGGAGCTTGCGCTTCGCAGGCATACCTTCGCCCTGTGGCCCACGGCCAAAGTAAATATCTCCCAATAATCTCCTCTTCATCTAATTGTTTGCAGCAAGGCTTATTTTCTATGCCTAAATAGAAGATATTTTTTTTAGGAGAAATCTTTTGGTATACGGAAAAACCATCGTCAGAGCTTTTTTCACCTAACTTTGCTTTTATAGACGAAAAAATACATTAAAAAAACATCCATGTCTTAATTTTAATGCATCTTCTGAACTACACGATTTGTAATTATTTTTTTTCATACTAAAACATTCGATAGTCATATTTATTTTTTTTCTAAACTCTTAGAAAGGACTTTGAAAAAAAACCCCCTTCAAATATAAGAACAATCAGCCTTAATTTTAATAATTTTGAAAATCTCTCTGAATCTCTTCTTTCCAATCCTTTTTCTGTTTAAAAATTCCAAAACATTCCGAAATAACCTTTAATTTCAAAAAGTTTCCTTATTTTATTTTTTTTTAATATAATTATATTAACATACAAAGTCACACTTGAGCTAAGAGATCTTTTATTAAAAAAAATTACCTTCCTAAAATATAGTGTTAGAGAAGATATATACTGGGAACTAAATTTTTTTAGACCAAAAGGCCGTTGCCAAAGTCGGATAAGCTGTAGACCACAGACCGAAGATCTGCCTGCGAAGCGCAAGCTCCCCCTGTAAGGAGGAGTGGCTAAGTAGCTCCTTTTGATTTGATATATTTTTCAAAGGCCTCGAATAGCTTAGCCACGGCATTTTTATGATTTGTATCATTTTGTTTCGGCCAGTTTAACAATCTTCGTTTCTCATAACGTCATAAAAAAGCTTGGATTTGATACGTAACCCTTAATGACGCCCATGGTACCACATCACATTCTTTAGTTTCTTTCTCAAAACGTCAGCTTTCTGATGACGTCACTCGAAGCGAACGCCTAAGGCTAACCTGCAAGAAGCAAAATGTGATGCGTCGGGAAATAGACTTTACTAATCTAATCGAGGCCTATTTTTGCTTATGACCTAACCTATCCTAACCTAACCTAACCTAACTTATCCTAAAGTACTCTGAAGTATTTCCATTACAATGGTATGCCTGACACGAAGACACATTAAGTAGTCCAATATGTTTAGAATTTTTTTTAAGACCTAACCCAGTATTCCCCAAACAGGATACATGGCACATTTAAAGGGGCCACATAATTTTTTTAAGATTTAGAGAGTTGGCAGACTACATTTGGGGGTGCCACAGGACTTAACCTAGTGAAGCCTAAATTATAGGCCAATAGATTACAGACATTGGTCAAATTATTAGAGCCACGTCAATAAAATTGTAATTTTTTCGTTTTCTGTTACATGGACAACTATATATCTTTCTATGAGAGTAATCTGTTTCTCTCAGTAATGTATGAATTTCGCCCTTCTTTTTAGGTGATTATAAGAAAACACTGATTATTAATGAACTTCTGTTTAGAAAAAGAAATAGCAAATTACTAATGTCGCAATCACTCTTCGAACACCTATAAACATGTATAAATATGTAGTTAACCTATATATAAGATGATAACAGCACAAACAACTTTCCACTCTCACTGCCACATGCGCACTGAGCTTGGCGGAGCAGCTGCGCTTTGAATAATACTCATTATCCTCAAACCCCCAAACGCCTCTGACTAACGGACTGCATATCCTATCGCCCCAAATGACTACCATCACTGAAACTATCATTAAATCCATGTATGGTTAACTAAACTCTTTATTATCTCACATGAGGAAGTCATATTTCAAATTCATGGATTTTTTTACTCGTGCCTCTAATAATTTGGCCACCCTTTGTAGTTTATTTAGTTGGATTGCATTTTAGAAAATGATTAATACAATTATTATTTTTTTTTAGATATTTTATAATCAAATTTGAATCAATTTGGAGACAGATATTTTGCATCTCATAAGCTTTTTTAAATTGGAGTCAATCTGCTTATGACCTATTGAAAATAATGCTTATGGGGCTACAGGAAAAAATATAAGGTTACTAAGAGGGCCATAGGTCAGAACTAGTTGATACCCACTGACCTAACTTAACCTACATATGGTTAACTAAACTAACGTACCTGACACTGGGAACGCAAGGCGAAGTTCCGTGAACGAAAGAACATGAACTAAAACGAATAAAACAACCGTTTAAAAATACTTTATCACCAGAAACCTAATATATTTTGTCAATTGCGTCAATGACTTATGGGAATAAATTCCAGCTGTGTTTTTTCTTCCATAAATAAGTGTTTATATTTCTTTTTAAAGTCAGACTTGTATCTGCTATTCAGAGTTATGTAATAATAAAGAATATAAACAATTTTTGTTAAACCGTTGCGATCAATCTATCTTATATGATACATTTCTAAAATACAGATAAAGCTCAGAAATGATTATTAAATTCAGTATTATACCTTAGATGACGTCCAAAAAATACAGTAAGCCACAATTCATAATTTTCTGATGTAGGGAAAAAGATTTCACATCTGAGAGAGTCTGTGCTCACTCCGTTATGAGATGCTGTTATTTATTATCAATGGTGTGTATGGTAACCATTATTAATCATCATTCTCCTTTTCTCAGACTACTCAGAGGGAGAAATTCAGGCTAGCCCACCTCTAAAATATTTGCTATCTTCGATACGCCACTGGACGGGATACTCCACGAAGTGCAGGAGCTGCCTCGTCTTGGGCATTGATTAGATGTTCGCAGACTCCTTTATTTATGTTCTAAGTGATTTTTAGAGAGGCTGTAAGTCGGGAGTGATCTTTTAATCGCTCACCAGGTGGCTTCTATAATGTTAGCATGTGTCCCGGTTACTTCTGGTCAAATACTAAAATCTACAATGCCGTGACAAATTTACCTAACAGTGAGTGACCTGTCAGTGACGTAAGTCAAGTGAAGTTCCGTGAATGAAAAAACACCGGGATCTTTTCTCTTATTATGGCGCAATTTCGTCTTATCAGCGAGATGGTTGAAAGGCCGGTTACTCGAGTGATTAGGCTGTGCCATCTGTAGTGTTATGATATCCTTTGTGTGTGTGTGTGTGTGTGTGTGTATGTGTGTGTTTTAAGAAGCATAAGCATTGTTTTCATGCTTCAAAAATTAGCATACTAGAGAAAGAATAATGTCTCGAGGGTTTTACCAGTGCAGTGGGTTTTCAGAGAAGTTTGCAGGGAGAATTCGCTATAAACATTTGACTGTTAACCACCCGCAGAATTTTAAAGATCCAGAAACGGGTGCCCACACAAACCAAATAGAGTCGCCAAGGCGAAAATGGGGAATAAAAAAGAATGTGCAACTGCTCGTCCTTTGATCGACTCCTATACATATGTGCGAGTTTTTATGGAAGCCATGAAATAAAGGAAAAGACTTAGTTGCTCAAATTTACAAAGACATTGTAAAGTTTTATCTATTAAATAATGTTTAGCTTTTACCTTCCTTAGCTTTTATTTTTTTAGTTTCCTCTTATTTGCACCCAAACCCTAATAAAAATACTTATAACATAGGAATGATCCTATACCTTGATTCGTGCGCATAAGAAAGGCAGTTCAGCCTCCTCAGCCATCTGGCTTAGGAGACGAAATTGCGCCATAATAAGAGAAAAGATTCGCACACCGTTTTGAACGAACTCATCTGAACTTTCGGTGTTTGTGGGGTAGGCTATTCTGCTTGGTATTTGTTCTAGGCCTAAATTTATTGAACTTTCTGTATGTTACAGTTCATATCCAATTCGTTGGGCTTGCAAGGGGCTTCACTAAAAGCCCAATTTTCTTGCGTCTAGACGAGATCAAACAAGCAGCTTTACAAACAACGGAACTGGCTGGCCAGCAAGACCTGAACCCACGTTCCAACATTGTTTTATCACAAATTATCAACCTACAGAAGATTTTAATTCCATCGCGACGCATAAAATGAACTAATAAGGAATTTGGTAATAGAATTCAATAACAAACAAAATCCACTTTTCTGAAACAGTAATTTCCGTCTCAGCGATGCCAAGCTGGAATCAGATATTCTTTTGGTCCTCAAATCAAGGAGCTCATGAAAGACGTTCAATTTGACAGATGCATCGAGGACAATGTGAGACATGTTTTGTTTTGATTCAAGTCTATTGTCGGAAATATTCTTGGCAACCACTAAGTCGAGATTATGAACGTGTTGAGATGAGTTTCTGAATCTAGTTTCTCGGTGCGCACGTCTTCAAAGGTGTATTTTCTATGCTCGCATTTAGAATATCCAGACATTTAGACTACTTTCCAGAGAACTGCGGTGATAATGGCGAGGAGTAAGGGGGGGGGGGGGTGTATCAAGAAGTTCGAGTGAACATGCTTGCACACGGCTGCCAAAATTAAAGATGTTAGAATACAACTTTGGGAATATTCGAATGTGCCACATATATATTAAATACAAACGTAAATCTTTTGAAAAGTAATTTCTCCCTCACATATTGTAATTCTGCTGATTCACATATATTTTCAATATTTGTAGTTAATTAGTGTGCTTTGATAACATAAATGGAATAATTCCATACTTTATTTTCATATTCTATTCAAATTTTCAAATTGCTATTGAATAAAAAATAGATGATACTAGTACCTAGTAATATTTTTCATTCAATATTTCTATAGCATAAAAAATTAGTACACTCGTGTCGTCATATATACAATTTAGTTTTCTTCACAACACGAGAGGTAAATGTCGACCCATTTTTAGACATTACTTAAAATGGATCTTGTAAAGGTGACATCCCAAGTTTTTTTAGATCCTAATATAACCTAACCTAACCTAAACTAACTAACTAAATCTAGAATAGGGTAGGTTAATTTAGATTAAGTTAGGTTATATTAGGGTCCAAACCCCCCTGGGATTTCTCATCTTTACAAGATCCCTTTATATGTATATTATATTTTTACCATAATAAATATTCTAGAAAAATGATATCAGTTAGGATTTTATTATATTTTGTAAATATAACATAACATAACATAATTTCACAGATGACAAAAGCCCCAAGGGCCCATAAAAGGTCATGCGCATCTGTCAAAACACACCCACAAAATGTATCCATAGGATTATGTGAGATCATGCATCTACAATATACAATTTGAACAATCCATAGGATTGTGTCCGATCATGTATCTACAATATACAATTTGAACAATCCATAAGATTGTGTCCGATCATGTATCTACAATATACAATTTAAACAATCCATAGGATTATGTCAGATCACGTATCTATGATATACAATTTGAACAATCATTATGATTGTGTCAGATCATGCATCTACAATATACAATTTAAACAATCCATAGGAGTGTGTCAGATCATGTATCTACAATATACAATTTAAACAATCCATAGGATTGTGTCCGATCATGTATCTACAATATACAATTTGAACAATCCATAAGATTGTGTCCGATCATGTATCTACAATATACAATTTGAACAATCCATAGGATTGTGTCCGATCATGTATCTACAATATACAATTTGAACAATCCATAAGATTGTGTCCGATCATGTATCTACAATATACAATTTGAACAATCCATAGGAGTGTGTCCGATCATGTATCTACAATATACAATTTGAACAATCCATAAGATTGTGTCCGATCATGTATCTACAATATACAATTTGAACAATCCATAGGACTGTTTCAGATCACTCATCCACAATACACACCTAGAACCATACACAGGAATGCGTCCAAAACAAAAAGAACCATCATCAAGACTCGTCAAAATCCAAATCAATCACAATACACAATTACAAAAAACCGCAGCCACAGGAATGAGTCTAGAAATATCACTAATTAACAATGACTTCCTATAATATATTGTCGAAAACACTATTATTAATGCGATATACAAAACAAAACAAGAGAACAATTTAAAGGAAACATTTATTTTTGAATAAAAAAGTATAAATGAAAAAGTATCATTACCAAAAAATAATACAAGAACATGCAGGAGCTATAAGTGTTAATACACACATTTGGAAAGAGTGATATTATAAAAAAAAAAAAAATAGCAAATAAATTTCCAACAAGAACAAGGAGCGACAATGAATCACGTGCTACGCCAATTTAAATATAATGAGAAAGATTGGTCATATTTTTACATCGGTTTTACCACGAACTCCTTCGAAACTTGTGCCCATCGACACAGTAAATGGAGCAAAAATTCAAGACATTCTTGAAATTATCTATAAAACGAAAGTAGAAAAAGAGCATAAAGAAAATCACAATAATTTACAAATCCCCAAGCGAAAGAAATTTGAAACACGCAGAAGCAATTTTGATGAAGCAAAAATAAACCAAACGAACATAGAAACAAACGAATTTATGCACAAATTATACATCGATTTAAGAATTAGGTACTTTTTTTATCATTTTAGGCGTCTTTCGTCCAATTAGTCTTTTCTATCTCACCTTTATAAACGAGGGGGTACGTATTCTCTGAAGATGGCAAATAGACTTTGACGAAACGTCAGAATAAAATGCATTACACACGAAAAGCAGCATGACTTTTCCTCTCAAAAATAATCATCAAGAAATTGAATTTTAACGCGAACAAATATTTCGTAAATTGGAAGTGAAATCTAAAAAGTATAACAATAAATATCCTTAACTCTATAATTTAACTTGGTGAATTTTTGAAATTTTTGAAAATGTTTTTTTTGCTTAGTGGAAAAGTAACCTTTCATGTTTTTGAGTTTATTTGAAACTTTTATTCGCAGGGCTGTTTTTTGTATGTTTCGAGCTTTTATCAAAGTTCTTTCTAAGAGTTCAGAAAAAAATAAATATAATTATCGAATGATTTGGGATGAAAAAACATACGAATCGTGAAGTTCAAAAATGTCCTAAAATTAGGGTTTTGGCGCTTTTTACTATCCTTTCGTATATAAAACAAATTTAGATGAAAAAAGAGATCTGAAGAAGGTTTTTCTCTATATCAAAACGGGTGAAATAACTTAAAAAAAAAAGGTTTCAGGGTTTCTATGTTGAAAAAAGTGTTTGGAAAATTCTAACTATATATAAATCTTCAAGGGATAAAGACAATATAATAAAAGGTGGAATAACTTTAAAAAAATGTTTCAGGGTATCTATGTTGAAAAAGGTGTTCAGGGTGTTAAAATAAAGAGTCTATAAAGGGGGTTTAGAATAGCAAATAAGGCCGTAGGATTCACGCTGAAGGAGTGCTAGTGGAACCAAGTTCTTTCTGTAAGAAAGAATACGAAGGATGGCTTGTTTTATTTATACAGGATGTCCTTCGAAAAAGCGAATCGAAATTTAAATGGTTATAATTGAAAAAGTATTTTTGTAAATTTTAAATTATGTAAACGCGATTTTATTTCATAAATCCTTATTTATAAACCAGGCAATGGTTTCGCCACTCACTCCCCTACAGGGGTTGCTTGCGCTTCACTACTAAGATTAAAATCTAAAAAAACGCAGCCATGGCTAAATTTTTATAAATTTTCTGAACTTCGCCAATTATAATAATTTTAAAAGGAACTCTACACTAAATTTCCCCCCTTTCAAAATATCACGTGGCTAAAATATAGTTATAGAAGAAGATATATAAAAATAAATTTTCTGAACTTCACCATTTGTAATTTTGGGATTTTTTAAAAAAAATCACAAAATTTCGATACTTATATTTATTTCTGAACTTCACCATTTTGTTTTTTTAATATTATAAAAGAATTATTAGAAATAACTTTGATAAAAAAACATAAGTCATAACCAAACTAAGATGGAATTAATATTAAATACTCAAAAAAGTCCCCTTCTTAAATTATAGAATTAGTGATGATGATGATGATGAGAAAATTTTCACCAAATCTGCATTAATAATGGTGAGCTGCATCACTGTTGAAGCTAACCACAATTACGTTTATACGAGGCAAGGGAATTAATGAAAAACTTTATAACTAATTGTCAATTAGTTTGTTATTTTTATTTTTTTATTTTCTGAGTAAACATGATGCTAAGTTTTACTACATAAAAAATAAAATCTACTCTCATGCAAAAACCCACCATACAGTTATAGAAGAAGAACGAATATTCGTGGTCACAAGTTATGGATGAGAACTAAAAACATTATATTGGTAGAAGATTTATTAAGGTTCATAGTAGGCTTTCAGAAATCCACCATTTGTCATCGTAGGCTTTCAGAAATCCGCCATTTGTTATCATAGGCTTTCAGAAATCCACCATTTGTCATAGTAGGCTTTCAGAAATCCACCATTTGTCATCGTAGGCTTTCAGAAATCCACCATTTGTCATCGTAGGCTTTCAGAAATCCACCATTTGTCATAGTAGGCTTTCAGAAATCCACCATTTGTCATAGTAGGCTTTCAGAAATCCACCATTTGTCATATAGGCTTTCAGAAATCCACCATTTGTAATAGTAGGCTTTCAGAAATCCACCATTTGTCATAGTAGGCTTTCAGAAATCCACCATTTGTCATAGTAGGCTTTCAGAAATCCACCATTTGTCCATTTATCATCGTAGGTTTTCAGAAATCCACCATTTGTCATAGTAGGCTTTCAGAAATCCACCATTTGGAATAATGTTCCAAAGTACACAATGGAGGGTAGTAGTCTAAATTTAAATAAGAAAATAAGGACAGAACTTTTTGAAGATTAACAAAGACAATCTTTTTGAAAAAACTAAATGTATCATCGACGGAATGAAATAAATATGTCAAAATCATCCAGTACTACTGTAACATAGTTCCTACCCTAATTATTTAATTAAAAAAAATATCATTTTATTATGATTAAAGTAACAAAAAAAAACTAAATAAAGTTTGAATGGTGAAGCTTCTGTTTAGCAAGACGATAAAAGAGTATGGTTCGGTTAAAATAACGAGGTCTGCTGACTAAAAGTCGCGTGCTCTCACTTATTCTGATTTATGAACTTACGACCTTCAGAACTTTCAAAAGTTCCTGGACTAACCTTGTGAGGATCTTGGCAATTATATCATTCAAAGGAGAATGTAAAACAACGTAAGGGTTACATATTTCGTTAGAATCGACCGAGTAGTTAGGATGTTATTACCTAACAAAAAAAAGCAAAACGGGGACCGACCGACCGACATGTCAGATATTGAGTCGCCCGCGACTAGACTCGCACGCGACTAATTAATATTTAAATTATCATTATTATTTCTTCATTATTATTATTATCATTATTAATATTATTATTTTAAGTTAGGAATCATCATTTAATCGTATCATTAAATTTGATTTAAAATGATATCTTTATAAAATGCATCTCCGTCATCCTCTTCTCGAAGCTGATTTTCATCGCCGCCAAAAATTGATCGAATTCTCCATCAAATCGCTCGTTTTTTTTTTTGACAATGTTGTGATTGGTGACGATGCAGCTTTTTTATGGTTGGAAAATTGAATAACCAATAATGTTTGGTTGTATGGACCACTGAACACCATTAATTCACCTTTGACCGAGCTTTTTGTAACGTGTCTGCGGATCGAGATGTCGGTTCGTTGTTTTACGGCAATGACTGGCTGGAGTTCTCTAACTGAAAATGATTAACGTAATATTAATTCCGGAAATTCGTCGCAATTTTCACAATAGATTCAATAGACTTTGGGGATTTAGGATGCTGATCCAGCACATAGATACTCCGGTGAGAAGTATTGACAGGAATTTTCGACAATCGCATAGTTTCCTTGAATCATTTAAGTGAATGATCCCCCAAAAGATCACTGGATTTAGTAATGTGATTTCTTCTTCAGATCACTGGATTTAGTCCCGCGATTTCTTCTTCAGATCACCGTATTTAGTACTGCGATTTCTTCTTCAGATCACCGGATTTAGTCCCGTGATTTCTTCTTCAGATCTCCGGATTTAGTACTACGATTTCTTCTTCACATCATCAGATTAAGTACTGCGATTTCTTCTTCAGATTACTGGATTTAGTCCCGCGATTTCTTCTTCAGATCACCGGATTTAGTCCCGCGATTTCTTCTTCAGATCAACAGATTTAGTACTGCGATTTCTTCTTCAGATCACCGTATTTAGTCCCGCAATTTCTTCTTCAGATCACCGGATTTAGTAATGCGATTTTTTCTTCAGATCACCGGATTTAGTACTGCGATTTCTTCTTCAGATTACCAGATTTAGTACTGCGATTTTTTCTTCAGATCACCGGAGCTAGTACTGCGATTTCTTCTTTTCAGATCACCGGAGTTAGTACTGCGATTTCTTCTTCAGATCACCGTATTTCGTACTGCGATTTCTTCTTCAGAACACCGTATTTAGTACTGCGAGTTCTTCTTCAGAACACCGTATTTAGTCCCGCGATTTCTTCTTCAGATCAACGGATTTAGTACTGCGATTTCCTCTTTTCAGATGACCGTAGTTAGTACTGCGATTTCTTCTTTTCAAATCACCGGAGTTAGTACTGCGATTTATTCTTCAGATCACCGTATTTAGTACTGCGATTTCTTCTTCAGATCACCGTATTTAGTCCCGCAATTTCTTCTTCAGATCACCGGATTTAGTCCCGCGATTTCTTCTTCAGATCTCCGGATTTAGAACTCCGGTTTCTTCTCCAGATCAACGGATTTAGTACTGCGATTTCTTCTTCAGATCACTGTAGTTAGTACTGCGATCTCTTCTTCAGATCACCGGATTTAGTCCGCAATTTCTTCTTCACATCACCGAATTTAGTCCCATGATTTCATCTTTAAGATCACCGTATTGAGTACTGCGATTTCTTCTTTTCAGATCATCGGATTTAATCCCGGGATTTCTTCTTCAGATCTCCGGATTTAGTACTGCGATTTCTTATTTTCATATCACCGGAGTTAGTACTGCGATTTCTTCTTCAGATCATCAGATTAAGTACTGCGATTTCTCCTTCAGATCACCGCATTTAGTACTGCGATTTCTGCTTCAGATCACTGGATTTAGTCCCACAATTTCTTCTTCGGATCACCGGATTTAGTACTGCGATTTCTTCTTTTTTAGATCACCGGAGTTAGTACTGCGATTTCTTCTCTGCAGGTCACCGGAGTTAGTACTGCGATTTCTTCTTCAGATCATCGTATTTAGTACTGCGATTTCTTCTTCAGATCACTGGATTTATTAGCACTGCGATTTCTTCTTCAGATCATCGTATTTAGTACTGCGATTTCTTCTTCAGATCACTGGATTTATTAGCACTGCGATTTCTTCTTCAGCATACCGGATTTAGTCCCGCGATTTCTTCTTCAGGTCAGCGGATTTAGTACTGCGATTTCATCTTTTAAGATCACCGTATTTAGTACTGCGATTTCTTCTTTTCAGATCACCGGATTTAGTACTGTGATTTCTTCTTCAGATTACCGGAATTATTACAGCGATTTCTTCTTCAGATCACCGGATTTAGTCCCGCGATTTCTTCTTCTGATCTCCGGATTTAGTACTGCGATTTCTTCTTGGGACATTTCAAGAATAAGATGTGCTCCACCTCACATGCGAAAGTAAACCAAATGAGTGCAAAAATGACGCAAGAACTCAAGTTGTTTAAGAAAACCCTCAAGGCAACAGACCTAAGTCGCGTGGTCTCAATTATTCTGACTTATGACCTTAAGACCTTCAAAACTTTCAATAATTTCCTGACTAACCTTGGGATGACCTTGGTAATTATATGATTCGAAAGAGAATATAAAACAACATAAGGGTTTCAAATATCGTTAGAATCGGCTGAATAGTTACGATGTTATTGCTAAAAAAACTGATTGAAAAGTAAAATGCTTACCACTTGACCCTCCAACCTACGAACCGAATAGTAGCAACTGGCTAAGTCGCGTAACGAGATTAAAAAGTTATGCGAATGAAATCTAAAAAGGTCAACTGTGCTCGGAGAGAAATAGAGGCCATGCGGAGAGAACTGGTGCTCAGGGGTTGTTGTTTTTTTTTGTTATTATATACAATGGAATTTCTATATTCTCGGATTTTAATCAATTTATTGTTTCTATTTAAAAATTATGACATTTCATTAATTCATTTGCCTCGCGCAAACGTAATTGTGGCTGGCTTCACTAAAATCAATGTAAAATTTAATGTAAAATTTAATGTAAAATGAATGTAAAATTGGATGAAAATTTCATCATTTATAAATAAGAATTTACTTTGCAGAATCGTATTCACATAATCAAAAAATACCACATATTCTTTAATTTATAATAATTTAAAGTTCGGTTCGAATTTTCGTGGGGCACCCTGTATAATATACCTTCAAAAACTACTTAAAACTTTGACGCAGACTGAAAATTTAAAAAGCACGATATAAAAAAAAATGGATAACGTAAAACATTTACTTTATCAACGATTTTTATAAATATATTTTGGGGGTGTAAAAGAAATTATAGGGATGAAAGGAGTCAGGACTAAAGTCCTAATATTAACACACAAACAAACATCTCCCTTATTTTAACCATGAATGATTAGCTGCGAAAACCTTGACCTAATCTTCCTTAAAGTTCAAATGTAGACTTCCGAATGTAATTGCATAGCATTAGTTTTTTTTTGTATAATTATAATAGTATTTCATTCATTTTTAATTTTAGCCATCATTACACATATAATTATCACTATACGAAACGAGTCTCCTGCAGGGGTTTTTGAGGCGTTTTTCACTAGTTTTCGTTCTTTCTCAAAGTTTCGTTCAGCGGCGTTCAAGGTCAAATGGTATGATTCCATCTGCTTCCTTGCGTACATGAGACTTCCGAGATTGTCGTTTCTAAGTGGGTAGCAAAATTAGAGACTTGGTCTCGGGCTTTGCATCAACCAATGGATTATCGGAATGATATATGTTAAATATAGGTCTAGGGAAAAGTGAGATATACCCTACAAACCTTGCAAACACTTTTTTAGTTATCTGCACTTCTTTATCGGACATAGATAATGATACCAGTTGAGTTACCGAAGCAATGAATCCATTAAAAAATAGCTAAGGGCAAATAATGATTTAATCCCGATTATTTCCTCATTACTAAAGTAAAGGTCATCGTCTTTTATCAAAGTTCGTTAATCCCTGTTGGGGGGGGGGTTATTTGCTTTCGCCAAAAAGTATACGAATGTGTGTACAATTAATAATCTCTATTCCGGGATATTTTGCGGATATTTTGATGTTAGTCAAATAGGCCATCGACCTTGTAACGTGCAAACAAGATTATTCTCCACAATCTACCTTCTAATAATTGTGCCTTGAATAAACAAGTAAACGTTGGAGTTAAAGTTAAAAGTTTTAATAAGGAAAAAAACGTGTAAAAACTATTTAAGGAAGAACTTTATAGGCTTGCATAGAATTGCACAGACGTTGGGAGATCCAGCTATTCTCTTTCATACATGGGTTTTATTTAACCTTTCTTTTTATTTTGTTAGGATAAGTTCAAATTGTTGTTTTATTTGGTTATCTCTTTCCTGCTGTATATTACTTTCTTAAACTTCGTTTTCCTAATTACTCTTGCTCGGCTCTTTATCGACACGACTCTTCACTAGAACTTTAAGAGTTGTATGTAACCTTTATGGTGATTCGAAGTATATGTCCATTTATACTTCCCATCATATATTTTGTCCAGTATGGTATCTTGGTCGGTCTAGTCTTCTGGGAATGGATTCTCTTTGGTGGAGATTAGTTTCAGATTTATTGTTTCTTCATTAATTTCCGGCTGATCTGCAGTTTCTTCTTCCTCAGAATTTCCTCCGTATTCGGATTCATTATCTTCTTCTGAGCCTCTGTTGCCTTCTGTTTCTGGTTACAGATGGCTGCCAGTGACTCATTTAGTTCCTGGTCATAGTCAGAGTCCCTCCTTTTCTTTGGTGATCTGGTTGGAGAATTCTTTTTCTTTCCAATTTCGGAAGTCTCCTCCTTTTCATTGTCGGGCGGTGTTGCTCTTCCATTTGTGTTTTTCTCTCGAGTATTCTTTTCCTCTTTCTTATCCTTATGTTCTTTTTTTGTTTTTCTTGTGTTGGTTACACTTTTCTTTTGCCTGGGCGTTTTTTAGTTTCGGCAATCTCCTCTTTTTCGTTCTCGGGCGGTGTTGCTCTTCCATTTTGGATTTTTCTCTCGGGTATTCTTTTTTTCTTCTTTGTTATTCTTGCTTTGGAAATCTTCTTCTTTTTCCTTGGTAAAGTTTAGAGATTTAACCATTTCACCCCTAGGGCGGGTTCGCCGGGAACCATAGGTCCCGAGTTGTCCCATTTTTTCGGAGTACCTCGTTGTAGCGAATGGCGAAGGGAAGGTTCCAGGTTGGCCTACCTTGATAGAGTGCGCGTAGAAGAGCATTGCCACCAGTTCGAGACTCTGGCTGCTAATTATAGGTTGATGGGGTTCGGCTAAAGCTTCACCCCTGGGGACTTTAGCCGCTGCATTTGCGTAGGTGAAGTCTTGCCTCGTTGTCGCAGTGCTCTCGTAATTGGTTCGTTTTGTGCTTGTTGCGCGTATCTATCTTTGTTCTTTTTAATTGCTTCTTTTTTCTTGGGTCACTTCATTGCAAGTGCCGAGTTGTGCCCTCCACAATTAAGGCACCTCTTCTGCTCCTTTGTGAGCTTGCGAAATCTTTGGGATCACTGCATTGTGAGCAGAGTTTTAAGGTTTTCGGGAATTCTCTTGTTTCATGTTATCCAGCTAGTAGCACTTCCTGCATATTTTAACTTTCACTAATTTTTCCTTTTCCAATTGTCTTGGTGAAATTCTTAGGTTAAAGGCGAGGAGCCCCGGTGTTAGTGCTCTTTTGGCCATTTCTACCTCAGCAAAGATGATTTTAATAGTCCTCGTCGGTTATCCCAATTTCGGGAGTTTTCAATTTTCACTCAGGAATATTAGCGCTCTATTTCTCCTTTAATTTCCTCTGTTGTTTTTCCTCCAATAATTGAATCCAACTGCCTGCCGACAATCGCCCAGAGTGTGGCGATTTCTGGGGGCACGGTTGGCTCCAGATTCATTCTTCTGAGTTCTTCGGTGAGCAATTTTTCGCGGTCGTTCTCTTAATGGCCCATGGCTACGAATCCATTGGGGGCTTCAAATAGCCTTACTTACCAGTGCCACTTCTAATTTTGTGCAAATCGCTTCCGTTAGTTGCTCTCTCGTTGGTTTTGGTCACGGCGTTGTTTATTTTCCTGAGTGGGAGGCGAACTATGTTTCCTGTTCCATAATCACCGTCTTCACTTTTCGTTATATTCCTTCTCTTTGGGAGGGGGGGGGGGTCGGAGGTTTTTTAGGTCAGCATATGTTTATACGCGGCCTAAAAATATAACGTTTTAAGTATCTGCAGTATCTATGCATCAGGTTTAGTTGTTTTTTTGTTTCAGATGCCTCCTTCGTTAACTCTCTCGTCCATCTACGTATCTACGATCTATATCTACCTTCTAAGTTCCAGCTCTCCTCTTAAGAAACCCCCGTCACCCCGTCACCATGGAATTGGCCGAACAAAAGAGACTAATTGGCAACTTCTATTATTGCCAGCACGTTCCTTCGACAATCATGTGAACTGCCTTTCAGGACAAATACCCCACCCCCCTCCACCAATTTTAAAAACATCTGAATGATCTTTTAGCACTTTTACTCGTAAAAATGCTGAACATGTTCGGATTTTTTAGGACTCTTAAAAAACACGTGAATACGAAATTACCACAGAAGAATAATAGCTATTATTTATGCCAGAAAGAAGTTGGGACAAGGTTGCACAATTTTATCATCCCAATTTTTACTAAAATAGAAAGTGTATAGGAGGTTTTGAGGAGAATTGTTAAGGTCCCAAAGTCCTTCCGTTGGATACCAATTCAAAAATCGATTCGTACGAAGAAATGGAGGGAAATTTCTTATGCTAAATTTTCCGTCCGTTCGTTTGTTGTTTGAAATTTGAAAATCTGCAGTTCTACCTTAACATTGAGCACATACTTCCTTTGTACTAGCATAATTCATGCTTAAATGTTGTAGGAATCCTTATAAATGTATATATTACATACTATAAGGGTACCAAACCGTTACATTCGCCCCTCCTGAATATCCCACGAGAAAATAACGAGCACAAAGGAACAGCAACGAACTAAGGTCGTGACTGAGACGGAAGGGAATGCTATTAAATCTTTCTTTCATGAGGAATTCACGGATTTAGGGTCACGCATTACACGACTGGCTATACATACTGTACATACACCCTTCTATGTGTATGTACCAATTCTCCACGAACTGTAGTGTGTGTGGTGTGAACGCAGTCACGCAGGTGTGGCTTGGCCATTCCCACGCGATCTTCTATTTAGGAAAGTCATCGCTGATTTCACCTCTTCTATTTACGATTTGAACTAAAAGCAAAGAAAATGTATAGCAGGAAGCGAAAGTGTGTGTTTTTGATGTGTGAAAGAGGATAAGGTTTCTATCACATTCACACCGGATATTTAATGCGCACTTCACTGAGACCTAGTTTCAAATCACGGTGGCTAAATTGAGGTCCTTCATTACCCCGAAGTGACCTACCTCAGAGAACTACCTAGATCTCTTCCACCACAAATGGTCGCCTTTTTGCTTCCTAATCAAGATACCACTGTTGGTTTACACTTTTTATTGACGCGATTTTGTGTCCCTTCTTCTGGGCTTGTAACTATGGCTATGGCGCCAATGACCCTCTGTCGGTAGATGAGGCACAGAGTCAAAGTGATCGGGCAGGCGGCGCAACGGAATCCTTCTGGGTGAGAAAGGACTGCCTGGCAGTTTGGTACACGGTGCAATGTGAAGTTAAATGATTCTTGCAAGGGGTTCGACCGTGGAAGAGAGCGTGTAAGCCTAAGTGATTACAGCAATTCAAGGTAATGCTTGTGTCGCTCTGAGTGGCGACAACGTTTTGCTTGCCCGTCTTCGAAACCCGGTACGACACAGTGGCGGAGAGCAAAATGAGCTGTAGGCCTTTAGCTCTATTCAAAGTACAAGATTTGCGCAGAATACCTTAATTGCGAATTCATGGAAGTGGGTAGGTGTGTGTAGGGAACAAAGAAAGGGTGTGGGGACAGATACCTGAAAATAGACAAGTGGTGAAAAGAGAAAGAAGTGTGGTAGGGTGCAAAGAGATGCTAAGTGCCTGGTGATCAGGCCTATCGCTTTTAAATAGTTTCTTGTTTTGTGGTTTCTTTGTTGTCTTTGACATAGTTTATATATTATGGCGTCCAAGCCATTTGTCTTGTCATACGGATTTGCTGTTGTAGTGTTAAATTACTTTAGTATTGTGCTTAGTGTCTTTGTTTGTCTTTTGTATATTTTGTAGTGAGTGTAAATCGTGTCTTTTGTTTTTTCTTTGATGTCTTCTTCGTTATTGTCGTGGCATAGGAAGGACCGAGTGATGGCTGGAGTTCGTACGTATGGGTTGTTTACGTATGTCAAAACTCCTGGATTATGTTTTATCTCTAAGAGTGATATATATTTTTTACTATTATCTATTATTATTATCTGATTATTTCTTCTTTAATCTTTGAGGGTTCCTAGTGCCTTGCTTAGCGTTTCGAGGATTGAATAAAAATTTGTTAAAAAAAACTAAAACTTTCATTAAAACAAAAAAAACATGAACCAACAAAATTCGACACACTAAATACACAGAAATGAATTAGAAAAAAAAATAAGTGAGGCTTTCTAACATGACCTACTCGAAATTACAGCTCACTTTGATATAAAAATTGCAAACGAGCTTTACTGAAACGGATACCGGGGTTTAACTACCTTTATAGCTTACTACTAGAATCGGGCTTGAGTCTGACCTTGAACTCAATGGTTAGGTCACCTCAGGAATGTTGTTGCCGGGCTGACGCGTGACGCTTGTCCAGATGTGTTCGTACGGGAGAAATAGCTTTAAAGCCAAAAAGGACTTTGGCGCGTGTAGCAGATGGGGAGCCACACGCCTTCGGTAGGAATAATTCGCACTGGCGAGCGATGAGTCAATGCTTGAATCCTTTAACTCAGGGGAGTGCTGAAGGGAGTTCACTTGGGGTGTTCCTCATGGCAGAGGCCTATCTCTGTGTTTTGGGATACACTAAGATAGGGGGGTTTCTCTGACAAGAGTAAGTTGAACTTGCTTCTTCAATCAAGTTAACTTAAAGTTCGGTGTGACCACCAGGAACGGGCGCGAGGATGAGCTGCTTCTTAGTTCCAGTATTCCTCAAGAGCGAGTACTATCTTGGTGTTTTGGGATCCACCAGGATAGGGGGGTTTCTCTGACGAGAGTTAGTTAAACTTGTTTCTTGAATCAAGTTAACTTAAAGTTCGGTGTGACCACCAGGAACTAGCTCCGGATGAGTTTCTTCTTAGTCCCTTGCCGGCGACTTCGTCGCCTTGCTGACTAACGTAATCTACCACGTTTTTCCAAAGATATTTGCTTTAATACGTCGCCACCACACTGGGGTAGGGGCAAGAGGCGGGGTGGATGCGTGAACATGCCGCATGAAGTCTCCTCCTCCAACGGTTTTAAATCTCAGAGCGCCGTACAACTGGCCGGAGGGACCTTCTGGCTTCTTTAGGGCGACACTCCTCTAATTTCGCATATGCGGTGAAATTGAATATCACCTCTTAGGGGAAATCTTGCTGTTGTAACTGATGTTAGAGTCTCGGAGCCGACCTGAGCTGATTAGCGCATTATGTGGTCTGGGCCGGCCGTTCAGCTTCTCATGGGGACGAGGGGCGAGAATGGAGGAAGTTAAGTGGTCGGGCTAGGCTGCCTCCACTGACAGGACGTTATGGTTAACGACCAGTGGCTCACTTGTGAAGGGAAGGGGGGAGTATCTATTCCCTCACAGTTATAGTTGGGTCTTCATCGGTGAATTTTCTGTCGATATTCGATGAGTTCTTGTAAAATTGGTGAGGTTTCGTAATTCAGTTTTCTTTTCTTGATCGGTTTTATTTTGTCAATGGTTTGGGTAAAAACGATTATTATTATCATGCGTAGAACGGCACTTCTGCTCCGCTAGCTAATAGCCCAGCGGAGCTCGGACATCTGGCGCGACTCATACCTATTCTGTTCTGGTTAATCATTTGAACGATATCAATTTTCGATTAACCAGTTCCTGCGTATTCCTTGTCCGTTCTTCTATGACAACGTTCATGGGACTTAACCCCGCCACCCGATGCAGCTTTTACTGGCCTCTTCTTTCTCGCCTGAGTGTACCTGTAATTAGGTACACACATTTGTTCTGCACCACGCAGTTTCCTCTTTTGTGTCTTCGAAACACATGAAGAGGGCGGAAGCGGGTTATAGCAGCGTCGATCTTACAAGTTCATTGTAGATCTTTTTCTTATTGCTTTCACGGAGATTTCTGAATATGTATAGAGCTCGGACTGCAGCTGTGGCCTTTGTGATTATTTCTGCTACGTGCTACCTGTACCTGGTTGAAGTAATCTTCGTTCCGAGTACATTGCACTCCGTGGTGTAGAGATAGCGCCTATCCCCCACCCTGACATCGTATAGTAGTCTGGTGCGTTTGGGGACTACTTTGAACTTTTCGCGGTTCGTGCGTATTTTCCACTGGGCCTCGTAGATGTTAAGGTTCTCAATTTATGCTGCTGTCATACGAGCTTGCTAAGGTGCATTCCTCCATGGACATGTGATTATCTAGGTGAAATCATCGGTGAATTGAATGTTGAGGCAAGTGTGGTTCACAGGGGCTGTAACGTCAGCGGTGTAAATCAAGTAGAGAGTGAGGGACAAGCACTCTTCCTGTGGGAGGCCCGCAGCGAGCGGAAACTTTGGTCCGTTCGTGCACCTTAAACGGATATACGCCGCTCTCTCCATGACATAGTCACAGAGAGTTCTTTATAATTTTCACTTAGGCCCAGTCGTAAGATCTTGTACTGCATTCCCCGTTGCCACACCTTATCAAACGCGTTTGATACATCCCGACAAACAATGTCCACGTAAGTTCTTTCCCGTTTTGCTTGAGCTACCTTTTCTGTAATGACATCAATCGCCATCTCCGTACTTCACTTTGTTCTAAACCTGAATTGATATGGGGTGAAGAGGGAGTTCTCCTCCAGGTGAGACACCAGACTTCGGTTGAGGATCTTCTCCAAGAGATTCCCACCAAATTTTAGAAGTGAAAGTGGCTGGTAGCTCTCCTTCAACATTGTCTCCTTTCCCTGCTTAGGCAAGAAAATCATCTTAGCCGTTTGATAAGCATCTGGAAAGTATCCTGTGTTCAGACAGGCGTTAAGTATCGTTCTCATCCCTTCGATAACTTCGGCTGGTGCCTTTTCAAAGTTTGACATTGTAAGCCCCGATTGTCCTAGGGCTTTTTGACGGAATGAGCGGCGCGCGCCGAGTAGTTCTTCTTCGGTAATCTCGGTGTCTCCTTCACGCTGTCGATCCACCTGGTGGTGAGGGTGCTTCTTGTGTATTTGGCCGTTAAGTTCGTCTATGATGTTGCTTTCGAACTCTAGGTCATAGTCTTCGTTTTCCTCCTCAGTTATACTGAAGATTTTTTCCCAATAACTTCGGAATAGCTCTTCAATTCTTTATTCTTCTGTTTCGATGTTTTCGTCTTCTCTAGTAGTTCGATCTTCTTCCTCTTTCCAGTAGATCCTTTGAGACGTCTGATCTTATTCCAAAACTCTTTGGGAGTTGCTTTGTGATTAAGGCTATCGATCGCATCATCGCATCGTCTCCATTGTTGTTCGAGGATCAACTGGTTGAGTTCTTTTTTGCTTTATTTACTTCGTTGTATTGAGTCAACTGATGTAATCCTGATGTTGACCACATACAATAATTTCAGCTGGCGGCATAAATCCTTCATGTATTCGGTCCATCTGTAGGTAGAGATGGTCATATACTCGGATTGAAGGATACAAGCCCTATCTGCTTTGATGAGATGGTTATTGAGGTCGTCGAGTGCCTCGTCAATCTCCTCGAGAATTGCCTCGTCCAAGTTGGGCGGATAGTAGGCCTCGAGAAGGCGCGCGTACCGTGCCCAGTCTGCTCTTCTGTAGTTTTTTTCTGACTACAGCTGGGAGTTGTATAGGCTTTCTGTTGATAGTGAGTAGCATCCCTATATGGTCACTACATGGTACCTAGACTGGTTCCATGTAGTAATTAAACGGTAGCTGCCGATTCCCTAGACAGATGTCTGGTTTTGTGACACTTCCTCCTCTGACAAAGGTGGGGAAGTCGCGGCCTATTCGCTGGGCAATGTTTCTGTCCAGCAAAGTGTCGAAGCTCCTACCAATCCCATTAATGGTTCTGTAGCCGCTTCCTGACATCTGACATTCAGATCACTCATTAATATTGTGGGGGTTCTTATGCAGAATAGGCCAGTGGGAGACTGTAGAAGTAAATAGCTTCTCCTTGAGGGTTGGTATACGACGGCGAGGACCAATTTTCCAATGTTCGAGTTCAACCTCAATCGCGAGAGAGGATTCTTCAAGATTTTTTATTTGCTTATATTTAATTCCTTTCTTAATCTCAATAGCGACTCCGTCGTAGCGCTCTTGCGAGCAATTTGTGAGCAACACTTCACAATTCCAGATATTCATTTCCGAATTAAGATTGTCGTTCCCGTGTTCCGAAATTGAGATGATGTCTGCATCGATCTCTCAGAATACATTTCCGTAAAGAGTCGTTTTCATCTTCCAGCCGTTGGTATTTATTTCCAGTATCTTCAGTGCGTTCTGTAGCATGATGAACCGTTTTTACCTTTGTTTCTTCCTTGGGGCCGGCAGGGCGGTTTTATTGTGCCCTCGCCTCTCGTTCTTTGTTGGGGGGCTTGGGGTTTTTGATTCGCTATTCGTGGCACGAGTGCGAGTGCGTGAGTTCTCGTCACTGTCCAAAGAGGCTGATTCTTCATCTTCGTCTTCTTGTTCTTCTTTTTCTCCTCCTCATCCTCTGATGAAGGAGTTTTGGGGATTACCTTCTCGAGACCAGATTTCACCTGGTTGTTGCTCCTGTCCACTGTCTCTTTGAAAATCCTCGAGCACTCTGGGTTGTCTGGTATTTTAACTGAAGGTAGTCCGTTCTCCTTCAGTAAGGCATTCAAAATCTCGTTGTAGCAGCCTGGCTTGGCTGCATTAGCGACGTTGGCGTGTGTGATATAGATCAGTATCTTAGCGCTTAGATCGCTCAAGAGGTTTAGTGGTTTTTGCAGATGTTTTCAAAGGCTCAAGTCTTTTCGCGGCGGCATTGGCGTAAGTGATTTCTTTGGCCTTCTCTGTTCTTCTTCTTTCCCCTTTATGATATCTCTTCTCTTAGGGCAGTTAAAGTCCATGGTTCGGTGCCCTCCTTTGCAATTGAGACACTTCTTTTTAGTGCTTTTGCACTTGTCGAAACGATGGCTCTCTGTGGCGCATTCACTGCAGCACAGTTTTTCTTTATCTGGGCAGGTTGATGTGGTATGGTCTTCTAGTTTGTAGCATGCAAAACACATCTGACTGCTATTAAACCTTTCTTGCTGGATGTTTTCGCCTGGTATTTTCATGTTAAATACCAGTATTCCATTCTGTGTCGATTTCGTGGCCATGTCTGTGATAGCAAAAGTGATCTTGAATACCTGGTTGTGTTCGCGAAATTTGATTATTTCACGAACTTGTGCCCAGGGATTGCTCTTGATGATGTCTTTAAACTCCTCGGGCGTATGTTCACCCACCCAGCTTTCCACTTTGGGGCAGATCACGCTTCGGTTAGCTGCCACTTATGGAGGGGTCTTTGCTTCAAGTCCGATGTTCTTGAGGATCCTCGCCCCCTCTTCTGATAGGATCTGGTCCACGTCCTTTGTCTCGGCACATAAGGCGATGAACCCAGATGAGACTTCAATCGGTTTCACCAGTGCTACCTTTAATTCGAGGTAGAGGATTTCGCAGATTCCTTTTTTCGGGGTTCTTCATTCCAGAGATGGTCCTTAGGGGGACGCTCTTAGTGAGGGTATCCATAGTCTTCCGAGTCCTTCTACTATGTCCTCTTGTTATTTTATGAAACCAAAGTGTAAATTATGGTGTTTGGAGTGAAAAAAGAAGTTATGAGGTGGTAAAGGAGGTAACGGTTAGTGAGGTAGGTTCATGAATGAGTAAAAAAAAAAATGGAGTAAACGCCCTCGTCCATTTTTCAGTTGGTCACCCGCTCGGTTGCTGAGAGGATGATGGGTGATGAATGGATGGGATGAATCTAGAATGGGAACCTAAAGAGAGATGACTTTGGTGGACTTGATGCAGTAGCGGTCGAATCAACGACCGCTCAATTTTTGCCACCTCCTCTCGGGTACTCGCGCCATAACCGCATCCAACTACATAGGGACGGGTGTTACTTGCCTCTATGATGCTGGCCGGGCCCCCCGGGCGATGAGGATATCTCCTCCGTCCGGGACTCGCAATTATGCCCCAGTTACGAGAAAAATTTCTGACTTATGCTTCCGCTGTGGGCTAGTTCTCAAACCAATTTCCACATAAGCCCTTAATTATGCCAGACCAAGTGGCCGGCATAGTTAAGACGAAATCAGTGAATGACAGACATCCGAGCAGGTTCCCACGCAGGACGATGGACGGGAGCAGCGAGGTGCTTAAGCCCTCATTGAATTATGAATCTTCGGTGAAGTAAATGGTATTCTCTCTTTCTGAAGGCTGAAGCAAAATTCACCAAAAGACTTCCAGTATAGGCTCTATTCTATGTGGGCGTTGCTCAAAGTCCGTTACTAAGCAAGTAAAAATGCAGTGCGTAGTAATCGAATATGCGGCCGTCCTCAGAGAGCCTTAATCGGGAGTGGGATAATATAAGTAGTGAAGGTGTAAGAGATAGATAAAAAGGTAGAGATATTGTGTTTGGTGTGTGTGTGTTTATGAGATGTTTATGAGTGACGGGTGATATATGGCGATGAATCGGTGAAGGTGATAATGATATAGTGAATTGTGCCAGGTTGCCTGGCAAACGCTTTCGTTTTGCTTTGTTATAAATTGCTCCTATGAGCTTATTATTTTTTGTTTTATTATATTTATTTATTTATTTTTTGCACTTTTCATTGGTTTGGTAGTCCTATATTTATATATTCTTTATATTTTCTTCTTTGTATTTCTCATTACTCTTTTCTGTTCGTATTCTCTTTAGTGTGTCATTCTTCGTTGGTTGTCAATATCGGTGGTTCTTTGTTCGGTCGGTCACTTTGTGTTATTTATAGATCGTGTTTACATTCAACGTTGTATTATTCATTTTGCTTCCGTCAAATCTCTTCTTGTATTTTATCTGACGGATTTCATTGTTTGGCACGACTATTTTGTTTAGTCCTGTGGTAAAGTTTCATTTAACTTTACCCACAGGTTTTTGGTTCGTTCGTGGAGTACAGTGTTGATAGGTTCAAGTTCGGTTCTTCTATGGAGTTCCTCGGATGTTATTCGGTCCTGTCTTCTTTTATTTTCAATGAATCTCGTTGCCCAGTTTTGTACCCTTTGGGCCTTTCGTATCAGAATGTGGTTAGGTATGATCGGATATAATAATTTAGAACGGACAAGGGCTGTATATAATTTTCTTTTATAGTTGCTTGAAAGGTTATGAAATCATAGCAGGGTTGTCATTGTTGCTTTTGCTTCATTTAACCTTTTTGACAGGTGGGAGGCATACCTATTCGTTGTTGGCTTGATTCCGAAGACTCTCCCCTCCGTGTTGTCAAGGTATCCTTCCCCCTCGACTCTAATTGTGGCTGTTTTCCTTCGATTAATTGGAAAGCGCGGTTTCCGTCCCTCTCTTGCTCCGGATACAGAGTGACCCGCCCAAAACGGGCCCCAACTTTCGATAAGTCTCATTTCTTAATTTTCTTCAAGGATTGAATGAAACTTTGGTCATAACTAGTTTATTGTGTTTAAAAACATCATATCCAAACATGAGTCTTTGGACATTTCTTCTTTACTCTAGAGCCCGTGCTCGAGATCACCTCCATTTAGCTCTGTGCCGTTCTAGAGGCGCAGCACAATGTTGTCCATGACGTCCTTATAAACCGGACAACTAATGGCTCTGATCTCTTCCCCGATGGCTTCCTTGAGTTCCGTGAAGGTCCTGGGTCTCCATGCGTACACTCTGTCTTTAAGGTAGCCCCAGAGAAAGAAATCTGGGGGGCTAAGGTCTGGGTTGTGAGGTGCCCACTCAAAATCAGTCTTGAGACTGATCACACGGCCACCAAAGTTCTCTTTCAGCCAATCTCAGGACAGGTTTGAGGTGTGAGAGCTTGCTCCATCTTCCTGGAACCAGAACTTTTCCCATAGGCGACGGGAACAGGGTCTGCAGGTCCCTCTTGAAGGTTCTGAGGAGCTCAACATACAGCTCATTGGTGACTGTCATGGTCGCGCCAGATTCCTCGAAGAAGAATGGTCCGATGATACCTCTGGCTGAGATTGCAGTCCATACCGTGCACTTAGGGGAGTGTAGGGGCTTGGTGGCTGCCTCATTTGGTCTGGAAGTCTTCCAGCAGACATTTGTCTTCGAGTTTACTTTTCCTTCATCTGAGATCCAAATGAGGTTAAGTAAAGTTGAGGTCTCCTGAATCTTCTCCAGTTTCTTGACTGCCGTAGCCTTTCTCTGCTCTTGACTGAGGCTGTAAGGGTCAGCTTCGTCTGTATTCTGTATGGGTAGGCCTTTACCTCCAATACTGACACTCTCCTGCAAGTCTCACGGGATATACCCAGGGACTGACTTCCCTTGCGCACAGAGCGTTTTGGTCTCTGCTGAACTGACTCTCTCACGCTCTCGACCAGCTCAACTGTACGATTCCTGAGGTGTCCTGAATGGCTTGGACGGTTTTCACTGGCTGCATTGAGGTTCTCCACTATCCCATAATTCTTGAAGTGGTCCACCCAGTCCTGAATTCTGCTCTTGGAGGGGGATTTCTCACATTCGAACTGATGCACGAAAGTGTCCTGCACTCTCTTGAACGAGCCTGACTTGTAGTAATGTTTGACGTAGTATATTCTTTGCTGGAGCTTCCTTTGAGATCGAGTTGTGTTCACAGGCGTTGCTTCTGTCATGTCCTGCAAAGTAAGGGTGATAAATGAATGAATGAAGGATATATCACAAAAAGTGTGTTCAGGCCCGTTTTTTGAGGGGTCACCCTGTATAAAAGAGAAATGAAAAAAAATCATCGACAAACCCGGAATTGTTATGTACTGAAGGTGGAAAAGGTCATAGTACATAAAAACGTAAAAATGGTTCAAAGTGAACGTAGCTCTGAAGCGAAGTCAATACCATTAATATTCAGAAAATGAACGTACTTAGCGGGGATAGAATGAATCAAAGTCACTAAAATGTTGACTTAAGTACAAAAAAGTCGATGATAAACTTCGAATAATGAGAGTTGGAGTTAACACGGTGGTTGAAATAGAACATGTTAAAATAAACATATGAAAGACAATTATTAGAGAATGAACCGACTAACAAAGGAAACGGTCATATAAAATATGATTTTATTGAGGAATAATGAATTATCAGTAAATATGTTCATGGAAATAGTAAATTACTAAGATAAATAACTATTAGTTTTGGCAACAACGAATAATGGTAGTAAAAGAAAATAGTAACAGGATATTAACTTGGGTAGAATAATGTGAATTGTGATAGACCCTTGTGGCTTTTGTCATCCGTGAAAATATGTTATGTTATGTTCATCAAAGCAAACAACAAATAAGACGAATGAAGAAGTCAGTGCTTAGACGGGGGATTCTTTTAAATAGAAAACGAAGCAGCTGTGAAATTTTAAGCCAATGATTCGACGAACAAATCTCGTTCAAGGTCACGAGAGAGTAAGGCGAAGGATAAATTTCCGAAAGAAAACCGATAGAACCATGGGGGACCTTCCTTGAAGTAAGAGAATATAATAAATGAATTAGGAACAATGAAAAAAATGGAAGATAAGTGTATCGCGTAAGAGAGATTACTTAGCCTAGCCAAAAGTATGAGAAAGTGGAACAAATAAAATAGTCGACCGTGAAAAACATCTAATTTTTGGGCAAAAATATTTATTCGATGCGGATGTACAAATCTCTTGTGTATAGGAAGAACAAGTGCCAACCATTCATGAACAGGAATGTCATTAAACATTGAACGAATGGGGTTTAGTTTTGAATCATTTAGGTTGCAAACATCCAAACCACTGTTTACACTACCGAACAGAGCATCTTTATCATCGATTTCGGCGTATCTCGTCTCCGAATCAAACTGTTCTTCGGCCATCACCGGCCATCACCGGCCATCACCGGCCATCACCGGCCATCACCGGCTTTGAGAACAATAAATCTTTTGGAAGAGCACCGCTTTTGCCGGTCCCTAACATATTTAAATGCCCAGGAGCAGCATTTATTTGGCTCTCCTCTTTCAAAATAGGAATCTTTGGAGCAACCTTTTCTTGGCTCTCCATCCTTAAACTAAGGATACTTGGGGGGAGATCTTTCCTGGTTCTCCAAGGGGGGTTTCTACTCTGGTCGCAGAGCTCACTGCTATTTAACTCCTTACCAGAATTGACCCATCATCGTTTTGACCGATTGTCTCTGCGATAAATAGTCCTCTGTTTATGGATCCCTTTTCTATAACATCCTCAGGTTTGGTATTTCTCCCATTTACTCCGTTTATTTTCACACTAAAACAAACTCTTTCCTACAGCTGTATTTCTACATTCTCTGAGACACGTAATTCTACTCGGTTTTTAGTTTCCACTCTGAGCTCTATTGGTACTTGTACCAATCTACAAGCTAAATTATTTTTAAACACAGAATCTACTTTGTCACGGCTCGTCACGCGACCATAATTTTCTATACTCGTATTAACAGGGGTCGCCACACGACTCCCTTGATTCAATCCTACATCTGAGGAAGGTTACCCTTCATTTCCTCTGTGACTCAACTCATGGACTCCAATTTGTCCCATAGACTCAACACGACTCGTCGATGGCTCTCGTAGCCCATCGTTAATAGAACTTCTTTTTTTTCTTTCGTTTTTTTAGGCGCCCATCTGGAGACTGCCCACTTAGGCATAAGTCGCCGGAATCACGACAGCCGAGCACTAGGATACTTTAAAATAAGAATAACAATGATAAAAATGGGAAAAACGTAACAATTAGGAAGCAATCTCCGGCGTCGGGGGGAGGTCCCCCTCACCCCGGCGAAGGAGCGTGCAACCTACAAAGAAAACCAGTACAAAAAAAACCCTACTTAAATATAGGGAAGAAGCCCGGCCTCCCCCCCAAAAGTCAACAAGTCCACAAGTCAATGTGCACGCACTCGTCCCGAGTACAAGGGACAGGCGGTAGCAACCCCGCCCATCCCGGTACCGGGACAGGTAACGTGCGCGAAGATCACCCAGACTGGGACATCCGACAAGAATGTGCCGAACAGTCTGGGGGACGACGCAGTCGTCACAATAGGTCGCTGGCGATCGCTCCATCGGATAGCGATGCGTCACACGAGTGTGCCCGATTCGGAGACGACAGAAAGCGACCTGAAGCCGTCGCGGCATTGGGGGATAGGTCCATGGGAACAGTCGCGGCGCAATGGCACGCAACTTTAAGTTCCCTTCGACCGTCTCCCATCTTCTTTGCCAAGCAGTCCTGTTAATAGAACAAGGTGATGGCTCTCTTAGCTCATCATGCAACACACTCATCTCGTTTAGTCGTCGCACACGACTGTTAGTTTCATCCTTAGACATTAACGGGACCTCTTGATCCGGCAAACTGTCTGAAAGGGTATCAATCAACTCGGATGCCTCGGCGCCCTCAAATAGCTCTATGGGTGCATCCTCCTCCTCGAGTTCGAGGTACTTGACTCGCGTAAACATTTTGCTTGACCATTGCCGTCGGTCAACGCGTGTGGATTTCTTCTACCTCGAACTCACTTATCGGCTGAGTATATTTCCCAAGCATTTTGGTTCATAAAGTCCATCTCGAATAAAAAAATCAGTTGAAAAGGCAACTCTATTATCTACATTTTGAACTAGGATTGGGTACGCATCATCATCAACACATAAATAGAATTCTAGTTCACCAAAAGTAGGGATTTCGCTTCTTGGCGCGTCGGTCAATCTAACACGAGACTTGGTGATATGATACCTGCCTGGGTACCAAGTTAGCAATTTATTCACAAAAGCTCATTTTACTAAGGAACTTACCCCTCCTGTATCTATAATAGCGATAGCCAGCAATTACCTTACTCGCCCTCTTACTACTAGTTCTTGTAAGGGGTTTATTGGTACTAGCCTAATGGGAAGGGATTTACTTAATACTGAGTAAGTCCTTCGTCTGGCGGAGGGCCTCTTCCCAAAAAGGCTTCCGTATACTACGGGCTCTCAACCTCCGAGTAAAGCTCAGGATACCCCAATTCTTCATAATCAGTGGGAATATCGTCTCGTTCCGACCCAACTACACGAATATTCTTTGTACTTGACCCTGTTCGATCAGGATTGGTTCGTTGTGGTGGTTTCGATGGAACCACCATTGCATTCCTTGGTGCTACAGGTGCTCGGCTGTGACGTTTACATTTTGGGGTCTCACCTCTCTTGTGTGTGGCTTCACGGCATACACCACAGTATGGGGGATTCCTACATTCAGGAGCATAGTGTCCTTTGACCTCACAATTATGACACCTGAGGCTTCTCTGCATTGTATCATCCTGTGTCCAACTCGATCACAGTTAAAACACCTCTCTACTCTGGGAGTGTTTGCATGGTTATCATTCCTAGGTAGATTATCCCTCCATTTATCATTTCTATCGTTCGCATACCCGGGTTCGTATCTGGTTTGGGCTCGTTGAGTGAGTGTATGAGTACTTGGAGCTAAGTAGATAGGCCTGTTTGGTTCCTGTGGCCGTTGGCCAAAAGTCTCTGGTTTATCCTCTCTCGTTTTGCTTAAGGCAATGTTAACATCCTCATCTAACTTAATTTCATTATGGAATCTCTTTTGCGCAGAAGGGGAAATGTTTTCATAAATTGCAGTTGCAGCTAATATATTCCATAGCTCCTTCATATTACTACTACGCTTTAAGGGCTTCCCCGACTGTTTTATGCTGCATGTCAAAGTGTGTATATCTTCTTGAATTTAGTCCACTTCAGAGCGAATACCGCGGCTAATCCACTCAAGCGCTGTTCTTCATTAATTTGTTTGTAATGATGGCGGAGCGCCTCTTGGAACGCTTGCGATGTTGTGGCGTTTTTTTAAACTAGGTTGGTATTCAACAGCCCGATGGGCATTTGCCTCTGATACGTGTACAAACCGTTTAGCCTCTGTGATTTTGTCTTGGTCAGTTGGAACTAACGTGGATTACCGGCAGAACTACTTTTCCCTCTGATTAAACCATGTGTTTAAATGAGGTTCTACCCATGCGCCATTTATTCTTCCTTTTAATTTGCAAACAGGATTTGGTAATAATAGTAGACGTGTTATGTTCAAAGTGTGTGAATACACAGTGTTTGAGGAGTTGGAGGGAAGTGTGGGATTTGGTGGGGTTGTAGGGGTTTGATCCATCGTCATTTGTTACTATGATAACTAAGAGTAAACAAGGGGGAAGCTCAAACTTACGAGTATCTATCAAAACCACTAAGTGCCTCGCCAATATTAGCCCGTTTACACAAGAAATAAACAATGCCTACTCTAACTAAAATTGATACGGAAATATAAAATATATTTTTAGCTCAATTATTTACATAGAGAGATCGTAAATGTTAAAAATTCTTTAAAGTTTAGTGCGCGAATAATTTGCACTAAAACTGCTCGAATGAAACCTAAAGTTCCCGTCTCAATATCGTATCCAAACCATAAGGTTTTGTTCTTAATTACAGACCAAGACAAAAATTATTCAGTATAAATTCAACAATTATTAAAAAGTAAATGAAAAATCGTTCCTCAATATGAAATATTAAGGTGCCACCACAAAAGGCTAACAGCCTAATGCCCTCTACGCCTAAAGGTCGTACCTGCAAGTTGCGTTGTTTTATCGACGAATTCAATCACTGTGGTTTCGTAATAATTTGATTTCGTTAATCTTCAGGCCTCGATGATTCTTTTAAAGGTCTCTCGCAATCCGCACTCGTGCCGTGCTCTGGTAGAAGGCCACTATGTCCTGCGATGGCTTCAGAGATGTAGCTCTCCAAAGTGCTCTGAGTTAGCACCTCACTGTCAAGGTCGCCAGTGTTGACGCGATTTTGTGTCCCTTCCTCTGGGCTTGTAACTATGGCTATGGCGCCAATGACCCTCCGTCGGTAGATGGGGCACAACGTCAAGGTGATCGGGCAGGCAGCGCAACGGAATCCTTCTTGGTGATAAAGGATTGCCTGTAGTTTAGTACATGGTGCAATGTGAAGTTAAATGATTCTTGCAAGGGGTTCGATCGTGGAAGAGAGCGTGTGAGCCTAAGTGATTACAGCAATTCAAGGTAATGCTTGTGTCGCTCTGAGTGGCGACAACGTTTTGCATGCCCGTCTTCGAAACCCGGTACGACGCTGTGGCGGAGAGCCAAAGGAGCTGTAGGCCTTTAGCTCTATTCAAAGTACAAGATTTACGCAGAATGCCTCGATCTAAAGCTTACAAGGGTTTTTATATGAAGAAAGAAGGGGCTCGCCTCTAAATGGGTTCACCAATAGGATACTATTTAAGGAAGAGCTATGGGCTAGTTTAATAGAAGTCTTCCAATCCTATATTACGTGGGAGAGGTTTTCACAAGTTTTTTAAGGGGATCTACCAATGTTAACATAAGAAGGGCAGGTTGCTATCCAACTCTGCCTGTTTATTTCCTAAATCCTACGATCAGTGGGTGGGCTTACAACCTTCCCTAACCTATCTTAGAAGTGGGTAGCACCGATGAACAGAAAATGATTTTTTTTTTAGTATAACAGATTCCGAAGCATTTTTTCTTAGCAGTTTTCGTTATTTTTGTTTACATGATCTTGCAGCAATACCATCGAGAAAGGTGGAAAGATTAATTTTAAAAAATATTAAACCTGAGAGTGGGATATTAAGAACATCTGAGCTTTTAGTATTGTTCGGGTTATGGCACGCAAAGACGGCGTAAATTTGCTGTTACATCGTCTATGGTCAAAAAATCAATTTCCAAGTCGGGTTATACATGAGAGATTGGTAAACACAGCTGAGCTTTGAAAACAAAATGTAACCTTTATTAGCTGTTAAGAGTTTCATTCGTATCCGTCTATCTATTATCTATCGATCTAGCTGTCTATCGAATTATATGCAGATGTGTTTTTTTTCCTAAGTATGGAAGTGAGAGGCGGGCTTTCCGTTTCATCTAACTATACTATAGTTACTTTCCTTTGTTAAGGCACTTAACACTTTCATTAATAATAATAACAAAGTGTCACAGTTTGTCGTGGGGAAAAACTTATTTCATTTTTGACCTTATCTCATTTGAGAAGCTCGTCGCCATTTTTTGCTTAGCAGAAACGTGGTTAGTCGAGTGGAATGTAGCACTCCCTGATATCACGTCCCAGCGTGGGTATTTTGTCATTCACGCTGATTGAGGCCAGATGGGCATTGGGGTGAGATTTATTTACATAATTACTCCCTAATACAGCCCTCACTCGAATCGAATCTCCCAACTCCTTCGAAGCTTTGTTCGCAGCCTTGCCACTGAAACCCATTCTAACACAGGCGGTTATTTATCGTCCCTCGGCTCAAATTCTTCGATAAAATGGGCCTTTTTGAATATGATCTTCTCTAAGAGACTTTTAACACACTCTATCTTACCTGTAAAGCTTCTCCTTCTCTCCCTCTCGCTTTTTCTCTAATTATCCTTCTCTCTCACTCTCTTTCTCGTTTTCATTGTCGTTCTCTCATTCTTTATTTCTTGTTTTCTTTCCCATTCTCTTTTTATTACTCTCTTATTCTATTTCTCTCTCATTTTCTTTCTCTCTCTCATTCCTTTTTTTTCATTCTCTCTCTTATCCATTCAATTTCTATCTTATGCTGTCTCTCATTCTCATTAATTACCTCATTTTCCATTCTCTGTGTGTCTCTCTCTTTTTTACTCTTAATTTGTCTCACCCCATACTCACACACATGAAAATACACTTTACTTAGTCGCCTTCTCCTTCCAAATTTATAGACCAACCATAACTTCCTTCTCCACATTTATTTCTGACCCCTTCCTCCTCTAGTTTACTTCACCTCTCCCTCTTTCACCCAACTCTCCTACACATCCTGACGCTAATCGTATCTTCGTCGTTTCTTTTCCATTAACGAAGAACATACGACTAGGATCTTGCATCGCTCTTTCCTCCATTAGGCTCTGCCATTACATATACTGACCCCACCATCGCTCTCCGCTCTTTTCCTCAGATCCTCTTCTACCTCAAAGCCCTCCCACACTTCTCCCCACATCTACCCACCGACAACTTGCTTTAAGCTCTCAGTCACTAGATTGAATAGCAAGAAACAGGCGATGTTAGGCAAGGATAAGAGTCGGGTTCTCCCTGGGGATGGTGTGGAGGCTCACTCACACACGCAGTATCCACACACAAAACAAAATCAAGCCACGCCCGTTTCTCAAGCTTCTTGCTAATCTCTCCACCCTTCGGAAATTCCTAGCCCCCCCCTCCCCAATTCTTTCTCTTATCCCAGTCCCTCTACAGCAGCGGTTCCCGAATTTTTCCAGTACGTGACCCCTTTCAGTAGTACCAAACCTACTATGACCCCCACCTTTATAAGCCTTCTGAAAGTGTACTAATTTCCAATAGCTCAAATAGATTTTAAAGATTAATCAAAGCATAGAGAGCAATAATAACAAACAAAAAATGTGTATTAATGTTTATTTACAAGGATTGATTTAATTGTGTATTTTAATGTGAAGGATGTACTTGCTTTTTTAAAACAAGCAAATCAATACGCGGGTCTGTGTCGCTCAGGGCACATCGCATGTCTGCTTCAGCATCCAATCTGTTTCTGGCCTTTGATTTGATTACCAGGAGAGTCGAGGAACCACTTTCTCGATGAGAAAGGAATGGTTTGGGGGAAAGTGGAAAGCATTTTGGCCCAGCAATTAGAGCTGCTGAATTGTTGTTGTTCCTGGAACTCCTCTTTGGCTGCGGTGTTGTTGATGATCTTCAAGAATTCCTCTTGTATGTCATCAGGAAGATCGTCCACAGTGCATCGGAAAGGATTGTGGGCAAGTTTCAGCTCTACATTCTCATCTGCATCAATCTCGTGAAAATAGCGTCCGAACTCCTCTTGAGGGCTTGACAAGTGTTCCTTGATCTCTTGTTGCAGCTCCTCTGCAAGTGGTTCTTCACCAACGACCTAAGTCAGACGTTGGGAGGGAGCTACAAAACCTAAATATAAAAAACTAACAAAAATCCCTAGATATCCTAAAAAATTCCTCAACATCTTGGACCCTCCATGACCCCTTTGGGGGGCATGACCCGCAGTTTGGAAAAACTGATCTACAGAAATTAACTTCCCTCTTCCTCTGTAAAAGCCTTGTTCTCCCCTAGATTCATTCGCTCCTAGTCTTTACCTCCAGTTCAACCCCGTTCTCTCATACCTCTGATATTTTTAACAACCCCCAGTTGTCTGGACTAGTACCAGCTGTCTTTAAACGCGCTGCTCTTCACCCTACCCTAAAGGAACTGACCCTGAACCCCAAATGACCTGGCAAGCTACCGCCAAATCTCTCAACTTCCCTACCTCTCAGGTTTCAGCCCTGATTCTAGACTAGCTGTTTCTCTACCCCCCATAAGGAGAGGCTAGTTTCTTAAACTCTAGCTACCCTGTAGGACAATGGAAAGCGAGTTGTGGTCTCCCTGTAGGACAATATAAAAAGAGTTGTGGTCCCCCTGTAGGACAATAGAAAAAGAGTTGTGGTCCCCCTGTAGGACAATAGAAAAAGAGTTGTGGTCCCCCTGTAGGACAATAGAAAAAGAGTTGTGGTTCCCTTGTAGGACAATAGAAAAGGAGTTGTGGTCCTCTTGTAGGACAATAGAAAAAGAGTTGTGGTCCCCTTGTAGGACAATAGAAAAAGAGTTGTGGTCCCCTTGTAGGACAATAGAAAAAGAGTTGTGGTCCCCTTGTAGGACAATAGAAAAAGAGTTGTGGCCACCCTGTAGTGCAAGATAAAATAGCTATGGTATGGTCACGTCATTCTCAGCTGTATAACACAACCACCCATCTGGTTGCAATCCTGGTGAGGTGTTAAGCAGTAATTGAACTTCTACTTTCAAGCTGTTGCATAGACCACTACCAGAGGGGCTATAAAATCTCCACAGCATGCGACAGCCTCCCTCCACTCTAACCTGGTCCCTCAGGACAGTCTCACAAGGGGTGAGGCCCCACTTAATTATGGTAACGTTGGCGAGGTCCTACAGCGTGTGCTGTGTGACCAAATGCTTTCTTTCATAATCTACGAAGCGGTTGGGAGGAGCAGAGGTCATCTGTTGGTGGGGAACAACAGAAAATGTCTCCCTGAAACGCTGATGAGATCCTCCATTCTGGTCATAAGGCAGGAGGAAGCAATGATTAAGCTGTCCTACATGGAGAGTACTGCGTTAGCAGGACGCTGGTGGGCCCTAGTATGTATGGACCTCTCGCCAACTGTTGACCATACAGTTCTTCACTCCCTGAGAAATAAACAATTTTTAGTCCAATAGTGTTGGATTTTGAGTCGCCTGCACACACGACTCTAAAGTCACTACGATTTTGGTCCGTAGGTCGTTGGGCAGATGGTAAACGTTTTACTGTCAAGTGAATTATTTGGAAATAAGATCGTAACTATTCGACTGATTCTAACGAACTTTGAAACCCTTATGTTGTTTTATATTCTCTTTCAAATAATATAATTGTCAAGGTCCTCCCAATGTTAGCCCGGGAGTTATTTGGCAATAACATAATAACTATTCAGCATATTCTAACGAAATTTGAAACCCTTATGTTGTTTTACATTCTATTTCGAATGGTATAATTCTCAAGGTCCTCCCAAGTTAATCCTGAAATTATTAAAAAAAACTAACTATGGGTCAGATTGTCCCACTTGTAGAAACTTTTGAAGGTCATAGGGTCATCTGTCAGACTAATTGAGAGCACGCGAATTAGGTCTGTTGACCTTGTTTTTACTTATATTAGGTCATCCCTATATTAATGCGACATTTCATGTTTAGCATTATCTTATGACAAGAAATAATTAATAATTACCAACTAAAAAGGGACTCAATTTTTAGTAGTATTGCCAAAGGAGACGAAAAGAGGGTTAAATATAATAATAATAAACGTGTTAAAGAATGGATGAGTCCGATAGAAAAACAATGCTCGCAGCCAATAGAGGCGGCGCCTAATAATCCACGGAAGATTCTCTAAGGCATTGGTGAGACGTGTTGGGCATAATTCATTTTGAGCTTCTTAACCCAAATCAAAGTCTCACCAACGAGGTTTATTAGGCTCAGACAGACCGTTTACATGGAGGATTTGAAAAATAAGACACCGAAGAGGTTTATTACGCTCAGACAGACCGTTTACATGGAGTATTGAAAAAAAAAGACTAGCAATAATCAATAGAAGAAAATGCCCTTTTATCAAAACAACCCGAGACCTCATTATCGCACGATAGACCAATAGCTCTAGACCTCATTATCGCAAGATAGACAAAATAAAACTTCAAGGGAATTAATGAATCATCTTCCTTACTCACCCAACTTAGCTCCATCAGTTTCCTATCTTCTTAGGAGTTTAGCGAATCACTTGTATAGAAGAAAATGTCAACAAAAGAAGTCGAAACACCTCAAAAACCTTTTTCTAAATAAATTCAAGTATTTTTACAAACATGGTATTGAAAAGTTAGTAAAAAGATTGAGACTAGTAGTAGAAACTGGCGGAAATTATATTACTTCTTAAATTAATAAATACTTATTTAAATATAAATAAACCAGACTATTGCTTCGCCACTCTACCTGCGCTTCGCTACTAAAATTAAAATTTAAAATTTAAAAAAAAAGCAGCCATGGTTAAATTTTTATAAATTTTCTGAACTTCGCCAACTATAATAATTTTAAAAAGGAACTCTAAACTAAATTTCCCCCCTTTCAAAATATCACCGCGATTGACAATATCGAGAAGGCGACGGAAAAATGGTATCCGTCCGAAATTGCCTTAACGCGGTCGAGGGCAATGTTAGAAGTGACCACAAGATTGTAGGGGGTAAATATGAACCTAAGCTGGTTCTCGTATCCGTTGGTGGTTGTGTACAGGCCACCAACTCAGTCTGAGGAGTCAGATTCGAACCCGTATGCTGACCTCGTCGATATGGTGAACAGTCGCTCGAGTTTGATCATGGGTGACTTTAACTGTTGAAGGGTTGACTGGCGAGATAGATTGGGAAACGGGAGACGACTCGTCGACCTCACTGACAATAACTATTTCACAGAGTGGGTAGAGGGGCCGACGAAAGGTAAGAACTTGTTCGACTAGGCATTCACCAACGAGGACGACATAGTCTCTAGAGTGAGCGTGGGTGAGTGTTTGGATGGGATCGATTGCCGAACCATCAAATTTTCGTTCACGTTCCTTGCAACATGCGAGATTGTATCGCTATCTACAAACCAAATTACCGACGAGGTAACTTCGACGGTATTTAGAGCGTTGATAGGTCGGCTCGAACCTGTAGTTGGCCATGGAGCCACGGCACAGCAGGTCCAGTTCGTTCCAGGAAAAAAAGAAAGTGAAAAGCCCACCCAATCAAAGGGGTTCAATCGTGACATCGCCTCGTCAATTCGTAATAGAAAACTGGCCTACAGCGAGTGGAAAGCCAGCGATAACGGCGAATACTTTGCCTAGTGAAGAGGAAATTGTAGGAACGTTAAAAAAACTGGTGCGCGCAGTTAAACGCGGTGAGGAAGTTCGGGGCACGTTCATCTACAAATAGAACCCGAAAGAATTCTTCTCACATGTCAACAGCTATTAACCGGTTCGCCATCACATAGGTCCCACGAGAGACTAGAATGGCGTGTTGCGGGAATCGTGACCCGGACATCACCAAGTTGTTGAATGACTACTTCGCTTCCGCGTTTACGAAGGTAATAGATAGCCCCGCCCCGAGGCTGGGAGTTCATCTCGAAGAGGAGAACAACCTACGAGGGGCGGTTAATAAGTTTTGCAATTCGGATATAAGGAAACGAGATATGAGGAAAAGTGTTTTATTATTTTTCAATATAACTACCCTCGACTTCAATGCACTTGCGCCACTTGTCCCTGAGGCTTCGAATTCCCGACAACCAGAAATCTCCCGACTGCTGTTCAATCCACTCCTGGACGGCGAGCTGGACATCTCATCGTCCCCAAACCGGCGTCCACGCAGTGCAGCCTTGAGCCGGTGGAATAAAAAGTAGTCGCTAGGGGCCAGATCTGGACTGTAGGGGGTGTGATGGTTGAACTCTTAGAATCTGCACTCGCGCATGGCAGCTTGTGCAACTCTGGCCTTGCGGACTTTGACGACGTTGAAGTCGATCATGGGACGTGAGGTTTCTAGGGACCCAACGGGCAGAGACTAGGGCATGGCCAAATTGTCGTGGATGATGTTGATAACACTTCCATGTGATATTCCAAGTTCTCGCTCGATTTCTTCGACATTCACCCGTCGATTTTCGAGGATTATCCTCTCCACACGGGCCACATTGTCCTCGTTGGTCACGTCTGATGGGCGTTCTGGACGGGGGTCATCTTCAAGGGACTCACGACCATGGCAGAACTTCCTATTTCAGCGAGCAATGGTTGCATAGGAAGGGGCGGTGTCGGTGTACACTGCAACCATGCGTTCATGGATCTCTTTTGCATTCTTGCCTTCCTTGGTCAAAAATTTGATCACTCGTGGTGCTCAACCTTCTCCATTGTTAAAAAATTTGTGACTGACGATCTGCGATCAGCTACTGCTTCTTAAATATACGAGGCAGGAGCGTGCGGCTGCAGGTCCTGACTTGTCATAACTTGTCCTAACACCCCCACAAACAGCCATCCCCCTTCCTCTGTTTTGCCCTACCAATTCGCAAAACTTATTGACCGCCCCTCGTTTACAAAATAGTTGTAGATGAAGGGCCAGGTTAGGGAAACTGAACCCGTATAAGTCTCCTGGTCCGGATGACTTCTTTCCCAGAATCCTTCGTGAGATCAGCGATGAGGTTGCGTCGAACCTTATTGCGATCTTCAAAGATTCGCTTGAAACGGGACAGATGCCAGAAGAAATAAAATCTTAATTTACGGACAAAAGCTCTTAGAAAATCTGCAATATCATAATTATCCTTTACATAGAATACTGTTAAAATTCTCTCTTCGCGTTGAATATTTTTTTGTTTATATTTAGCCATTATGAAGAATTCCGTTTCATCTATGAAATGCTTTTGTTGCTTTAGAAATTAGTTGATAATTTTGAAAATTCTAACATGCGCTGCGTCTAATAACACTTCCAAACGCAATTCCATGTTTATAGTTCATTTTGCGTTCTTGGTATATCTCTTTTCACTCCGTCATGGACACCACAATAAAGATTCAGAAAGTGGGGAATAATACATTACTTAACCGCGTAATACTCTGCGAATTTTTCGACGAACATAATTACCCTCAACTGGAATTGTGGGATTGATCTGTAAACACACTTCTTTTATTTCAATTGCTGGCAAGAATGCCAATGCTGAAATTTTCCTAATATTATATTTTAAGAACGTTTTTCATCGGAGGTGTATAAAGATTTCAAACCCGTTGAAATTATTTTTCTGTTGATGCTTTGTTTACAGTACCAGGAAATTCTGATTTATTTTTACAACACTTATTTCGTAGTCTATGATTATCATTTCAGGGGAAAGTGTAATTTCATTTTCTGCGGTGTAGTTGAGATGATCACGGAACAAGTGGATATTGCATTCTGACTTTTTGCTTGACATCAGCACATAACTAAAGGCAAAATGCAACTTCACTCGGCCGGTCCCATGGGAGCGTGAATGATGTAAAGTTGTTTAAAAAGTGTTGGAACGGTCTTAAATGTTCCGTCCATTACACCCACAAATGCGCTGCTTCCAGTTTCTTCAAATTAAACGGGGTTAGTTCCAATTTTTGATTGAGCAATTAAAAATATTTCCCTGGAAATTGTTTTTTCTGTACTCGCCTGGAAGAGCTATCTAGATAAGTTGGCTCGCGGGGGGTCTTCCTTTTGTACTCTGCTTATCACCTTTTTTAGTCTTTCTTCTTAATATTATATGATACGATAAATGGATCTACAAAACTTAAATACTCCCTAAATGAGTTGATACGGTTTGTTTGCGGTTTCGTTGGCTTTTTATTTAAGTGTGTTATGGTATTCCACGCCATGAACACGACTAGCGTCTGAAGATTCACGCGTATTTTTACTTTCACTTTTCAAGTAATGACTGTTTTCGTGATGTGTAATTGCAGTTGCTACACACGCTCTATTTTCACTTCAATAATACTTTTATTTTCCATTTTTCTTTTGAATTCTTTTTGTGCGCAATGTAAACAAATAGCCACACACCGTTAGCTTTTGCTTTCCTCTGTCAGAAAGTACAGTTTCATACAGGAGCGGATCCGTGAGGAAAGAGATATGTGACTATTAACATGGCAGCCAGTGCACAAAGCACTTCGTGAATATCACATGAAGTCATATATATAGTTGGTTGTTTGGATGTTAATGAGTTATTTGACTTTGAAGTAGGAACAGTATGTGAATGTCATTTTCCTAGTAATACAAAAAGACATTTTTGTTTCATTTATTCAAATATTTTTTTTAATTACTATTCGTACATCTTTTTATGCATGATATGCTTATATATCATACATAATATAATAAATACAAATATAATTAGTATACCAAGTGTAGTAGTAGTTAGAAGAAACGTGATTCGAAGAATTGTGCTTTGGAACAAATGGTATTGGACTAATCATTTATTTAGACCGATTAACCAAATGGAGTAATCAGTATTGGACCAATCACCTTTAGAGCAATCGTAGCCAATCATATAGATATATGAAGGATATATACGGTGTTAAGACCATACCTCCTCCCTCATGATAATTCGTGTCTCGGGAATCATCAAAATGCCGACATCAAGACTACTGGTCAATGCTCTGTTTACAGGGTAGAGGCCGTAAGACGTGACATGGACAGCTGCAGTGGAGATTACGAAGCCGTGCTCAGCAGAAAGGAACACAGCAGTAATTCATCTTACAACTGCAGGGCAGGATGATGAAGACCCGAACAAGGGAATCCGGGCTTTGGCAAGTGAGAGGAGTGTTGGAACCCCCACCATGAAGCTGACCCTGAATGTGGACCTTCGCTACCACTCGTACAAGAGGCCAAAAGGACAAATTATGACAGCCAAGGAAGGAGAATCGCCTGACGAAGGCAAAAACCCTTTGAACAAGCTGAAGCATTCTGTTGAACCGGGGACGATCTGGTTCTTCTCAGGTAAAGAATTTCTGCCAGGAGCAGCTGGACAACACCAGAAACAACAGGTGGCTTGCTTATAATCCATGCGATGTTGCAGGTATCATGAAGACCAAGTTCTCGCAAACTGTGATGGTACGTGGGTGTGTCTCCAGTGATGGTAACGCCATGCCGCCTCCTATCTTTGAGCAGTAATTCATCTTACAACTGCAGGGCAGGATGATGAAGACCCAAACAAGGGAATCCGGGCTTTGGCAAGTGAGAGGAGTGTTAGAACCCCCACCATGAAGCTGACCCTGCTGGAGATTTTGGTAAAACCCTGGCTGAAGAGGGTTGGTACTGGGAGGCCATACCTCCGAAAAGATCCAAAAATGGTTGTAGGAGAATTTCGAGACTTCACCAGCCCCAATTTCTGGCCTCCTGCAACCCCAAGGACGAACTGTTGTCCAAGATCAAGGTGGTGGTGTTATAAGATCTTCCCAAGGACACAGTGAGGGACGCATGTGCCAAGTTCCAGAGCCGCTTTGAAGCCGTGGTGGAAACTCAGGGCGGCTTCTCTGTGGGAACTGCTATCTCCCAGCCATAATCTATTTGATATTTGTTTTCAATTTTTAAAATGGATTAATTTGTGGATGAGATATTGCGGATTTTTTTTACGCTATATATATATAAACTAGTCAAACGCTGGATTTTGTTTTAGTATGCTTGCATCATAATTTGAAGTTGATAAACATTCAGAGCGTAAACCGATTTTATTAACAAAAACAATAAATTGATGCGCGCTGTCACTATTTACAATGCTGTTCCTTGTTTCTTCACGACTGCTTCAATTCATTTTGGACTTGGACTTATAAAGTGAGGAATATTGTAGTAGAGGATTTTAGTAGGAGAAATAATGGGAAAAAATGATAGGAAAGCAAAAATGAAAAATGAAATGCTGGAGATCAAATTTATGATGATATATTGATTGGCATTACTCAATTTTTGTTCAATAAGAACCAGCAACTGTTCACAATTGGGTGGTTTCTGTTTATCAACCACCAACTTGATTATCGCCCACAAATTCTATATTGGGTTCAAATCTAGCGAATTCCTTGCTCAAGGTCACAAAAGTTCGATTGTATTTTCAGCCAAGAACTTTGTTCTTGCTTTTTGTCAAGATGCACCATCATGCTGGTAAATAGTTACCATTCCCCAAATGAAGCACGTTTTGGTATCAATTTGGGCTCATGCCAGTATTCTTGGGGAAAATTGTTAATGCTCCAATTTCCTGAGATGAGAATCAGCCCCAGATAGGAAAAATGTCCGGGTGCCTCAATGAGGGCACGACACAGGCCGGATGAAAGCGCGTCTCTTTTCTCCGCCGAACGAGGGTTCTTCCAGAAACTCCGAACAAGCGGAAGGGAGCATTATCAGAGACTATGCTTATTTTTTTTAATAAACCTGCAATAAATTAAATATTAGAATAATTATTCCTATCACGTAAAGTTATAAATCCTAAATTAACCCCATTTATTTTTAATAACCCTTTATGACCCGACCTTTTGAGTACTTAATCATTATATTTCCTAAAAAAACAGGATATTTTTAGATTTCTTTCATCCTTCTATCCGCTGTATTCAAGGCTTAACTATTATAAAAAAACTGTTTTTAATCGTGTATTTTATTAGCGAATTACTTGAGAGCTTTGGGTGATGATATTATTGCCTTTATTCTCCCGCTATTTACACGATTAAGGCAAGTGGGGGCATTTTCTCTACCTTTTTATTGGTACGCACAAAAATAGGCTTTGTGCCCACACCATCTTGTTTGCTCGAGTAAATATTCTCGCGGTAGGTCTACAAATATTATAAAAAGTGCTAACAAGCTATGCGTTTACATAATTGCAAAGATACTCATCGTGTGGATATAAGTGTGTACACTACTGTTTAAGGAATTGGAAAGAATGTGTGATGCGCAGATCATGCGCAAAAATGCCAACTCATGCACATCGTTAGCAAGCACTTGCTGTAAACAGTCAAGGACAAAATTGTGAGATTCAGGATATAGTCAAATGCTATTAAACTTGTTTCCTATTTCTCAAACGGTCTTTACTTAAGTTTTTACATATGTAGTCACTTTTCCTCCTAAGAAACACCTTTATCAAGTGAATAATGTTTTCCTAAGTTTTGTCGCCTCAGGTAGGCTACTCAATCGATGTAACTTCCAGGCGTCTTCTTTTACAATGGCCTCATCACTTTTACCAAACCCATTTAACAAAACTTCTTATCTGAAATTCTCACGTTTACATTTTTTTTAATAAATAAAAAAATCCGAAGATGCCCTTGTGGGTTTAAATTTTATATATTAAAAAAAAAATGATTAGTGAAACGTATCTTGTAAGAGCTTCACAATTTTCATCAAATACTTCCATTACACCTAGTCCTTGGGGAGCCTTACAACCTCCTGACATAATGTACTTGTTAGTTCTAAACTAGATTAAAACTACACTGGGGCCTCGATATACGACCTTTTTAAATAACTGAGTTGAATACTAGTAAGGCATCTGGGCCGGATGATATCCAGTCAAAGCTACTTAAAGGTGTAGAAAGTATTGCAGTAGTTCTTGAGAAGCATATATAATCTGTACTAGATCACTGGAGCTTGGAGAAATACCTAATGATTGGGAAATAGCAAATGTACTGCCAATTTTAAGAAGGAAAGTAAAGAGGACTCAAATAACTTTAGATCCATAAGCTTAACATCTGTAGTTTGTAAAATTCTTGAGAAAGTAGTTAAGAAGAGTATTTCTGAGCATCTAGAAAGAGGTAGTTTAATAAAGGATGCTCAGCATGGGTTTAGAAGAGGTAAATCATGGATAATGTAACTAAACAATTAGATAAGAGGGGAAATGTTGATGTAATTTACTTAGACTTTAGCAAAGCTTTTGATAAGGTTCCACATAAGAGACTAGTTCACAAATTAAAAAGGCATGGGATATGAAGGAAAGTTATGTAGTGGATAGTTGAATGGTTGAAAGACAGGAAACAGAGGGACGTTATCAGTGACGTACCTCAGGGATAAGTTCTAGGTCCATTATTATTCCTAGTTTATATAAATGATCCTTGTGACTTTTGCTATCCGTTGAATTATATTATGTTATGAACAGTATTTGTTAAGAAAAAAGGTAAGTTGAATAACGAACCGCGACGATGGCTACCCGAACGCGGAAGAATACCTGCCGTGCAGATCCCACAGGCGGCGAAGTCTTCTGGAGATTGTAAGTAGTTCTCATAATCTATGATTCGTCCTGTGCTGTAACTATCAACTAAACTCGATTTTTTAAACTTTTTATCCTGAAAATATTAATAGTCTTCACACTTTATAATTGGAGCAGCCATAAATCGCCATCAGTAAGTCAAGAACCGTAGAAATTACGACTGAAGCCATAAATAAACATGAAAATGGCAAAAGTGTCAACAGATGGTACATATTATGGAATGGCAAAATCCACAATGTGCACTAAATAAAAATAAACAAAACAAAGATGATATAAAAAACGCTAAGTGGCTAAAACAAAAAAACAGCACAGATTTAATAAAGAACGTAGCTCTTTTCGAGGGTTGGGTAGGGGGTCTCGATCAATCGGATTAACCCTATTTACATGCATTTCAATGATTTGATTAACGAACAATTAAATTAACGAACCACAGGAAAGAATTATGATCGTATATCAAGACCAAACGGGGCTTGTGCTTTATTCCTTTTAGGAATTTTTATTTTCCATTTTTTTTTTGGGGGGGGGGGCAGGGGTTACTTTCTCTCAATAAACATATCTAATTTCTTGACTAGTGGTTAATTTGGCAGGAGGATGGTCGGCCGACCAGCTTTCGTCCGTTCATCTCGGGTCGTGGGCAGGAGGGGGATGTGTTTGCCCCACACTGTCCCAAATGCGGGAGGTGGTTTTTAACACCCATGCATTCTTCCCATCCTCTCTTCTGCGTTGTCTTCTTTCAGGCTACATTTATGTATGTATGTATATATATATATATATATATATATATATATATATATATATATATATATATATATATATATATATATATATATATATATTTCTTTATTATTTAGATTTTTACGTGTGTATTTATATATTTATTTATTCATATATTTATTTATATATGTATTTATTTATGTATTTATTTATTTAAAAGGTTAATTAATAGCGGAGGAAAAGAAATCCCCCAGGAATTGTTTGGAAAAGAGATTTGTAAAAGAATTCCTTCCTATTAACTCGAGGGATCAATAGGATTAAATTCAAGTGGTTTTTAAAGGTCTTTCGTAAGATGGCGATGTTGGAAAGGGGGTTCAAATGATCCTGATACCTACCATGTGATAGACACGAAATTATCTATCGTGGTTGATTAGGACCCCCAGTATTGATGTAATTATAGGTTTCCCGCTTCGTGTGATTATTTAATAGAATTTCCAGATTTCTCTGTAATCAAGGGGTGAATTAATGGGATCAATTGGGTTTACGGTTAAGGAATTAACTGTAATCCCTAGATTTGGGATTTTTTTTAGGGTACATTCCTTCGCTTTTTCATTTTTCGCCCGGGGAGATCAAATCTGGGTGTGTTCGGTTTACGGTGTGAGGCTCCCATGTTCAGGTGTGATTTATGCCGTGATACCTGTGCAAAAGAGAAAAAAAAAAATGTGTAATGCTCTGGTGTGTTTGGTAGTAACGCGATTGAGTTACTTATGCAGGGATAGATCTAAGTATTTGCATGTTATGGTAGCTCAAATGGCTGGTTCCATTCCCAAATTACTTTACCAGCTTTTTTTTATACGGCCAAAAACGCAGTGTGCGATCGTTTTGTGTTCCTACCGTTACGTTTCCTACATCTGAACAATCGTTGCACATTTTTCCCCCTTTCTTATGTTGAGATGGAGGAGACGTGAGTAATATATGTATGTATTTCAATTATTATGGTCATAGAGTGGAAATACATTTTCTTGCGACATATGGCAACAATTCCGTGGCGGTATTTGGCAACGAACTCAGACTAGGTAGGCACGTGTAATCCAAGAGATCCAATATTTTGGCTTTACAGTGCCTCGCACGCTCTCTTTCATAGTGCGTCCTTTTGCTCTCCTCCCCGTGTCGTGTAGTCATACACTGCAGCGTCACAGTACACTACTACTATACGGAATTATTGCTGGATCTTTCTTTTTTTATCTTTTTACGTGTCAATTTGGTAAATCGAGTTGTAAGAAGATAACGGATGAAACTTTGTTATGGTTCCATTCTCGCTGAGCGAGGCGAGTTTTAAGTGATCTACGGTTGTGCTCTAATAATCTGGAAGGTGCTATTCGCAAGGACTATTTGCCTGGAAGCGTTTTGATTTAAGGGATACTCTGAACGATCTTTGTACCCCACCCCCACCCCGCCCCTACACTAAAATTTCAATCCCATTTGCCCGAAAATGTGACCATTAGTGGTCGAAAATTTGTTTAATTCCGCTCGTGTGATTTCGGAAGTTTCCCTTCTTCCGCGTTTTCCTCTGTCCGCCTATCCCCACTTATTATCTATGCTTTCATCCCGCCCTGGGGGGCTTCTAGTGGGGTTCTGGCGACCCCTGGGCCTCATGTTTCTGCTTCTCTCGAGCGAACTGGGGGTTACCCCTGTCCGAGCAGAGTTCTCGTACGAGTCCGTGACGGCGGTTCTGGCAAGGATCAACATTTCCTACCTTGATCCCGTAACCAAGCAACTGCGATCCGTCACCAACGACATGGGGCGCTTCGCCGACGGGGCTATCGGCCCCGCGGGAGGGGTACTCGTGCAAGCGCACCCTCCAGCCAACGCGTCGCGTTTGCAGTACATGCAAGGGTGCGTCCCGGAGTGGGCTTCCCCTCCTAAGGGCGAACGCTGGATCGCCCTCTTCGCGAGAGGAGGGTGCTCCGACGAGAAGAAGGTGCACCTCGCCATGTCGCAGAATGCCTCCGCTGTCATGCTCTTCGGGGGTGACCCAGACGCTTCTTTCCAGAAGGATCCCAAATTTAGTGGTGAGTTTGCTACTTTTCAAGGAGAGCGCCCTACTTTTTCCTAGCTTGGGGGAGGGGGTGGGGGGGGGGAAGTTTAAGATGAGCTCCCTCCTCCCCCTGCGACGATTTTGTCCCTTTTTCCATAATGTTTCGTCCACTTAATCGCATCATATTGTATTATCTATCATTTTTAAGATAATTTCGAAAGGGGGGCGGCCGAACATACCTCCCTTTACGAAACATGGAAAAAGGACAAAGTAGCCGCCGGGAGCTCATCTTAAACTTTACCTTACTAGCTCTACCCCCCACCCCTTGATTTCGAAATTATTTTAAAAATTATAAATAATACAATATGATGCGATTAAGTGGACGAAATATTTTGGAAAAAAAGGACAAAATCGCCCTGCCCCCTAAGGGACCTCTTCCCGCCCTCCGAGAAGTGACAGAACACAGGAAACCAAAGGTTAAACAGAATATTCAACCCCCTTTTCTCATTGGACGTTCATGCCCCCCTTGGGTACCACTTTTGTCTCAAATCCTGGGTAACTGATCGTTTCGGTTAGATATGGGTATTATATCAGTATAGATCCTCTTGTATTATAGCATTATAGCTCCCCTCACCTACGAGCTTTAACTGTATAGGATTCAGGTTTTGTCTAAGTGGTTCTTAACCTTTTTACTACCATGCCCCCTCTAAGCATTGCTCCCCCCCTCCCAGCAGTAAAATAACCCATACAGTTCTCACTATTAGCCCGATGATCTCGTTAAGAGAATAAACACAATTAGAGAAATTCCTTATTTGTCCCCCGAGGGATCGACCCGCCCTGAAAGTTAACCACACGCACCAGGGGAACCCGCCCAGGTTAAGAACCACTACTCTACTCTACACCCACGAAAATGGTACTGGAAACCCATTAATTTTAAGTATAGGAATCCTATGGAAAATTAGATTCACCATAGTCCGGTGAATGGCATTGAAGGTTGTGGTTCGGGTAGGGTATTGGCATCCATCGTGATGCCCTTGAACAAGTACGATGGCCTAAGTAGAATGTATGGTAAAAGATAGTGGTACTCATGGGTCAAATTATGACCAGGAAAGTGATAGGTAAAGCTTCAAGGACGATCAAAGCGTCAGCGGCTGTTTAGTAATGGATGTGAAATGTATTGAGATTGGGTGCATGGGAATAGATTATGTAGCTTAGGCCATGGATTTGTGCATGGGAGTAGATTAGGGAGGGTTAGGTCATGGCATTTGTACAGGGGAGTAGATTAGGTAGTGTTAGGCGATGGCATTTGTACATGGGAGTAGATTAGGGAGGGTTAGGTATATTAAGAGTATATTAGGTAGGGTAAGTTATGGCATTTGTGCAGGGGAGTAGATTAGGTAAGGTTAAGTCATGGCATTTGGGCATGGGAGTAGATACAGTAGGGTTAGGTAATGGCATTTGTGCATGGGAGTAGATTAGATAGTGTCAGGTAATGGAATTTGTGCATGAGAGTAGATTAGGTAGAGTTAAACCATGATATTTGTGCATGGGAGTAGATTAGGTATGGTTAGGTCATGATATTTGTGCATGAGAGTAGATTAGGTATGGTTAAGTCAGGGTATTTCTGCATGAGAGTAGATTAGGTAGGGTTAGGTCATGAAATTTGTGCATGGGAGTAGATTAGGTAGGGTTAGGTCATGGCATTTGTGCATGGGACTAGATTAGGTAACTAAATAGGTAATGGAATTTATGTATGAAAGTTGATTAGGTACGGTTAGGTCATGGTATTTGTGTATGGTAATAGATTAGGTAGGGTTAGGTCATGCAATTTATTCATGGAAGTAGATTAGATAGGGTTAGGTCATGGCATTTGTGCATGAGAGTAGATTAGGTAGGGTTAGGTAATGGCATTTGTGCATTGAGTAGATTAGGTATGGCTAGATCATGGCATTTGGGCATGAGAGTAGCTTAGTAGGGTTAGGTCATGACATTTGTGCATGGGAGTAGATTAGTTAGGGTCAAGTCATGGCATTTGTGCATGGGAGTAGATACAGTAGGGTTAGGTTATGGCATTTGTGTATGGGACTAGATTAGATAGGGTTAGGCAATGGAATTTGTGCATTGGAGTAGATTAGGTAGAGTTAAGCCATGATATTTGTGCATGGGAGTAGATTAGGTATGGTTAGGTCATGATATTTGTGCATGGGAGTAGATTAGGTATGGTTAAGTCATGGTATTTCTGCATGAGAGTAGATTAGGTAGGGTTAGGTCATGGCATTTGTGCAGGGGAGTAGATTAGGTAGGGTTAGGTCATGGCATTTGTGCATAGGATAGATTAGGTAGGGTTAGGTCATGGAATTTGTGCATGGGAGTAGATTAGGTAGGGTTAGGTCATGACATTTGTGCATGGGACTAGATTAGGTAGCTTTAGGTAATGGAATTTATGTATGAAAGTAGATTAGGTACGGTTAGGTCATGGTATTTGTGTATGGGAATAGATTAGGTAGGGTTAGGTCATGCAATTTGTGCATGGAAGTAGATTAGATAGGGTTAGGTCATGACATTTGTGCATGTGAGTAGATTAGGTAGGGTTAGGTCATGGCATTTGTGCATGGGAATAGATTAGTCAGGGTTAGGGCATGTCATTTGTGCATGAGACTAGATTATGTAGGGTTAGGTATATAATTTTTAGTTGTTGTTCTTTAAGTCATGCATTTGCGATAGTGGTTAATTAGGCAACCATAACTCAATAACGTCTCCCCCTCCTGTTTCCCCCCCCCCCTTCCAAAAAAGGTAACACTCCAGTTTCGAGGCGCTGTTTATAGGCTATAATTTTGGGCTACAATATGTCTTATGTCGTCAGACAGTAGCGTTAGATGTAAACAATTACGGCGTTATATTTTTTTTGTATATGAGTATTTCCTGGGGGGCGCAGCCCCCCAGACCCCCCCAATTGATGAAACTCAGGATCATCGCAGAGTGGTCCTCCGCAGTGATATCTCCCCCACGAGCAGTCCCCTTGAATTTACTGTTTTTTTTGCCCAACAGCTTTTTACTGGCAGAAAAACCTAACCTAATGACAAACAATACTTACATTTTTAGGTTTATTGATTAGTTTATGCGCCTCTAAATGATCTTAAAGTTTTTCGCGGTCATGCAAAATAAACCTGAATTCGAATAACGAAGAAGCACAACTAGAACACGAAAAAGCTATAACGAAACAGAAAAAAATGCTAAGCGAGTTCTATTTATAGCTACGACGTTGCCAGTAAGAAGCTGTTAACGTTCGCTGCGAAACAAAAAAATACGAAAACAAAAAACAAAACAATAAAATACATCAAGAAAACTTATCTAACTTAGAAAAACTATAAACGAGCAGAGGCGCAGATATTTAGTAAATAATACAGACTAAAAGTTACAAATCCCAAAACAACAAAAAATATAACGCCGTGATTGGTCACATCTGAAGCTACCGTCTGACGTCATAAGAGATATATTGTAGTCTACTAACAGCGCCACCTACCGTGCGCCCCAAATCTGAAGTATTACCAAAAAATACTTCCTAAGATTGAAAACTACAGAAAAACAACTTGTACTACGTATTAAAATTTCGGCGAGCGACCAAATATGCTAAACTGACCGGTTGGTTTATTCCTCGTCGCAACCATCAATTGTTTACTATGGTTACCAGTGCCTAAGCACAGGGGATTTGATTACTCTTTATCTCTTGTCGTTTTCCCTTTTCACCACACCACTTCGCAGAGGAGCTTTCACTGCGGAATTGGGGAGGGGGAGCTGAAGGGTAACAGAAACTTGTTGATACTTAATAAAAAGAAAAAACAACGAGAAAACATCTATGCCTGAACGTTTATATTTTATTATTATGTTTTTAAAGTCTCAAAAATTTCATTTCAATGTACCTTTTGTATTTAGGAATTTGAATTCCCTATTACAAGTATGTTCGTGTATTTGTTAACTAAATAACTATGTATACAAAGTCACGTTCTTCAATCGCTTAAGTTATAAATAGAAACCTCTGATGATACAGGTGTGTCTCGAAACGCGTCAGGCCAATAAATTTATTTGTTTTGGTCAGTTAATTACTTTCCTGCCCTCGTTCGTTAATATTTTTTCTGATGAATTTGGGGGAACTTATCCATGGGTTATCACGACCAAAACCACAACCTAAGAAAAATCGAGAGATTTGAAAATAAAATAATTAACGCTAGACTCGCAGTCGGCTTCAATAATATATATATATATATATATATATATATATATATATATATATATATATATATATATATATATATATATATATATATATATATATATATATATATATTAGCCAAATCTCGCTCGAACGAACTACAATGGACTCACCAGGACAATCACAGGATGCACACACAGCACACCCACCCCACACCTACATGCCGAAACAAAATACACCTAGACATGATTGGAACCCAACACTTCAGCAGAGCATTGACCCCTCTCCACCCCAATCACCATCTAACAGCAAAACCCCCACCACCCACACAGAAGAAAAAAAGCCCCATCACACTACTTCCAACTTCCTCCCCTACAGCCAAACCCTAACTTAATCAAACATCCACACTAACTTCACCCAAAGAAACTCGTACACACTACCACCAAACAACATTCTAAATGAGTCACCCATCCTTTAATAAAGCAATCGGAGCTATCATGACATAACATACACTAATCAGGTCAGGTCAACTCAGGTCAGGGCACTCCACTAAACTCCACCGACCACTCCACTATACTCCAACAATACGAATATGGTCTAAACCTTGCCTCCCCGCACCGCCATGCACATACAACATCCAATACCTACTCATAAGACTGTCCAAACCTTACAAAACCACACACTTCAATATATATATATATATATATATATATATATATATATATATATATATATATATATATATATATATATATATATATATATATATATATATATATTTGCTTTGTGTTCTCAGTTTGTTTTATAATTTTGCAGTGTTTTTCTTTGTAAGTTACCATTGTCTTCTCTCGGTAATTTTTGCATTGTTTTCTTGAAAGTTTTACTAAACTCTAATATTCATTATTACATTGTCGCATTATTTTCTCTCAAATTCAATTCATTGTCAGTCATTAATACATGTATCTCTTTATGTATTCTAAGCTTGCTTGCTTTTATATTGTTTTACTCCATTATAGGCTGAAGATGAACATAGCTAATGTTCGAAACGTTTCAAATTATATATGTTCCCAATACTGATTCTGGCTTTAACATACATACTAAAATCGAGGTTTTCGAAAGATGTTCCAATGTCTACATATATATAATATATCAGGGTGTCTACTGCCCTTGAAATCCTTGAAGGCCTTGAATTTATTTTTTGCCCTTGAAGTCCCTGAAAACTCCTTGAATTTAATGAAAAAGGTAGAAGCTCCTTGAATTTAAGAAAAATAAATCATTGAGTGATTGTTTAAATGATTTTTCAAATTCACTATTTATATACTTTTTAATGTCTATTAGGAAAATAGTAACATTTAAGTTAATCTACTCACTAATGTGAGTGAACATAGGTATGCTTTGGATGCATTGTATTTCATGTTGGATGCTCGCTATACTTCTGTGACTGTCGCTTGGATACCTTGGTCTTGTTTTTTTGGTTGATTTTGGTTATGCTTTGCTTATAACCCATTTTTCCCTTAAATACCTCATCTTCATCAATGTCCCATAATGTTTATTGCACTTTTTTAATTTAAAGAAAAAAAATGGTTAAAACCCGTCCTTGATTATTTTTTAAAAAGTCCTTGAAAACCTTGAAAAGTCCTTGAATTCAAAATCACCAAACAAGTTGATTAGGGCTATGATGGCACGAAATCTTTCAGGTGCGCCCCACGGCGCCCCCTTCTAGACCTGGTAGTTAGAAGAGCGACCGCCCTCTCGCCGCCAGTGCTCCTAGCAGTCTTGCAATAGATTGAGACTACCACGGCTTTTTATTCTTTCTGAACATCTTAGACTTGGATTTCATTACTCCTGTTTTTATTTGTCTGAAGCTCGGTGTCCTTATTATAGCCTCTGTCTTCTGAGGTTACGATGTCCTTATTTTTTGCTTTCACCTGTCCGAAACTGTGTCCTTATTCATTTTATGAGACTTGGAAGTCTTTATTATAGTTTTTATTTGTATCTGAGACTTAGTCTCTTTATTAGAGCTTCCTAATATGTATGGGAGGGTTTCCTTATTCCTCCTTTTATTTGGATACTCAAACTGTCTTTATTTTAACGGTTGTCCTTATTATCGTTTTTATCTGTGCTTGAAGCTGTCTGTATTTTACTTTCTCTATTCTGGTGCTCGGGTGTCCTTTTTATAATTTCAGTTTCCTTAGGTGAGAATATCCTTATTTCTGTTTTTGTTTGTGGCACCCTGTCCTTATTATAAGAAAAAGGGTTTGTGGTTGGAATCCCTGTTTGTTTTAATTGGTGTTGGAACCTGAGAGGTATTATAGTTTATATTTTCTGTGTCTAGGATGTCCTTATTATTGTTTGTATTCCTTTATAATAGTGTTTGTTTTGTAGGAGTGGGATGTCTTTGTTTTTATTTTGTCTTAACGTGTCTCTTCCTAGTTTAGTCTTTATATTCTGAGGCTGGGTCGTCTTTAGTCCTGTTTTATTTGTGACTTAACCTGAATGTCCTTATAATTATTTCTGATTACTAGGGATCGAATGTCTTTATTCATCATCATCACTTCACTAACTCTATAATTTAAGAAGGTTTTTTTTCAGTATTGAATAATAATTTCATCTTAGTTTGGTTATGACTTATGTTTTTTTTCAAAGTTATTTCTAATAATTCTTTTATAATATCCAAAAATAAAATGGTGAAGTTCAGAAATAAATATAAGTATCGAAATTTTGTGAATTTTTTAAAACCTAAAGAATTACAAATGGTGAAGTTCAGAAAATTTATTTGTATATATCTTCTTCTATAACTATATTTAACTCTATATTTTAGCAACGTTATATGTTGAAAGGGGGGAAATTTAATTTAGAGTTCCTTTTTAAAATTATTTTAATTGGCAAAGTTCAGAAAATTTATAAAAATCTAACCATGGCTGCTTTTTTAAAGATTTTAAATTTTAATCTTAGCAGCGAAGCGCAAGCTCCCCCCCGGCGAAGCCATTGCCTGGTTTTATGAATGTTTCTATTTCTCTAAAACTGTGACCTTATTTTAGGTTCTCCTATTTGAATCTGGGATGTCCTTATGACACATTTTAAATTTTTTGAGGGGGTTGTCCTTATTATAGTTTGTGTTTTCTAAGGAGGCCGAGACTTTATTATTGTTTTTAGTGGTGCTTGGAGACGGGAGTTATTATTATAGTTTATATAGTTTTTGTTTTCCTAATTTAGGATGCCATTATTTTTGTTTTCAGTTGTCTTAAGCTGTTTGTCCTTTTAATAGTTTCAGTTTTATGTGGATGTCGGTATTGTTTTTATTTCTGTTCTTATAATTTATTTTTCCAATCTTGGGATGTCATTTTTATTTATGGTTGAAGATGGTTGTCTTTATTATTGTTTCTGGCTTTCATTATTACTTCTGAGAGTGGGGCGTTCTTATTTTTTTTGTGCTGAAGTTGTTTTTATTTGTTTCTGTTTTTTTTTAGAAATTTACATGTCCTATTATTGTTTTATTTCTGTCAGAGGCTAGGTCTCCTTATTCGCCCCACGGGTGTCATTAAGCCTGCGGCGCTTGTTCGCTTCACTTACAAAATTAAGAAAGTATTCGAGAGAAAAAAATGTTGTTTTTTTTTTGTATTCCATAACACATTCAAAATTCGTGTGCAAGAAAACAAGGTCTGCTGACCAAAGTCGCGTGCTCTCACTTATTCTGATTTATGACCTTACAACCTTCACAACTTTCAATAATTCCTGGGATAACCTTGGGGGAACCTTGGTAATTCTATCATTCGGAAGAGAATGTAAAACAACAGAAGGGTTTCAAATTTCGTTAGAATCGGCCAAATAGTTACGATGTTATTGCCAAAACAAAATGATTACAGGGCTAACCTTGGGGGACCTTGGCAATTATACCATTCGGAAGAGAATTTAAAACAACATAAGTTACGATATTACCCTCCCCCCCAAAAAAAAAATCAAAACGGACACCGGCGGACCGACATAGAGTCGCCCGCGACTAAAAAATCATTTCAAAACCTTTTTTTAAATGCACAGACTGACGCGCACACATACATCCATCCACATACACACACTCGCTAGGATCATTATAATAAGATTTCTGTGATCTGCAGCTGGGATTTCCTTATTATAATTTTGTGTTTTTAAGATGGGATGTCTTAATTATACGTTGTTGTCTTAAGCTTGAAACTTTATTATCATCATCATCTTCATCTTCATCATCATCACTAACTCTATAATTTAAGAAGGTTTTTTTTTGAGTATTTGAATAATAATTTCATCTTAATTTGGTTATGACATGTTTTTTTATGTTATTTTTAATAATTCTTTTATAATATCAAAAGCAAAATGGTGAAGCTCAGAAATAAATATAAGTATCGAAATTTTGTGAATTTTTAAAACCCAAAGAATTACAAATGTGAAGTTCAGAAAATCTATTTTTATATATCTTCTTCTATAACTATATTTTAGCAACGTGATATTTTGAAAGGGGAGAAATTTAGTTTCGAGTTCCTTTTTAAAATTATCATAATTGGCGAAGTTCAGAAAATTTGTAAAAATTTAACCATGCCTGTTTTTTTTTAGATTTTAAATTTTAATCTTAGTAGCGAAGCGCAAGCTCCCCCCGTAGGGGGCAGTGGCGAAGCCATTGCATGGTCGTTTCATATTCCAGGAGAGTTTGGCGTCCTTATTATTGTTTTTATTTGAGACTGGGGCGTTTTATTATTGTTTCTAAATTTTTATAAACGTTTGCCTGTTCCCTCTCCCCCTCAAACTATCTTAACCTCATGTGATCCCTACATTGAGACTATTTTCCTTTATTGCTCTGCTCGGAGTCCTTCGCAGCTATACGAGTGACCTTGATTTGCTCCTAGAATGTGGAATAACCTGCCTTCAGTTATACTCTCATCCCATCCCCATTTATAATCCCTTCAAGGGGAACTTAAAGATCTTTTCCAAGAGTTGGTAAGGGGGGGGGGGGGCTTTGTAAATATCCATGGCCTTAAACAGCGCCCTAAAGAATGTTTATTATTATTATTTATGATAGTAATTATTATTTAACAGTATAAAAAGTGGAACCAACGTGGGCATTTCCACTGGGTGTTATTTACGGGTTAGTAGGTAAAATGCTGAAATTAGGGGAAACGGAAATGTATTTAAAGTACATATCGAGAATTGTCAAGAGGAGACTACTAGGTGCCGCCCAACATTCACAATAAGCCCTGGTCCTTCCTATGGGCGTGGAGGCCGGAGGGCACGTATTCTAAGAGTTAGCTCCAGCATCCTTGCCCTCGCTACTGCCGACACCCTCTTACAGGGTCTCCTGCGCTACCCCACTGGGCATAATGACCCGGTTTATTGATGCCGGGCTTTGTTCTGTGCAGTTTATCAACGCTGGATTATGGAGATTAGATCACTCTAATGCAAGTTTCCCCCCCCCCCCCCTTCATGTTTTCCTTATTCTAAGAAACGTCTTATTACGTGTGGGAAAACCGGTTTGAACCGGCTCTAAAACCGACTCAAGCTTGTTTTTGTGTTCTAAAAGACGACCCAAACAAGATTTCCGTGATTCGATTCCGAACAAAACAGGAATTTTAACACAATTTGCGATATAATACCTTCTATAATTGCTTAAGAATTCTGCTTCTGACCCCCCCCCCCCTTCGCCTCCCAACACAACCAGACGATGAGTTTTAATAGGAGACAACCAGCAACTTGATACAGTGTTCAGACTGAAATTTAATTTAACGTTGATGCTGTTAGCTGATGGTAAAGTGCAGTGAAATCTAACCCGCGCCATTAATTTAGAATGCAGCCTAGATCTGGTGGCCTACCGTGCTTTTGTCTTTATATGTGTATAGGGGATTGTATGTGTAGATATGGCTGTGTGGCTACATGGTTTGCGTTGCTTTCACACACTTTCCTGCATTCGCGGTCGCCTGACTTGCACCCCTGTCACTTCCTCAGTGAGGACTGTCCATCTGGTAAGGTTGATGCGTGGCCCTCACTTACTTGGATTGATGTGACCATCGTAATGTCTGTCCACTACTCCTCCCCCTCCTACACACACATAATACACAATTACACACGCCAAACACATGTGTGAAATGCCCAGTATTGGCTATATTCTTCATCAGGGTGTCAAGGCTGCTCCACCAGACAACTTCAGAATCAGCAAGAACATTTTATGTGAGAATGAAAACATGTGTAGCTCTGTGTGTAATTGTATGTTTCATGTCCTTTTATTTGTAAATGAAGTATATGTGTGTGTGTTTGTACGTCTATTGGTGTTAAGGAAGCCGAATGCGAATTGCGGTGCCAATTTACAGTGTCAATTGTCCTTGGGGAAGGGGGCAGTAATGTTACCCTAGCAGGGGTCTAATTTATCCTTGGGGTGCCAAGTGTTGTAGAGAAAGGATTTTAGAAACATTATACCTCCCTGTGTGTCTATTCATCACTCTCATTTGAATACCCCATTCTCCGTACGTCCATTAAGTATACAAGAGGAATATCATGTCTACCGACCGGTTTGTTTATCTTCTTTTTCAGTTAAAAGCTTTCGGCTTCATGTGAAACAAACCTTCTGCGATCAATCCTATTTACGAAAATGTATTTTACGCCCAAAATACAGACTGAATACATATAAAAAAATGTATTTTTCTTTACCCCTATGTTCAGACTTTAGCTTTGCGGCACTAATTTAACTCGAATTTTAACGCCGAGTTAGATACAGCACCCAACTCTTGTTTTGTTTGCATGGAAACGCACACTTAGTGATCTAGTTTTTGCTGTCTGTATATTTACGTCTACTTATCATATATACATACGATACTGAAAGTAATCGAACCATTACTTATTAACTATATTTTGGTGGAGTTTTCTAGGGAATTTAGATGTAGAAAAAAGGTTTGTTGTCTAGATTCAAGAGGGATTTATTGGTGCATTAAAGGCAAGAGTTTGATTTCATCTTAGCCTTAGAAATATTCGCTTCCTCCCCGGACTAAGAGACAGTATGGCAGTGTTATTTTTTAAATGCAATATGTTTTAAGGGTTTTTTTAATATGAATTTTGATTGCCAATGGACCTTCAATAATAAGCACAAAAGTAAACAAGAGTAGGACGTTTATTTTCTCCCCCGTTTTATTCACGAAATCAGGCCTAGCGTTCGTCTCCTTTCCCCCTAGGGCTTAAGAAATCAATTAGGCCTACCAGCATTAATACCGATACATTTATTGTTCTTTACTAACATCAACCTCTTGTTCTGGGATGTAATGGGTCAGATAGAGAGGTGTGATCGGAGCTAGGGAGGGGCTTGTTTAAATCACGTTTTGTGGCCTGTTTTAGCCAATATTTCCAAATGCCTTGTTTTATTTTTTTTCCTTTATTCCTTTCTTTCTAAGTGCCAAAGTGGTAGAACCCAACCTGATTTACGATATTTAGTATTTGACGCAAAGCCCAATCAATTAATCGGCCAATGTGAGATAATATTCCTCATCAGATGTTTTACAGGTAACTATTTATAAATTCACAGTTATTCAATTATCACTCGCTCTGCTTCTGGGTTGCTTCCCAGGCTCCTGAATGGCCAAACCCAACTGGGTTGCTATGGTCGTTACATGGAGACGGCGACAATTCCGTGGATACGGCCGGTGTCTTTGTCTTGTGTCTGCATCGATCCAGAACATTAGGGATGATGATTATTATTATCAACCATTTTGACATAAATGAGGTCGATGGGCATCAATGCAACCAAAAACTACTCACGCCTTCCCACCATTTTGTGCCTTATCAAACACAAGAAAGCCAAATTGCTCCTTCATAGCGACCGAGCCCTGTAGTGTAGCATCTGATCCAGCAAGCTGATGCCTGACGGCCCCTCCCACCCCCTTCCACAACAAACATCCTCCATGCACACCTACAAGACACAATATCATCCACTTCATCCTCGCTCAGCCTTTTCTCTTTCAAACACTTATCCACACAACAACCCTGGCAATCAGTCTCGTATTCTTCACTAAATTCATTCTTCTTACATGCTCATACCACCTCAGCAAACAGTGGCAACTTCTTTCACACCCTTCTGCACACCATAACCACCTCTACATCTTTTCTCACTATATATATCCTTAGTATATAGCAAGTTCCATACCGTAGTCTCACTCCCACACAACGCTGGCACCTGCACCCTCTCATGCAGCTTCCCGGCACACCCCACACTCAAACGCTTAACATTCACTACCCCTCTAACCGCCACAGAGTCTTCCATACCATTTAAAACCACAACATACAACTCATCAAAGAACTAGTGCCACTAACTCTTGACCTTCCCATTGTTCACACGTACCCTACCATTCTAAATCCTGATGGTCACAACAATCCCACTCCCAAGCTGTTCTATGGACCACTAGACATGGAGGGAGGGGGCTATACACAACTACTAGCACAGGGGGGGGGGCTATACACCACTACTAGCACCGGGAGGTGGAGGGGGCTATAAACATCCCCACAGCATGCAACAGCCTCCCTCCACTCTAACTTAGTGCCCTCAGGACAGCTTCACAGTGACACTAAAGGGGGCCTACAGGACAGGCTGTAAGATCAAAGGCCTTTTCCCCTGACCTCGTTAGCGGAGGGAGGGAGCAGGGATCATTTGCCCCCGGGGAGCTATAAACAACACGTTCAACCTCTTCTTCTTTTGGTTTCTCGCCTTTCTCCCTTCCTTCCAGGATAACTTCATGTTCCTCTCCGGATCATCATTCATCTTCTCATGTTCCTGTCCGGATCATCATTCATGTTCCTCTCCGAATCATCATTCATCTTCTCATGTTCCTCTCCGGATTATCATTCATATTCTCATGTTCCTCTCCTGATCATTCATCTTCTCATGTTCCTCCCGGATCATCACTCATCTTCTGATATTCCTCTCCGAATCATCTTTCATCTTCTCATGTTCCTCTCCGGATCATCATTCATCTTCTCATGTTCCTCCGAATCATCATTCATCTTCTCATGTTCCTCTCCGGATCATTATTCATCTTCTCATGTTTCTCCGAATCATCATTCATCTTCTCATGTTCCTCTCCGGATCATTATTCATCTTCTCATGTTCCTGTCCGGATCATCATTCATGTTCCTCTCCGAATCATCATTCATCTTCTCATGTTCCTCTCCGGATCATCATTCATCTTCTCATGTTCCTCTCCGGATCATCATTCATCTTCTCATGTTCCTATCCGAATCAAAATTCATCTTCTCATGTTCCTCTCCTGATTACCATTCATATTTTCATGTTCCTCTCCGGATCATCATTCATCTTCTGATCTTCCCATCCGGATCATCATTCTTCTTTTGACCAAATGCTTCATTTGCTGTTTTCTTACTCTTATCAATCACACATTCCACTTTTCTTCGTGCCTTTTTTGTGCATTCATCTGCACCTTCCTCACATTCCCATCGGCACTTTAAACCATTCAACCACACTTGTTGCTCCCTACCTTTGTTTCACATCGTCATGCCACCATTCAGCGTTATGGTTTCTCTCTTCAGCCTCTACCACTCTCACATACCGCCCATGCATTACACACTATCACTTCTTCAATGTTTCCCCACATTTACTCTCTCGCAATACACCTTTATCCTCCCTCCTACACTTTCCTCACACCTCCTCATCCACCTACCAACCAGTATAACCTTACGCACCACGCTCATGTGATCAGATTCTAAATACTCGTATCTCTTACACATTTCACGTCACATTCCACTTATTCTTTCTTACTAGCACACACTCGAGGATTCAGGGAAGCTTCCTCCATTTTATTTGACTGGTGTTGGTCGCATACTCGGTTCCTCCTTGCTTTCGTTTAGATTTTTGTTTTGTTTTGTGTCGTTTTTTTGTTTTTGTTTTGTGTCTTTTTGGTTTTGTTTTTGTTTTGTGTCGCCTTTTGTTGTTGTTTTTTGTGTCGTTTTTGTTTTGTGCCGCCTTTTGTTTTTGTTTTGTCTCGTTTTTTGTTTTTGTTTTTAATATAGCTTATTAATAGGTTGGAATTCATTACGACTTATGCCCTCGGTGGCAGTCGCCAGATGGGTGCTCTGAAGGAAAAAGAAAAGCAATCATACTCTCATCTTCTTCTTTGCTCAATCCAATTGTCTTTCTGCACATCCGTGTGCTGAAAGAACGTGTTGGCGACAGATTTCCTTTATCAGTACAGAACCTTGCCACATTCACTCCTTTTTCATAATCTTAATGTGTACCATAAGTTACAGTTATTCTATCTTTCATACTTTCACCTCTTCTTCATTTATACATATCTCATACAACTATTAACCGATACCCTATTCTCAATCCCATCCACCACTCCTGTCCCAAGTCCTTCCATAGCCTCTTTCACAGCCTCACTTCGATCACTACAGCGTCCTTACGCTACAATCAAGCACAGTTTCACTCTCAAATATCAACTTCATTCACAGAATTCTCGAGCTTACATATCCATACACAACCCTTGGATCTTACCACTCCTCCCTCAAAACCACTGTCGCACCCCTTCTTTGCCCCTACCATAAAGATCCACACCTGATCGCCTTCCATTCACTTAATCCCACACCATTTTTTCATTCCCTTTCTTGTTTGTCTCACATAGAGGAAAAACCGGTAATCCCACTGTTTTTACCCGCGGTGAAGCGCCATGGTCAAGGCGTCGCTTTTTCTTCTTCAAAAGGAGTAAAATTCAATTGTACCCTTTAGAGCCATAAAATGACCCATATGACCACGGGACATATGGTTATTCACGCTGAAGATTTCAAATCTGCCATGGGATTTGGCGCTGGATGGCGCCATCTAGTGGCAGAAGCCTCATTTAGCCATTCAAAGGAACTTGTAAGTGAATGGAACCATTGGGAACCACCAATGCAATAACCATTTATCATCTTGTCACAAAACGCCGTGGGTCATTGGAGTGACTTTCCCTCTTGTTAGATATTGACTACATCCCATCTCTTTCCCCACACCATAGTCTTCACATTGCACGTACCACACCGTTCAGACGGATTGAATGAGTGCAGATTCACTCGGGGAGGTATTGCTACAGTGTAACCGCTGCCCGGTTTCTGTTAGTTGGTTGGACACTGTTTTCGATGTAGGGCAATAACGAAGACGGTCTAGGAGTGTTTCGCGACCTTTACAGTTCATTGTATTATCATTATCAATACCTTCACCCTTGTACTCCTGGGGAATTGTTTACCTTCCACAACTTTCCACTACCCTAACTTCACTACTTTCACAATTAAAACTCTTCAAAAATGTCTTTTTAGCCTTAATAAATGGGGAATATCCGTTTTAAACCCATCATTTGTTTATATATCGTGGCGATCAGTGGTGAACCCCCATTAGCCCGCGAATTAAAGAGGCTCGAGCGAGATTACAGAGAAGGCGCAGTTGAGAATTCTGGTACAAGGCATTCTGATGCCACCGAGATTTAACAGAGAAAATAGACAACAAATGAGGGTATTCTCACTCTGAGAAATACAAAAATAAATAGAGGATAAATCGAACAAATAGTAAAAATGGGTTTATAAAATAGAGGCTAGGTGTAAACCCCTTGACTGGAGCGCTGTGGTGTCAATGGATTCGTTGGTTGTTGCCATGTCAACAATAGTGTTAGTGCAAAGGGTTTGTTACACTCATTATGACGCTCTCAACAAGGGACACAATGATAGTTTTGAAACAGTTAGACAGGTTGTTATTGTATTAAACTATACATATGTGTTTAAATTGTAATGTTAATCAATGTGGTCGCCCTCGGTGACCTGAAGGCCGCGCACACGTTGCGGACGAAGTCCTTCCTTATGCTGGCCACACGCGGTCGACGGAGGACTTCACCTCGTCGATATTGCTGTGGCTGATCTTGCAGGCCTTGCCTTCGACATGCACCTACACGCTGTAGTCGAGGGTATTGAGGTTGGGCGCCTGCAGATGCCAAAAGCCCTTCGACCAGAAGTTCAGTTCAACTCCAACCACTTTTGCACGGTGTTGGCTGTGTGGGCCGGGGCACCGTCATGCTGAAAGAAGTACTCCGCTTTATTTGTGATCTTTCTCACCCAGGTCAGGACTTTCGTGGCCAAGATGCCCCGGTGATCGGCCGCGGTGAGTCTGTAACCTACCGCGAACCACATCGGCGGCATCTTCTCGCTATTCGAAGCCACGATCCCGAGCATCATCATGGTGGCGCGCTGCTTGGTCGTGGGCTCGCAGCGTGCCTCGAAGATGTCCTGGGAAACCGATTGTCATGACTCTTCAAGTCGTTGAGAAGGCGACGACAGCGCTTCCGACTTTGTTTTCGCGTACGGTCGGTGAACAGAGGTCTTTCTACGCCTCTCAAGCTCTTTTCGCCCTAGGATTCCGTGGCTACCGAAATGTTCTTCGCGAGCTCAGTCATTTTGAGCTTCGGAGCACTTTCGAAGGCCTTTCTCACAGCCAAACGTTTGGCAACTTGAGGTCTGCCTGAACGAGGTTGATTTTTGAGTTCTTCATCGTTTTTGAGTCTCTACACGTCTCTGCGAACTGTCATCCGGCTTACGTTGAGCCGGACTCGTTTTGGCCCGCGCGTAGGAGAGCAGAGATCTCGATTCTTTTCACTTCCATCTCGACACGCAATGGAAAAGACGTTGTAAGGATACGTGTTGGAAAAGTAGAACTTTAAGTTTGTTCGACGGAACTTTTTCTATCACACACGTAAACCTCTCGAAAGATGAAAAAAGAAATCTAATGTAGCAGAACTTTTGTAAAACATCTTATTTACTTTCATTCGCTTCCTCCCTCCTCCTTGGTTTCTCCAGGCTGCACACTATTTGCTCATACAGAGCGTTTGTTCATTGTCGCCACTTTACAACCATTTAAATACTAAAAAACTCGATTTTGTTACATTCACTTCATCTCAATTTTTGGACGGGGGGTGTCGAGCCCTCCCAGATGTTTTGGTTAAAAGAGATGCTTGGAAACGCATATCTAAATGCTGTATTTCGGCATGTAGCAACTACTATACTAGATATTTTAAGGTATTTGTTCTATACCATTATATCAAACTACATAATTCATGGGGTTCTCTGTTGCTAAGGCAACAGGGCAGAGATTGTAATATATAGACAGACTGGAGTCGTAATTTTGCTGGGGCCGTGGTGGAAAAAAACGGACGGGGTCACTAATATCACTGCACAACAATGAAAAAAAAACAAAATGGAAATGAAAATAACCTTTTCTAGGGGTATTTTTTGCCTAAATCACAAATATAACATCCGTCTCTTTCTGCGACCCTCCAGTTCCACGTAAATTACCATCTTACTTACGTTAAATACACATGGTTCTGTAGGGATTGAATGCAAACAGGATTGGGCCGAAACTGACAACTCTAAATGTAAATAAATGAATTTTGATATAATTTTAATGGGGTGTTCCTAAGGTATTTGTCAACCTAACCTATGAAATTTATGAAAGTATACTCCATTTTTTTTTTAGTTACGAGTCCAAATCCGTGGTATCCCTTACGTAACGCTTGATAATTTTGTAACTTACTATAAATACTTCCTATTTTAAATTTTTTATTTAATATTTGTTGCTGTTACTATTTATATTATTTTTCACATACTAGTGTTTTTTTCTTTACAAGGGACAGAGCTAAAATGCTTAGAGAATGCAAAGATTCCCCAGTTTCTGTTATATATGTGGATCAGTTACATTAAGACAATACAAGAGACAGTTGACTAAACATGTGAAGAAACTTTATGAGCTGTACTTTTGATGTAAAGTGGGTGACCAGGACAAACGCTGGGCACCTCACATTGTATGTTGTGTTAGGTGTACAAGTTCCCTTTCTGCCTGGGTGAAAGGCAAAAATTAAAGAAGGCACATTCGTAGGCCCTCAGATTCGTCAACTTATAGCTAATGAGGACTTCGAAGCGGCAATGGATGAAACTGAGCTAGCAGCCTGGCATGCTTTCAAAGATGTATGCAAAGGAGTTCTAGGAAAGCACCAAGGGACCCATCGAGAGCGTATAGTGGAGAGCTCAATCAAGTGCTACCAAGATCTCCTATGTAATATGTCACTGAAGATACACTTTCTTCATTCCCATCTGTCCTTGTTCACAGAGAATGCAGGAAGGAGATGTGAGGTATGGCAATGGAGAGAGGTTCCATCAAAATATAGCGCCAATGGAAAACAGGTATAAGGGAAAATAGATTCCTGCTATGCTGGCTGACTTCTGCTGGAACCTGAAGCGTGACACACCTGAGACTCTTACAAACGAAGAAGTAAATACTAAAATGAGGGTTAATACATTATATAATGCTAACAAACATACTGATTCATTATATATTCATGAACTAATTACAATGGACATATTTAATCTGACTCTGGGAGCGAAATACATTTATGGTATCAATTGCATAATTATTCAATCGGCAATTTGCAATAAAATGTTACGTGATGGGCAATTTTTGTTATATGTAAAATTCGAATTCACCGCACTCAACTTCATAATATAATGCGCATGAGATCTATGTTTTTTTCTTGACACTGAAATTTGTTGTACAGTGTATTTGGCCGGGCCCGGGGCCCGGTCGGTCTATATTGGAATGTACCCCAAAGCACAACCTAATTCTTCCCTCTTTATTGAATTTACACCATATCCTAATCGTCTGTCTATTCCTTTTTTTCTTCTTCCTTTCAATCGAATTCCATCCGTACACTTTTATTCTCACTTCGCATTTTAATTTTACTTACGAATTATAACAAAATGCACATTGTGCACTGTAGTACGTTCACACACCCTGGTCATGTATGCAACATAGATCGACACTATTTTATAACTCAAGGTCTTGCTCCGATCTATGGATTTTTGCGGGTTCGTCTCCGTCCGCGATTGGTTGTCTTGAAGAAGCCTCACCACTTTGCCCTCAAGTGCCAGAGCGCCATTCATACGAGGGCTTCAAGGAAGGTCACGATCGAGGGGGGGGGGCTTTTGATTGGGATTTTTTATGGCAAGCATAAGGCCACCGGGGGCTGAGAAGCCAAGCCTATTTGTAAAATAGAGGGATTCATAACACCAACAGGGGATGTGAGAGCCAGACCTATTGGGAACATGGATTCACAACGCTACCATGGGTTGTGAGAGCCAGGCCTATTTGCAGCATGGATTCATAATGCCACCAGGGGCGATGAGTCCCAGGCCTATTCGGAACAGAGATTCCTAACGCCACCAGGGGTTGCGAGAGCCAGGCCTATTTCTAACTTAGAGAGATTCAAAACAGCACCAGGGGCTTTGAGAACCAGGCCTATTTGGAACATGGAATCATAACCACAAGGGGTTTTGAGAGCCAGGCCTATTTGGAACATGGATTCATAACGGCACAAGGGGTTTTGAGAGCCAGGCCTATTTGGAACATGGATTCATAACGGCACAAGGGGTTTTGAGAACCAGGCCTATTTGGAACATGGAATCATAACGGCACCAGGGGCTGTTAGAGCCAGGCCTATTATGAACATGGATTCATAACGGCACAAGGGGTTTTGAGAGCCAGGCCTATTTGGAACATGGATTCCTAACGCCACCAGAGGTTGCGAGAGCCAGGCCTATTTGGAACATGGATGGATTCATAATTGAAGGGGATGGGAGCGATTTGCGTGATAAATATCCATTATTTCTGCGTTCTATTGATCCATTCGATAGGTTATTAATATTCCATTTGAATCATTTTCCTATTTTATTCGTATTTGGTCCCGGCATGGGGGGGAGACACACCCTACTACAGGGTGCTCCATTCAATTGCTTCCTTTTTTGCAATTTCCAAAATTAGGGCATTAACTAATTATGGAGTAATAATTAATGGGGACAGTAGGGCTGGTCGTTCCTCCAGGTTTACGTTGTAACAGGGGGGTTACCCGGATACCGCCCCTTAAGGGGGCATGAGAAGACGGCCCAGGAGATAGCATTGGTTTCTCCCGAGACGCTAGGGTGAGTAGGGCGCGTTACTCATCCAGCTTTCACTTTGGGCAGGGGTATTACCCTTGTTACATTACAACCCACACATTGGGGACCCATTATTACCACTAAAATCGCGAAAAGTAAAAAAAAGTATGGGGGAGTAGAACCCGATTTTCAGTCGGGACCTACTGATTAACGAAGTATCCGAACCACTGGTTTTCATATATCGTCTGCCGCCCGTCGTCAAGTCGACCCGAATCTGTGCTCAATCTGAGGACTAACCGCGCCCGATGTCGCTTAACATCGCTGGAATCAGCTAAGTCGTAGTATTTTTTGTCGCTGCTTGAAATTGAGGGGGCGCTGGCCCCGAGACCCCCTCCGCATGGGTTTGTAGATTGAAGTTCTTGTGAACAAATTCCAGTCATTCACCAAATTTTGAAGTGGGGGGATTTTTTCTAAAACTTTTGGATCATTGATTCTAAATCTGAGCAGGGGGGGGCGCCCCCTTGATAAAACTATTGTAAATAGTCTAAAAATACAGTTATAAGATTGTATATAATTTACAGTACATCACTGTATGTATATTTATGTATACTATTCTGTATAGTTGTGTTGGCAAAGAGGAAATGGCTTTCTCACATATGGTGAAAGGAAGCCATATGGCATGAAAAAAAAGCGAAAAACAACGAAGGAATATGTAAAGAAAGAGGTAAAGATTGAGAAAGTGAAATTGTGTGGTGCAGGCGTTGAGGCCAGAAGGGAAAGTCATTCATGAAGGAGAAAAGGGTTGAGAAAGCAAACGATAAACACTAGCAGAAAAGGAGGACAAATTCGATTACCGAGGAATGCGGGAATAGGGAAACCTGAATAAAAACAAGGATAACAAAACCTCGAATGGACAAACTTGCCTACGAGAGACGCCTTTCACCTTGCGAAAGAGTGTAATCTGAGATGTTATGGCGGAAATGAAAGCCGTTGATTTGTGCAACATTGCGACAGTGGTTCGGTGGGTGAACACCGCACGACCCGCACTCAGGGACCACCTCAAGATTGCACGATTCTCTCCTGATAAAATGCGCAACGTCCGACCGCGTGGGCGGATGCGTCGTCTGTGAGCGAACCGACAGATGGCGCGCTGAGGTTTGCGTCAAGGGGTTGCGGCGCCTTCCTCTCCCTCGACGGTGCCAGCCTTGCCAAAGGAGGGGTTTGCTGCTTTCCCAAGATCGGGGGAGGTTTTTCGTCGCGTTCGGTTTGAAGGTCGGGGATTCTGCCTCGGGGGGGCGGGGGGGGGGGCGTTAGTGTAATGGCACAGTCGAGCGCCTTCCTTGTTCCTCCTTCAGGGAGGGCGGAAACGCGGCTTCACTCACTCGTAGGAGAGGAATGTCCTTTCTCTCCCTCTCTCACGGCTTCAAACTTGAACTGAAGCGTTACAACCGCAATCTGTGTGGAAACTTTTTCACCTACAGTATCTGCGGTAAGTGGAACGCACTTCCAGTGGAAGTTGTCAACAGTGAATCTGTTGACCAGTTCAAGTCAAGACTAGACAAAGTCTTGAAAAGTGGCCGTTTAGGGACGCAAAACAATTGAGCAGCCATGTGCCCGCTCGATTGCTAGTCCAATGGTACCCTCTTTGAATGGACCGTAAGGTCTCCTAGGGTACTTTCCTTCCTTGTTACTCCTTGTTACTCTCTCTCTCTCTCTCTCCCTCTTTTTTTCTTTCTCACCCTCCCTCTCTCTCTCTCTCTTTGCCTATATATTTTTTCTCACCCTCTCTCTCTCTCTCTCTCTCTCTCTCTCTCTCTCTCTCTCTCTCTCCCCCTTCTCTCACTCTCTTGATATATATATATATATATATATATATATATATATATATATATATCTTCTCACTCTCTTTCTTCTCTTCTCTCTCTCCTCTCACTCTCTTTCTCCTCTTCTCTCTATCCCCTACTCTCTCTCTCTCCTTTCTCTTTAGCACCCTCTTTCTCTTTGTCTATATATCTTTATCACGCCCTCTCACTATCCCTCTTCCTTCTCTCTCTCTCTCTCTATCACTACCCCCCCCCCCTCCTCTCTAACACTGAATTCCACAGATGGAGTGAACCCATATTTGTCCTGTCCCGGATTCACTCTTGTTTATTTGTCGATTCTCGGCCATTGTACCATTGTTTATAGGTGCCCCTCGATTTCCAATTTTCGCGATGCACTTCGGTAATTGCCACTACGATGAAATCTCTAATTTAATCAAATAAATGCGAGGCGTCCCCGTTTTAAATGCCCCAGGTAGCTTAGTTTGCTTAATAGGATTTTATACCCTCCAAACAGTTTCACACTTCACCTAACTTAACTTTTCAGATTATGAGTGGCTTTTCTTGATTTGCCTTTTCAGTTGCTCCGTTAGACAACCTCAGATTAAATAAAGTATTTGTCATTCTCGATCACTTTTCGCTTGTTATTTGTACGTTAATTTTTTTTCGTTATTTTCATTTTCGATGCCAAATTCTACTTTTGACGATTTTCTATTTTTAATTTTTCTTGCAATTTAATGATGGAATTTAATGAGGCTTCTGTGTCTATCTTGTCAGGGTTTTTTTTATTATATTGGTATAAAATGAAATAAAAACGGCGTTTTATAGTTTGGATAAAAGAAATGACCTAATGTAAACCTTCTATACGGAGGGAATAAGGTCTAATATTTTTAAGTATAATTATATATGCCTTTTTTAAAGAAGGCTTATAGGACTATAGTGCAAGTCTCGAACGCCTTTAGGAAAATCACACATACTTAAGTTGAGAAAATTTGGTTATTCCTTGTTAAAAAATCATCATTTACAATATAATTGCATAAGTTATTCACGGTGTGTAAATTAAGGTCAATAATGCGGATACAAACGTCAGAGCAATGTAGTCAGGGCGGGTTAGGCAACGCTTAGCAATGACGATTTGGGGCCCTAAGTTGATCGACTTCAGATAGCCAAGGTCGTGTATTCTCGCCTAGCTGAAAAGGTGAATGGAATGGTTGGCCAACACCCCATTCTCCCGTTCGCTTTAAAAATCGATACACTATGGAACATAATCCCATAGAAAGGATCTGAAAGAAACGATTATAAACAAAACTTGAGGGTTTTTCTTGGCCCAATTAACTATGGATTCAATGGGTCCTATTTAGGTAGAGAGAAAAGGACACCGAAGTAAGGTCTCAGAACTCTTAATAAAGCGATTTTCATGGAACGGGGGATGAAGACGGAAGGGATAGAGTAAAGAATTGCGTGGTTTGCGGTACTATTCCCGTACTACCGCAAGGCGGATTCCTTGCTCCATTTATTCCTCACTTTTTTGTGGTCTACGGTGAACTGGTTATTCACTAGTATCTTGTTGGATCAAATTAGTACACAGTTCGCAATTACTTACACGAAGTTGTCTCTTATAAATGCACATATTTCCGAGTTTAACTGAAGAAAACTTCGGTGTCACAGGAATAAGAGAGAAGTTACAAGGAAGTATAGAAACCTCAAAGGCCTTTCGGTCCACTCGAGGAGATATCCAGCAGATAAGATACCTATTTACATACGAGTTGTTACAATCACTGTGCCGTATTGCCATAAAGTGAAATTATGTGTGTAGTTATGACCAATCTACTTTTTAACATCGACGCTTGTACTTTGCACCACCTGTGCAGAGCTCTTGGTAGCGGAGTGGATACGGCGTTGGTCTGCCAACGTCGCGGTACCGGGTTCGATCCGGGCAACAGCGAACACAAACGTCAGCGCACGGAGAGATCTGGCTACCAATTGCTGGACGCGCTGTGCTCAGCCCTGTATTCGGGTGGGTAGATATTACACTTCTCATCACACACATCAACACTGCTTTCTTTCCTCCCCCGTCTTCGCAGGACAACACATACCCTGTTCCCAGGAACATACCTCTGACGCAGAACAGATCCCGGGGCGACGAAATATAATACTTCCTGGTACCCTCGGGCTCATCTTCGATTGTCATACTGACCTTTATGTCTATTTCATTATCCGGTCGAGGGATAAAGGCAGGTTGGCGAACCACTACTGCGACCTGTTTTGGCAGTCGATTCTACGTGTTGACTATTCGATACAAGAATGGTCACATTCATTACTGGAGAATCCTTTTTTGCCTTTAATTTCGATTCATTTCCACCAGGAGAATTTTTGTTACTAGTGAATAGTTTCCTGTAATTCAACTTGTCATTGCCGTTTAAAATTCTGTAAACGGAGATTAGTTTCGGTGTCTTCTTGTCTCCAGTGAAAACAAGTCATGCCTGACAGACTAGTTTCGTATTTTTCTGCCTGATTGATGGTATTAGCTTAGTTTCTCTAGCCTGAACCTTCAGCCTCTGTACGTCTTGGGAAAGGGTGACCATACTCGTGCAAATTATTCGAAATGTGGCCGTACTAGTGAATGATATAAGGACGATCTCTCGATTTCGGAAATCAAACTCTGTTTTGGTATAACTAGTATTGTTATTACTTTCTTTTCCACCTCTATACATTGGTTAGAAAATTTCAAATCACTCGTGACAAGTACTTCTAGATCTTTTCCTTCTATTATTACTAACTTACAGTCTAGTAATGTGTAGCCTAGCTTTGGTTTGTGTACACTATATACATCAATTTATCTATTATTCCCAGGTCCCGTTGGAGGTTAACCATATCTTCAGAATTTGCGACGATGGTTCTTAGTTTATTATTGTCCTCGAACTTTAGAAATGCTACTATGAATTCCTGCCCTGTGGCACTCCATTCAACCTACTCTTTGTTTTCGGTTTTCCAGCCAATCCTCTCCCCAACAGCTACTTTTCCCGAAATTCTGAGCGCCTCCACTTTTGGCGTTAATCTCTTGTGAGGAACCTTGTCGATGGCCTTTCTAAAGTCCCTAAAAACATTGTTCACTGCTTTTTGTTTATCATTTAGTAAAGTTCTTATGATAAAACTCTTAAGAGATTTGTTAAACACGATCTGTGTTTTCTAAAGCTATGCTATGATTCATGGATCAATTTATGTTCCTCAAGGTGTTGGACTGTTCTGTCAGCACTTATTGACTTAACTAACTCCCCCACAACAGAAGTTGAGCTAATAGGCCTATAATTATTTGGGGTTTCCTTTTGACCCTTTTTTTTAAACATTGGTGTGGCGTTTGCCCTTTTGCAATCATTGGGCACAACACCAGTTGCAAGGGATTGGTTGTAACAATGGAACTACCTCTTGCTTAATTTCTTTTAGAACACTGGTTAAAATTTCGTCACGGCCTAGTGACTTGAGCATGTTCAAAAGAAAAGTATATATGGACCTAGTGACTTGAGACCCTTTGTTCTGAGAGTTTTTTCAACCATTATCTTGACCCCACCCCCCCTCCTTGTAGGGGAAAGTTTTACTACCATAGCATTCATAGTACTATTCAACTTATTTTCACATCCTCTTTTACCTATGCCTGGTTTTCACCATTACCACCACCCCTCCTTGTCCCCGTTCCGAATTTTTATATCATTATTATTATTATTTATATCATTATTATTATTATTAGTATTATTATCATTATTATTATTTATATCATATTATTATTATTAGTAGTATTTTTCTATCATTATTATTATTATTATTATTTATATTATCATTATTATTATTAGCACCGTTAATGGGAGCATTGAGCCAACGTGTGCAAAGCATGAATTTCCAACCCAAAGAAATCCAGATTCACCAACGTAGGTTTTTTCATTCTTTGGAGGTGATAAATGAAGAGAAGTCCAAAATGGAGTAAACAGAATAATATATTTTCGGGGGAATTTAAACAAAAAGTGCAAACTAATGAGGGAATGCTCCCCCCCCCTCCCTCCAATATGAGAAGTTCGCAACTCTTCCTCCGCTCGGAAGACGAAAATGATCACGCCCCCCGCCCCCCGTGCGCCTATCCCCTCAACCCTAAATAGGAGATTAAGACCAAAATCGCTTTCACATTAAAATATATATATTTTTTTATGAATTTTAAGGTGCTATAAATGGATCTAACCTTAATTTCTGTCGCAAATGAAGTGTTAATGAGATATACCAAACCTAACCCACCTAACCTTACCTAACCTAACCTACCTAACCGAAGCTAACCAAGGAGTGGGCAAACGCGAAGGCTTTTATTGTGGGCCGCGTTTCATTTCACAATACGACAAAATATTGAAAATAAATTATTTAACATTTTGACCCAATCTCATTATTTTTTAGGTAAGTTTTAGATTCTTTAATCAGTTATTTTTAAATATATTTATTCTTAGATAAAATGATCCTAAAAAATTACAATAATTTATAAATACTTATTCTCTTTAGCTTTCTTTATCTACACCCTCTCTTTCGCTCGCGGAAGTTAAGTTACGTTGACTGTGATTAGTACTTGGAAGGGAGACGCCTGGACCCTGGGTACTAATTGCAGGATGGAAAACTGTAAATCGTGTTTCGGATTCCACGTTAAGCTGTACTTCCCCACTCTGATGTATGCTTCGAAACAGTTTAAAAGAGGTGACAAAACTATGTCAAAAATTACACTCAGTTATGAATGTGTACGTCTATTTATGACTATGTAGTATATGCACACAAATGCAAAAAGGTAATTGCAATTAACATATATATATATATATATATATATATATATATATATATATATATATATATATATATATATATATATATGCAGTTAAAAGGCTATTTTGGGCAAACACAGTCTTCCTCAAAGCCCTCGGAAGGAGCTCTAAGAGAACGCTTATTTTAAGTGTTACCTGCTCCTTCTGAAGGCTTGGAGGAAGACTGTGTTTGCCAAAAATAGTCTTTTAACTGCATATATATATATATATATATATATATATATATATATATATATATATATATATATATCCGAAATTTGCACCTAAGTGCGGCCCGCAAAGCTTTATATAAGCTTCAATGTGGCCCGCAAAGCTTTACATAAGCTTCAGTGTGGCCCGCAAAGCTTTACATAAGCTTCAGTGTGGCCCGCAAAGCTTTACATAAGCTTCAATGTGGTCCGCAAAGCTTTACATAAGCTTAAATGTGGCCTGCAAAGATTTAATAAGCTTCAATGTGGCCCGCAAAGCTTTACATAAGTTTCAATGTGGCCCGCTGCTTAAAATTATTTTCGATCCTTGTGACCTAGCCTCACCAACCCTTAAATAACTAAACTCCTAACCTAACCACCCCTTCCTAGAATAACCAAACCATCCTAACCTAACCAACTTAACCTTAAAGTAAGAAATTAATAAATGTATCTAAACTTATCGGAACATTCCTGATTATTCTTTATATTCAAAATCAGATTCAGTGTCATATTACCTGAAATCTAGGCTTTGTGCGGCATCAAAGCTGTTTTCTTTTCAGTAAATTCAATCTCTATTAGATTATCACCAAACAACCCGCTCAATTATAGACCAATCTCTCGTAAAAATACTATTTTCGTCCTGTTCAACACAGCCAACTCAATTATTTGAACAAAAAAAGCTGTAAAAGAACGAAGTCGATAGCAAAAAAAATAGCAAAAAACATAATGAATTAAGCGGAGCGAAAAAGAAACGTTAAACACGACTCCAATCTTGAACGAATGAAATTGGAAGTGCCAAATGTGAACGAATTCATGTGACACTGATACGGCAAAATGAAACTAAACAAAAAGAAACTAAACGAAATAATGGAAGCAATTTTTCTTTTATAACAGCATAATTATAGAATTGCCAGCTATAACAAAACAAATAATATATATATATATATATATATATATATATATATATATATATATATATATATATATATATATACAAGTAAAAGTTCGAACGAGGAATAAAGCACATCAACAAACACGGTCCTCATGCTGCAGCTGTCATCTGGACCTTTGCATGTTCATGAGAGTTTGGACCACACCTCCGTCGGGTTCTATACTTTCAATACATTTTCATTTCCCTTAACTTCACCACTCCTTATTGTTGAGTCGATAACAAGAATTCTTTTTTTAAAAATCACTTTTTTATGCTTCCTGTTAATAGTCTACTTATGTCTGCCCTCGCTATTACACATGCAAGCATCCCAATGGGCGCCAGAAGAGTTATCCGGAATTGAAGTAAAAAATACATCGTGTTTATTCAATTATTATTATCATTGTGAGCTTAAAAAATAAAACATTCACTTTTCCTGACCTTCCTTACGACGAGTTTAATGACCTCCTTCCGTCGTCACCCTTTGTTGCCTGTTTCTTGCGCTGAAAATAAAACTACGGAAAAAGTTCGCGCCAAAAAGCTTCCTTTTTCCCGCGCGTTTCTTCCGTGAAGTCGGAGAGCGCCTTTTTTTGGATCTCGTCATTTGGCTATTTGTAATCTCCTTTTAAGCGAGGACGGAGGTCAGCGATCTCTCTCTTTCTTTCTCCATCTCTCTCTTCCTCCATACTTTGGTGATTGACCTTTTTCCCCGCGAAAGAATAGAACTGATCCCCCCTCCCCCTCGCATAATTTAAGGAGGAATGTTGCGTTATGAGGGTTGAATTGTGATGCTTTCGCGTTGTTGTTTTAGGGATGGGTAAAAAAAAGGGGTATTATTGTAGATTTGAGTGATTGAATTCTTGTGTACAAGTTTGTTTTGGTGGATTTTGCCTCACACTGAATCCATTTCAAGTTTGATATCGGTTCGGTGTAATAGTTTTTTGTTTACCGTATTTCATTTTCTGTCTGTATTCCTCAGCTTGTCCCTACCGAGTAGATATCGAATCCCGTTGAATAAGTAAAAAAAAAGTCGATCATCATTTCCTTATCTATTGAAGACTATTTTTACTTTATATAAATATATATATATATATATATATATATATATATATATATATATATATATATATATATATATATATATATATATATATATATATATATATATATATATATGTATGAAAATTAACCCACAGGAAAATGAAAAGATGAATCTATATTTGCAAGTTAATTTTCTTGCTTTCCTCACGTGCCACTTTGTGAGTGTTTTCATTATATATATATATATATATATATATATATATATATATATATATATATATATATATATATATATATTGTTTGTACTTTGAATTTCCAATTAATTTTTCTTTTTCAGTCTTTCCGATCGACGTAGCCAAGCATGCTATAAAAGCTTATTTATTTGAGAGAATTTTTGTTCTCTCGCGTAGTCGAGTGGTCTAGGGGGTTGCTTCAAGTCTGATCAAAACGGTCGCCCTCTCCCTCAGTGTCCTTGGTTTGATCCTCACCGCTGAACAGTTTTTTCGCAATTATGAAAATACATTGTTCCGAAGAAAAAATATTCCATTTATCTTATCTTTCTATGCATTATGATATATATATATATATATATATATATATATATATATATATATATATATATATATATATATATATATATATATACTGCAGGGCCAGGGTGTGTTCTCACTTGTGTATTAGCAATAGAACTGGCAAACCTTCGAACCATAAAGAAATATCAGCCATAAGATCTCACATTATACATTGTAAAACTGATGTCACTCATGAAAATTCTAAAATCCTTCAACATTGCAATAATGAAATCTTCCTTCGTATCTTAGAGTCTTTGTATATTAAAATATTAAAACCTTCCCTTGTGCGGTTCCGCTCCTCCTAGCTTAACCACTTCCCATCCACTGCGCTTACTTCCTGTCATCCCCATCCTTAACTTATTCAGTTGAGTTTTCCTCACGGCTCAACCCGGTAAGTGACATGCTCCGTCCCTTTCCCTCCTTAGTCTTCCCCATTTAAATGATGTTTTGTCTATCTGATTTGGAGTTTTACCTTAGACCAATAATTAATTTGTTAGAAATTAAAGCTTTCTGCATTTCTCTTTGTCAGACCTGATGATGATAGGCTTGGAGCCTGAAACGTTGTCATTAAAGAATCAGTTTAATGGAAACTCCTTTCTTTTGGGTCCTTGGAGTCATTCTTAAAATTAAATTATCTCTAGCCAGAAGAAACTACTTCCAATATATATATATATATATATATATATATATATATATATATATATATATATATATTGTCTACCGCTTAAATAATTGATTCATACCTTTGCTTCATTACCTTCAAGACGAATCTGGATCTTGCTCAGAGCGAGGTGGTTGACCTCAGGTTGCGCCTTCGCTTTGCTTTCGCTCCCATCTCCCCCTTCATTGGGGGACGACAGGGAAGGAACGATTCTTTTCAAGAGCACAATTTTGCGGAACAGGAAGTTTCCAGGGGCATCCGGATATCCTGAAGTCACTGACATTTGACAGTTTGGGGCTTGGCGCTGCCTGAGGCCTGGACGCGCATGTGTGTGAAAAGAATGAATTGGGTGGAAAAGGGAAAGTACATGGCATGGATTAGATGTACTTGTACATGTACGTATCTATGTAAGCCAAATCGCCTTGAATGTCTTTCGAGGTGTTGAGGCAACCCCATCGTGCAGTGCCATGTGTACTCAAAGAGTGAACCTCTTTTTCTCTACCTGACACCTTCATACAGCTTTAGAATTTGGTCTTGGCACTCAGTGGACCTCTAAACATGGCTACTGACTTTGTACTCTTGTACTTATCTGTAATCCACTTTGGATGTGCCAGTCAGAAGTAAAAATGAGTCGGTGCCACCCGAAATAACGATATTTCCTACCGTTTAAGACTAGAGGACCCAGCGCCCCTCAAAAATAAGGCAATCACTGACACCCAAGACGAAGAAATCCAGTGCCACTCAGAACTACGTGTTATGTGCACATAATAAGAGATTTAATGCCACGTGGAAGTATGGGTTCTGTGCCACAGAATAAGAAATGTAATGCCACTAAAATCTACGGGTTATCTGTTACAGAATAAAAGATTTTATGGCACTCATAAGTACGGGTTCACGGTCACAGAAGAAAGATTTTATGGCACTCATAAGTACGGGTTCTAGGTCACAGAAGAAAGATGTAATGACACTCAGAACGAGTTTTGTGTCTCAGAATAATGGATTTAATAGGAATCAGAACTACAGGTTATCTGTTACAGAATAAGATTTAATGCCACTCTGAACTACGGCTTATCTTTCCTAGAATAAGAGATTTAATGCCACTCAGAAGTATAAGTTCTGTGTCACAGGATATATGATTTAATGCCACCCCAAACTACAGGTTCTGTGTCACAGAATAAGAGATTTAATGCTACTCAGAACTAAGGTTCTCTGTCATAGAATAAGAGATTTAATGCCGCTCATAACTACGGGTTCGGTGTCAAACAATAAGGGATTTAATACTAATCAGAACTAGGGGTTCTGTTTTACAGAATAAGATATATAATGCCACTAAGAGCTACGGGTTATCTGTCACAGAATAAAAGATTTAATGACACTCAAATCTACTGGTTCTGTGTCACAGAATAAGAGATTTAATGCCACTCAAAAATACGGGTTTTATGTCACATAGTAAGATATTTAATGCCACTCAGAACTACGATTTATCTGTCACAGAATAAGATATCTAAGGCCACTCAGAACTACGGGTTCTCTCACAGAATAAGATATAATGCCACTCAGAACTACGGATTCTCTATCACAGAATAATAGATTAAATGCCACTCAGAACAACGAGTTCTGTCTCACAGAATAAGAGATTTAATGTCACTCATAACTACCGGTTATCTATCACAGAATAAAAAAATTAATGCCACTCATAACTACGGATTCTTTGTCACAGAATAAGACATTTAATGCCACTCAGTACTACTGGTCCTGTGTCATGACAAGATATTTAATGACACTCAGAACTAAGGGTTCTGTCTTACAACATAATATATTTAATACCACTCAGAACTACGGGTTCTGTGTCACAGAATAAGATATTTAATGACATTCGAAATTACGGGTTCTTAGTCACAGAATAAAAAATTAATGCTACTCAGAACTACCTGTTCTGAGTCACAAAATCAGATATTTAATGTCACTCAAAACTACGTGTTTTTTGTTATAGCAAATTTTTTAATACCACTCAGAACTACGAATTATCTGTCAAATAATAAGAGATTTAATGCCAGTCATACCTAACTGTTCTGTGTCGCAGAATTAGAGAATTAAAGCCATAAATAACTACGGGTTCTGTGTAACTATAAGATTTAATGCCACTCAGAAGTACGGGTTCTGTGTCACAGAATAAGAAATCTAATGCCACTCGGAACTACGGTCTGGTGTCAGAATAAGAGATTTAATGGCGCTTAAAACTATAGGTTCTGTCTCACATAATAAGAGATTTAATCCCACTCAAAATTACGGGTTCTGTGTCACACAATAAGAGGTTTAATGCCACTCAGAACAAAGTATTCTGTGTCCGAGAATAAGAGATTCAATGCCACTTAGAACTATAGTTTCTATGTCAGAGAATAATAGATTTAATGACACTGAGAAATACAAGGTTCTGTGTCTCAGAATAACAGATATAATGCCACCTAGAACTAAGAATTCTCTGTAACAAAATAAGAGATTTAATGCCACTCAGAATTAGGGGTTATCTGTTACAGAATAAGAGATTGAATGTCACTCAATACTATGAGTTCTGTGTCAGAATAAGAGATTTAGTGCCACTCAGAACTACGAGTTTTCTGTCACAGAACAATATATTTAATAAAACTCAAAACTACTGGTTCTGCGCCACAGAATAATAGATTTAATGCCATTCAGAACTACAGGTTCTGAGTCACAGAATAAGAGATTTAATGCCACTCAGAACTACTGGTTCCGAGTCACAGAATAAGAGATTTAATGCCACTCAGAACAACGAGTTATCTGTTACATAATAACTGATATAATGAGACATAGAACTACAGGTTCTGTGCCACAGAATAAAAGATTTAATGCCACTCATAAGTACGGGTTCTGTGTCACAGAATAAGAGATTTCCGCCACTCAGATTTCCGTATTATCTGTTAAAGTATAAGAGGTTTAATGCCTCGCAGAACCATGGGTTCTGTCCCAAATAATAACATTTAATGTCACTCAGAACTACGTGTTCTGTGTCACAGAATAATGGAATTTATATCAATCAGAACTACGGGTTATGTGTCACAGAATAAGATTTAATTCCACTCAGAACTACGGCTTATCTGTCACAGAATAAGAGATTTAATGCCATTCATAAGTATCGGTTCTGTGTCACAGATTAAGAGATCTAATTCCACTCAGAACTAAGGTTCTATGTGAGAGAATAATAAATTTAATGCCCCTCAGAAATATGCGTTCTCTGTGACAGAATACGAGATTTAATGCCGCTCACAACTATGGGTTCGGTGTCACTTAATAAGGGATTTAATAACAAGCAGAACCAAGGGTTCTATGTTACAGAATAAAATATATAATGCCACTCAGAACTCGGCTTATCTGTCACAGAATAAGAGTTTTAATGACACTCAGAGCTACGTGTTGTATTTCACAGAATAAGAGATTTAATGCAACTCAAGTACGGGTTTTGTGTCACAGAATAAGATATTTATTGCCACGCAGAACTACCATTTATCTGTCACAGATTAAGAGATCTAAGGCCACTCAGAACTACGGGTTCTCTCACAGAATAAGAGATATAATGCCACTAAGAACTACCGGTTCTCTCACAGAATAAGAGATTTAATGCCACTCAGTACTACGGGTTCTGTTTCAGAATAAGAGATTAATTATAGTCAGAACTATGGATTCTCTGTCACAGAATAATAGATTTGATGCCGCTCAGAACAACGGGTTCTGTTTCACAGAATAAGAGATTTAATTCTACTCATAACTACGGGTTATCTGTCGCAGAATAAAAAAATTAATGCTACTCATAACTACGGGTTCCTTTTTACAGAAAAATAAATTTTAATGACACTCAGAACTACGGGTTCTGTCTCAGAATAATATGTTTAATACTACTCAGAACTCCGGGTTCTCTGTCACATAATAAGATATTTAATGTCATTCGGACTTACGGCTTCTGACTCACAGAATAAAAAAATAATACCTGTTTTGTGTCATAGCAAGTTTTTTAATACCACTCAGAACTACAGGTTATGTGTTACAGAATAAGAAATTTAATGCCAGTCATAACTACCTCTTCTGTGTCGTAGAATCAGAGAATTAAATCCATAAAGAAGTACGGGTTCTGTCTAACAGAATAAGATTTAATGCCACTCAGAAGTACGGGTTCTGTGTCACAGTATAAGATATCTAATGGCACTCGGAACTACGTGTCCTGTGTTAGAATAAGAGATTTAATACCACTCAAAATTACGTGTTCTGTATCACAGAATGAGAGGTTTAATGCCACTCAGGACAACGTGCTCTGTGTCCCAGAATAAGAGATTTAATGCCACCTAGATGTTCGAGTTATCTGTGACAGAATACAAGATTTAATGCCACGCAAAACTACGAGTTCTGTGTTACAGAATAAGAGATTTAATGCCACTCAGAACTACGGATTATTTGGCACATAATAAGAGATTTAGTGCCGCTCAGAACTACGAGTCATCCTTCACAGAATAACTGATTCAATGAAATTCAGAACTATGGGTTCTGTGCCAGGGAATAATAGATATACTGCCCCTCATAATTAACGGTTTTGTGTCACAGAATAAGAGATTTATTGCCACTCAGAACTACTGATTCAGTTTCACAGAATAAGAGATTTAATGCCACTTAAAACTACGGGTTCTGTGTCATTGAATAAGAGATTTAATGACACTGAACTACGGGTTCTGTCTCACAGAGTAATTTATTTAATACCACTCAGAAGTTCGGGTTCTGTGTCACAGAATAATGGATTTAATAACAATCAGAACTACGGGTTATGTGTTACAGAATAAGATTTAATGCCACTCAGAATTTTGGCTTATCTGTCACAAAATAAGAGTTTTAATGCCACTCAGAACTACGGGTTTTGACACACAAAATAAGATATTTAATGCCGCTCAGAACTACCGGTTCTGCTTAACAATAAAAGATTTAATTCCACCTAACTACATGTTCTGTATCACAGAATAAGAGATTTAATGCAACTCAGAACTAGAGGTTATTTGTGAAAGAATAAAAGATTTAATGCCACGCAGAACTATTGGTTCTGGGTTACAGAATAAGAGATCTACTGCCACTCAAAAAGTAGAGGGTTTTGTCTGAATAAGAGATTTAATGCCTCTCAGAAAACACGAGTTATCTGTCACATAATAACTGATTTAATTACATTCAGAACTTTGGATTCTGTGCCTGAAAATAATAGATTTAATGCCACTCATAAGTACGGGGTTTGTGTCACAGAATAAGAGATTTATTGCCACTTAGAACTACGGGTTCAGTTTCCTAGAATAAGAGATTTAATGCCACCTAGAACTACGAGTTATCTGTCACAGAATAAGAGACTTAATACCACTCAGAAGTACGGGTTTTGTATCACAGAATAAGATCTTTATTGCCACTCAGAACCACGGATTTGTCTGTCACAATAAAAGATCTAAGGCCACTCAGAACTACGGGTTCTCTCACAGAGTAAGATATATAATGCCACTCAGAACTACCGGTTCTCTCACAGAATAAGACATTTAATGCGATTCAGTACTACGGGTTCTTTCTCAGAATAAGAGATTAATTATAGTCAGAACTACGGATTCTCTGTCACAGAATAATAGATTTAATATCACTAAGAACTACGTATTTTGTGTAAAGGAATAAGAGATTTAATGCCATTCAGAACTACTGGTTATGTGTCACAGAATAAGTGATTTAATGCCAATCAGAACTATGGCTTCTGTGTCACAGAATTAAAGTTTTAATCTCACTCAGATTACGAGTTTTGTGTCACAGAATAAGAGATTTAATGTCACCTAGAACTCTTGGTTATGTCTCAGAATAACAGATTTAATGCAACCCAGAAATACGGGTTCTGTGTTACAGAATAAGAGATTTAATGCTATCATAAGTACGAGTTTTCCTTCACAGAATAAGAGATTTACTGCCACTCAGATCTGCCAATGATCTGTCACAGAATAAGATGTTTAATGCCACGCAGAAATATGGGTTCTATGCCACACAATAAGAGATTTAATGCCACTCAGAACTACGCGTTATGTTTCAGAATAATGGACTTAATACCAATGAGAACTACGGGTTATGTGCTACATAATAAGATTTAATGCCAGTCAGAACTACAGCTTATCTTTTAAATAATAAGAGATTTAATGATATATAAAACTACTGGATCCTCGTCACAGAATAAGAGATTTAATGCCATTCAAAACTACGTGTTTTGTGTCACAGAATAAGAGATTCAATGCCACTCAGAACTACGGGTTCTGTTTAACAGAATACAAGATTTAATTCCACTGAACTAGATGTTCGGTGTCACAGAATAAGAGATTTAATGCCACTCAGAACTACGGGCTATCTGCCCCAGAATAAGATATTTAATCACACTCAGAACTACGTGTTCTGTGTTACAGAATAAGAGATTTAATGCCACTCAAAAATACGGGTTTTGTGTCACAGAATAAGAGATTCAATGCCCCTCAGAACTACGGATTCTGTTAAACATAATAAAAGATTTAATTCTCTCACATAATAATAGATTTAGTGCCATTGAAATCTACAGGTTCTGTGTCACAGAATCAGATATTTAATTCCACTCTGATCTACGGATTCTGTATTACAGAATAAGAGATTTACTGCCATTCAGAACTACGGCTTCTGTGTCACAGAATAAATTATTTAATCCCACTCAGAACTACTGCTTCTGTGTCACAGAATAAAAGATTTAATGCCACTCAAAACTGACGCATTCAGTGCTAATCAGTAAAAAGAAGTTCATAGCCCAGAATAATGGCTCTAATGCCATATAGATATGAGGTATTCAGTGCCACCCATGACTAAGGATATAGTGTTATCCAACATGAAGTGGTATAGTGCCAATGACTTAGGGATTCAGTCCTACACTGATCTGAGCGGTCCTGTGGCACATAGAACCGAGGGATTTTGTGTCGCTCGGTGATAAAAAGATTCAGTGCCACAGTCCCCAATTCAGTGACACTATCCCTAAAGGCATCATGTATAAGAGTACAAGATGCGCACAAACTTGTACACTTAAAAAAGGGCGTTGCCAATGTACACCTTTCCTTTGTGAATAACAAGCAAGCATTTGCTGCCAACCTGGCACAGCACAAGTGAGTTCGGGAGAGTGCCAAGGGTACTATGCTATTGTGCCCCATCCCCCCCGAGCCCCTTGTTGAACCAGTGGCGAAAGTTTAAGGTCCGAAGGGGTAACTTAAAGCTCCAATAACCAACAAGGACATATCTGCGAGAATGTCGACAAAAATATAAATGGTAAAGTTAGGAGAAGGGACAATGTGTGCATAATATTTGGAGCGATAGGAAACCGGGGGATGCACAACTCTCCTGACCCCCCCCCCCCTATCGAAACAATGACGCGTTCCATTTGGGTTGCCACTTGACCGAGCGGGGCGAGGACAGGCAGGGAAAGACAGTGCAGAGGTGACACAGAATAGTGGGCAACCTCTAATTAAATTCTTCGTCTACCTTTCGATATGTCTGTCTATCCCTTTTCTTTTGTCAGTCTATTTAAATGTTTATTTCTTCCTTTATCCTTTATTTAAATGTTTACCTCTTCCTTTATCCTCTATGTAAATGTTTACCTCTTCCTTTATCCTCTATGTAAATGTTTACCTCTTCCTTTATCCTCTATTTAAATGTTTACCTCTTCCTTTATCCTCTATTTAAATGTTTACCTCTTCCTTTATCCTCTATTTAAATGTTTACCTCTTCCTTTATCCTCTATTTAAATGTTTACCTCTTCCTTTATCCTCTATTTAAATGTTTATCTCTTCCTTTATCCTCTATTTAAATGTTTATCTCTTCCTTTATCCTCTATTTAAATGTTTATCTCTTCCTTTATCCTCTATTTAAATGTTTATCTCTTCCTTTATCCTCTATTTAAATGTTTACCTCTTCCTTTATCCTCTATTTAAATGTTTATCTCTTCCTTTATCCTCTATTTAAATGTTTATCTCTTCCTTTATCCTCTATTTAAATGTTTATCTCTTCCTTTATCCTCTATTTAAATGTTTATCTCTTCCTTTATCCTCTATTTAAATGTTTACCTCTTCCTTTATCCTCTATTTAAATGTTTATCTCTTCCTTTATCCTCTATTTAAATGTATATCTCTTACTTTATCCTTTATTTAAATGTTTATCTCTTCCTTTATCCTCTATTTAAATGTTTATCTCTTCCTTTATCCTCTATTTAAATGTTTACCTCTTCCTTTATCCTCTATTTAAATGTTTACCTCTTCCTTTATCCTCTATTTAAATGTTTATCTCTTCCTTTATCCTCTATTTAGATGTTTATCTCTTCCTTTATCCTCTATATAAATGTTTATCTCTTCCTTTATCCTCTATTTAAATGTTTACCTCTTCCTTTATCCTCTATTTAAATGTTTATTTCTTCCTTTATTCATCTATTTAAATGTTTATCTCTTCCTTTATCCTCTATTTAAATGTTTATCTCTTCCTTTATCCTCTATTTAAATGTTTACCTCTTCCTTTATCCTCTATTTAAATGTTTATCTCTTCCTTTATCCTCTATTTAAATGTTTATCTCTTACTTTATCCTTTATTTAAATGTTTATCTCTTCCTTTATCCTCTATTTAAATGTTTATCTCTTCCTTTATCCTCTATTTAAATGTTTATCTCTTCCTTTATCCTCTATTTAAATGTTTACCTCTTCCTTTATCCTCTATTTAAATGTTTATCTCTTCCTTTATCCTCTATTTAAATGTTTATCTCTTCCTTTATCCTCTATTTAAATGTTTATCTCTTCCTTTATCCTCTATTTAAATGTTTACCTCTTCCTTTATCCTCTATTTAAATGTTTACCTCTTCCTTTATCCTCTATTTAAATGTTTATCTCTTCCTTTATCCTCTATTTAAATGTTTATCTCTTCCTTTATCCTCTATTTAAATGTTTATCTCTTCCTTTATCCTCTATTTAAATGTTTACCTCTTCCTTTATCCTCTATTTAAATGTTTATCTCTTCCTTTATCCTCTATTTAAATGTATATCTCTTACTTTATCCTTTATTTAAATGTTTATCTCTTCCTTTATCCTCTATTTAAATGTTTACCTCTTCCTTTATCCTCTATTTAAATGTTTATCTCTTCCTTTATCCTCTATTTAAATGTTTACCTCTTCCTTTATCCTTTATTTAAATGTTTATCTCTTCCTTTATCCTCTATTTAAATGTTTATCTCTTCCTTTATCCTCTATTTAAATGTTTATCTCTTCCTTTATCCTCTATTTAAATGTTTACCTCTTCCTTTATCCTCTATTTAAATGTTTATTTCTTCCTTTATTCATCTATTTAAATGTTTATCTCTTCCTTTATCCTCTATTTAAATGTTTATCTCTTCCTTTATCCTCTATTTAAATGTTTACCTCTTCCTTTATCCTCTATTTAAATGTTTATCTCTTCCTTCATCCTCTATTTAAATGTATATCTCTTCCTTTATCCTCTATTTAAATGTTTACCTCTTCCTTTATCCTCTATTTAAATGTTTATCTCTTCCTTTATCCTCTATTTAAATGTTTATCTCTTCCTTTATCCTCTATTTAAATGTTTATCTCTTCCTTTATCCTCTATTTAAATGTTTACCTCTTCCTTTATCCTCTATTTAAATGTTTATCTCTTCCTTTATCCTCTATTTAAATGTTTATCTCTTCCTTTATCCTCTATTTAAATGTTTACCTCTTCCTTTATCCTCTATTTAAATGTTTATTTCTTCCTTTATTCATCTATTTAAATGTTTATCTCTTCCTTTATCCTCTATTTAAATGTTTATCTCTTCCTTTATCCTCTATTTAAATGTTTACCTCTTCCTTTATCCTCTATTTAAATGTTTATCTCTTCCTTTATCCTCTATTTAAATGTTTACCTCTTCCTTTATACTTTATTTAAATGTTTATCTCTTCCTTTATCCTCTATTTAAATGTTTATCTCTTCCTTTATCCTCTATTTAAATGTTTATCTCTTCCTTTATCCTCTATTTAAATGTTTATCTCTTCCTTTATCCTCTATTTAAATGTTTATCTCTTCCTTTATCCTCTATTTAAATGTTTATCTCTTCCTTTATCCTCTATTTAAATGTTTACCTCTTCCTTTATCCTCTATTTAAATGTTTATTTCTTCCTTTATTCATCTATTTAAATGTTTATCTCTTCCTTTATCCTCTATTTAAATGTTTATCTCTTCCTTTATCCTCTATTTAAATGTTTACCTCTTCCTTTATCCTCTATTTAAATGTTTATCTCTTCCTTTATCCTCTATTTAAATGTTTACCTCTTCCTTTATCCTTTATTTAAATGTTTATTTCTTCCTTTATCCTCTATTTAAATGTTTATCTCTTCCTTTATCCTCTATTTAAATGTTTACCTCTTCCTTTATCCTCTATTTAAATGTTTATCTCTTCCTTTATCCTCTATTTAAATGTTTATCTCTTCCTTTATCCTCTATTTAAATGTTTATCTCTTCCTTTATCCTCTATTTAAATGTTTACCTCTTCCTTTATCCTCTATTTAAATGTTTATCTCTTCCTTTATCCTCTATTTAAATGTTTATCTCTTCCTTTATCCTCTATTTAAATGTTTATCTCTTCCTTTATCCTCTATTTAAATGTTTATCTCTTCCTTTATCCTCTATTTAAATGTTTACCTCTTCCTTTATCCTCTATTTAAATGTTTATCTCTTCCTTTATCCTCTATTTAAATGTTTACCTCTTCCTTTATCCTCTATTTAAATGTTTACCTCTTCCTTTATCCTCTATTTAAATGTTTACCTCTTCCTTTATCCTCTATTTAAATGTTTATCTCTTCCTTTATCCTCTATTTAAATGTTTATCTCTTCCTTTATCCTCTATTTAAATGTTTATCTCTTCCTTTATCCTCTATTTAAATGTTTACCTCTTCATTTATCCTCTATTTAAATGTTTATCTCTTCCTTTATCCTCTATTTAAATGTTTATCTCTTCCTTTATCCTCTATTTAAATGTTTATCTCTTCCTTTATCCTCTATTTAAATGTTTATCTCTTCCTTTATCCTCTATTTAAATGTTTACCTCTTCCTTTATCCTCTATTTAAATGTTTACCTCTTCCTTTATCCTCTATTTAAATGTTTATCTCTTCCTTTATCCTCTATTTAAATGTTTATCTCTTCCTTTATCCTCTATTTAAATGTTTATCTCTTCCTTTATCCTCTATTTAAATGTTTACCTCTTCCTTTATCCTCTATTTAAATGTTTATCTCTTCCTTTATCATCTATTTAAATGTATATCTCTTACTTTATCCTTTATTTAAATGTTTATCTCTTCCTTTATCCTCTATTTAAATGTTTATCTCTTCCTTTATCCTCTATTTAAATGTTTACCTCTTCCTTTATCCTCTATTTAAATGTTTACCTCTTCCTTTATCCTCTATTTAAATGTTTATCTCTTCCTTTATCCTCTATTTAGATGTTTATCTCTTCCTTTATCCTCTATATAAATGTTTATCTCTTCCTTTATCCTCTATTTAAATGTTTACCTCTTCCTTTATCCTCTATTTAAATGTTTATTTCTTCCTTTATTCATCTATTTAAATGTTTATCTCTTCCTTTATCCTCTATTTAAATGTTTATCTCTTCCTTTATCCTCTATTTAAATGTTTACCTCTTCCTTTATCCTCTATTTAAATGTTTATCTCTTCCTTTATCCTCTATTTAAATGTATATCTCTTACTTTATCCTTTATTTAAATGTTTATCTCTTCCTTTATCCTCTATTTAAATGTTTATCTCTTCCTTTATCCTCTATTTAAATGTTTACCTCTTCCTTTATCCTCTATTTAAATGTTTATCTCTTCCTTTATCCTCTATTTAGATGTTTATCTCTTACTTTATCCTCTATTTAAATGTTTATCTCTTCCTTTATCCTCTATTTAAATGTTTATCTCTTCCTTTATCCTCTATTTAAATGTTTACCTCTTCCTTTATCCTCTATTTAAATGTTTACCTCTTCCTTTATCCTCTATTTAAATGTTTATCTCTTCCTTTATCCTCTATTTAGATGTTTATCTCTTCCTTTATCCTCTATATAAATGTTTATCTCTTCCTTTATCCTCTATTTAAATGTTTACCTCTTCCTTTATCCTCTATTTAAATGTTTATCTCTTCCTTTATCCTCTATTTAAATGTTTACCTCTTCCTTTATCCTCTATTTAAATGTTTACCTCTTCCTTTATCCTCTATTTAAATGTTTATCTCTTCCTTTATCCTCTATTTAAATGTATATCTCTTACTTTATCCTTTATTTAAATGTTTATCTCTTCCTTTATCCTCTATTTAAATGTTTATCTCTTCCTTTATCCTCTATTTAAATGTTTACCTCTTCCTTTATCCTCTATTTAAATGTTTATCTCTTCCTTTATCCTCTATTTAAATGTTTATCTCTTCCTTTATCCTCTATTTAAATGTTTATCTCTTCCTTTATCCTCTATTTAAATGTTTCTCTTCCTTTATCCTCTATTTAAATGTTTACCTCTTCCTTTATCCTCTATTTAAATGTTTATCTCTTCCTTTATCCTCTATTTAAATGTTTACCTCTTCCTTTATCCTCTATTTAAATGTTTATCTCTTCCTTTATCCTCTATTTAAATGTTTATCTCTTCCTTTATCTTCTATTTAAATGTTTATCTCTTCCTTTATCCTCTATTTAAATGTTTACCTCTTCCTTTATCCTCTATTTAAATGTTTACCTCTTCCTTTATCCTCTATTTAAATGTTTATCTCTTCCTTTATCCTCTATTTAAATGTTTACCTCTTCCTTTATCCTCTATTTAAATGTTTATCTCTTCCTTTATCCTCTATTTAAATGTTTACCTCTTCCTTTATCCTCTATTTAAATGTTTACCTCTTCCTTTATCCTCTATTTAAATGTTTACCTCTTCCTTTATCCTCTATTTAAATGTTTACCTCTTCCTTTATCCTCTATTTAAATGTTTATCTCTTCCTTTATCCTCTATTTAAATGTTTATCTCTTCCTTTATCCTCTATTTAAATGTTTATCTCTTCCTTTATCCTCTATTTAAATGTTTACCTCTTCCTTTATCCTCTATTTAAATGTTTACCTCTTCCTTTATCCTCTATTTAAATGTTTACCTCTTCCTTTATCCTCTATTTAAATGTTTATCTCTTCCTTTATCCTCTATTTAAATGTTTATCTCTTCCTTTATCCTCTATTTAAATGTTTATCTCTTCCTTTATCCTCTATTTAAATGTTTACCTCTTCCTTTATCCTCTATTTAAATGTTTATCTCTTCCTTTATCCTCTATTTAAATGTATATCTCTTACTTTATCCTTTATTTAAATGTTTATCTCTTCCTTTATCCTCTATTTAAATGTTTATCTCTTCCTTTATCCTCTATTTAAATGTTTACCTCTTCCTTTATCCTCTATTTAAATGTTTATCTCTTCCTTTATCCTCTATTTAGATGTTTATCTCTTACTTTATCCTCTATTTAAATGTTTATCTCTTCCTTTATCCTCTATTTAGATGTTTATCTCTTCCTTTATCCTCTATTTAAATGTTTACCTCTTCCTTTATCCTCTATTTAAATGTTTACCTCTTCCTTTATCCTCTATTTAAATGTTTATCTCTTCCTTTATCCTCTATTTAGATGTTTATCTCTTCCTTTATCCTCTATATAAATGTTTATCTCTTCCTTTATCCTCTATTTAAATGTTTACCTCTTCCTTTATCCTCTATTTAAATGTTTATCTCTTCCTTTATCCTCTATTTAAATGTTTACCTCTTCCTTTATCCTCTATTTAAATGTTTACCTCTTCCTTTATCCTCTATTTAAATGTTTATCTCTTCCTTTATCCTCTATTTAAATGTATATCTCTTACTTTATCCTTTATTTAAATGTTTATCTCTTCCTTTATCCTCTATTTAAATGTTTATCTCTTCCTTTATCCTCTATTTAAATGTTTACCTCTTCCTTTATCCTCTATTTAAATGTTTATCTCTTCCTTTATCTTCTATTTAGATGTTTATCTCTTACTTTATCCTCTATTTAAATGTTTATCTCTTCCTTTATCCTCTATTTAGATGTTTATCTCTTCCTTTATCCTCTATTTAAATGTTTATCTCTTCCTTTATCCTCTATTTAAATGTTTACCTCTTCCTTTATCCTCTATTTAAATGTTTATCTCTTCCTTTATCCTCTATTTAGATGTTTATCTCTTCCTTTATCCTCTATATAAATGTTTATCTCTTCCTTTATCCTCTATTTAAATATTTATCTCTTCCTTTATCCTCTAATTAAATGTTTATCTCTTCTTTTATCCTCTTTAAATGCTTATCTCTTCCTTTATCCATCTATTTCTATCTATTTCTTTATCTGGTCATTTATGTGTATATCTTCCTTTACCTTCTTATTTGTCTTTTTTTATCTTTCTTCTTTTCCTACCTAAAAACTTGTGATTTGCTAATCCAACATGAAACACATATATCTATATCATACTCTAGAGCTCTTGCTAGCCGAGTGGATACGGCGTTCGTCCGCTAACGTCGCGGTACCGGGTTCGATCCCGGCATGAGCGGACACAAACGTCAGCGCCCGTAGAGATCTGGCTACCGATTGGAGGAGGCGCTGTGTTCATTCCTGTATTCGGGTGGGTAGATCTTACACTTGTCATAGCCAATTACAACACAACACACACTCTCTGTTCCAAGGAATCCTGCCTATGGGTATCTATATTCACATACCTCTGACGCGGAACAGGCCCCTCTCCCCCTAGGTGACGAAGGTTCCACCGGAACGCTGTTTGGTGTCAAAACACAATATTCCTGGCACCTCTCCTCCAACGAAGACCATCCTCCGATGCCCTCGGAGTCACCAGCGATTGTCACACTGAGCTTTATGTCGATTTCATTATTCGGTCGGGATCGGCCTGGATAAAGACAGGTTGGCAAACCACTACATCATACTCTACATACACCTATATAGTGAGCACTTGATATTATTGTACACATTCTTATCATCATCACTAACTATAATTTAAGAAGGGAAATTTTTGAGCATTTGAATAATAATTTCATCTTAGTTTGGTTATGACTTATGTTTTTATCAAAGTTATTTCTAATAATTCTTTTATAATATCAAAAAAACAAATAGTGAAGTTCAGAAATAAATATAAGTATCGAAATTAGTGATTTTTTGAAAGGGGTGAAATTTAGTTTAGAGTTCCTTTTAAAATTATTATAATTGGCAAAGTTCAGAAAATTGATAAAAATTTAACCATGGCTGCTTTTTTTTAGATTTTAAATTTTAATCTTAGTAGCGACGCACAATGGCAAAGCTATTACCTGGTCTTTATTATATTTTTAATTTAATTATTTATTTCTCTCGTCGTTAGCCCCATTCAATATTTAATTAGCCTCTACATTTCATGGCTAATTGGTTCTTAACGGCACTTATGAAGCTACAATTAACAACTCCTTCGGGTAGAGCAGAAGTTAATACTTCCCCGTGCTTCATCACTTCTTCGACAAATGCTATTAACTTTATGGTGGATATCAGAGGTGGGCGTCGCTACCAAATTTTTGAAACCGCTACTCCGCTACCTTGGCTAGATGAAACCGCTACTAGCGCTACTTTTTCAAAATCGCGAAACCGCTACTCCACTATCGCTACTTTTTATTGTAAAACGCTGCCCTCCCCCCCCAGCTTTTCAATGATTTTTAATAAATTTCAAGGAAAACTACTGTAAATTACATCCCAGATTAACAGTTTTATTGTAAAGAAACATAAAATAGGTAGCGGTAGTGGTTTTGATTTTTTTAGTCCGCTACCCACTACTCCGCTACTTTTTGCTTATAGAAACTGCTTCCGCTACTCCGCTACCATTTAGAGAGTCCGCAAGTAGCGGAGTAGCGGACTAATGTACCGTCCGTTTTTATTTCGTTAAATACCCAAAAAACTTTGCGGGTTTTATATACATAAATAAGTTCTTGTCACAGACTCGTTTCTAAAGAATATAAATCCCATTTCCTTCCATCGATCTTCATTGGATTATTTTCTTCAAGTTGAGTGTCTCTTTGTCGGTGTGAAAGTTCTCTCCATGATCTTTGCCTCCTTTACCAAATATGGTAGACCGGATCTGAGTAGGAGGTGATAGTGAGACAGGCGCGTGCCAAGAGGGGTCTTAAGCCCCCCCGCCCCCTCACATTGCGGTTGAATTGAAGCCCTTTCCCAAGAAGGATCCCGCCCCCCCAATCCAGAATTGCTATTTAGCTCTCTCAATAACAAACAAACATCCACATATGATTGCTCTGTCAATGCAACACAATGTCGCAAACATCAATCTCATCTAGAAGGGCCCAGGGATGGTTGTTGGGTACCTGTTTCTCGATGCAGGATTTGTGAAAGGACGCCCAGGACAACTTCAACAAATACAACCAGAATTGACCTGCATAATCCAAGTGAGGACGAAACAGAAATTCATTACATGAGGGTAATCCCAAAAGTAAGGTCTCCAAAGCGCTGCGGACGCAGAGAAACTGTTCGTGCGGCTGTTGGCAACACTGTTATGTTTGTTGCGCATGCGCTGCCCCTGCGTGTGCCTCGTATTTAATTTCGCTTAAATTTACAATTAAATGTTCTGGGGATAATTCTGAATACGTTGACAGGGGATGTTAAGGCGGCACAAACCTATAAGTAGAGTGGACAGGACTGGGATTGGACACGACAGATGATGTTGAGGTGGTACAGGCATGTAAGCAAACTGGTAGAACTGGGACGAATTCTGAACGTTGACAGATCACCGGTGAGGCGATACGATCATGTAAGCAGACTCGCAGGAGTGGGACTAATTGTGAACATTGGCAGATGTTGGACAGGACTGGGATTGGACATTACAGATGATGTTGAGGTGGTACAGGCATGTAAGCAAACTGGTAGAACTGGGACTAATTCTGAACGTTGACAGATCACCGGTGAGGCGATACGAGCATGTAAGTAGACTCGCAGGAGTGGGACTAATTGTGAACATTGACAGATGTTGGAGCGGTACAGATATGTAAGAAGACTGGACATGACTTGGACTGGACTAGGACTACTTCGGAACATGTTGACAGATAATGTGGAGGCGGTACAGGCCTATATTGTTTGTAATAGTAGTTTGTGAGGAGGGGGGTGGGGACATTTTGACGGACAGTGGACGAGTTGCGAAAAGCGCTTCGTAGCCCATCGCATTGGAAGCTAATGAGAGTCGAATTGTAATGTCATTGATGGACGTCGATCCCACTTTGTTGATGAGAGAGTGTTTGGTAAAATTTAACTTCTTCCTCTTACGATAATTCTTCTTTTGGCAGCGCCGATTCAAATAGTGGAACTCCTCAGTTTCTAGATATCACCCACAAAACTACATTTTTAGTCGCATAAGTTGTTATGTCTGCCCATAGGTCAGTCGGGTGGATGGTAACCAATTTACTTTTCAATGAGTATTTTGCCAATAACATCGTAACTATTCGGCCGATTCTAACAAAATTTGAAACCCCTGAGGTGTTTTACATTCTTTTTTGAACAATATAATTGCCAAAGTCCTCCCAAGGTTTGTCCGGGAATTACTTAGCAATAACATCGAACTATTCTGCCGATTCTAACGAAATTTGAAACCCTTAAGAGGTTTCCATTCTCTTTCGAATTATAAAATTGCCAAGGTCCTCCAAAGGTTAGTCCGGGAATTATTAAAAGGAAACTAATTATGGGTCGGATGGCTCTCACTTGTTGATTGTTTTGAAGGTCAAAAGGTCATAAAACAGAATAATTGAGAGCGCGCGACTTAGCTATGTTAATCGTTTTTTAAGCTAAATTTGACCTGACACTCAAGGGAATTAATTGCCATATGTTTTATTCATTCCTTTGGTGGTAAATTTAGATAGAGTAATTAAAAGATTAGCATTTGTCCTATTTACATATAAAAAAGAGGTGATCTTAAAAGCAGATCCTTGTGGAGCGCTGCTCCTTATATATTGTTGTCTTGATACAATCCATTTATTCGAATTCTTTGTTATCGTGTAGAGTCAACCAGGCATCTTCAATCCACTTCAATAGGTTTCACTCCGCTCCAATATGCTACAATCCACTCCTAAAGGCTCCACTTCATTTCAATAGGCTTCAATCCACTTCAAAAGGCTCCAATCCACTTCAATATGCTTCCCCCCACTCCAACAGGCTTTAATTCTCTTCATTAGGCTTCAATCCACTCAGAAAGGCTCCAATTCACTCTCAATAGGCTTCAATAAACTCATAAAGGCTCCAGTCCACTTTCAATAGGCTTCAATCAATTTCAACAGACCCTAATTCGCTTAAATAGGTTTCCATCCCTGCAATCCACGTAAATAGACTTCACTCCTCTCCAACAGACTCCATTTTACTTCATTAGGTTTCAATCCACGTCAATAGGCTTTGATCTGCTCAAATCTACTTCACTAGGCTTCATTCAACTTTAATAGGCTTCATTCCACTCTAAAAGGTTCCAATTCACTTGAATAGGCTTCAATCAACTACAACAGGATCCAATTCATTTCAATAGGCTTCAATCCACGTCAATAGGTTTCAATCCACGTCAATAGACTTCAATCCGCTCCAATTCACTTCAATAGGTTTCAATCCACTCCATAAGACTCCAATCCACTTCAATAGGCTTCAATTCACTCCAACACGCTACCTCCAATAACATCGACTAATTTTCGTTAGTAATCTTACATACATTCATACATATACTTACTATTGTTATTATTATTATTTGCATACATACACACGTGGAGAAAACTCACTTGGGATTAGGGTGAGTTTCGTGTACGAGTGTATACAACATGTACGCACTTGTGTCGTCAGTAGATGTCCTTCCTTAATGGACGTTGAGGGGTAAGGTAGGCTAGTCGTCTCTTAATAAGGGAAGAGGCATATATATATATATATATATATATATATATATATATATATATATATATATATTATATATTACGCCCATTTTCACTTCCTCAACCTCACCACTTGCCATAGATTTTTCTCACAAAATTTCTACGGGAGGTGCCCTCGTTGGTTTTTGCTTTAAATTAAAAACGTTGAATGTATAAAAATATTTTGTGCTCTGGATGTTCCCAGCCATTGCCCCCATCCCCTCCGCCTTATTGAAGTACACCCCTACGAGATTTAATCCTCCTTATTGAATACCCATATACCCACATCCTCATTCATTAATAAGAAAAAACAACGAGGGATTTTTTTTAATAACTACAACCAATCAGGAAAATTGGCCCTTTATTCCCCATCATAATTGGTTTGTCCGAATTTATATTTAGTGCTTTGGCGCTACCCCATGGATAATAAAGGGAACATAAAGATCAGTATGACAGCTGCTGGCATGCCCGAACCAGGAAAGGTGTTCGTTTGGGAAAAAAAGGAGCAGGGAGAATGGTAGACATCAATTTTCGAGAGTAGGAGCTCTTTGTGGCAACCTTAAAAAGGTTTGATTCAAGAAGCCTTTTTAATAACGAAGTGTAGGTTTTTTATCCAGTGAGAGACAAGACAAGTGTTTTTCTAGTAGGGGGGGGGGCACGGGCTTTTTTGTTTGTAATAATTCAAAATCACATGACACGTGATATATAATAGATGTATTTTAAAGGCCCAACTCCTTTATTCATTTTCTTATAACGGTTAAAATAGTTTGCCCCTATTTTCTGTTACTATATCTCCCATTTTCTCTCTTAAGCTTTAATGGTTCACGTAATAATAATATCCTTAGCGTTTTTCCGGGTTGTGTTACCAGTTTTCATTTTGGTGGCCTTTAAAAATATATATATATATATATATATATATATATCTTTGGCCAAAAGTATAAAGCACCCCTCATAAAATTATATATTTCACCTATTTAATCAAGAATTTTAGAATTGATCATATTTTTCATAAATATGCATGATAATAATGTGTATTTTTGCTAATATATATGTTTGAATATTTACTTAATATGCTTGAATTACTTAGTATTTTACTAAATGGTACGTAATAAATAAAATAATATTTTCTATAATCAGAACCGGCGACTTATGCCCAAGTGGGCAGTCGCCAGATAGCGCCTTAAAAAAAATAAATCTATAATCAGAATTTAACCAATATTTCTTATGTCTCATCTTAAATTTATAACTACTTGTGTATTCAATATCGTTCCAAATAAGCAATAGGGCTAAGTCTAAAGAAGTTACAGAAGCACAGAGAGCTCAAATCCTACTTCTCCATAGTCGGGGGTTATGAAGAGTAGAAATTGCTATAAAAAAATGTTAGTATAAATGGAGTTAAATCTGAGTGGAGTGTGTTAGCAGTGGAGTTCCGCAAGGATCTGTTTTGGGTCCCTTGCTATTCTTAATTTATATTAATGATCTTGACATACGTATAAGTAGTGACCTGAGTAAATTTGCTGATGATACTAAGCTAGGTAGGGCCATTAGGGCTGATTCTGATGCTGTTGTAATGCAGGAGGAATTGACCATTCTGTCCAATTGGGCCGAGAAATGGCAAATTAAGTTTAACATAGACAAATGTAGTGTACTTAGTATAGGTAGAAATAATCCATTGAATAGTTATAAATTAAATGGGAGAATTTTAGGGAGGACCGATTGTGAGAGGGACTTGGGTATTTTGGTAAGTTCAGACCTTCGTCCTAGAAAGCAATGCCTAAATGCTAAGAATAAAGCTAATAGGATATTGGGATTCATTAGGAAGAGTGTAAGCAATAAGAGTGCTGAAGTCATTCTAAAACTGTATCTGGTGCTAGTTAGGCCTCATCTAGACTATGCAGTACAATTTTGGTCACCATATTATAGGAAGGATATTGATTTGCTTGAGTCTGTGCAGAGAAGGATGACAAAGATGATTGGTGGGCTAAGGAACTTACCTTATGGTGAAAGGCTCAGAAAACTAAATCTACATACATTGGAAAGGTGAAGAGTCAGAGGGGAATTGATTGAAGTCTTCAAATGGGTAAAAGGATATAATAAAGGGGATCTGGGTAAGGTTCTTATACTTAGTGAACATGACAGGACACGTAGCAATGGGTTTAAGCTTGATAAGTATAGGTTTAGGAAGGAGATTGGGAGGAATTGGTTTACAAATCGTGTGGTAGATGAATGGAATAGGCTCACTAGACATGTGATAGAAGCCTCCTCTCTGGGTAGTTTTAAGAATAGATTAGATAAATATATGAATGAAGCTGCTAGATGGGACTGACTTTTTTTATGTACATATGTATATATTTTTCTAAGGAGTGGGAAGATTATATTTTGCGGTTGCATGAATGGACATAATCCTCTGGATGCATTTTATGTATATTGTAGATTAGATCTGACGAACTCCTGTAAAGGGTGACAATGTTGATGACTTTTTTCTGGTAAGAAATCTTTCGTGTGTTGACTGGAACAAGAGCTGCCAAGTGTAGGGCATGAATGGTCTTTTGCAGTCTCCTTCTTTTCTTATGTTCTTATATGATTTCAAAACGATATAAAAAAAAACCAAGACGTTTGTATAAAGGAAGAGAAGTGACAAAAAACGTCTTGTAACACATTAAGAAGACATCTATGATTCGGGCTTCACTACAGAATTTCAGCAAAACATCTGAACTTGCTGATGAGTTCACTGAAGCTTTAAGGTAAAAAAATATCGCCCATAACAGATAGAAGGAGACTTAAAGCTCATGGGCTAAACGGATGGAAGGCGAGGAGGAAGCCATCGTTATGTGACGTCAACAGAAAAAAAACGTCTTCACGGGGCCAAAGATCACAAAATTGGACACATGAACAATGGTCTAAAGTTATTTGGTCTGATTAAAGTAACTATCACTTATGTAAGAAAGAGTATTGTTGTTTTGCATGTAATTTATGTAATTTCATTTAAATATATCTTGGAGAAAAATTATTTAAAGATTTAACTTTTTTGAAACAATTTTGTAGGTTTTCATCACTTCTGGATCTACCTTTGTGAGACGAAGAGTTGAAGAGGCAATTCTATCATGGTATTGGGTTGCATTTGCTCATCAGGGTAGGGAGATATTTTTATGCTTGAGAAGAATGAACTCCACAACTTATAATACCATGTTGGACAGGTTTTAGAGCCATCTATCTCGAACTTGCATCCCACAACACCAAGAAACGAAGTTATATTTCAGCGAGACAATGGTCCATGCCATAAATCCAACCAAACCAAGAATTGGTTTGGAGAAATGGGGATCACCTCTATGGAGTGGCCACCATAGAACCCAGACTTAAATTCAATAGAACACTTGCGGCGGAGTGCTTGGAAAGACAATAATAATTACAAGTACAAATAAAACAGCTGTACGAAAAACCCGAGCTGAGGGGGAAAAGATGGCGTCAGAAATTTATGAAAATTTGCTAAAATCCATATCACGAGGAATTATAGCTGTAATTAAAGCAAAAATAGCCCTAACTAAATATTAAAATAGTTAAATATGCCCTTTAATATTCCCCGGCTGACCATAAAGGAGGGCATATTAAACTATTCATTCAAATTTTTAAAGGCTAATTGACTCATTAAATTCCTTTAAGACGATTTTTACAACGAATAAGTATTTATAAATAAAGGGATTCCTCTTCCATTTGTTTTTAGTTCATGTTCTTAGCTGCAATGGTTATTGAGATATTGCTTCTCAAAAACGGTCAAGCACACTGTTAGAAATGCAATTTACAAAGTTTTATTTATTATTTACCGCAGGTTAGTGAAATTTACAACGCAGGTGGAACTTTATGTAATAAATGCAATGTAACGATCAGATAAGCATTTCGCTTTATTGATCGTTACATTGGATTTATTGCATAAAATTCCACCTGCATTGTCAATGTCATTAACCTGCGGTAAATAAAAGTTTGTAAATTTTCATTTCTAACGGTGTATTTGTAAATATTTGCGGCACACTGTATATATACATTGTTCTGGTTAAATTTGACAATTTGCACAAAAAAACCCGCAATACCTCAGCCAAAAAGTAATATTTAAAAAAAAATATATATCAACTAGATTATGGCAGGAAGATAACAGTACCCAAAGTAGCCGCCATCAGCTTCCACCACGGCCTCAAGAAGCCCCTATAACTGGTTCATGCGTTCCTCACTCTGTCCCTTGGAAGATCTTCTAACACCTCCTTGATCTTGGCCACCAGCTCGGCCTTGGGATTGTAGGCAGAGCTGTTGGTGTCTTTCTCAATCACGCCCCACACATAGAAATCTATGGGATTACAATCGGGGGATCGAGGAGGCCAGAACGTGGGGCTAGTGAACTCGTAGGAATTCTCCGACAACTACTTCTGACTCTGGAAGTATGGCCTTCCAACAGCAACCCTCTCTAGTCAGGGTTTGACCACAGTCTCCAGCAGCTCCGCATAGTCGTCAGAAGTGAATCTAAGACCCTGCTGAAAGATGTGGGGCGGCATGGCGTCGTCATCACTGGAGATACCCACAGTCCATTACATTTTGGGGGGAACTTGGTCTTCATGATATGTAGAACGTCGCATGGATTATAGGCAAGCTACCTGTTGTTCTGAGAATAACAAGATCGTCTCCGGCGTTCATGATTGTTCAGCTTGTTCAGAAGGTTCTTTCTTTTAGTTAAGCGGTTCTCTTAGGCCTTTGCGGTTAAAATTTGTCCCTTGTGCCTCTTGTACGAATGGTAGCGAAGTTCCCTATTCGTGGTTAGCTCCATGGTGGTGACTCCAACACCCATGTCTCTCGCCAAAGCCAAGATTCCCTTACCTGGGTCTTCCAACACCCTGTCCTGCGGTTGTTAGATAAATTACGGCGTGCGAACGCAGTCAGAAATCCTGTTGTGTTCCTTTCTGCTGGCCACGGCTTCGAAGCCTCCGTTGCAGCTGTCCATGTCACGTCTTACGGTCTTTACAGTGATAACAGAGCATTGAGTATCATTCATGATGTCGACATTTTGGATATACAGGTAACCCTTTTCCAATATTCTGATGGCTTCCAGTCCTTCATGTGTCTAACTTTTTCTCAACTAAAACCACAGTGTTAGGATCGATTTATTGCGAAACCAGGTTTCGACGGAGCCATCCGTCATCTTCAATCGCTGGCAAACTAATGAATACAGAAAGATGCTTAGCCAAAGGACACACAAATTTACAAGTCGGTATGTAATTAGGGAGGGAGGTATGGGGGAGCAGCGGCATTTTTGAGTAGAGGAAATATAAATCTCCTGCTTATCAAAGGATTAGTGTTGGATTGCCCATCGGAAGAATTGACGTATGGAATTTCCTTTATAAGATCTGATTCTATTAGACGCCTATGTATATAATTGTGAGAATTATAAATTATTTTTGAATAATTATCAATCTCAATTGAATAGTTTTCATTTGACATGTGCAGAAACAGGCTAGATGATAGGCTTGCACGATTCATGTCGCATTTATGTTCCTCCATTCTCTTGGAGAATCTGCAGCTTTCGCCACTCTATATTTGATGGCAAATTTTGCTTGGAATATAATAAAGCCCCTGTTCTTTATCGGTCGATCTATTTTTAGACAAACTATTTCGTATTGAAAGGCAACATTAATGTTGTTGGCTCCTGCCAGCTTTTTAAAATTAATTAATTGGCGCGAGTATGGGAATAGAATCTAATTATTATTACATTTAAGTTCCTTATGATATGTTGGTGATTAAAAGTTGGTTTTGGCTTTATAATGATATTTTTCTATGAACTATGGGGGATACTGCAGTTCAATGAATGTTTGAATGATCGTGTTAATCTGATCCTGCAAGAAACAAGGATCACATATGCGATATGCTCTCAGGAAAAGGGAAGAAACTACAGACCTTTTAACAGATTCGTCGTAACAACAGAAATAATCAATATTAGAGTTGCTTGTTTTTTCTCGCCTGAAAGACCCAGACAAAAAACTTGTAAGAAAAATAAAGAGAATACAAGTTAAAAAAAATCAATAACGCTGCCATTGCTGTGGACTTCAACAGTGTATGTATACAACTTTACCTCTTCCCTATATATATATATATATATATATATATATATATATATATATATATATATATATATATATATATATATATATATATATATTACAAGACAGAAAGAAGATTGGACGTGAATGTGTATATGATACGAAAGCGAAGTTTCTTGTCTCATTTCAGCCTACATATGCAGGTTACAGTGACCTTAACCTTCGTGTGGTGGCGAACAGCTGTAACCGCTGGGGAATATTTGGGTTCGCTTTGTGATATCTCGTCGTCAAGTTCACTGGCAAGAATCTTCGAGCGTTCACTTCGGATCATGAGTGAACACCGGTCGGCCAAGGTTAATTAAACTGACACTGCGCTACCTCGAAGTCGATGGCTCTGCCCTTTGAGAACGGCATACGCACACATAAACCACGCGGACACATTTACACATCTTATCGGATGCTAGACTGGGCAAATTCGGGGTCATTCGATATAAAGAAAGGAATTATTGTTACCAATGTCCAGGTAAATGACCGTATACGAATTCTCAATTAGATGACTTTTATGCGTCGACTTCGCCTGTTGTGCCTTACATACTAATTAGTTTAGCCCATGGATAGGCAAGAGAAGTATTGGTCCAGTAGCTAATTTAACCAACCCGAACATAATTAACATGTAAAATGATTTTGCAGCTTGCTAATTAGTTTGGCCCATGGATAGGCTAGAGCACTATTGGTTCAGTACCGAATTAAACCCAACCGAACATAGTATGCTATGTAAGCTATAGTATGCTAGCCTAAACTAATTACCATGCAAAGTACTTTATATGCTATTTAGTTTAGCATACGAATATGCTACAGCACTAATAGTTCAGTTCTTAAATAAAAACCAAACCGTTCGTACCTGGAGGCCGACCTTGTTCCCTCAAGGCCTGAAAGTGTACACTTTGCTGTTTCACATTCGCCCCCGCCCCCGCCCCCTTCCCCCGCAAAAGGGTGATGGGGTAGCAAGGGTAATGTTCTAGTGGATCGACACGCCCTTCCCCGGCCCCAGTGCCTGTAGTTGTGTACCCTCCATGCCTAAAGGCCTGTAGGGGAGGGGACTTCCGGCTATATATCTTCCGCACATCTTCACTTACCCCAACTTCACCGCTTCATTGGGATCTCTCCTGACTACCTCTCTTCGCTATGCGTCCTCTGTGTTATTGCGCGTTAAACTCGAAAAGAAAAACCCTCCACATTTTCTTTGTTAACACCCGTGAATGTTAGAGAGTTTCGTGGCCTCTTAGCCCCTCCCCCCCCCACTACAAGTAGTTTCCTCTGAGCTTTAGTTAAAAAAGTTGTTGTTTTTTTTTTTTTTAAATAATAACATTGGATCTCCGCGAAATATAAAACCTAATTATAATTAATGGGTGTTTTTCGGAACGGCCCCGGCAGCGATTAGGCGTTCGAGGCTATCGCGAGGTTAACCCAAGAGCCTACTTCGCTGCTAGGTCTGTTCCAAAAAAGAACCAAATTAATTTATGCACATTTAATCCTACATACAAATGATTAGAGGAAAATGAATTGGTCAGGCCTTGTGATGTATGTTTATTTATGTACAACTCGAATTGACAAACCTAATGCAAAAGAATTGCTAACTAGATTTGACGTCATACAAACCTCACGAGTGTACAGAGATGTTTTAGGAGTCAGGCGGGGGTCATTTGAAGTTAGTATCTCGCCTATCTCTGGTAATTGTTAATTACCTATATCTTCAATATTTTTTTAGCGATTTAGATTAAACTTCTACACGTTAAATCTTGTTAAAAAGTGTTAGTAGGACAAACACTTTTTATATCAATACACTAGATAGGAGGAACTTGCGCTTCGCAGACCTTTGATCTGTGGCCTACAATCTATCCTGTTCTGACCAGGGCTGGAGTCGGTAGGCTAAAACCCCGACTCCGACTCCAATTCAGGGTTTTATCTAATAATCTTAAAAATTCTTTATTGCATGAAAACTGCGCTGATGGATTTCTCTCTTTATTGAGTTTATCATCTGGCTATTTTTCCAACTCATCTTCCTCATCCTCATCATCATCATCACTATCTATAATTTAAGAAGGGGATTTTTTTGAGTATTTGAATAATAATTTCATCTTAGTTTGGTTATGACTCATGTTTTTTATCAAAGTTATTTCTAATAATTCTTTTATAATATCAAAAAACAAAATGGTGAAGTTTAGAAATAAATATAAGTATCAGAATTTTGTGCATTTTTAAAACCCAAAGAATTACAAATGGTGAAGTTCAGAAAATTTAGTTTAGAGTTCCTTTTTAATATTATTATAATTGGCGAAGTTGAGACAATTTATAAAAATTTAACCATGGCTGCTTTTTTTTAGATTTTAAATTTTAATCTTAGTAGCAAAGAGCAAGCTCCCCCTGTAAGGGGGAGTGGTGAAGCCATTGCCTGGTATTTTATAAATTATCAGCTTAAATGGTTGAATAAACTAAAATATGCTACATGGAAATTTTACTTATAAAAGAAAACCAAATTTAGTTTTTGGACATTTTAAAAGAAAAAACCCTGCTATGCATAATTACGTAAAACGAAAATTTAAAACAGAAAATATATCCTAATATATATGTGCATAACCCCCCCTCCCTCAAATAATCCTAACTATAAAAAAATTTTTCTGAAAAAAACGAAAAAAACAAACGCTAAAGATTTATTTAATTATTATTTTTTAGGAATAATATAGCGTCTGCAAGATCTTGCTTAATTGAAGCTCTAATATCTGGTTTTATTAATTTCAATGCAAAAAACAATCTTTCAACACTGACTTGAATTGGAAGAAACGCAGTTACTATTTTAGCTGCAGGTTTTATAACTTCAGGGTAGACTTGGATAAGCTCGTGTAGTGGTATTTTACATGAGTGATTATATTTGAGTATCTCTTCAACAGCTGAATAGAATTCATTATTAGATCTTTCAAAGTTTGCATCAAAAGGTTCATCCTTCTCGGAATGAACCTTATATATATATATATATATATATATATATATATATATATATATATATATATATATATATATATATATATATATATATATATATATATATACATATATATATATATATATATATATATATATATATATATATATATATATATATATATATATATATATATATATATATATATATATATTTATATGGAAAAATATGCAAGACAAATTGGTGCGGTTAAGATAATGGCATAATTAGACAACTGCTCTGCTTCAGGTCCAGCAGGTGATCCTATCCTCCAAAACTGGAAGACAACACTTAGGGATGGCCCATCCATCAGCCCAAAAAGCTGATTTAAAAGACACGCCTTTATGTCGTCTCGCTTACCATCACAGGCAATGGCTTCGCCACTTCCCCGTAGGGGGGAGCTTGCGCTTCGCTACTAAGATTAAAATTTAAAATTTAAAAAAGCAGCCATGGTTAAATTTTTATAAATTTTCTGAACTTCGCCAATTATAATAATTTTAAAAAGGAACTCTAAACTAAATTTTCCCCCTTTCAAAATATCACAAAATTTCGATACTTAGATTTATTTCTGAACTTCACCTTTTTATTTTTTGATATTATAAAAGAATTATTAGAAATAACTGCTAAAAAAGCATAAGTCATAACCAAACTAAGATGAAATTATTATTCAAATACAAAAAAAAATTCCCTTCTCAAATTATAGTTAGTGATGATGATGATGATGATGATGGTGATGATATATATATATATATATATATATATATATATATATATATATATATCAGTAATTTTAGCATTGAAAGTTACAATTTAGTTGTTCTTTTCAACGGAATTTATTGGGAGCCATGCATTTGATATTGAATCAGCCATGTTGTTTACAAACAAAAGCCACTTATGTGGTGATTGTGCATTCTTCATAAACATTCTTTGAAGCTCTTCCAAGAATCATCTTCAAAGATTCTGAGAAGACTTTCATAATGTGTACATGCAATGTATGTCCGTACAACGCTACCAAAATTGATATATAATACTCTCAGCCATATTAAAATTCCAAAACATCCTTTCTAGGATTGTTTATCTTTATATGATAAAAAAAAGGAGTTGGAGTCAGAGTTTTTTAACCAACTCCAACTCCGACTCCACAGCCCTCTTCTGACAATGTATTTTGGTCTAAACAATTTTAAAAGGTTTCCAGTACATATCTCGGATCTTCTCTCTTATTATGGCGCAACTTCGTCTCTTCAGCCAGATGGCTGAACGGCAGGCAGAGGATGCGAATAAGAGGAAAGTAAAAAATAAAAGCAAAGGAAAGTAAAATGTAAAGATTATAATGGATAAATCTTTACAATGTCTTTGTAAATTTGAGTAACTAAGTCTTTTCTTTTATTTCGTTGCCTGAATAAAAACCGGAAAATATAAGAGTAGATGAGAGAAGAAGCAGTTCCACATTTTTTTTACCCATTTTCGCCTTGACCCAAAGCGACTCTTTTTGGTTTGTAGGGACACCTATTTCTGGATCTTTAAATTTATGTTTATACCCTTCTCTGGCAAGGATTCAATTCCATTCTATGCACGCCACTTATCAGATATAATACTCGTACCAGGCAATACACACTATTTAATTATAGATAGTAATGTTTCTGCCGATCTATCAGGAACTGCATCCATGAAACACTCGTGCGTTTGCTTGGAAATCGATCCGAAAACCCACGCATTGGCAAAACTCAGAGGACATTGTTGTCCTACTGTCAATTCACCTCCACCGATCTGTATATGGGATTTTGGATTAACGAATTTGCGCACAGTTAATGGACATACTTATTCTAGTGAATAATAGCATTGAATGGAATTTTTATTTGTTCTTTACAAAAAAAAGTAGTTAATTTGTTAAAGGTGAAAAAAAAAATGCTTCTGCTTCTAAACAAAATAAAGGATATCGTAGCACTAAAAATGTCACCGAGCGTCGAGGTATTTGGTTGAGGAGACGAAGTTGCTCCATGTTGTAGAATTGTATGTGTTGCTTTAGAGCGCCAGTCTGATCCTATTAATTATAAAAGACAATACTTCAATATTGGCTGAGTGGACTTTTTAATTACTTTATTGTTGAGAGAGTGCCACAGCGTTTAATCCGTTTTAAGGAGAGAGCATAATTGTATTTGTTGTTTTAAGGGAGAGCCGTCTCAAACACGTAAGGATTTAGTGAAACGCCCAGGAATTATCCAACAATAAATATATATTTTAAATTTATCAATTAACTACAAAAAAAAGAAAACATATTTATATTCACCTAATAAGTTTAACGAGGACAAACATACTTGAAACTGGGCCTATTACAGAATCTATTTATGACCAAATAAAAAAATAGGCTCCACGTAAACATACCAATTGCCGATTAGGTATTTTATAGGGACCCTTTTAGATTAGCATTCAACTTCACTTTAAGCTTCACTCGTCTCCCGGTAAAGATGATGGGGTTCACTAACAATTGTTTCTACTTCAGTTAATTTGAGTACCGTAATAAACTCATACTAAAGCAATACGAATATAAATGGTCATTCTAACTTACATGAAAGAAAGGATCAAGGGTTGCCGGATTTCACTAGATGGCTTTTCTCGCGCTTCGGTGTGTTGGAACGGCCGATGGTAGACTTTCCTTAAGATGGTATGGAGGGAAGGGAATCCGATGTCTAATTCTTCGGTTTTTAAGATCGCAATTTGAGAGTCACTCGAGGGTGACTGGTTCTTCTATTAACTTACTTGCGAAATTCCTGTTTGGCACTAGGAATATTGGTCCTGCCAAGCTTCTTACTAAGCCTGTGCAGGATGTTTCGGGCTGGCACCGAAATAATCCTTCTTCTCTTGCTCCTGAAATTCCTGGTTTGGCACTAGGAATTATAATCCAGTCAGAATTCTTCTAAGTCTGTAAAGGATAGTTCGTTTTGGTACCGATACAAAACTTAACGTTCTATTTTAATTCGGCACTAAGGGAAGGATCGATCTTCTCGAACTGATCCTTTATCGTCTCGAATTCTAATCCTTTCTCTTTCCTTCAGGGGCTTATTTATAGGCTGGCGACTGCCCCATCTAAGGGGAAAGAGGCGAGGCCGCAGCGGGGAGAGCGAGGGGTGAGGCTGCAGAGGGGAGAGCGAGGGGTGAGGAAGGTGGCACCGCGGTGCCCAAGTCGGCTTGATAATTAGAGACACCACCAACCGTCCCCATCCTTGGTGTTCCTTTTGACTTGCACCGCTTTTTGGCGATTTAACCACGGGCCTCCGGATCTCATAGGTAATTGGATCCTTTGAGCGCTGCTTATAAGGGCCTTTGGTGGCCAACTTAGCACAGCGGCTCGCTCCGACTACCTATGCGGCGGGAAGATCAAAAAGGGTAGGCAGTTAGACTGTTATTCCGCCGGCTAACGTTCCCACCACTCTCCTCATGTGGCTCGATTCTCTTGCTTTCTCTGCAGGGGGGGGGGACTTTAATGTATACGTCCGCCTGGCCCTCCGGGAGGCTTTATGTTGTAATTCTTCTACACTCCATAATAAGAGAAAAGATCCCATATTTCCTAATAGTTTACTCTTGTTCTATGTTTTTCGCATTAATGCTTATCTTTTGGGACTAAAGTCAAGAATTTTTGAGTGGAATTCTTTTGAAATACGGAAAAAAAATCCTCACTATACTTTTTCTACCCCGTCTAAATTTGAATTAATAATTTCACTTTGATTTACTGGTCTTTTGGGACCAAATAGCTATTTTCTCCTGATAAAGATTAAAATTTAAATTCTTTTTTAGAAATAACTTCGATAAAACTTTCGAATATTGGAAAAAAAACACAAAACTGCCTAAATTTTAATAAATTTTATGAACAATTTTTTTCTTTTAAGAAATTCCCCAAATTTGATAATCATATTTATTTTATCTGAACTTAACCATTTTTAATTCTTTTTGTTTAAAAAAAACCTCAAAACCATTCGATAATGATATTTATATCGTCTAAACTTCACCATTTGTTTATCTTTTTGTTTTTAAATTTCCCAAACATTCGATAATAATATTTATATTGTCTGAACTTCACCATTTGTTTATCTTTTTGTTTTTAAATTTCCCAAACATTCGATAATCATATTTATTTTTCTGAACTTTCACTATTTGCAATTCCTTTGGCTTTAAAAAACTCTTAAAACCCTCGGGAATCTTATTTATTTTTTCTGAAATTCACCATTTTGTTTGAAAAAATTCCAAAGTTAAAATATACTCTTACGATAAACTAATGTAAAAGCCGTTAGCCATGACTAGATCCATATCTTGAAATTTGCTCTTGTGCAATTTTTACCTATAAACCTATTTAAATAAATATAATTCCGAAAAATTCAGAGTTAAAATATAGTGTAACCAGGCAATGGCTTCGCCACTCCCCTACGGGGGGAGCTTGCGCTTCGCTACTAAGATTAAAATTTAAAATAAAAAAGAGCAGCCATGATTAAATTTTTATAAATTTTCTGAACTTCACCATTTGTAATTCTTTGGGTTTTAAAAATTTCACAAAATTTCTATACTTATATTTATTTCTGAACTTCACCATTTTGTTTTTTGATATTATAAAAGAATTATTAGAAATAACTTTGATAAAAAACATAAGTCATAACCAAACAAAGATGAAATTATTATTCAAATACTCAAAAAAATCCCCTTCTTAAATTATAGAGTTAGTGATGATGATGATGAAGAATAATGCATAGATATTTGTTCTAAATTGGTAAAGAATATGGGGTTATAATTAAAAGGTTTAAGAGATAAATGAGACGCCTTATCAATTTTTAATAACCATTATTCAACTTATTTTTTTATTCTTTTTAATGGTATTTGTATTTTCTCTTCGATATTAAACCTTTAGAGATTTGTGCAACTTTAAACAAATGTTACCCGTCTTATTTAACTTCGTCCTTACCCCATCCTTAGGCTTTTTCCAAGGGGTCATGGGGTCCCTAGGCTTTTCCCAAGAGGTCATGGGGTCCCTAGGCTTTTCCCAAGAGGTCATGGGGACCCTAGGCTTTTCCCAAGAGGTCATGGGGTCCCTAGGCTTTTCCCAAGGGGTCATGGGGTCCCTAGGCTTTTCCCAAGAGGTCATGGGGTCCCTAGGCTTTTCCCAAGAGGCCATGGGGTCCCTAGGCTTTTATCAAGGGGTCATGGGGTCCCTAGGCTTTTCCCAAGAGGTCATGGGGTCCCAAGGCTTTTCCCAATAGGTCATGGGGTCCCTAGGCTTTTCCCAAGAGGTCATGGGGTCCCTAGGCTTTTCCCAAGGGGTCATGGGGTCTCTTTGCTTATTGAACGGGTTCATAAGGGCTTAGGAATCACCCAGCCCTGGTCTTTATGGGCTCATACTAGGCTTTGTCATCATTTATCTCGCCTCACCTTTTCTCTCACGCTATCTATCTTTGCCTCGTACTCCAGCCCTAGTTTACCCACAAGGGATGGTAAAATTCTGGTGCCTAACGTTTAAAATACCAAGTGGGGGGCAAGTTCGTATTTGTGAGCATGTGCTTCTTTTACGAACTGGTGCCTAGCGTTTTAAATACGGCCCAAAGAATTAGGGTCGATAAATTTGATATATTAGTTTCAATTATTTTCTATTTATCTCTTCTATTCATCCATTGTTCTCCTCCGTTCTTCCCATTCCCTAAATGGATATTCTCTCGTTGGATTACCTCAATGCAACCCCGTTTTATTTCCCGCAGGCGATGCTGTCGTTGTGTATCTACTGAGGGCTCGGGGCAACCATCTCTCCAGTCTGCTTTTTAACGGAACTAAAGTCAATGTGGTCATTACCCGGGGTCAAGAGGTCAATTTCCGGATCACCAGCATTAATAGGTAAGAATCTCCAAGGAGGGTAGGGGGTTTCGCGGGTTCCCCCACTCGCTCCCAGTATGACGATTGAGGGATATCGGATTGGAGTAATTTTTGGATTCATTCCTTCCGTCCTCCGGCCCCTGAGTTAGAATCGTCCGCAAGGTTGTTTGGGCCATACCCAGTAGTTAGTCACAAGGTGACCCTCCCCCCCCCCCCAGTACGAATAGACATCCTATCTATCGATGGGGTTGCATAGGACTCACGGTGTGAGGAATGTCCAAGGTTTTTACAAGCGTTTGCCTGTGCAAAAAAAAAAACGGGTTCCCGAAGGGGTTAAGGTTATTTATACCTCTCTTCACTTACGCCGTGTGGATGATGTGGTTGTGTTAATTAATTCCCTTTCCTATATCGCTCCCTTGTATTATTTAGTACGCCTCCATAAGATTTCGGCCGCGCATGCAAGCATTGGGAGTCGTGGGCGCCTGCGCGTGTCAAGCTGCATTCCACCGCAGCGTCATTCCACCGCGATCAATTTTCAAGGTCAGCGTCCGCGACAGCTAAAGAGATACAAGCATCCATTTCATCCTCTTTGTTTCTGACCTCTATGTCGGGATGTGTGTACGTTTATATTTGTGTATGTTTATAGGTCATATTATAGGCCCTTAATCTTCCATTTTTTATAGTGGCTCTACATTTGATTCTCGAGCCTAGTTTCTCCATTATGGGCTTATTTTTTTGTTTCTTTCGTTTTGTTTGTCAATGGAATATTCGTTCCAGTTTGATGTTGTGGTAATTTAACTGTATATATCATGTTCCTTTTCTTTTTCTCCCTTTTTTGTCTACTATTCTTTATTCTTTTTGTTTTTATGAGCCGCCTGGGCGAATGCTTCCTTAAGGGCCGATATGGTTCGTTGCTGGAGCCGACTTTCCCGGCTTCATCGGATTATTTTTCAGCCCACCTCTAATGGGGCATTGTCATCCTTAATGGGCCACTCTGGAAATCGGCCAACGGGGGCCATGTAGGCGGTCCTGGGGCCAAAGTGGATTTAGGGAGGCTACAATAGATCATTTCCCGCCCTCGTGGCGGACATGTTAATTAGGCCCACAGCGCGACTTCCATAAGTGTGACGAGTGGCGAACCCGTGTACACACATAAAAATTCATGTGCGTATGTCTGTTTTTGTTTCTCTACGCGTACACGGCTCTAACCCGGCGAGAGGACAGTCAGGAGAAGAAAATTGAACTGAAATAAAGAGTAAATAAAAGGGTTAGGAATAAAAGGACCATAGCATACGTCATCCTCTTGAGTGCTGAGGGCAGAAGGGCACGAATCCAAATTCAGACTATGTACCTAAAGCTGTGTGCGAATGGTGGAATAGGAAATCGCGATTTATTTATATTTTAACCCCTCCCCCCGTCCATGTTGGGGAGGTTTTGTTTGCGTTCGATTCCCCCCCCCCCTCCACCAATAGATCAATGGGGGTATGGGGGGGGAGCAGTTATGGAAGCACAAAATCAGGAGTAGTGCGTGAAAGAACACTGTTACAAACTTGGTCTCCTTTCTGGCCAGGGCGAGAAAAAAACAAAGAAACAACAACAATAAAAATAAATAAATTGGTGAGTGAAAGAAAAGGATGCGAAGAATGATTAGGACTACACACACTCTCTCTCTCTCTCTCTCTCTCTCTCTCTCTCTCTCTCTCTCTCTCTCTCTCTCTCTCTTATCTTTTGTAAAATAAAGGGAATTTGTTAAAAGAGAGCAATGCTTAAGGGATGCGTTTTTAAAAGGAACGCGATTAAAGTGAATGTGTTTAAAGGGATTTGGTTTAAAGGAAACACGTTTAAAGGGGTTTGGTTTAAAGGAAACGCATTTGGGGGGAGTTGGTTTAAAGGAAACGCGTTTGGAGGGATTTGGTTTAAAGGAAACACGTTTAAAGGGGTTTGGTTTAAAGGAAACGCATTTGGGGGGAGTTGGTTTAAAGGAAACGTGTTTGGAGGGATTTGGTTTAAAGGAAACACGTTTAAAGGGGTTTGGTTTAAAGGAAACGCATTTGGGGGAGTTGGTTTAAAGGAAACGCGTTTGGAGGGATTTGGTTTGAAGGAGACGCGTTTGGAGGGATTTGGTTTGAAGGAGACGCGTTTGGAGGGATTTGGTTTGAAGGAGACTCGTTTGGGGGAGTTGGTTTAAAGGAAACGCGTTTGGGGGGAGGGAGTTGGTTTAAAGGGAACACGTCTAGGGGGAGTTGGTTTAAAGGAAACGTGTTTAAAGTGAATATGTTTAAGGGGTACCTTTTTTAAAGGAACGTGTTTAAGGATTACATATTTTAAAAGGAACTCGTTTAAAAAGAAAAGTGTTTAAAAGGAACGTGTTCAAGAGCTACGTATTTTAAAGGGAATCCTTTAAACTGACGAACAAGTGAGAAATATTATTAAAATCTTAGACTGAGCTGTTTATTTTTCTTTCTCTCTTTTTTTTCTCCTTATTTTCCCCCTCTTTTCTTGTTTTACTTTTTCTCCTTCCTTTTTCCCTCTTCCTCCTTTTTCTTCTATCCTTTTCCCCTTCCTTTTTTCATCTTCTTCCTCCTTTTTCGTCTTTTTTTCTTTCTTTTCTGCTGCTTTATTCTTATTCTTCTATTATTATTTAGTTAAAAACTAAGACACGAAAACCAACGAGGGCATTTCCGGCAGAAAGTTGTGAAATTGGGCAAAGTAAGAATATGTGGAAGGTACATAATGCGACTAGTCTAAAGAGGAGATCGCTTGGCGCGCTCAAGTGTGGTTGAACCTATAATAAAACACGTCACATTTGTCCCCTTGTGTGATCACAGGTTCCCCTATTTTTAAATTAGGAGTAGAGAACTCCACCCGTCTCTCGTCCAAGGACCGGGTAAAGAAACCAACATAAAGATCAGCATGACATTCGCTGGTGAACCCGAGGGCACCAGGAGCCGATCTTTTGGGAGGGTAGAGAGGTGCGAGTATTTGTTTATATACTCATCAGTGATCACCACTGGGGTGAAGGGTCACCAGTTCTCCCCATGGGCAGGATTCCTTGGGAGAGAAGAGGATGTGTGTTTTAAAGACGGAAGAGGAAAGACAACGGTGCTGCGCTTACGTGTGTAAGAGCTACCTATCCCCGCGGGGGTAAAAAATAGCGCGTACACCACTCGGTGGCCAGATGTTTACTTGTGCTGACGTTTCGTGTCCGTTCTTGTTTGATATCGCGAGAGTTCCTTTCTTTTATTGACTGCAATCAAATGAAAACAAATCATAAAAATTTGATTGAATGCTGTTAGGAAGACCAAAATTTCATCAACCTCCCCTCCCCCTCGAATTTAAAGCGCAATAGCACCGAGGCCGTATCACGCATAAAGGAGACGATGAGAGAGATGTAAAGAAAGCGGTGAATTTGGGGGAAGTGAAGATGTGGGGAAGATATGTATAGCCGGAGGTCCCTTTGCAGGCATTGAGGCATAGAGGGTGCACAACTGTGGCCGGGGGTCAGGGACCGAGAGGGGAGCGTTTCGCTCCTCTAGGGTTACGTTAAAGCCATAAATCCACTTACGGGGGATAGGAGAAAGGTGTATGGGATGACCTGAAAGAGAGGACTAGTTTCTCTTGCGGCACTGGGTGGGAGTACGTCCACCTCCTCCAGGTTTCACTTGTGCCTGGGCATCATATCCCGGCTACGCCCTTGGATGGCCAGATCAAGAGCACTCAGCTCTCTATAGATCACAAGTCAGTCTTGGAAGAGGGCACGGCCCGCAATCTCCCCTGCCGAGTGGCGTATTGCAACCAGCTGAGTCGGGGAGAGCTTCGCTGGCATCGAACAAGGTGGAAAGGCGTGCCGACTGGCACGTCTCCAAAGTGCCACGACGTGTTCTCTAAGAAACATGAACGCAATACTCCCGGTGTTGTAGAAGTTTGGGGAGCAGAGGCGTGTCAACAAACGTTCCGAGGTGATATCGTCCAGGGTGGAATCCTGTATAGAATCAGCGGTATCTCCACATGAAAAGAGAGCGGAAGGCATCTCGAGGAATGCAAACAGGTCGGGAAAGTTCTCCACTCTCCCCTGGAGGTGAAATCCAGTCGACGGCCTTCAGTGAACCCACGGCATGATCTAAATGCTGGCGGACCAGCGTCCCGTCTAAAGGAAGCGGTCGCGAAGGACTGCCACAGAAGCGGGGTCCAAGATTACGGTCTCTTCTACCTGCAGGGTAGGAAAAGTGTGCTGCGAGAACCTGCGCTGAATCCCTTTGACACTTCATAACCTCTGCAAGAGGGATGTTCCCGTTGAGTGAAGACACATATGCCCGCCAAGAAGAGTGGCGCGCCTGCTTCGAAACGTACCCGAACCAGCCCCTCGTTTGAGGAAATATATAAATGGTGAAGTTCAGGCGGTGCTAGTAGCGCTTTTACGAACGAATATTGCTTTTTTTTTGTTGGCCATCTCACACTTAGCCGCCTACCAAGGAAGCGGACGGCTTGCGAACGTCCAGACGTTTTAGGATTGGTAGTCAGGCCTGCTGTGATCAGGGTACCCCAGAACTCAACGGCCTCATCAACTAACCTTAACTTCTCGACTGAGATAGGGAAGTCATTCATTTCCCCGAATGCGGAGGTGCTTTCACAGGCGGCAGTAGCCCAGCACAGGATATTGCAAGTGGGAAGTGATGCTACCGTGAAGGTCGTTGATCCCTTCTCATCCAAAATCAGAATTTGGGTCTCGAGTATCCCTATTCTCTGATGGTGGGGTCGCAAAATATTTATGACCCGAGAGGGTGTGCATGACAGGCGCGCCAAATATGGACTCCAGCAGACAGCTAAAGGGGAACGGGGGGAGACTAGCCGCAAAAGGGTTCCTGATGGGTGGGGTGGTTACCGTGATCGTAATTCTGGAGGGGCCAGGAGCAGAAGGTGTTTTTTTTTTAATTGAGAGGCGTAGGAATTGCAAGGTCACGCAGACCGCGACAGGACCAATTCCGTGGATCTCTGAAAGAAATTCGCTCCCCAGCCTGGATGGCCAGTCGGTCCTCAAACCAATACCTGTCACATTGCTTCGAGGAAGCAGGCTACGGCTCACCACAACTCAAACACTTCACTTAACACGATCTAGCTTTATCATGCAAGGCTTTGGAGCAATAATACAGATTTCGGAAAGACCGGAATTTTCACACGGATAGGTTCTATTAGTGTGGTTGAATCGGCAACGGTACGAATACCTTAACACAGTAGCGGTACCGACCAGCTCGCACCAACTCGGGCCTGTTACATTTGGACATGATGAAAAATGCAAGGGTTAGTTTCAAAGCCACTCCCTGTATCTTGAGTATACGTTGGTCGTCCAACTCTTCCGTGATGCCTTCAAGGTATTACTTAAGGGGTTTCTTCACATGAACCCATTTCAGGGATTTCATATTAGATTGCGGAGTCAGTGTACAGGCGAACCATTGAGCGTACCTGTAACTTTCGATGAGGGACCCCGATTCACCGAGGTTTCAACCACCATCGGTCTCTGCCTCTACTTGAGGGCACCTAGTGGCTGGACATGCCAACCTTGGCCTGGCCATCTGGAGAATCTACAAGAGACTTATCCGTCCTTATGAGAGGAGGGCGGGGATTACACCCTCTTATCTCTCCTCCATGAAGGGTCAGCCTCACCTTGCCCTTCTCCGAAATGGAAAAAGACCTGGCCGCCTGTATGGCCCAAATAGAATTTGGAGCCCCTCCCCCCCTATCCTTTTGAGTCATTAGGGAGCCCCTGTTCATCTGGGATGCTCTTGCCCAGGAGTTGATATAGGGGCGCGTGCCTCTAACCGAGGTAGTGCCCACTCGTTGGCAAGCCAATTACCTTCGGGGGGGGGATCCTTAGGGTCCTCGTTCACCTCGAGATGGGAAGCCGCTTTGCCAATTAACTGCGGTCGGGGAAAGAGCCCCCTCAACTGTTCGAAGGGGTGCCTCGAGTCACCTCGCTCTTCTTCGCACTTAGGGAGGACGAGGCCCTGCTTGAGGGTGGCTCTCTTTTGGCCAGTGAACGCTCCACTTGATCCGCTCCTGTTGCATCCATGTTGTGGAAGTATAAAAAAAATACACACATGGAAGAAACTTTGACCTCCTAATACCCTAGGTATAAGGAAAAATTCCCCTAGGATCAGAAACACCAATAAAATTATCATTTACACATAATTAGCCACGGTTGTTAGCTAATATGTCCCTTGGCATCCAAACCCTCATACCCGGCGACTTTGGCCTTGGGTTTTAACCCCTTAAGGATGGAGCTTCTGCGTAACACCTGATATATGGGCTGGGAGTGATGAATAGTTTGGGTAACCCAGCACACTACACTTAATACTTGCCACCGGTGGTAGATCCAGGCTAAAAAAAAATGGGGGGGGGCTAACTTGAATTCCTTCCTCTGAGTAGTCTGAGAAAATGGCATTGGTGATTAATAAGGGTTATAATAGACAGTATTGATAATAAATAACAGCATCTCATAAAGGGGTGAGCACCGACTCTCTCGATTCTGAATTTTGTCCACACATCAGACAATTATGAATTGCAGTTTTTGGTCGTCAGCTAATGAATAATACTGAATTTAATCATTATATTTCTATGTATTTTAAACCTGTATCATATAAGATACATTCATTCGCAATGGTTTAAAAAACTGTTTTTATATATATTCTATATTATTACATCACGCTTTCTAAATAGCAGAATACAAATATGTCTTAACAAAGATATATGAACATAAACGGGTCTGAAATGGGGGAGGGGGGGGGGGCTTTAGCCCCCTAGCCACCTGTTGGATCCGCCCCTGCTTGCCACAGTCATTGGGCTTTGTGCACCCCTAGCAGGTAGGAACCTTGCGGTAGATCCTGTCACTTGTCCGGTTCTGCTAAGAGGTAATGCATTGAGCTACCAGAATCTTTGAATGGTAGGAAGAAAAGTTGGGTAGTGTAGACTATGGTATGTAATAAAGGATAGGGAAAATGGAGGGGGGGGGGCAGTAAGGAGTAGGGGGTGTGATCACCTATTATTAGGTCAGAATTAATTAAGGAAAGCTCTGAAGCGTAATTAATAAATGGAGACACTAAAAATAGTGGAAAATATAAAGCTACACGGCCAGTAAACATTGGGGCATGTAGGGTGCACAATTGTGGGCACAGGGGAAGAGAGGTAGTGCCAAAGGATGCATAATTGCGGGCACTCGGGGCCAGAGGACTTCCTGCCCATCCTGGTACCAGGTGTAACAAACAGCAGGGCACGAGGACACATCAATACCTCTTCGACTTATTTCACCCGGACTTGGTCCTTCGGATTGACCGAGTAGACCATCCCCCCCCCCCCCCAGGATTGTGTTCCCCGTCCAAGAGAGAAGAAAGGGCTTGGAATGCAGGCGGGTTAATAAAACACCGCAAGCGACAGAGGGGAGGTAAGCCCCCTCCCCTCTCGCCCCCTAACAGTGATGAATGGACGAATAGTCTGCGACTAGCCTGCCAAATGCGTTAGAGGGGCGTCTTGTAAGGAAAGATACGCATTAAGGGTAAAATGAATTTTTTTTAAATAAAGCCTCGTTAGACTCAATCTTGTATGAGCCTAAGGGAGGCACTAGATTCAAGATGATGTAAAAAATGGTATTTGTTTCGCAACAAGTAGCTTTTTTCCTCAGTTTGGACCTACTAATTAACGTAGAATCCGAACCAAGAAATAACTACATCATAAATACCCCGCCTGGACACCATTTTGCCACTAACCAACCTCGATGTGGCTTAACTTCCCTGAGGTTAACCCCTATATCCATACACAGTTTAGCTTTCCCTCACAAAACTCCATCCAGGAGATTCAAATGGTGCCCAGGCCCGTTTGAGGATCCCGGCCGACGCTCTTAAGGGTGAAAATGGTAGGGAAAGGAATTCATCCGTCAATTTTGGATTCGTGTGTACCTTTGAGATATTTAAATGCGTTCAGGTTGTGCGTGGAAATGTGTGCGCGCACAGGCTCTTGGAAAGCGAGTGCTGGATATCCGGTAATTCAAACGGAAGAAGTTATTTCAATTGTAATTTGGATGTAATTATCATAATTCCATTACTTATGCGGGAGGGGGGGGGGTATACAAAAGTAGGTAGAAGAGCCTTGTAACAATGGAGTCTATCTATCTATCTGTTTCTATTTATCTTCCTATCTATCTACATGTATATGTCTGTCTGTCTTTCTCTCTCTCTCTTTCCATATATATATATATATATATATATATATATATATATATATATATGGCGCAAGAAATAATAAGCCACAATACTGGAATCCGATTTATTTACTAACAGAACTAGTTTCTGCTACTTTTGCCATTATCAACTGTATAATGAAAGCTATGATTTGCGACTCCAGGATATAAAGGTGAATAATCCGATTAATAGCTCGAGGAAATTTTCGCCTGAAGGGCCGGGTTGTCAAGGCACATTTTAGCTCGAATCCGTGGGCCGATTATGTGTAAATGATCACAGTTTGGAATTGCTGATCCTATGGAGACTTTTCTCTTAACCTCCCCACCCAGGGAGGTCATAGTATCTACTTCCATGCATTTAAAAAGAAAAAAAATCTATTAATGATGGCGACAATAGAAACTAATAGCGGGAGCTACCTCCGAGCGCGGCCTCGCCCTCCCTAGGTGTCGCGGAGGACGTGGTAACACGTGACACTCCGACCGGTGGAGGGGCTTCGTTCTCGCCATCATAATGCGCCAGAGGGACTTCCCTTTTGCCATCTTTGAAATTGCCTTTGGGCAGCTCTACCTAAAAAATAGAGGTGCTCCCCCTTATGCTTTTCCAAGGGTCCCTCCAACTTTCTTTTAGCGGAGGGGAGGTTTACTCATCCCCCAAGTTTAGAGTGAGGTGGCCTACCTCTCGCCTCCTCTGGAATCGCCGTTGGACGACTCCATCTCTGCACCAGCGGCGGTCCCTCTTTGCTTTCAGAATGGACTGCCAAGAGAGAACCCGTCGGCCCCAAATCGACCGAGGCCAACCCCATTAGAGGAGCAAAGGTCAGCGGGGCCCGCCAGGCCTTTTCCCCTACTGTCATGCAGGCATGCGCTTTGAGCTTTCAAGGGGCCGGCGTATCTGTCCCCTTCTCTTCCCCGATGAAGGTCGCTTTACCAGTCCTAGAGAGTACCGAAGACAAGACTGAACAGCCCTTGATTGCAATTTGTGACAATTTAGGCGGAGGCCACTTAGCCCCCTCCCTGACCTGGACATGGTCCGCCCAGCCCCAGATGGCAGGACGTACATGGGAGTTAACATTGGTTTGGTGCCAAACACTGACCCTGAGTCCACCCCTGTGTAAGCGTTTTCTCAGGCGGCTCGGGCACCCGAGGACTCAGAAAGAAAGGAGGGACCTCCTTCCCCGACGTGTGCCCCATTTAACGGTCAGGTCCTTCTCCATTTCAGAGAAGGATCTTGCTGAGGCTGTTCTATCCGGCCTTTGGTCTCCTTCCGGGGGCAGGAGAGGAATGGGTTCACTTCGCACCCTCCTCTCTAAAAATGAAAAGAAAAGGTAAGAAGTCAGAGGACTAGTGGTTCCTCTCCCTCCGCAGGCGCACGGGGGACAGACGGGTCCCCTGTCGATTCAGCAAGCGGCCATGATTAGTAGTGCCCTTGACACTCAATGGCTGTCCGGGGAGTGTGACGCCGCATGCTAGATTGAACTTCGTTAAAGGAGTGGTTTACGCGAGGAACTCTTGGACTACTCCACAGATGGCATCACCTTAGAACTGGCCGGCCAAGGAGCGATCAAGGTCGAACGCGTGATGAGAAAACAGGGAGGGACCTCGAGACCCCCCTCTACACTCTTCGTCACGCTAGACTGTGACAGGCTTCCTGAGAGTGAGCGTGCCGGTTGGTATCGCTACCCCCCTGAAGGTGTTGGTGAGGCCGTCATCTGGGGTTCATAAAGCTGTCTCCCGAAAGAAGGACAGCGCAGCAGCACATGAGCTTAGGCTCCTACGACCCCACAAAAGGTTGGACTGGATGACTTGGGGACGGTGGATACTCCAAAGGAGGGATCCCCGCCTCTGAAGACACCCGCTAAAGGTTTTGAGACGGAGGAGGGAAAGGACTCGCATGGAGACCCCAACCTCCCCTGATAAGTCCTCGAAGGTGAGAGCGCCTTCAGGGCCTTGTTCGGCAAACAGCGCCCTGAGTTCTGCCTCCTGGAAGCGCATGGCTATCCCCTTTAGGGTTTTCAAAGAGGTGCCACGCATTTTATCCGAGCGAGGCCTCGGATAAAGGAATTGCTCCGGATTCCGGGCAAACTGGGAGGAGCTGCGGAGGCTCGTCGCCTCCCGTTCCCCGTGAGTTGTAAGCTATTTTTCTTTTCAGGAGATCATACTGGGCGCGTGCTCCTCCACCCATGTGTGGAAAAAATTCGGAATCTAGAGAGTTGGTGCTCACCCCTTTATGAGATGTTGTTTACTGCTCACTCCTTTATGAGATGCTGTTTACTGCTCACTCCTTTATGAGATGCTGTTTACTGCTCACTCCTTAATGAGATACTGTTTACTGCTCACCCCTTTATGAGATGTTGTTTACTGCTCACTCCTTTATGAGATGTTGTTTACTGCTCACTCCTTTATGAGATGCTGTTTACTGCTCACTCCTTCATCATATGCTGTTTACTGCTCACTCCTTCATCAGATGCTGTTATTCATTATCAATACTGTCTATGATAAAACCTTATTAATCAATCATCAATGCCCTTTCTTAGACTACTCAGGGGGGGGTGGGATTCAGGTTAGGCGCCCCCATTTTTATCCTGGTTCCGCCACTGCTAGAGGTTTCTCGCTCCCTTTCGCTGACTGCGTGCCCCTCTATTGCCCCCCTTTCACACTCTTTACTGGCACCTGGTTGAGTCTCTTCGTTTCATAATAAGTTAAGTACCATTTGACCCACATATGTGGTTCATGTTGGCGACGACTTAAACCTGTTAGGACGAAATGATTTGATTCTGTCTCACGTATCTTTCTTTTATCATCTTCACAGCGCGGCAGTGAAGTTCTTTCTTTCATATAATCCACTTTGTTCGCATGATTGGACACTGACTAACTGCGCATTTAGGTAGGTATGTGGTTAGAACGAAAGCACAGACCCCCCCCCCCCCTCCCCCCACTTTGTGGCGGGTTTTTTTTTGTTGTTTTTTTAAACTCTAAGTCGGCTGAAAGGAGGCGTTCTGAGTTTGGGGTTTCCTAGTTACGGATTTTGGTTGCCGTAGAAACGATCGAAGAATTGGCATTAATCGTTGTTTTCCCCCCAAAATCTCAACTTTGAATATTCATGGATACCCCTAGAAACAGATTTCGGTTGCCATAGAAACGAGTGATGTCCCAAAGTTGGCATTAAGCTTGAATATTCATGGTTACCCGCTAGAAACCGATTTTGGTTGCCATAGGAAAGAGTGAAGTCGAAAAGTTAGTATTAATATTTTTTTCCTACCCAAACTTTAACCTTGAATATTCATAGTTACCCCTAGAAACGGATTTCGGTTGGCATAGAAACGGGGGAACTCCTAGGCTTTAATTGTTATTTTTACATCCCAAACCTTAACCTTGAATATTCATGGTTACCCCTAGAAACCGATTTGGGTTGTCATAGAAACGAGTGAAGTCGAAAAGTTAGTATTAATAGTTGTTTTCCTTCCCAAACTTTAACCTTGAAAATCTATAGTTACCCCTAGAAACGAATTTCGGTTGCCATAGAAACGGGTGCTCCCTTGGGAACTAATTGTTATTTTACATCCCTAAATCTCATATTGAATATTCATTGTTATATATTACGGCAGGGGGGGGGGGGTAAACTACGACCCCAAAAGTCATTTCGTGCGGGTTCTGTAATAATATTGGCTATCCTCACAAATTAACCGTAGTAATTAAACTGAATGCAATTTTAACGAAATTTGAAGATTCTGTTGACTTTTTATTACGATTCAGTTGGCTATGTATAATTTAGTACTTATGTAGTAGAAAATATATATTTATGTATGAGGGTAATATTTTTTTTTGGGGGGGAGAATTTAAAAAAAATAAATCAGGTAGCGCCAACAGACTGGAATTGCTTATGATAGCGGTTAAAATCCCCAATAAATATTTTTTAGATGACTCATACAACTCCGAAATTTCAGCCGATTTGGGGGTAAATACCTTGTAAAAATGCCCTATTCCTTATTTTGCTTACTAGCGATTCTTTAACATGCTTTTCGACGTAGAATTGATACTTTTAAGGAGAGAATTCGGTTGTAACGAACCCTTGTCAGGTTCAAATGTGGAAATAATAGTTAAAACCAAGAAGTCAAAACAAGATAGCTGACAAACCAACTCTGCCAAATTTTCGGTCAAATTAATTTGGGGGTAACATAATGGTTTCAAAGGTTAAAAATAAAACCCAATTAGTTTTACTCAAACCAAGTCACAAATCTTAAGAATTTACTTAACATTTTTGATACGAATTTTAACTTATACATTTGGAGTAAGCGGAATGCTATTTCGCTAACGTATTCACTATTTTTTGGTATCGCTCTTCTGTACATACAACAGCGAACGCAATAATTCGAATCTTTCGCTTCAGTAGTCCATATTTCAGCGTAATTTCTTTTTGTTATAATGCAAAACTGCATTAGCTTTTATCTCTTCTGCACATTTTCCTTAATGCACTGGCAATTAAATGCGATAGATGCTTATAACTGAGGTGGTAACTAATGGCGTCATAGACCTTGCTCATGACATTTTGTTTCGCTTAGAGCAAGTGGGGGAACTCATTCGCCCCCAGGTTTTTATAATTCCCCATTAATGACGAGGGAATATAAACAGCTTGATAACATTAGGATCAATTTTGAAGCATCGGTTTATTACACACAAATCAATTCCGCGTTTGCATTTCACACTATTGTTATTTCTGTGAACAAAAATTGCATCTCCAAGTCTGAAACTTGAACATAAAGGTAAAAAAAATAAATCTTGGAGATCGATTCTTTTACGTCAACACGCCCATCACTTCTCGAACCACTCGCCCACGCTAGTGAAAAGGTTACTCCCCCCTCCCCCTCCGCCCCCGACCGAGGGCATTCGTCACTCTTCGCAATGTATTACTGCTTCGTCAGCAGCAATTTATCCCACCGTTATTTATAAATGAGGTGATAAGGCAGAATTTTTGATTGGGGGGGATTTAATGTAAATCAGGGCTTCCTAACCAGGGGGGGGGGGTCATTGGCCGTCCGAAACTATTGGATGATCTACCTTATAAATACAATTCTACATAATCTACAGGTTATCCCAATTTGGGTGAATTAATTCATATTTGTCTCATTATTATTTTCAATACATTTGTACCAGTCTTGGAGTGGGGGAGGGGAGGGGGGCTAGGGTGAAATGGGCCGGGGGATGAATTACTGATGTAGAATATCGCTATTTGCTTCACTCCATCGCTATCTTAGGCGATTTATGATGCGCTAGGAAACGGGGGGGTTGCGCAATTCTCCGAGCTCTTAACCATAGATTGATTTACAGAGGGGAGGGTTCAAAACTGAGGCTATCCACCCTCAATTTTGGTCCAACCCTCAGTATAAAAAGCAGTCGACAGTCAGGAGGGGAAACAAGACTAAATCCGCAAGTGACAATAATTAAAACAATCCTTCATCGATCCTTACGTGTGAAAAGCTTCGGGCCTTATGGTGCCATTTTTTTTTTTTTTGGGGGGGGGGGTATGGGGATTATTTACCCTACCCGGGAGTGTCAGATATAGCTGACAGCTTCAGGGCTAGCTAGTACCCTAATGGTCCCATCACTTGTAAGCGTGGTTTAATCACACAGTTTGCGGAGAGTTGCGCGCCTTGTCTTTCCCAAGAGCCTCAATTGGTTTCTTTCACACATTTTCACTTCGCCTAACACAACCACTCTCTTGGTAACCCCCACTCAAATATATCAAAATAGCCTTTAAAAAAATCTAGTCTAATATAAGTTTTTCACGACCTTTTCAAAAGAGATATGAAAGAAGAAAACATATCACACGGAAGAGACATGAATGAAAACAGAACATATCACACGGAAGAAACATGAAAGAAAACAGAACGTATCACACGGGAGAAACATGAAGGAAAACAGAACATATCACACAGAAGAGACATGAATGAAAACAGAACATATCACACGGAAGAAACATGAAAGAAAACAGAACATATCACACAGAAGAGACATGAATGAAAACAGAACATATCACATAGAAGAGACACGAAAAGAACATATCACAGAGAAGACATGAAATATAACAGAACCTACTACACATAAGAAACATGAAAACAGAAGAGATATCAAAGAAAACACATCATATCCCATAGAGAAAACAAGAAAACACAACATATCACACATAACACATGAAAACACGACATATCACATAGGACATGAACAAAGAATAGAAAACACTCCGTAAATATTTTAAACCATGTTGCAACCAAACGGAGTCTACATAACAATTCTGCAAAGAAGGAAAGAATTTTCGAGTTTGTAAAATTGGTTTTCTGTCAACATTTAATATAAACTAACCCGAATTATGCTTATTCGTTCTTTAGATATATGCCACTAATAGTAAAGTATATTGACTTTTTTACATATAATCCATCACACGTCACGAAAAAGCGCGGTGAGTTGGTAGGCTCTGGCAGACGAGCCTTATTTATGGAACGCAGACCATGTCTACCTTTCATCTCTGTTTGCTATTCATCGCAGTGATCTTCCTATGGTAAGGAGAATTACGCGCCTTCGTGTTCTCTAGCGTCCTATATATAGGGTGGCCAGTCTTCCAGGAATTTGCTGGTGTCCATCATTATAATGCTTTTTGAGCCTAATGCTAGCTAGGCTTTCGAGAATAATCGCCTTAGGGTTCGAATTCAAAGAAGGTTGCCAGACGTCGTTAGGCGCTCCAATGTTCTTTATTTTTATGTCAAAAGAAGGATACGTGCGCTCTGGGCAATCGGATTGAATTAAATTAATTATGAATAAAGCAAACCTTTTATTCAAAACGTAAGGGAATTGCATCGGTATTGATTATCATATTCGTGTTCCTAACACCTAAAAGTGTAGGAAAAATACATTTTAAGGCCTGAAACAATTGTTGTGATGTTCTTAAAATTTACCAAACTAATATTTTCTACATATCTCCTACCTAACTTAAATATACATACATATTATATGTACTAACTCTAACTCTTATCATTCCTCTTCACCACTATATCCTAACTATCCTATCCACTATACTACGACTATTCACTTTAAAATGTTCTACCTTTTTCAAGACGTAAGATACAGATGTGCCAGCCGCATGTGGTTTAAAAATCGTGAAATAAATCAGATTAGCCGATAACCGATACATTTTCCATTCCTGCTATTATGTATTTACGAAAACATCTTTTCAAAATCTTTCTAAAAATGTATTCGATGGTTTTCGCTTTTGTAATGCTTGATATTCCTAAAAATAATAATAGAAACTTTTTCTCTAATAATCATCGCATTGTTATCGTATCCCGCCCTTTAGGAGAACGTTATTCTTTTTCCTTTTTTAAACTAATTTAGTCCAACAAACCTAATAAAGAAATGCCATAGTGGTATCATCTCCTTTTGATTTAATTCACCTTAATTTATATATGAAAAAAGGGCGTTATATTCTGCTCTTTTGATTTAACCTTATATAGAAACGTCGTGCTGATTACCTCTTTGTCTTGTCTGAAAAGAATGGAATACTTCCCTTACGCCTTAGCCTAACTGACGTCACTGCTACGGCTATTCTGACCTTCCCGAATATGGATGTTTGCGGAAACGGCAACACTCAAGGTTTCGAATTTTAATTTGATGGACACAGTAAACATAGTTAGAAACACCTCAAATTTTGAATTATAATTTATATTTCTTTTTTCCTACACGGCTGGGGTGATGGATTCAAGCTGTATCTCCTTGCATTGTTCGTAGAAGGTTCAATTCGTTCATGCTGGGTTTCTTGAGGATCCTATGGAAACGACAAATCCATAGAGTGGGTGGTATTATTTGCCTTATGAACTCCCGATTCTTGTTGACTTCGCGGTAGCTACCTTTTAGGGGCAACGTGATTTAGATCCCATTGAGGAAGTCCTCAAATACTAAATTCAAACCGGCTGTAAACAACGTAGTATACCTTTGCTATAACATAAACATGCAAACATCTGAACCTACATAAATATCCAAATGTCAATATGCCCGCGACGTCCTGCTGACCTTTCCAAATTAATGGTTGTTGCAGTGGCCGAAGATGCCTTTATTTGCATCTTTACAATCTCCTCGTTGGATTTCTGGGCTCATCGCTGATATGAACCATATAGAGAACAACTGATAATTCTCCTTAGGGGGAACCCTGCTGTACCCTGAGGGAAATACTGCAACAAAGTCCCCTCGTAGGTATTCATTCATCCACGATTGCATTACCCAGGGGCGTAATGGAAGCCAGAATTCTGCGGGGGCACAACCCCCCCCCAAATCTAAGAGGCTTAAATTCACAAAGTAAATGCTAATTAATCCATTCAGAGAATAAAATTAATAATGCCACATAATAAAGTCAAGTATAGTATAAAAAAATAATAGTAATGAAAGAAAAAATATATTAAAAAGTCCAGATACAAAAAATCGGAGAGGGGGGCACGTTCCCCCTTAGTTTCTATTGGCATGAGGCTTATGCTAGTACCGATAGGCCCCGATGGGGGGTTTAGTTTAATTACTGACCCCATCTCCCTCCCTTTCTCACACTCCATTCGACTCCTCCAATACTTTCGAAGTCCTGCTTGCAGCCATGCCACTGAAACCCACTCTCAAAAATAAGATTATCTCCCGCACCCCATCTCACTTCGCCCATAGCTTTTTTAATGCTTTATCCATTCTTCTAGGCGATTTTAGCATCCTCCAGCATATCCCCTCAGCATTTTTACACTTTGCTCCTCCATTCTCTTTCTTTTTATCTCTCTATCGATCTGTCTTATTCCCCCCACACATGAAAATATACTTGACTTTATATCCGACCCCTCCACGGCAATTTATGACTACTTCCTCATTTATTTCTCTTTCTCACTTCCTCTTTTACATAATCCTCGTATACGCCCTGCAATTGAGTCTTATACTGCCTTGACGTCCAAATCCCCCTTCGCCCAACCTCCAGTCGCTGACCCCCTGCCCCGTGGTTTTCAACCACTATTTTCAATGCTAAGAAACACACAGGAACCTGCAAGAGGCGACTACCCGTGCTCGTAAAGTCTACCCGCTAAGCCCAAACCCGCCCTATCCTTGCTGACAACAAAAACAACCCACATTGCTTAAATTTCTCGCTGGTCTCTATGCCCATTAGGCACTCGAGCCACCTCCCTATCATCTCTGCGGAATCATCTGCCCTCTTCTCTAACAAGATAGTCTATATCCATTCTGAGATAACCTATAATCCTCGACACCAACTCCACCCTGGTTCCCCTCTTATTTGTCATCTCGTACCGTCTCTTCATATTATAAATTATATATCACGGACTGCAGAGGTTCGTTGTGGTGTTCCACAAGGGTCGGATCTTGGTCCGCTTCTGTTTTGTATCGATCCTCTCCTTGTTATTCTTTTGTCTTGGTCTATCATTTCATATCGATGCTGAAGACACAAATCTAGCTCTCCTTTTATCCTACTTTCGTTTGGTGAGACTTATAAACCTACCATAGCGCTTGTAGCATCGTTACTGATGGCTCTCGGGCAACCGTCTAAAATTAAACCATGATAAAAATAGAGGTATTAATGGTTGGAACTCCAGTAGATGTGGCTCGCTGCCAAACTATTGCTCCATGTCTTAACCTTTGCCCCGTCCATGCCCCTTTTTTAAATACCTTTAAAAATTTGAGTGTCACCTTTGATAGTCAGAGTTATCTGGGAATCACCTTTTATAGTCAGTTATCGCTCAAATCTCATGTTGCGAACTTCTGTCGCTTTTATCCGTAATCTCAGCCGCATCCAATCTTACCACTATAGTAACCACTTTCCCGCGGAAATACCTTCGATGGTTTCCGCTTCTTAATAAAACCCCTCAGCCATGTGGGAGGTGGGGCCTCTCTCTCGGTCCCAACATATGTGAAACTTCTGTTCTTGGGTCGACTCCCAATTATGGGGTTTAGGGCTCGAATCCATCCTGGCCCACGTCGCCGAATCAATTAAAAGTACTTGAATTCTTCAGCGTCCCTAATCTGCGTCTGTAAAGGTTGTGAACTATTAAAAAATTTTGATATTCAATATCATAATAGTAGTGTATTATTTCAGTTATTATTATGTATTAGCTTTCGCCATTAGGGAGTTTTAGGGTCCCACTACTTCTACTATTCGTATTATGTACGTCAACCACACTTATGCTTTCTTCACGTTTTTTCCCTAGAATTTAAATGGAAAACTCAACTATTGCAACTCCGACAGCGGATGTTTTAAGAGAGATCTGTAAAGAAAGTGAGAAGGAGTCAACTATGATGTGCCGTAACTTTGTTTCGGAGCCGACAAACTCGGTTTTGTTTCGGAGCCGACAAACTCGGTTTTATTTCGGAGCCGACAAACTCGGTTTTATTTCGGAGCCGACAAACTTGGTTTTGTTTCGGAGCCGACAAACTCGGTTTTGTTTCGGAGCCAACAAACTCGGTTTTGTTTCGGAGCCGACAAACTCGGTTTTGTTTCGGAACCGACAAACTCGGTTTTGTTTCGGAGCCGACAAACTCGGTTTTGTTTCGGAGCCGACAAACTCGGTTTTGTTTTGGAGCCGACAAACTCGGTTTTATTTCGGAGCCGACAAACTCGGTTTTGATTTTTTTTTGGTCCGACAAACGTCTTTAATTTTTGAACGATAAACTCTGCTTCTTTTTTTACCGATAATTTTTCTTTGTTTCAGGGGCGACAAACTCGGTTTTGTTTCGGGGCCAACAAACTCGGCTTTGTTCTTTGCCGGCCAACTCGGTAATGTGTTTTTGGTCCGACAAACTCCGCTTTGTTTTATTGGTTCAACAAACGGCTTTGATTTTGGGGCGACAAACGGCTTTATTTTGGACCGATAAACTTGGCTTTGTTTTGGGGCCAACAAACTCGGCTTTGTTCTTTGTCGGCCAACTCGTCTATGTGGTTTTGGTCAGACAAACTCCGCTTTGTTTTATTGGTCCAACAAACGGCTTTATTTTGGACCGATAAATTTGGCTTTGTTTCAGGAACGACAAACTCCGTTTTGTTTCGGGGCTGACAAACTCGGCTTTCAAGGTCGGGCGAGCTCGGCAGTGATCTCCTGCTCAGGTGTTTTCGTGTCTTGCCATAATCAACCTTATTTTAAGTAATTATATTTGGTCCCTGAGATTTATTTTAAGGTTCCTTATAAACAAAATATTTTTCTCATCACTCTTTTTCTTCCCTTGCTCAATCAAGTCAACGGGATGGGTGAGTTGCTATAGCTATTTGTATTTAATTCACTCATACACAGAGCAATTCTCTCATCACATTTTTTTTATTAGATAACTCACAATTTTCTTGTGCTTCGTGGAATATTGATCAAATACGCACCTAACCGCAAACAATAGGCCCACACGTAATTCATTAATAAGTAGGCTCTTAGGATTTTACTTTTTAAGGACTATTGTATAGAAAGTTTTGTCCGATAAATAACATTTATTTAAGAAAAACAAACAATCTTTAGTGGTAAATACTTTAGTGGTAGATAAATACTCATTTATGCTGTAACTTGTTATATATCAAATTCCCGTTGTCATGGAAATCTCATGATTTATTATTACATAATGACGTTATTCACTGGACAAAACTTTTTGTATACAAACTTATATTTATAGTAATAATATCTTCGCAACATAATTAATATCCACGGGAGACAAAAAAGCACAAGGGATGAAATATTAATTGTCAAACATACTTGCATGGTTCTGTGAGGCGAACCTTCGATTAGAAAACGTTTGTTCCACCTCTTGAACAATAAAGAGAAATATTACTTGCATGGTTCTGTGAGGCGAACCTTCGATTAGAAAACGTTTGTTCTACCTCTTGAATAATAAAGAGAAATATTACTTGCATGGTTCTGTGAGGCGAACCTTCGATTAGAAAACGTTTGTTCCACCTCTTGAATAATAAAGAGAAATATTACTTGCATGGTTCTGTGAGGCGAACCTTCGATTAGAAAACGTTTGTTCTACCTCTTGAATAATAAAGAGAAATATTACTTGCATGGTTCTGTGAGGCGAACCTGCGATTAGAAAACGTTTGTTCCACCTCTTGAATAATAAAGAGAAATATTACTTGCATGGTTCTGTGAGGCAAACCTTCGATTAGAAAACGTTTGTTCTACCTCTTGAATAATTAAGAGAAATATTACTTACATGGTTCTGTGAGGCGAATCTGCGATTAGAAAACGTTCCTTTCACCTCTTGAATAATAAAGAGAAATATTACTTGCATGGTTCTGTGAGGCGAACTTTCGATTAGAAAACGTTTGTTCCTTCTTGAATAATAAAGAGAAATATTGCTTGCCTGGTTCTGTGCTGCGAACCTTCGATTAGAAAACGCTTGTTCCACCTCTTGAATAATAAAGAGAAATATTATTTGCATGGTTCTGTGAGGCGAACCTTCGATTAGAAAACGTTTTTCCCTCTTGAATAATAAAGAGAAATATTGCTTGCCTGGTTCTGTGCTGCGAACCTTCGATTAGAAAACGCTTGTTCCACCTCTTGAATAATAAAGAGAAATATTATTTGCATGGTTCTGTGAGGCGAACCTTCGATTAGAAAACTTTTTCCCTCTTGAATAATAAAGAGAAATATTACTTGCGTGGTTCTGTGAGGCGAACCTTCGATTAGAAAACGTTTGTTCCACCTCTTGAATAATCAGAGAAACATTACTTGCATGGTTCTGTGTAGCGAACCTTCGATTAGAAAACGTTTGTTCCACCTCTTGAATAATAAAGAGAAATATTACTTGCATGGTTTTGTGAGGCGAACCTTCGATTAGAAAACGTTTGTTCCACCTCTTGAATAATAAAGAGAAATATTACTTGCATGGTTCTGTGAGGCGAACCTTCGATTAGAAGACGTTTGTTCAACCTCTTGAATAATAAAGAGAAATATTACTTGCATGGTTCTGTGAGGCAAACCTTCGATTAGAAAATGTTTGTTCCACCTCTTGAATAATAAAGATAAATATTACTTGCATGGTTCTGTGAGGTGAACCTTCGATTAGAAAACGTTTGTTCTACCTCTTGAATAATTAAGAGAAATATTACTTACATGGTTCTGTGAGGCGAATCTGCGATTAGAAAACGTTCCTTTCACCTCTTGAATAATAAAGAGAAATATTACTTGCATGGTTCTGTGAGGCGAACTTTCGATTAGAAAACGTTTGTTCCTTCTTGAATAATAAAGAGAAATATTGCTTGCCTGGTTCTGTGCTGCGAACCTTCGATTAGAAAACGCTTGTTCCACCTCTTGAATAATAAAGAGAAATATTATTTGCATGGTTCTGTGAGGCGAACCTTCGATTAGAAAACGTTTTTCCCTCTTGAATAATAAAGAGAAATATTACTTGCGTGGTTCTGTGAGGCGAACCTTCGATTAGAAAACGTTTGTTCCACCTCTTGAATAATCAGAGAAACATTACTTGCATGGTTCTGTGTAGCGAACCTTCGATTAGAAAACGTTTGTTCCACCTCTTGAATAATAAAGAGAAATATTACTTGCATGGTTTTGTGAGGCGAACCTTCGATTAGAAAACGCTTGTTCCACCTCTTGAATAATAAAGAGAAATATTACTTGCATGGTTCTGTGAGGCGAACCTTCGATTAGAAGACGTTTGTTTCAACCTCTTGAATAATAAAGAGAAATATTACTTGCATGGTTCTGTGAGGCAAACCTTCGATTAGAAAATGTTTGTTCCACCTCTTGAATAATAAAGAGAAATATTACTTGCATAGTTCTGTGAGGCGAACCTTCGATTAGAAAACGTTTGTTCCACATCTTGAATAATAAAGAGAAATATTACTTGCATGGCTCTGTGAGGCGAACCTTTGATTAGAAAACATTTGTTCAACCCCTTGAATAATAAAGAGAAATATTACTTGCATGGTTCTGTGAGGCGAACCTTCGATTAGAAAATGTTTGTTCAACCTCTTGAATAATAAAGAGAAATATTACTTACATGGTTCTGTTAGGCGAACCTTCGATTAGAAAACGTTTGTTCCACCTCTTGAATAATAAAGAGAAATATTACTTGCATGGTTCTGTGAGGCGAATCTTCGATTAGAAAACGTTTGTTCCCTCTTGAATAATAAAGAGAAATATTACTTGCATGGTTCTGTGAGGCGAACCTTCGATTAGAAAACGTTTGTTCTACCTCTTGATTAATAAAGAGAAATATAACTTGCATGGTTATGTGAGGCGAACCTTCGATTATAAAACGTTTGTTCCACCTCTTGAATAATAAAGAGAAATATTACTTGCATTGTTCTGTGAGGCAAACCTTCGATTAGAAAACGTTTTTTCCACCTCTTGAATAATAATGAGAAATATTACTTGCGTGGTTCTGTGAGGCGAACCTTTGATTAGAAAAAGTTTGTTCCACCTCTTGAATAATAAAGAGAAATATTACTTGCATGGTTCTGTGAGGCGAACTTTCGATTAGAAAACGTTTTTTCCACCTCTTGAATAATAATGAGAAATATTACTTGCGTGGTTCTGTGAGGCGAACCTTTGATTAGAAAAAGTTTGTTCCACCTCTTGAATAATAAAGAGAAATATTACTTGCATGGTTCTGTGAGGCGAACTTTCGATTAGAAAACGTTTGTTCCCTCTTGAATAATAAAGAGAAATATTACGTGCATGGTTCGGTGAGGCGAACCTTCGATTAGAAAACGTTTCTTCCACCTCTTGAATAATAAAGAGAAATATTACTTGCATGGTTCTGTGAGGCGAACCTTCGATTAGAAAACGTTTCTTCCGCCTCTTGAATAATAAAGAGATATATTACTTGCATGGTTCTGTGAGGCAAACCTTCGATTAGAAAATGTTTGTTCCACCTCTTGAATAATAAAGAGAAATATTACTTGCATGGTTCTGTGAGGCGAACTTTCGATTAGAAAACGTTTTTTCCACCTCTTGAATAATAAAGATAAATATTACTTGCATGGTTCTGTGAGGTGAACCTTCGATTAGAAAACGTTTGTTCCACCTCTTGAATAATAAAGAGAAATATTACTTGCATAGTTCTGTGAGGCGAACCTTCGATTAGAAAACGTTTGTTCCACCTCTTGAATAATAAAGAGAAATATTACTTGCATGGCTCTGTGAGGCGAACCTTTGATTAGAAAACATTTGTTCAACCCCTTGAATAATAAAGAGAAATATTACTTGCATGGTTCTGTGAGGCGAACCTTCGATTAGAAAATGTTTGTTCAACCTCTTGAATAATAAAGAGAAATATTACTTACATGGTTCTATTAGGCGAACCTTCGATTAGAAAACGTTTGTTCCACCTCTTGAATAATAAAGAGAAATATTACTTGCATGGTTCTGTGAGGTGAATCTTCGATTAGAAAACGTTTGTTCCCTCTTGAATAATAAAGAGAAATATTACTTGCATGGTTCTGTGAGGCGAACCTTCGATTAGAAAACGTTTGTTCTACCTCTTGATTAATAAAGAGAAATATAACTTGCATGGTTATGTGAGGCGAACCTTCGATTAGAAAACGTTTGTTCCACCTCTTGAATAATAAAGAGAAATATTACTTGCATTGTTCTGTGAGGCGCACCTTCGATTAGAAAACGTTTTTTCCACCTCTTGAATAATAATGAGAAATATTACTTGCGTGGTTCTGTGAGGCGAACCTTTGATTAGAAAAAGTTTGTTCCACCTCTTGAATAATAAAGAGAAATATTACTTGCATGGTTCTGTGAGGCGAACTTTCGATTAGAAAACGTTTTTTCCACCTCTTGAATAATAATGAGAAATATTACTTGCGTGGTTCTGTGAGGCGAACCTTTGATTAGAAAAAGTTTGTTCCACCTCTTGAATAATAAAGAGAAATATTACTTGCATGGTTCTGTGAGGCGAACTTTCGATTAGAAAACGTTTGTTCCCTCTTGAATAATAAAGAGAAATATTACGTGCATGGTTCGGTGAGGCGAACCTTCGATTAGAAAACGTTTCTTCCACCTCTTGAATAATAAAGAGAAATATTACTTGCATGGTTCTGTGAGGCGAACCTTCGATTAGAAAACGTTTCTTCCGCCTCTTGAATAATAAAGAGATATATTACTTGCATGGTTCTGTGAGGCAAACCTTCGATTAGAAAATGTTTGTTCCACCTCTTGAATAATAAAGAGAAATATTACTTGCATGGTTCTGTAAGGCGAACCTTCGATTAGAAAACGTTTGTTCCCTCTTGAATTATAAAGATATATATTACTTGCATGGTTCTGTGAGGCGAACCTACGATTAGAAAACGTTTGTTCCACCTCTTGAATAATAAAGAGAAATATTACTTGCATGGTTCTGTGACGCGAACCTTCGATTAGAAAACGTTTGTTCCACCTCTTGAATAATAAAGAGAAATATTACTTGCATGGCACTGTGAGCCGAACCTTCGATTAGAAAACGTTTGTTCTACCTCTTGAATAATAAAGAGAAATATTTCTTGCATGGTTCTGTGAGGCGAACCTTCGATTAGAAAACGTTTGTTCCCCCTCTTGAATAATAAAGAGAAATATTACATGCATGGTTCTGTGAGGTGAACTTTCGATTAGAAAACGTTTGTTCTCTCTTGAATGATAAAGAGAAATATTACTTGCATGGTTCTGTGAGGCGAACCTTCGATTAGAAAACGTTTGTTCCACCTCTTGAATAATAAAGATAAATATTACTTGCATGGTTCTGTGAGGCGTTTCTTCGATTAGAAAACGTTTGTTCTACCTCTTGAATAATTAAGAGAAATATTACTTGCATGGTTCTGTGAGGCGAACCTTCGATTAGAAAACGTTTGTTCCACCTCTTGAATAATAAAGAGAAATATTACTTGCATGGTTCTGTGAGGCGAACCTTCGATTAGAAAACGTTTGTTCCACCTCTTGAATAATAAAGAGAAATATTACTTGCATGGCACTGTGAGCCGAACCTTCGATTAGAAAACGTTTGTTCTACCTCTTGAATAATAAAGAGAAATATTACTTGCATGGTTCTGTGAGGCGAACCTTCGATTAGAAAACGTTTTTTCCACCTCTTGAATAATAATGAGAAATATTACTTGCGTGGTTCTGTGAGGCGAACCTTCGATTAGAAAACGTTTGTTCCGCCTCTTGAATAATAAAGAGATATATTACTTGCATGGTTCTGTGAGGCGAACCTTCGATTAGAAAACGTTTGTTCCACCTCTTGAATAATAAAGAGAAATATTACTTGCATGGTTCTGTGAGGCAAATCTTCGATTAGAAAATGTTTGTTCCACCTCTTGAATAATAAAGAGAAATATTACTTGCATGGTTCTGTAAGGCGAACCTTCGATTAGAAAACGTTTGTTCCCTCTTGAATTATAAAGATATATATTACTTGCATGGTTCTGTGAGGCGAACCTACGATTAGAAAACGTTTGTTCCACCTCTTGAATAATAAAGAGAAATATTACTTGCATGGTTCTGTGAGGCGAACCTTCGATTAGAAAACGTTTGTTCCACCTCTTGAATAATAAAGAGAAATATTACTTGCATGGTTCTGTGACGCGAACCTTCGATTAGAAAACGTTTGTTCCACCTCTTGAATAATAAAGAGAAATATTACTTGCATGGCACTGTGAGCCGAACCTTCGATTAGAAAACGTTTGTTCTACCTCTTGAATAATAAAGAGAAATATTACTTGCATGGTTCTGTGAGGCGAACCTTCGATTAGAAAACGTTTGTTCCCCCTCTTGAATAATAAAGAGAAATATTACATGCATGGTTCTGTGAGGTGAACTTTCGATTAGAAAACGTTTGTTCCCTCTTGAATGATAAAGAGAAATATTACTTGCATGGTTCTGTGAGGCGAACCTTCGATTAGAAAACGTTTGTTCCACCTCTTGAATAATAAAGAGAAATATTACTTGCATGGTTCTGTGAGGTTTCTTCGATTAGAAAACGTTTGTTCTACCTCTTGAATAATTAAGAGAAATATTACTTGCATGTTTCTGTGAGGCGAACCTTCGATTAGAAAATGTTTGTTCCACCTCTTGAATAATAAAGAGAAATATTACTTGCATGGTTCTGTGAGGCGAACCTTCGATTAGAAAACGTTTGTTCCACCTCTTGAATAATAAAGTGAAATATTACTTGCATGGCACTGTGAGCCGAACCTTCGATTAGAAAACGTTTGTTCTACCTCTTGAATAATAAAGAGAAATATTACTTGCATGGTTCTGTGAGGCGAACCTTCGATTAGAAAACGTTTGTTCCCCCTCTTGAATAATAAAGAGAAATATTACATGCATGGTTCTGTGAGGTGAACTTTCGATTAGAAAACGTTTGTTCCCTCTTGAATGATAAAGAGAAATATTACTTGCATGGTTCTGTGAGGCGAACCTTCGATTAGAAAACGTTTGTTCCACCTCTTGAATAATAAAGAGAAATATTACTTGCATGGTTCTGTGAGGCGTTTCTTCGATTAGAAAACGTTTGTTCTACCTCTTGAATAATAAAGAGAAATATTACTTGCATGGTTCTGTGAGGCGAACTTTCGATTAGAAAACGTTTGTTCCACCTCTTGAATAATAAAGAGAAATATTACTTGCATGGTTCTGTGAGGCGAACCTTCGATTAGAAAACGTTTGTTCCCTCTTGAATAATAAAGAGAAACATGATGTTTTTGGCTTGGCACTCTAAGAATCTGGTTATTCTACACATAGCATGCTAATGGACACATTTGAATCTTTATTTATGCATAAAATTTCGGGTTTAATCTTTGTGAAAATACGTGCATTAGGAGTTAAAATGCATAGTTTTAGGGTTAGAAATTAGTGCAAATAGGAGATAAAAAGCGTGCAAATATGAGTTAAAATATGCAAAAATAGGAGTTAAACCGATTGAAAATAGAAGTTTAAATATGTTCATACAGGAGTTAAAAATGCGTGCAAATAAGAGTTAAAATTTGTTGAAATAGGATAAAAATACATGCGAATAGGATTTAAATTGCATGCAAATAAGAGTATAATTGCGTGGAAATAGGAGTTAAAATGCGTGGAAATAGGAATTAAATTGCGAGCAAATACAAGTTAAAATTCGTGCAAAAAGGAGTTAAAATGCGTTCAAAGAGGAGATAAAATGTATGATCAGGAGTTAAAATGCATTAAAATAGGAATTAAAATTCGTGGAAATAGGAGTTCAAATGTGTACAAATAGGAGTTCAAATGCATGCAAATACGAGTTCAAATACGTGCCAAAAGGAGTCAAAATGCGTGTAAATAGAATTGACAATTGGAGCAAATAAGAGTTAAAATGCATGCAACTACTAGTTAAATTCCGTGTAAATATGAGTTAAAATGCGTGCAAATGTGAGTTAAAATGTGTGCTAATAAGAATTCAAATGCGGGCAAATAAGAGTTCAAATGAGTGCCAATAGTAGTTCAATTGCGTGCAACTACTAGTTAAATTCCGTTCAAATATGAGTTAAAATGCGTTCAAATACGAGTTAAAATGCGTATAAATAGGAGTAAAAATGCGTGCAAATACTATTAAAAAGGCGTGCAAATACTATTTAGATAGAATGCGTGCAAATGGGAGGTAAATGCGTGGAAATAGAAACTCAAATGCGTATAGGAGTTCAAATACGTCCAAATAGATGTTTATTATGCGTGCAAATAAAAGTTAAAATACGTGCAAATAGGAGTTAAAATGAGTGAAAATAGAAATTGAAATATGTGCAAGTACGAGTAAAAATGCGTGCAGAGGAGATAAAATATATGAAAAGGAGTTAAAATGTGTGTAAATATTAGCTAAAATGTGCGCAAATAGGAGTTAAAAATACGTGCAAATAAGAGTTAAAATGCGTGCAAATAGGAGTTTGATCGGGTGCGAATAGTAGTTAAAATGCATCAAATAGTAATTAAAATGCGTGAAAATAGGAGTTGAAGTGCGTGTAAATAGGAGTTCAAATGCGGGTAAATAGGAGTTCAAATGCTTTTAAATAGGAGTTCAAATGCGTGTAAATAGGAGTTCAAATACGGGCAAATAGGAGTTAAAGTGCTTGTAAATAGGAGTTCAAATGCTTGTAAATAGGAGTTCAAATGCGTGTAAATAGGAGTTCAAATGCATGTATATAGGAGTTCAAATGCTTGTAAATAGGAGTTTAAATGCATGTAAATAGGAGTTAAAATACGTGCAAATAGGAGTTCAAATACGAGCAAATAGTAGTTAAAATGCGTGCAAATAGGAGTTAAAGTGCTTTAAATAGTAGTTAAAATGCGTGTAAATAGGAGTTCAAATGGGTGTAAATATGAGTTCAAATGCGTGTAAATAGGAGTTCAAATGCTTGTAAATAGGAGTTCAAATGCGTGTAAATAGGAGTTCAAATGCGTGTAAATAGGAATTCAAATGCGTGTAAATATGAGTTCAAATGCGTGTAAATAGCAGTTCAAATGCGTATAAATGTGAGTTTAAATGCTTGTAAATAGGAGCTCAAATGCGTGTGAATAGGAGTTCAAATGCTTGTAAATAGGAGTTCAAATGCGTGTAAATAGGAGCTCAAATGCGTGTTAATAGGAGTTCAAATGCGTGTTAATAGGAGTTCAAATGCGTGTAAATAGGAGTTCAAATGCGTGTAAATAGGAGTTCAAATGCGTGTAAATAGTAGTTCAAATGCGTGTAAATAGGAGTTCAAATGCGTGTTAATAGGAGTTCAAATGCGTGTAAATAGGAGTTCAAATGCTTGCAAATAGTAGTTAAAATGCGTGTAAATAGGAGTTCAAATGCGTGTAAATAGGAGTTCAAATGCGTGTTAATAGGAGTTCAAATGCGTGTTAATAGGAGTTCAAATGCGTGTAAATAGGAGTTAAAATGCTTGCAAATAGTAGTTAAAATGCGTGTAAATAGGAGTTCAAATGCGTGTAAATAGTAGTTCAAATGCGTGTTAATAGGAGTTCAAATGCGTGTAAATAGGAGTTCAAATGCTTGCAAATAGTAGTTAAAATGCGTGTAAATAGGAGTTCAAATGCGTGTAAATAGGAGTTCAAATGCGTGTTAATAGGAGTTCAAATGCGTGTTAATAGGAGTTCAAATGCGTGTAAATAGGAGTTCAAATGCTTGCAAATAGTAGTTAAAATGCGTGTAAATAGGAGTTCAAATGCGTGTAAATAGTAGTTCAAATGCGTGTTAATAGGAGTTCAAATGCGTGTTAATAGGAGTTCAAATGCGTGTAAATAGGAGTTAAAATGCGTGCACCTAAGAGATAAAATTGCGGCTTTCAACCATGCTTTAGGAAACCCATCCTTAAACCATTTCCAATTAAGATTTATTTTTGAGGGGGGAATTTTTGTTCTCGAACTTTAAGCGGCCAACGAGGACGAATCCCCCAAGTTTGTAAGGAGAGATTTGTAGAGAAAGTAATGAAAATGGGTGGAAGATAGCCACACATCTTCCTGCGAGAATTAGTGACGGAAGGGTAGCACCGTTGCCCTTAATAAACCTCACATGTGGGGGGGTTGAATAAAGAAATGCGTGACGGACCTGACAAAATTGTACAAGTACAGTTTGCTGATGTTACATATTTAGGCACATTTTATATTTTTTTAATCCTTGTTGATTGTTTGTGGCATAAATAACTTATTGCTATTTATTTCACCGTTATATTTATAACGATATTTAAATAAAAACTTTACGACTTTGCTCATATCTAATTTCCTAAAATTTCCGAGGTGTCCGGAATTTGTTTTTGCCGTGGCTGTATTTATTTTATTACTGGCAAAAGGGGAATTGTGCAACAATACCAATTTTCCAGGTAATGGATTTGTTTATGTCAAAGCCTTGTCAATATCCGGCATTACAAGGTACTTGGCATGTTTATGTTAAATTCCGTCATGTCAATATCCGTCATTGCAAAATACTTGCTAATTGGCAACGCCATTTGCTTAAGAATTTTTATCTGTTATCTTTATCCTGCGTGGATAGTCTCGTATCCTGTTCGGTTCCTTCGAGTGAAGAAGAAGACGAAAAAGTGTATTTATTTACGTTCAACCAAGGCTTGATTAGGGAAGAAGTAGCTGGTATTGTTCCATTGTTTAGTAGGCCACTCGAGTACTCCCGGTTTGCTTCTTTACATCTCACAAACTTATTGCGGAGGGAGACCCTCGTTGCTATTGGGTTTTAAAGTCGAGGACACTCTGTTACGGCAACACACCATTAGGAAAGTTTATCATACATTCGCACAGTACCGAAATTTGTTCATTGCTCTTTCTTGTTTGAGGGAGAATCAACTTTCCTAAAATCTCCCGCGGCACACTGGTTGGGAATCGCTGGTTTAGAGGAACGGTCCATAGCCTCAATGGAACACAAATGCTCTTGTTTTGAAAAGTAGATTAACCATGATTCGCCCTATTTTTGGAAGGCGATTTTTCTCAATAGATGTTACTCATTAATCAAATGTAAACTGTAATAGTAGGCTAAACCTGTTTTTTTTTCCTACATCTTTCTTCCCCTCTCTCAAATACAAATCCCTGGTATAAGCGTATAGGTGTTAACTAAATGACCCTGGTGTCACCGAGTGAGCAGTCCTTGTCGGAAGACCAAAGGTTCTTTGTATCCCATTTTTAATCTCATTTGAAAACCTCTTCTGTGCCATATCAAATTTTGTAATTGATGCTAAGGTAAAATTTACAGTGAAACGCATCCAATGCAGGAACCGAGTTCGCTTAGATCATGTAGCAATTTTTATGCCATTTCGAAGCAATAGTAAGGAAAAAGCTTATTTGCACCCATATTTACACCAATTTGGACGTATTTGAACTCCTATTTGCACGAATTTATCTCCCATTTACACATTTGTATTCCGGTATGTAATCAGAATACAATTTGCTATAGTGCGATGGCAAGACGAAAGTTAAATACCCAATTGATTAAGTTCTTGTTAAGGCTTTTAGATTGTTTCATGGGATACTGTAACTTGGATATTTATAATTGATGTAAAAATATTGTTCGAATCCACATAACATAAATAACATCATAATTCAACTGATGACAAAATAGACCTATCAGAGGTCATCCGAGTCAACAACGGCCCATAAACTGCATCCACAAGAACATAATTCAACGGATGACAAAATAGGCCTATCAGAGGTCACCCGAATCAACAACAGCTCATGAACTGCATCTACAAGATCATACATAATTCAACTGATACCAAAATAGGCCTCTCATAGGTCACCCGAATTAACTGCATCTGCAAGATCATACATAATTCAACTGATGACAAAATAGGCCTATCAGAGATCATCCAAGTCAACAGCGGCCCATAAACTGCATCCACAAGATTGCGTCCAAAGGCATCAGCATCAGGGCCGAAAACTAAATGATGCAGCTACAGTTCCAATTTCGATTCATTCCCCAAACGTTACATGATTGCGTTTCATTCCTGTACTCCCTACATTTTGTTCCTGGAGTCTTGAAATGTTCATTACCGCTCCCAAGATAAGGCCTGATGTTGTGGAATATCCTTAAACAAATTTATCACTATTCTTTTGTTGCAACAAGTTATACTTTTCTGGTACTTTTGATTCATTTTATCTATCTAGTTTTCTCTCATACACACAAGTAGGCCATACTCGGGTTCAAACCGTTGCAAAAGCAAATCACCCCAATTTTCAGACTGTGTTCATTCAAAAGGTTGTTTCCTTGACGAGATATTGTAAATGAAGGAAATATCCAATTGAAGCGTTTAGGATACAATTACTTGGCTATTTGTTTTGTTCACTCAAACTGGTGCATTATTTTTCCTTCTTGCAATGTAATCGCAACGAATATTCAAGGGAAATTAAAAGTAAAGTTTCTATTATTTGAATGTTTAGAATACTTAATCTCGAGTGTAAATCCTTGAACTTCGAGATCTATTAAGGATTCAAATAAGTAACCTTGTGTTTTGGCCAAAATATCCATTGTAATGGCTAAAGAATTGCTCAAAAGCTGAGAAAACTAATTACATGCAGTTTTAGTGTGTCGTTTAGCTTTACACCCAGCATTAATCTGTATCTCTAAGACGCCCGATCTGTTCCTGCGGTCACAACGTCGTTTACTCATAACTAACGGTCATTCAAACGTGCGCGTAAACTGCCGGGCGTGCGTGATGAAATGTTTACTCATTGTAATAATATTATATAATATTACATATTATATGATAGGGAGAGTGCACAACTCTCCTGAATCTGCCTTTACCTCACAAATAACAATAATAATTCAGTAAGTAAAGATATTTTTATGCTACAATATAAGAATTTCGTATATACATCTGTATTTGCGACAGGACTTTTTATCATCATCACTAACTCTATAATTTAAGAAGGGGATTTTTTTGAGTATTTGAATAATAATTTCATCTTAGTTTGGTTATGACTTATGTTTTTTAATCAAAGTTATTTCTAATAATTCTTTTATAATATCAATAAACAAAATGATGAAGTTCAGAAATAAATATAAGTATCAAAATTTTGTGAATTTTTTAAAACCCAAAGAATTACAAATGGTGAAGTTCAGAAAATTTACCCTTGGCTGCTTTTTTTAAGATTTTAAATTTTAATCTTAGTAGCGAAGCGCAAGCTCCCCACGTAGGGGAGGGTGGCGAAGCCATTGCCTGCTCACCATATAAATTTGTTGGCTCAATCCTATACCTTAATGGAGATACAGGATAGTTAATGAATAGGCTTAATGGGTGTTAGATCGGTAAACGTACGGGGTTCGTTTCATGACATAATGACCTTATTGTGTATTTCCCTGGCTACCTGTGAGTTTTATAGCCCCCCCCTCCCCTGTGCTAGCACCCCATGTAACAGAAAGTGGGAGGGCTATTACCCCAGCCTCACGGCGATACATCCAAGTGGGAGTTCCACTACAGGATTGCCCATTCAAGTGGAGTGGTCGTGTCATGGAAATGTCTAACCACTCTATAACTACTTGTTTGCCCCCCCCCCCCCACCTCTCTTCATCGAGGTCGATCCCCCTCAGGAACGCCACAACGCCCCCCAACGGGTCCATAAGGCTCTTGATGTGCTTGAGTGGGCGTGGCGTGCGAGTGTGAGGTTAGGGCAATCTATGAGGTGTGTCTTCTGGAGCTCGATTGCACCTAGTACATGTAGGTGTCTGTGTAGTATGGGTGGATTGCTGTAGTATGGGGGGATTGCTGTAGTATGGGTGAGTGTCATGATTGAAGTTGGAATAGGAGTTCTTTGTTTTCTGTGGAAGTCTTTCTCTGAGGTTGGATGTGTGGGGGTTGCTCGTCTCGGATGTGGTTATGCGCGAGTCTGAACTGTGGGGATATGTTTTATTGAGGTGTGGTTTGGAGGCTGGGGGGAGGGGGGGGGGTTATTGAGCTTAGCTTGGAATTAAGGTGGTAGGGATATCTTTTTAGTCGCTTGCACCCGAGTTAGTAGGTATCGGGCAGATGGTAACCGTTTTACTTTTCGCTGAGTTCTTTTGACAATAACATCGTAACTATTTGGCCGATTCTATCTGAATTTAAAACCCTTATGATGTTTTGCATCCTCTTTCGAACGATATAATTCCCACTGTCCTCGCAAGGTTAGTCCGGGAATTATTTGGCAATAACATCATAACTATTCGGCTGATTCTAGCGAAATTTGAAACCCTTATGTTGTTTTGCATCCTCTTTCGAACGATATAATTAGCACTGTCCTCGCAAGGTTAGTCCGGGAATTATTTGGCAATAACATCATAACCATTCGTCGGATTCTAACGAAATTTGAAACTCTTATGTTGTTTTGCATCCTCTTTCGAACGATATAATTCCCACTGTCCTCGCAAGGTTAGTCCGGGAATTATTTGGCAATAACATCATAACTATTCGGCTGATTCTAGCGAAATTTGAAACCCTTATGTTGTTTTGCATCCTCTTTCGAACGATATAATTACCACTGTCCTCGCAAGGTTAGTCCGGGAATTATTTGGCAATAACATCATAACCATTCGGCGGATTCTAACGAAATTTGAAACTCTTATGTTGTTTTGCATCCTCTTTCGAACGATATAATTCCCACTGTCCTCGCAAGGTTAGTCCGGGAATTATTTGGCAATAACATCATAACTATTCGGCTGATTCTAGCGAAATTTGAAACCCTTATGTTGTTTTGCATCCTCTTTCGAACGATATAATTACCACTGTCCTCGCAAGGTTAGTCCGGGAATTATTTGGCAATAACATCATAACCATTCGGCGGATTCGAACGAAATTTGAAACTCTTATGTTGTTTTGCATCCTCTTTCGAACGATATAATTCCCACTGTCCTCGCAAGGTTAGTCCGGGAATTATTTGGCAATAACATCATAACTATTCGGCTGATTCTAGCGAAATTTGAAACCCTTATGTTGTTTTGCATCCTCTTTCGAACGATATAATTACCACTGTCCTCGCAAGGTTAGTCCGGGAATTATTTGGCAATAACATCATAACCATTCGTCGGATTCTAACGAAATTTGAAACTCTTATGTTGTTTTGCATCCTCTTCCGAACGATATAATTCCCACTGTCCTCGCAAGGTTAGTCCGGGAATTATTTGGCAATAACATCATAACTATTCGGCTGATTCTAGCGAAATTTGAAACCCTTATGTTGTTTTGCATCCTCTTTCGAACGATATAATTACCACTGTCCTCGCAAGGTTAGTCCGGGAATTATTTGGCAATAACATCATAACCATTCGGCGGATTCTAACGAAATTTGAAACCCTTATGTTGTTTTGCATCCTCTTTCGAACGATATAATTCCCACTGTCCTCGCAAGGTTAGTCCGGGAATTATTTGGCAATAACATCATAACTATTCGGCTGATTCTAGCGAAATTTGAAACCCTTATGTTGTTTTGCATCCTCTTTCGAACGATATAATTGCCACTGTCCTCGCAAGGTTAGTCCGGGAATTATTTGGCAATAACATCATAACCATTCGGCGGATTCTAACGAAATTTGAAACTCTTATGTTATTTTGCATCCTCTTTCGAACGATATAATTCCCACTGTCCTCGCAAGGTTAGTCCGGGAATTATTTGGCAATAACATCATAACCATTCGTCGGATTCTAACGAAATTTGAAACCCTTATGTTGTTTTGCATCCTCTTTCGAACGATATAATTCCCACTGTCCTCGCAAGGTTAGTCCGGGAATTATTTGGCAATAACATCATAACTATTCGGCTGATTCTAGCGAAATTTGAAACCCTTATGTTGTTTTGCATCCTCTTTCGAACGATATAATTACCACTGTCCTCGCAAGGTTAGTCCGGGAATTATTTGGCAATAACATCATAACCATTCGGCGGATTCTAACGAAATTTGAAACCCTTATGTTGTTTTGCATCCTCTTTCGAACGATATAATTACCACTGTCCTCGCAAGGTTAGTCCGGGAATTATTTGGCAATAACATCATAACTATTCGGCTGATTCTAGCGAAATTTGAAACCCTTATGTTGTTTTGCATCCTCTTTCGAACGATATAATTCCCACTGTCCTCGCAAGGTTAGTCCGGGAATTATTTGGCAATAACATCATAACTATTCGGCTGATTCTAGCGAAATTCAAAACCTTATGTTGTTTTGCATCCTCTTTCGAACGATATAATTCCCACTGTTCTCGCAAGGTTAGTCCGGGAATTATTTGGCAATAACATCATAACTATTCGGCTGATTCTAACGAAATTTGAAACCCTTATGTTGTTTTGCATCCTCTTTCGAACGATATAATTCCCACTGTCCTCGCAAGGTTAGTGCGGGAATTATTTGGGAATAACCATGACTATTCGGCTGATTCTAACGAAATTTGAAACCCTTATGTTGTTTTGCATCCTCTTTCGAACGATATAATTCCAACTGTCCTCGCAATGTTAGTCCGGGAATTATTTGGGAATAACCATGACTATTCGGCTGATTCTAACGAAATTTGAAACCCTTATGTGTTTTGCATCCTCTTTCGAATGATGTAATTGCCAAGGTCCTTCCAAAGTTAGTCCTGGAATTATTTAAATAAAACTAACTATGTGTCGGATTGCCCTATTTGTTGAAAGATTTGAAGGTCATATGGTCCTAAGTCAGAATAATTGAGTGCACGCGACTTAAGTATGTTGATCTTGTTTCGTCTGGGTTTTGGTGGCACAGATACGATCAAAGTGTAATCAGTATATGTTTTGGATGTGTTAATGAATCTTATACTAAAGTAACAACCAATTATTGTAAAGAAGTAATAGAACTCTTGTACACACGACACCGGCCCCAATAAACACCAAAGTGGTAATGGTTATACACATAATCTCTAATTGGTGGAGATTCCCAATGAAATCGCGTGATGTTAAGGCTGAAATTTACCTGCAGAAAAAAGAAACTGATACATTTATCAAGGTTATATATATGAATAAACAAGTTAAAAAAAACCATTGAGGATAGTGTGTGGGAAGCCTCACACCAAATTGAAAGCAGGTTTTTATATTTGAGGCTTTTAAACAATAATTGTCTATAGTAATAGGCCTTAATCGCATCAAGGTATTTGAGATAAAGTAGAAAATCAAAGGATTTGTTATCCTTAACACTATTTTGAGAACTAGATTTCATGGTGGAGGGGTTGAATAATAATAGTGTTAAGTGTCTTAACAAAGAAGTAATAGTATAGTTAGATGAAACGGGAAGCACGTCTCTCACTTTCATACTTAGGGAAAAAACATACATTTGTATATAATTAGATAGACAGATATATCGATAGATAATAGATACAAATTAAACGCTTAGCAGTTCACAAAGTTGATATTTTGTTTTCAAAGCTCAGCTCTTCTTTGGATCCCATTCTCTTTTTGCCACAACTGTATTGATTTTTTGACTGTAAATGATATAACAGCAAAATTCGCCCATCGAAGCATCCCAAACCAAAACACTGCTGAAAAAGCTCAGCTGTTCTTTATATCCAATTCTCTCATGTTTATCAATTTCTATAATTGATTTTTTTCCACCCTCGATGATATTGTTAAAAAAAAATCTGCTATGTAAGAAACAAAATCAAGACACTATAAGAAAAAATGCTTAGGAATCTGTTATACGGAAAAAAAAAATCCTTTTCTCTTCACCGCTGCCACTCACTTCTAAGATAGGTTAGGAAAAAGTGTATGCCCGCCCACTGGTCGTAAAAGTAGCAAATAAACAGGTAGTGTTGGAAAGTGACCTACCCTTCTTAGGTTAGTATTGGTAGACCCCTTTGGAGATGAACCCTACCTACTCTATGTAAACATTATATAAAACCATTGTAAATTTTAGGTCACCAGACAGTCTTAGCAAATCTTGTATTTGAATAAAGCTAAAGCCATACAGCTCCTTTTGCTATCCGCCACTGCGTCGTACCGGGTCTTCAAAGACGGGCAAGCAAAACACTCGAAGTGCTGTCGCCACTAAGGGCCACACAAGCATTACCTCGAGTTGCTGTGACCAGGGTCACACGCCCTTCTACTACGATCAGACTCCTTGCAAGAATCATCCTTCAACGTCAGATTGCACCTTGTACCAAACTACCATGGCAGTCCTTTCTCACCAAGAATTCCGTTGCGCCGACTGCCTGATCTCCTTAACTGCGTGCCCCATCTACCGACTGAGGGTCATTGGCACCATATCCATAGTTAGAAGGACAAGAAGGGAGTTTTTTCCTCGAAGTTCGGTTTTGACCTAAGTTAAGTTTTTATTCAATTATTTCTAAGAGTTTCTTTAGAGTTTGAAAAAACAAAATGGTGAAGTTCAGAAAATTGATTAAATTTTAGTCATGGCTGCTATTTTTTCGTATATTCGAAAGTTTTATTGAAGTTATTTCTAAAATAGATTTTCAAATTTAATCTTTAATAGGAGATAGATAGATACTGGCCCCTAAAAACGAATAAAGCAAATTGAAATTATTAGAGCAAATTTACTTGGGGGAAAAAGAAAAAGAATCGTGGGATTGTTTTTTCCATATTTAAAAAGAATCCTGATAATTGGCGAGGGGGGGGGGCTTTAGACCTACAAAATAATAATCCATTTTACAAATAAACCACGAGTAAATTATTAGGAGATATGTACTGGAAACCTTTTAAAATTGTTTAGACCAATTGGCCTTTGCTAAAGCCGGACCTGACGTTGGCTGCAGACCGAAGGTCTGCCTGCGAAGCGCAAGCTCCTCTTGTATGGAGTGGTGAATCCGATCCTCGTAGTTATTATACATATTCATGGTGCGCATTCATCTTGCGCAACTGCTCGAAGTTCAGTTTCGCACTCAAATTTAGAGATTGGCCACAAAACTTTGGCTAGGAGTGAAAACTAGCGAGTACCCCTCTTCCCGGTGAGACCCCCCCCCCTCCAGATCGTTGTCTATTATCCATTAGGCCAGTCACATATTGTCTACTGCACATGATGTAATTTAACCCGTTTAACATACGGACGCTGCATCTTCTGCTAGACTAGACCGACGTTAGTAATTCTGTTTTCCTGAAGGTGTTTCGAGGCGTATCAAAAGAAACTTAGTCGGATGAAGTGTGGGATTGAATACAAAATGTTTGTGGTGTCTCATGCCCCCCCACCCCTTCCCTGCAGAATGCTACACCTGCTACGTGGAGGAACGGCACGGCCTACCGGCCCCATTGGTCCCTCGCAGTATCACTAGATTGAGACTACCAGGGCTTTATTCCATCTGATATTTTCCACGTTACTCCTATTGACGCTTTCTATTCCAGCCTCTTCTCACTTGACAAGAGGCTGATTTCGCAGGCTAGTCGCCGACCAGCTTTCGTCCATTCATCCCTGGAATGGAAGGGAGGGCGCTGGTGCACCCCACCCCCATCTTTCTTTTCCACATCATTCCTTTCACGTACCCGAGAGGGAATGTCCGTTGTATCATAGGGAGCCATGCTGCAACTGACATCTGGATGGGTGCCCTTCAGGCCCCAACACCCGCAAGTTTGCTCTCCCGAGCCCAATGCATGCATGAGGACCTGCCCCCGTACATCTTCCATACATTTACATCCTTCATCTTCACCACTTTACAGATTTCTACTTGAAACCTTTAAACTTGATGTGGCCGAGGTTGCTATTGCCTTTCAAATGCGAGGGCGGGGTGGGAGGGGTATTGATGGGGATGTTGGGGGAGTTGATTACCTGTATGTAGGATACCTCTAGAATCCATGCGGATTACCTGTGGAATTTTAATAGATTGCATAAGTATTACCTGTGGAATCACCATGGATTATCTTTGGATTACATATGAATTTTTTATTGAATACATGTGGATTAAGTATATATTTTCTGTTGAATCAATGTCGATGACCTATGGATTACCTCTAGAATCCATTGAGATTACCTGTGGAATCTGTGGATTAACCATGAATTTCAAATTGAATATCAGTGGACTACCTGTGGATTACATTTGAGTTATCTTTGAATTACCCATTTATTTTTGTTAAATCTTATGGGTTACCTATACAATACATGCGGATTACCGATGAATTTCCTGTTGAATCCATGCGGATTACCTAGGGATCAAATATACATTTCATGCGGATTACCTGTGGAATCTCCCACACTGTCCTTATTGGCCTCTTTGGAGAAGGCTGGCCTACTCCATTTGATTTGACTATCTTTGCTGTCGGTCGCATGATCCTCCGTCGGAGGGAGCACCCCCCCCCCCCCCCACACACACACACGTCGGAACGTGCTTCCTTCTTCTTGTCTTGTTTGGTTTCTTATTTTTGACTTTTGTTTGTTTTTTTTTTATTTTAAAGGATACTTACGCCTTTGATTGGGAGTCGCTAGATGGCGCTGTTAAGAAAAATCATTTCCCTGACCCTCTCTGTCCATCATCACCCCTTTGACCCTCTCTGTCCATCATTAACCCTTTGACCCTCTCTGTCTATTATCACCCCTTTGACCCTTTCTGTCTATTATCACCCCTTTGACCCTCTCTGTCTATTATCACCCATTTGACCTGTTCTTTATCATCCATTTGATTCTTACTGTCCTTTACCATCCATTTGACCTTCCCAAATCAATGTCTTGTCCCATCCTAAAGGGCTAACCGACTTCTTGCGTCTGTATCTTCGACCACGAGTTTTGGCATTCAAACCCAAGCATTTTCTTCCATTAATATGAAGTTTTGTCAGACCTCATTAGAATATGCGGCGTAATTTGGGTCTCCTCATATGCGAAAGGACATCTTGTCCTTAGAAGACGTTCGACGCAGAGCCACCGAATTAATCCTTGAAATAAATTATACGAACAAAGACTGAGAGATCTTAAATGGCCTTCTCTGGTAAACCGTCGTTGACGCGGTTAATCTATCCAATTCCTTAAACCACATTTGACCCGATTAATCCATCGAAGTCTTTAAAATAAACCATCGTTGACGCGGATAATCAATCGAAGACTTTAAAATAAACTGTCGTTGAAGTGGTTACTACATCGAAGTCTTTTAAATAACCCCTCGTTGAAGCGGTTAATAAATTGAAGTCTTTAAAATAAACTGTCTATGACGCGGTTAATCAACCGGTCTTTAAAATAAACCGCTGTTGACGCGGTTAATTCATCAGTCTTTAATTATAAGAAACCGTCGTTGACACGGCTAATCCAAGGAATTATTTAAAACATCGTTGACGCAGTTAATCTATGGAAGTGTTTAAAATATACCTTGGGAGCGTTTAATCCATTAAAGTCTTTAAAATAAAACGTCGTTGACGAACTAGTCTATCCAAGTATTTAAAATAAGCGACAAGTATTTAAAAATACGACAAAGCAAAGACGTAGTTTGCTTTCGCAGGCTTTGTTATCGAGACTTGTTTTACGACAAAGCAATGACGGGGTTTGCTTTCGCAGTCTTTGTTATCGAGTTTATTGTAAAGCAAGGATGTGATTTGCTTTCGCAGTCTTTGGTATCGAGTCTTTTTTACGACAAAACAAGGACGTGGTTTGCTTTCGCAAGCGTTTTATCGAGTCTTGTTTTACGACAAAGCAAGGACGTGGTTTGCTTTCGTAGTCTGTGTTATGGATCCTTGTTTTACGACAAAGCAAGGACGTGGTTTGCTTTCTCAGTATTTGCTATCGAGCCTTGTTTTACGACAAAGCAAGGACGTGGTTTGCTTTCTCAGTATTTGCTATCGAGTCTTGTTTTACGACAAAGCAAGGACGTGGTTTGCCTTTGCAGTCTTTGTTATCGAGTTTATTACAAAACAATGATGTGGTTTGATTTCGCAGTTTTTGTTATCCAGTCTTGCTTTACGACAAAGCAAGGACGTGGTTTGCTTTCGCAGTCTTTGTTATCAAGTTCTGTTTGACGACAAAACAAGGACGTGGTTTGCTTTCGCAGTCTTTGTTATCGAGTCTTGTTTTACGACAAAGCAAGGACGTGGTTTGCTTTCGCAGTTTTTGTTATCGAGTCTTGTTTGACGACAAAGCAAGGACGTGGTTTGCTTTCGCAGTCTGTGTTATCGAGTCTTGTTTTACGACAAAGCAAAACGTGGTTTGCTTTCGCAATCTTTATTATCGAGTCTTGTTTTATGACAAAGCAAAGACGTGGGTTGCTTTTGCACTCTTGTTATCGAGTTTATGACAAACCAATGATGTGGTTTGATTTCGCAGTCTTTGTTGTCGAGTGAGTCTTGTTTGAAGACAAAGCAAAGACGTGGGTTGCTTTTGCACTCTTGTTATCGAGTTTATGACAAAGCAATGATGTGGTTTGATTTCGCAGTCTTTGTTGTCGAGTCTTGTTGGAAGACAAAGCTATGACGTGGTTTGCTTTTTTTAGTCTTTGTTATCGAGTGTTTTGTTTTTCCTTTCCTGTTTTGATTCCTCTTTGGACAATGAACCCGCAGCACTCATTCACGGGGGCAGCCCCTATGAATAAAGATAGAGAAAATACAAAAATTAAATATAATTTATTCGAAAATAAATTCATAGTCAAATTTAGATCCAGGTTTGTTTGTATGCGCCCACGATCGAACGAACGCCTATATGGAAAATGACTTGCTACCTTTTCAACACGAAACAAGGCGGAGCCGGTTTGGCCAAGGCACGACCAAACATTCCTCGATCGATGCAATTGACAAGCGTCGGGGCGGCCGAAATTTCACCATTCGCACCTACATGCCGATCAAATATTCACAGGAGGCTTTCTCTATTTCCCTCTTCCACAAAATTACACCCCCTGCTCCCCATATTTCACATCAAGAAAGAGTGTCGCCTTACACATTTTCGTCCATTACGGCCGCTCGTATTTCTATTACAGCTTGTGATAAATGACGGCCGAAAGGCGATCGAGAAAAGTTAGACCACTTTCGCGTGCATTCCTGACGTCATCTGCGTGCGCGAGATTCGCTTACAAAACCAACTGTTCACATGTGTACCTGTTTGCCCGCGTAGCGGGAGGGCTTCCCCTATACCTTTTGGCAGGCTGCTAAAGTATCCGCGACCGACATGATTCTGTCATGCCAAGGACACCAAGGAACTCCCTTCCCATAACGCACGTACTCACACACCCAGGAATTCAATACCTCGGTATCATTCACTTACCCACAGACTCGTATACATCATCCACACTATTTGCATATATTTCGCATCCACATTATGAATAAGTAGATATTAATATACACGTACATGTGTGTATTTTTATCCCTTATCGCTTATACGTCTGCTTTTATTTTGACATTCACAAATTAGCGAAGGAAAGTGTTATCCCGCGTTTTGCCCCCAGTGCTGGTCTCCTGCCTGGGGAGGGGGGGCTTTTATGGGTCCCTTTTCTATATACATAGGGGGGGAGGGCTATGAGCCCCCCTTTTCTATGACTATATTTTAGAATGGTATTTTTTTTCTCTTAGTTTTGATGTTCTTTGGATTTTTTACATACATACATATGCGCTACTTTGTGAGTTTCTCATATATATATATATATATATACCTAAAATTTAATTCCATAATATATATGTATATATATATATATATATATATATATATATATATATATATATATATATTAATATGGAAGAATTTTTTAAAAGATTTTAGTGTATTTATGTATTTTCTCTTTTTTTAGAGAAATAAAAGAGAGGCGTTTAAACAAATTATTAAAACCGTTATCAAAAAGGTTTGAAAAAAAAGTGGTTTGAAAGACCAAAGAGGTCGGAGGCCAACAGCCCGAAGGGCTGGTAGTGAGCGCAAGCTCCCCCTTTAGGGGGAAAGTGGCAAAACCACAGCTTGTTATTTTGATAATTCTGTCATTTTGGTTTCTTTTACCTTGTCTGTCTCTCACCTCTCACGCGTCAGGTATTTCCCTTGCGCTCTTAGGGAGATAAGTCGTCGGCTCAGATCCGGACCAGTATCCCCCCCTCCTTGTTATAAGGATTAGGGGAAAGTTTTGATGGTCGTAAGGTCATCATAAGCCAGACTAATGGAAAGTACGCGACTTAGGTCTTTTGACCTTGTTAGTATTTTGATTGTTATGTAACCTAAAATATTTTAGTTGTACTCCTTTCTTTTTTGTCAAGATTGTATTGACTGCCCTAAAGTCAGATTGAACTGAGTATAAAATTGGAAAGCATAACACTATTTCAAACATGTTTAGATACAGCTTTTGTAGTTGTATTGGACAACCATACTTCAGTTATTCTACCTTTATCAAAGTTTTATTTGCATTTTAGTTCGTTTTGTCTATTATTCTCTGAATGTTTTCATATCAGTCAAAAAGCTGCGTCATCCATGCGGTTCGGCTTCAAAGGAAAGTAAATGTTAAAATTGGTTTTGTTATTTTGTTTACTTTCAATTTCAATAATTATTCCGTTTATTTTTTTAGAGTTTGATCCGAGATATGTTCAGTATTATTTCAGTTCACTCGGGCAACTTGATGAAATGCTTCTGTATGTTGATTCGACCCTCCCCCCCACTTTCCCAATTTTTTCAGTAAAGACTAACAGAGTATATTTACAGTCTAACAACTTGGATAATTTGACTTGAAGTTGGAGTGAAACGGCATTGATGTTTTGGTAAAATCTATGCTAAAAACTGGATGTCAAATTTGTAGTTTTTTAGTTTATCTCCCCCCCCCATTGACTTCCTAAGAAAGTAACCATTGTATCAAATAAGCTTCCAAATTCGGCTAACCAATTTCCTTTCAAAAGCAAATTTTGTGTTGATCTTCGCTATCAATGCAAAACATCCCCCAAGAGTCCGACAAATTTGCTTTGAGATTTAATTTTATTAAATGTTTAAATAACTATTACTAATGATTCATACAAATCAGTATTATATTTATGAAAAAATCAATGATAATGTAGGACACAAGGCTCTGCAAGAAATGAAGCCACGCATTTTTGAGTGAGCAATAACTCTCTGATGCCTACCAAATATGGAAGGTGCAGCATTACTTGCTCTGGATACTAAGTTTTCAAAGGATACGTGATTTTCTACACACGAGGGTCAGAAGGGATCGTAAGAATCATAAGAAGGTTTAAAGTGGAATCACAGACGCCCCCAGGGCCCATCGAAGTGATGCCACTGCTGAACAAATAATGCTCCCAGCCATAGCTACATCATCGGATATAGGTCACCATATGGGATGGCGGGATATCTAGCCAAGTCGAGAATTTTACAAAGTATTAGTTCAGTTTATTTACAATAATGTCGATTGGTCTGGATCCATACGGGTTGACCTAAAGGAGCACATATGCCAACAGGTCGGAATTTTCAGAAGTATAACCTATGCATTGGCACTTCTTTGTTCTATGGATAATTATTATCAATATATATAGTATATATCGTCAACCAACAAGAATTAACACCTATACATCAAAATATTATATATATATATATATATATATATATATATATATATATATATATATATATATATATATATATATATATATATATACAAGCACAGCATGCAAGGATAATATGTAGGTGGCTCTGATTACACAAAGACTTTACTGTCCATATATAATCAGTTTCTATTTGAAAGACCTCAAGGTTGCTGAATTCACTATTGTTATCTACTAATGCCTATTTCTAGAGGTTTATGAATCGCATCTATTTACACAGTTTGCAAACTTCATTGAGGAATCTGACGTATGCAATAATATCTCTACTATCATTAACCGTATATCCATCAATTTGAATTAAGATTTTTTTTTTCATCCACGTGATTTTCTACATCAGATGACATTTCATCCATTCTTCTACGAATTGAATCACTGTTAGTAATGTTTTAAAAACCTTTACTAAATCTTGATGCAACGCAGTTCTCACCAAAGTTTCAAAAGCAAGTCGTATATTATTTTTAGCAACTCTTATCTGCCATTCCAGATTTTTTGCAATTATTTGTGCATTTCCATGAGACGCAATAATTTGTTTTTGATTTTTTTTTTTAAAAAGATGGAACTGTATTTCGAAATAATTCATGAGTTTGTTCATTTATTCTTCTGATTAAATGTTTTAAGTCTCGTAGGGTTTATAGCTTCATTAGGAAAATGAGCTGTTGCATACAAGGCTGAATGTCTGTGTACATTCCAACGTGATTTCTACAAAGCCATAAGAAAATACTCCACGTTCTGTTTACACTTTTTATTAGCCATATTAAATAAGGAATTGGGCTTGAAAACATAACTAATACAATGTTTTCTCATAATTATTAAATCTGCACCTTAACGTATGTTATGTAATTAATTCTTATTACAACACTAAACCCATTAAGCGTCGATGATACTAAAATTAATTAGTATAATAATGAAGTAATCCGCGCTCCAAAAAATTACTGTTCAGAAACTGCAACGCACGTCACTGGCTCACGGGACTCAGAGCAGACGATACTTACGAAACGGGTTTACAACATAATTAAAACTTAGATAGCACATGAATTTGGATTAGGTTAAAACAAATTTGTACATTTTAATTTACAAAAAGATACAATCAGAGAAAAGTAATATATATATATATATATATATATATATATATATATATATATATATATATATATATATATATATATATATATATATATATATAACTGTGTATCTCGTTTTATTGCAGGTCAAACTTTGGCTGATATTTTGAATATTAAACATTGTACAAACATGAAACTTGGTCCACTGAAATATCCTAGGTAGATACATACACAGTTAACATCTCAATCGTATTGATTAGATACATACAAACTTATGTTGAGTTATGTATTTTGATGTGTTTTCAACTGTGTCACGCTTTATTGCAGGTAAAAATAATAATAATAATGATAATAGGTATTTATAATGCGCCCGTCAGATGCTGAACGAAAATATATGAACTGCGACCAGCCTCAATAAATGGAGCCTGAGTTATTGGTTGCAATTACTTACTTGAAGTCGGTGTTGGAAGAAATTTTATCATCTTGCAAATACGCGTTCACTTTATTAAATTTATACTCGGGCTAAGCTCGAACAGCCCGAGTGCTGGACTGAATATTCGCATTGGCATTCGCACTCAGACATGCGAATATTTTGGCAAAATCAATATATGATCAAGTATAAGCTAAATTATAAACAATGAACAAATATTACAAAAGCAAACGCATAAGTTGAGAAGAATGGTCTTTTTCTCTCTAACCTTACAACGGTTACTAGCAGACTACGGTGGCCCAGTAGCCTCAGTGTGTCGTGAGCCTTAGCCGAGTAAGCATATGTATGCCCTTCTCTGTCACCCACGATCGCGATCAACTTTCCTTGAAAGAGAACCCTGTTGCAGCTGTTGTGTAATGGCGTCCATCTCCAGCGTGGTTTGGGATTACTTCGAGATTACCTCTAGTGACATTGCAAAATGTAAACTTTGCAATTCTAATTATTCTCAAAAAAGAAGAACGACATCTGGGTTGAGAAACCATCTGAACAGCAAGCAAAAAAAAAGAGGGAAGGATCTCCAACACCAACTTTAAGAATGAAGCAGGGTCCTGTGGAAATGTGCATAAAAAAAGAGTTATCAGGACGCTAACAATGCAAAAACACAAAGCATGGATAGTAAAATTGCAGAAATGCTAGTAATGGACGATCTTCCCTTTTCTCACGTGGAAGTTTTTTGTTTCGTACGGCTAATGAAAGAAGCGGTCCCATTATATCCACTACGTTAAAGGAAATATTACAGAAATATCATTTGTGAGAAAATGTATGGCTGCGTGAGAACTAAAGTTTCAGATTCAATCAACTCTATTAAACAATCAACCAAGCTAGCTTTCATCACCAACGGGTGGTCCGATACTGAATCGGGAGTTTCTTTTTTATCTCTGACTAGTCATGCCATAGACACGGACTTCAAAGGCCAAAGTTTCGTGTCGTGCGTTGAACCACTCACCGAACATCACACAGACGAATATTTCAATGATTTTTTCAATGGACTGTTGGAGAAATGGAACCTGATGTTTCCACATGATGTTCACTGTGTCATGAGAGATGCTAGTGCCAATATCAAGAAAGCTCTGTTTCATGCTGGCGTAAATAACACAAACTACAACATCACACAACAACACAAACATCAACTGCACCTTAACATTAAACATGGCTTTACATCTCAAAGATCAGTCATTGAACTTATCTCAAAATGTAGGTCAATTGCAACACATTTTAATCATTCAACCATGTCTCAAGAACTTAAGAAAAGACAGGCTAGAATAAATGCTCTATAGCTTTCTGTATAATACATGATGTTCACACTCGCTGGAACAACACTCTGCAAATGATGATAAGGATGAAAGATCTAAATGAATCTCTCTGCTTGTACGCCAGTTCTAATCAAGCCCTTAACACCCCAAGAGAATGCTATTCTAACTAACTGTATCACTGTACTCCAACCCTTTGAAGATATCACTAAGAAGATCAGCAAGAACTCGTCATCAATAGCAGACGTCATTCCTCTCTTAACCACTCTGAAGAGAGTATTAGCATCCTCAGCCGAAGAAAGTCAAGGTATTAAGGCGATGAGAGAGAATATATTTCCAGAAATTATCAAAAGGTTTGATTTCGCAGAGAACATCGACTTGCATGCCAGGGCTACGTTTTTGGATCCCAGATACAAAACAAAAATTTTCAGAGTTAAAGTCGGCGTCGCCCGAAAATGTGAAGCAATTTATAAAAGCAGGTCTGAAACAGTTCAAGCAAAACAAAGTACAGCATACAATGCTTCAAAACCATCTACAAGCGTACTGTCACCGAAGTCTTGAATGCAATTCTGTCTTCAAGCAGTGATTATGAAGATGAGGTGCTCTATCAGCAGGCATCAAAAATCATTGACCAGTACCTCAAAAAGAAACGCATTGGCACTGACGAAGATCATCTTACGTGGTGGAGTATGTATGCGGAGATGAATCTTGAACTTTCTCAATTAGCAAGTCTTACATTGCTTGTCCACCATCAAATGTTGCCAGCGAACGTCTCTTTAGTGGTGCCGGTCTGGTCTATGATGAAAAACGTAGCAGACTAAATGCTGAGTGAGCTGAAAAATTGTCGTTTGTGAAGTTTAACCTTCTAATAATAGAGGTCAACTATCGATCATGCTTTCATTTGTAGCTCTGTAAATTAATGAAGTAGTTATCCTCTTTCAAAGGGCGGAGGTTGGGGAAAGAGGTTGGTGGGATGCGTGTAAAAGTGGGTCCTCGTCCCGCAAACTGGAAACATAGAAAATTGAATGGATTTTAGCCATTCCATTTTTATGGCTGAACTCATACTATACATTCAAATATTCCAGTTATAATATATACAATATGGCATATTACTTGTAATATTCGATTTCGCATTCGCGAATATTAAAACAAAATATTCGCATTGTCATTCGTGAATACTGAAAATATACATTCGGTCCATCACTAATATATATATATATATATATATATATATATATATATATATATATATATATATATATATATATATATATATATATATATATATATATATATATATATATATATATATCAGCCATAATGATTCGGACATTTAGGTTTCCATCACAAAACTTACAGGAGCTTAAACCAAATAATGGTAAGTAATGCATGATAAATTACAGATAAATAATAAGCATGGCTATAAGTTATACATGTTAAGATAGATGAAACTGCAAATTAGGTGCAAAAGAGCATTTATTTAAAAAATATGGTGGTCAAAATTATCCGGGCAGCGTAATTCTATTACTTCTATCTTTGAGACATCCAACTAATTTAGGGTAGTAATTTACTTCCATGAATTCTCTAGCAAACATGCCTAGAGAACCACTACACTTGTCTATATCCAAGAATAAATCATGTCTTTTATTTATAATTGAAATATGTTAGGATGAAGAAAATACAAAACACACTGAAGTATGTAAATATCGTACCTAGAGAACCACTACACTTGTCTATATCCAAGAATAAATCATGTCTTTTATTTATAATTGAAGTATGTTAGGATGAGAAAAAACAAAACACACTGAAGTATGTAAATATCGTACCTAGAGAACCACTACACTTGTCTATATCCAAGAATAAATCATGTCTTTTATTTATAATTGAAGTATGTTAGGATGAGAAAAAACAAAACACACTGAAGTATGTAAATATCGTACCTAGAGAACCACTACACTTGTCTATATCCAAGAATAAATCATGTCTTTTATTTATAATTGAAGTATGTTAGGATGAGAAAAAACAAAACACACTGAAGTATGTAAATATCGTACCTAACTTAAAAACGCTGTTTCAAGCGTCACCTCTACTGTTTCTTTAAGCGTAATCGTATGCGATTACGACCAAAATTACCAACCCTTTTCAGAAAATCAGTTTTGTCCCGGAGTACACTGAGAATACACAACCCAGAGTCGTTCATCTGAGATCCTAGACCTCGCCCATGTTTAACTCGCCGTAGTATGTATACTGAAGGATGTTTCTACTGTTCTTGTAGTTGCTGGTAGAGTCAAAGGAATAAGTAATGCACGACATACTGCAGGATCAAACCCTACGTAGCAACAGTTCAACAATTTCTTGATTACTTGTGCCATACGATGATTTGGCTCATCAATCATATGAACTCAAGGTGTCAAGTTCAATGTTGTCAGATATACTTGGTTAATTACAGACATGTTCACAGGGTGAAACAAAGAAAATGTGCAGTGTTGTTTATAGAGAATTTAGTTTTAAGCTCACTGATTAGGGAATCAAAGTATGGGATGGAGATGGTTCGTTGGAAATATTCCTCTACATTTGTTTGCAAAGTATTTCGATGTCTCTTCAACATTTATCTTGGCGCAGTGAGTTGAATGTTTAGATTTTTATGTCAGCAAGGATACTTTTCACAACATTTTGAAGTGCTTTTCTGCCTTTGTGTGGCGTGGACGTATTACAAAACAGCAACTTATGAATGTGTCCCTGTACTTACGGACGGTAACGTTGAATTGCTTGACGTGCTTGAGTGGTTAGGTCAAGAAGGGGCTGAGTAGAAGGAAATAATACTCACGTAAAATAGGAAAACTAGGTAAGATACCGGGTATTACCAAAGTCGTTACGATTCTCTCAACAAAAAAAACAATGCTAGTTTTTTTGCAGTTAGACACGTTTTTATTGTTTTAACATACAGGGGTTGGACAAAATAATGGAAACATTAACTAATGCACCCATTCACACCCAAAAAGGTCTTAAAACTTTTTAAAATGCCTGATAATGACGTTGAACACATATTGGTCTCCAAAATTTACAGATCTTGCCATAATAAAGTTTTTTTATTATAAATTGGAGCAAAAACTAGGGGATATATTCCCTCTAAAAAGCGTTTACGAAGGAGCTAGAGCAAGTTTCACTCGAAAACAGTTAAATTCGCATAGATACAGCCCAAAACTGTATCAATCGATTTGTCAGCGTATTGAATCTATTTATACTGCTAAGGAGGAAGGGACTCAAATTCAGTAATTTAATTAATGTTTCCATTATTTTGTCCAACCCCTGTATATGTTTATAATGTAATATTAATCAATGTGGGCGGTGAGCATGCGCCGAGCTCCTGGCGTTGTTCTCGCATCCTGCGGTGAGCAGAGGCCTTTTTTCCATGTGCTTCAAGCTCTTGCCGCCCTCCTCCTTGACGGCCCTGGGCACCGTGATCACCGAGATGTTCCTCTTCTTCGGGGTCGCAGTCGTTTTGAGCTTCGGAGCACTTTCTAAAGCCTTTCTCACAGCCAAATGGTTGACAACCGGAGATCTGCCTTAACGAAGTCGATCTTAGAGATCTTTACCGTTCTTCAGCCTCTCCGCGACTCTGTGGAGGGTCATCCGGCTGACAATGAGCCGCTTGGCGATGTATTTGTTTTGGCCCGCGCGCGGGAGAGCAGATATCTCGATTTTTTTCTCTTTCATTTCGACACACCAATACGCAATGCAAAAGACGTTGTAATGACGCGTGTTGGAAAAGTAGAACTTTTAAGTTTGTTTAACGGAACTTTTTCTATCACACACGTAAACCTCTCGAAAGATAAAAAAGGAGTAACAGAGCTTTTGCAAAACCCGGTAATAATCACGCAAAATAAGAAAAAAATAGGCGAAATAACAGAAAACAAATGTGCAGATAGTCCTGTATTTTCAATTTCCGTTGGCGACAGGTCTTATAACAGACACTAAATGCCTTCGAACTTGCTGAATATTCTAATGCTTTTATACTTGTTAGTTCAAAAGGTCTCGGCAGGAGAGGAACATTCGATTAAAAACCTTCTGGACTTTCACGGAAGAATGCAATGTTGGATTTAATACCAATACTTTTGCGATTTGATTGCATCAACATTACGATCATTGACAGACAGATTGAGTCTATTTAAAGGTCAGTGAACAGAGGTAGCCTTCGAGTAAACATTTCGAATTTGGGGCTTAGACACCATTATCTCTTCTAGCCATTGCAGGGCATCTATCCCTTACCCCCCAAATTTGTCAAGATCGGGGCCAAAGTTTTAAGATTTATTATGGAATCCGATATTACTGATGCACTTCTGTCCACTCAGTGGAGTAAATCATAGAAATTCTTCACGAATCATCTCATTGAGCTAATCTACAAAATGCTCATTAATGAATAATTATAATTGTGGCTGAGAAATATCTGCAGTTTCAGCAGCTAATATTGAAAAAACAGTAAAATATTTGCAGCAGTGACAAGATCCTTTCTCCGAACCTCTCCAGATATGCTTATTTATTCATTTTATCTTTGATGTGTATCGTTCACTTTTAGAAACTGTTTCGAAACGAGTTTTCAAAATAGATGTGTATTTTCTTCTTCCTTTCCTCCGAAAAACTTCACATACTTCATATTACTCTCACTTACTTCAAACACCTTTCACCCCTGAAGACTACGCCAGGTGCATTTGTTTTAAGTCACATTTCTCATGAAGCTTGAGTCACGCTTGTCCAATTCATGTAAAGTCCAGCATCGAAATCTAGCCAATTTTTAGCATAATGAATAATTTTAGTCGCGAGCGACTCTACATCTCACTATGTCGTCGGTCGGTCGGTCCCCGTTTTTTTTGTTGTTTTTTGTAATAACATCATAACTATTGGGCCGATTCTAATGAAATTTGAAAACCTTATGTTGTTTAACATTCTCTTTCGAATGATATAATTGACAAAGTCCTCCCAAGGTTAGCCCATGAATTATTTTGTTTTGGCAATAACATCATAACTATTCGGCCGATTCTAACGAAATTTGAAACTCTTATGTTTTTTTTCATTCTCTTTCGATTGTTATAATTGACAAAGTCCTCTCAAGGTTAGCCCTGGAATTACTTTCTTTTGGCAATAACATCATAACTATTCGGCGGATACTCTGCTAGACTAGAATATAATATGCTATAATCTGCTAGGCAAGCCTAGAATAGGCTATACTATGCTAAGATATAATGTACAAGGGTAAGATATACTATGCTAATTTATGCTATAAAATGCTATGCTAGGATAGCATATAGTATGTTAGGCTAGATAACACTAAGCTATGCTTGACTAGGGTATAATAGGATAGTATAGGCTATACTTGTCTAGGTTATTTAATGCTAGGCTAGATAGGGCTATACTATGATATGCTAGGGTAGGCTAAAGTATAATAGGCTAGGGAGGGCTATGCTCTGCTATGCTATTAATACTATGTTAGGCTAGGATAGGCTAGCTAAGCAAGGCTATAATAGGCTAAGCTATGCAAGGTTATTCTAGTCTAGGGTATGGTATGCTATACTAGTCTAGACTATAATATGATACGCTTGGCTATATTATGTTAGGTGTGGTCATAAATAGGAATAAGTGAAGGCACGCGACTGATCGGTCAGCAGACCTTGTTAATCCGCAATCAGGTCTACCAACTGTCAAGTTTTCAGTCAGAGGTACCAATTGTCAAGTTTACAGTCAGAGGTACCAATTGTCAAGTTTACAGTCAGAGGTACCATCTGTCAAATCCGATGCTGTCCCTATACTATCTCCATCTGTTTCTGTTTCCAAGGATTTCAGATACTTTCGTATGTCTATCTGTATAAAGGAATATAGTGTATTAAAAGATCATACACAATTAGCATAAGTAATCCATCATTAATTAACAGAAATAACAATTATAAGAATTTTTATAAAACAAGTTACAAAAAATAAAAATAATATTGGCCTACTTCATGCCAACTTTCATTTAAATAATGCTTGGCCATGGTAAAATCGAGATGATATGGTATAAATTAAAAAAAAATAATAATAACAGACAGCGTAAGCAATAATAGAAATAAATAAAAATTGAGTTCTCAACAAAATGTTCGGGAGATGACTCTGGTAAAGTGCAGTGATAAGCTCCTCTTACTTCTTAAATTGTAGACCTATTAACTTAAGGTTGGTTGTAGACGTTGCCTCCATTCGCATCTACAAAATAACTCGTCACAATTTCTTGATCTTACAATGACAAAGACTCACACGGAATGTTTGGGTAAACGGAAATTACAGGAAATAGCTCTTTGAGATTCAGGAATCTGTTTCTTCGGACAGATGGCGTTAACGAGAGATTTCCTTGTTCATCCACTCTGAACGACGCGCAACTGAACGCTCCCTACAACTGTCCACGGGGGCTGACATGCCCGACCCAACCCATGTTCTCCCATCTCTCTCATGTTATCTGTCTAAGATTGCAACAGCTGGGAAAGCTGAAGCCTTCCTCAAGGCGACTAGGGCGTTCCCCAAAGTGCATTGTACTTCAATACGTAGAGCTCTTGGTAGCCGAGTGGATACGGCGTGGTCTGCCAACGTCGTGGTACCGCGTAAGGGTTGGATCCTGGGAAGAGCGGACACAAAACATCAGCGCACGTTGAGATCTGGTTACCCATTGGCGGACGCGCTGTGCTCAACCGTGTATTCGGGTGGGTAGATCTTACACTTCTCATCACACACATAACCAATTACTACACTCCTTTCCTCTCCCGTCTTCGAAGCACAACACACATACAGACCCTCTGTTTCAAGGAATCCTGCCGCCGGGTATCTATATTCACATAACTCTGACGCGGAATAGGTCCTTCTGCCCTGGGGCGACGAAGGTTCCTCTTCATCGCTGTTTGGTGTCAAAGCATAATACTTCCTGGCCCCTCTCTTCCAAAAGGACCTGCCCCTGGTCCCTTTGGGCTCACCAGCGATTGTCATACTGACTTTTATGTCTACATATTTCACTCTCTGGTCGGGATCCGCCTGGATAAAGCTAGGTTGGCGAACCACTACTTCAATACTAGTGATGTACCGATTACACAATTTCGCCGGTGCAAATTTACTAAAAAAACAAGGCAATGGCTTCGCCACTCCCCCTACGGGGGGGAAGGGAGCTTGCGCTTCGCTCCTAAGATTAAAATTTAAAATCTAATAAAAAGCAGCCATGGTTAAATTTTTATAAATTTTCTGAACTTCACCAATTATAATAATTTTAAAAAGAAACTCTAGACTAAATTTCTCCCCCTTTCGAAATATCACGTTGCTAAAATATAAAGTTATAGAAGATATATAAAAATAAATTTTCTGAACTTAACCATTTGTAATTCTTTGGGTTTTAAAAAATTCACAAAATTTCGATACTTATATTTATTTCTGAACTTTACGATTTTGTTTTATGATATTAGAAAAGAATTATTAGAAATAACTAAAGAAAAAAACCCAGTTATTAATTTTTCACCCATCTTCAAAAATACCTAACCAATTATAGAGTTAGTGATGATGATGATGATGATGATGATGATAATGATGATCAGCTCACTTTGCAATATGACTTCCAACCTTGCTTGCCTATCAGCGTGGATTGCATCGACCAAATGATGCTTATTTAGGTTGGTCAAGAAAATTAGCGGAAAATATAAATTATTATGTTTTTTGCATGCTATATATAATATAGAAAAATCTTTTCTACTGATTCAGGAATATAAAATATGATAAAAAATCATAAATTTTGCGAACATATTGGGTTGAGGAATAAGTTCTTGCGGTCTTATCAAATTTATTCATTACCATTAGCAATTTTGAATTTTTTTTATTTTTAATTGATAACAATATGCAATTTAATCAATAATGTATTCTCCGTGGTTATTTACGACTTCTTCCCAATGTTCAACTAGTTTTTCGATGCCTCTGCAATAAAAATCTCTGGATTTTGACTCGAAGAATTCGACTAACCAGGTTCTTAATTCCACATCAGTATTGAACGAAATGCCGCGCAAATTGTTGGAGAGCAATCGGAACAGATGGAATTCCGATGGAGCCAAGCCCGGCGAATATGGAGGATGCGACAGGATTTCCCAATTAAGCGTTTGGATTGCGTCTTTTGTCATATTGGCAATGTGAGGACGAGCTTGTCGTGTTGCAGAAGGACTCCATAACATCGATGAGGTGGCTTTTCACGAATAGCTTCGGCGAGTCGATACATTTGTTGAATGTAGAGTTCTGCATTGATAATCTCGTTGTTCGCAAGGAGCTCATAAAGAATGATGCCTTCACAATCCCACCACCCACACAACATCGTCTTTCGTGGATGAAGTCCTTTCTTTAATCGCGGAACTGTTTTTTTATTGGGGCTAAGCCATTGTTTTCGATGGTTCATGTTGACATAAACATACCACTTTTCGTCGCCATTGATGACGCGGTGAAGATATCTGTCCTTATATCCACGAGTAGCCTTGTGGCGAGCAATGAAACCTGCGGCAATCGTGGAGCGTTGAAGTTTGTTGCTTTCGCTCAAAGTGTGCGGAACCCATGCACCGAGTTTTTGAACTTTCCCCATCGAATGAAGGTGATTCACTACAGTTTTGTGATCACACGACAATTGTACAGCCAATTCTCTAGTCGATTGACGAGGATTTTCATGAAGAAGGTCGTTCAATCGATCTTCATCCATCTTAATGGGGCGACCAGAATGTTCTTCGTCATTAAGAATTAAATAACCGTTTTTGAAACGTGAAACCACCATTTAGTTGTCCTTTCTGATAAAGCATTTTCTCCGTACACAGCACAAATATCGCGACGAGCTTTGGCTGCGTTTGCATTGTTCCCGTCTTGATTGAAAATGAATAACAACAAGTGTCGAAAACGCGCCTTTCTTTCAACTTGACATTCCATTTTGAGGGTACAGAACAAAAATTAAATTAACACAACTTTTAAATAAACCGTAATCACTTATTACTCAACTCCAAGACGTAGCTTCAGCAAAAGCCTAATAATCTACGCTGTTAACAGACGTAGCCTAACCTTTGCAAATATTGCTCTCATTATTTATTATTGTTTCTTAATATGTGCACAAAACTTAAATCAACACAACATTAACCCCCACCCCCGCAAGAACTTATTCCTCAACCTAATAGAACTCGTTCAATTTACGAGACAATTCCAGCTGACCAGGGTTTTTCTATTACAATTTTATCCAAAAGTGATTGGGGGAAAAAAGTGTGTGGCAACTTTTTATTTATATACTAATTGTAAGAAGGGATAAACGTATCTACCGTTTTACTTATACTCATTTTAGTGACTACATCACCTGGAATGGCCACGAACTTAGGAAGTCTACTCTTTCTTTATTCAAGTTGATCTAGTTTTCTCAAGCTTTTATCCTAATCACACTCATAACATTCACTTTAATCGCTGGAAATTCTTCTAACACCTTTTTCACCAACCATTCTAAAAAATAAATAATAGTAAGTGAGAGTTGATGAAACTTTTATAGTCATATGAAAATATATGTAGACAAGTGATGATAAAATCTCATAACCGTAGAGTGAATAAATTAAACTTCAAACTTCAGGGAATATTTGGAAGGAAGGGAGGGGGGGGGACCACGAAAAATATTAAGAGAACAAGAGGAGGGTTTCGCCACGCCTTACAGAAAAAGCTTGCGCTTCTCTGGCAGACTTTCGGTCCGTGTCTTACGGCCTATCATGATTCTTTTTTCTCCATCTAAATTTGCTATAATAATTTCCGTGCCAAAATTTTAATAAATTTTCTGAACTTCACCATTTGTAATTCTTTTAGTTTTTAAAAATTCACAAAAATTCGATACTTATTTATTTCTAAATTTTACCATTTTATTCTTTTAATATTATAAAGGAATTATTAGAAATAACTTTGATAAAAAAATTAAATATTCTTAGGTGACAACCGAACTAAAAGAAAAAAATCTTATTCAAACCTTCAAAAAATCTCGTTCTTAAAATAGAGGGTTAGGGAGGGGAAATTTTAATCGACATTGTTGTTAGAGTTGTGCTTCGAATACGAAGACGACTCAAGCTTTCACTCGATGAAAATCGAAATGAATTTATGGGTAAGATGATAAAGGCTTAATGAAGGCATGAATGTGTGAAGGGGATGATTGAACGAAAGAGAGAGTGAGAGAGATGAGAAAAAGAAAAATATATGCCGATTATGGCGGAGCTGATGTCGATGCCAATTGATCGGTACATCACTTTACAATACGACACTGGATGGCAGCTTATGCGTCTTCTTCAATATCAGTCCCGTGGAGGCAGAAATATATTAAGTTTATATAGTCATTGAAATTAATACATACTGAAACCAGGAAATGGCTTCGCCACTATCCCCACGGGGGGAGTTTGCGCTTCGCTGCTAAGATTAAAATTTAAAATATTAAAAAGCAGCCATGGTTCAATTTTTATCAAATTTCTGAACTTCGCCAATTATAATAATTTTAAAAAGGAACTTTAAACTAAATTTCCCCCCTTTCAAAATATCACGTTGCTAAAATATAATTATAGAAGAAGATATTAAAGATATATTTTCTGAACTTCACCATGTGTAATTCTTTGGGTTTTAAAAATTTCACAAAATTTCGATACTTATATTTATTTCTGAACTTCACCATTTTGTTTTTTGATATTATAAAAGAATTATTCGAAATAACTTTGATAAAAAAGCATAAGTCATAACCAAACTAAGATGAAATTATTTTCCAAATACTCAAAAAAATCCCCTTCTTAAATTATAGAGTTAGTGAAGTGATGAATGATGATGATGATGATATACATATTACTATAGGCGGTTTACTAAGGGTAGTGCGTGGGATGGGGGGGAGACTTTATGAGACATCCTTTTTAGCAAGTTTAGGATAATACATTTTCTTAGCGTTCCCCGGGAGCTGGTGGCTCCCTTGCTCCTACATGCGGACGCCCATGCATGTATAAAAAAACTGCCAACATACGAACGTCATAACCATTCAATCATGGTTATAGTACTCTATCATAGGTAAACTACACGTGGGACCAAGCGACGGGGTGTGACTGGAAATGTTTCCAAATTAAATGCAATAGAATGTTCATTCAGTTCACGTAGGCATCATTGATCTTGTTCATATCTAAATTTATATTGGCAAATCAATTCGGTCTTTATGTAACAATGTACGTGAACAAAGTCACGTATCCGACATTGGGAAGGAGTTGCTGAAGAATCCAGTTATACTACGTGTCCATTAAACATGGCACGTTAAAGAAAACCTAATAATTTGTGAGCATTCATGCCGACAGAAAAACTAACTATAATAATAGAAAGTACTAAAATTTGAGTTTAAATTATTTCTTATCTTTTGTAAATTGTATGTTGTAAATGCCCCCAATCACGGTGACTGGGGTAGGTGAAGCTCGTAGCCATTATAGTCAGTCCACCTAAGAGAAGATAACTCTGGTTTCAAAACCCTGGAGTATAACATAATTAAACGGATGAGAAAAGACACAAGGGCATATCAGAGTTCATCCGAGTCAACCATAAACAGCATCTACAAGATCGTGTCTGAACTGCTTAAAAATGCGTCACTATTATGGCTCGTCAGAAACTAAATCATGTAGCCTAGATCATCCCCGTATTCTAGTAACTTCTCATAGCATTAAAAAAGATATTAGATAGATGAGCAATCTTGAATGGGTTTATAGCCTTTCATCTCCGTTAAGTGTTTGCATAATCAAGTTATTACATGAATAACTATTTAGAATAGAAATTGGATAATTTTCCTCTTTATAATGACAAATCTATTTTTTCTAAGCAGTCAATTCTTCACAAATTATTGAATTTGATTTAGGGTCTCAATTTTGTGGACGCTATAACTGGACTGTTCAGGAAGTCCAATTTCGGCTGTTCACCTTCGTTCCACTGTTCCCCAATGGCAGAATTGATTTACCAATATCAATTTACACATATACAGTAATATGGGAAGTAATTCACCTTACTTCATATCACAGCCCACGTAATTCATAACATTGCTCACGCGATACATACCACTGCCCAAGTACCATTTCTAAATCAACGTTGACACTTGGCGGCATCTCCTGGGACAATGGATAAGAAAAACAAACCCCATTGCTTAGAAGTGACAAAGGAAACTCTTCAGTCAGACCCAAAGAACGTGAATTAAATCCAATTCAAAGACTCTTGAGCAAATAGGCTCAGTCCTTTACCCGAAAAGAGGCTTGGTGAGAGATACGGGGAAACGAAATAGACCCGAGGAATTTACGACTTAGTATAAATATTTTATCTAATTCAAAATGGGAAATTTGCTATGAGGTTTATTATAAAGATGGGGGAGAAGGAATTAGATATAATAGACAATCGAACTAAATGTGGTGCGTGTCTATTGTCTCTATAGCAGGGAGTAAGGAAATATTAATAGATTTATGCGTTTATTCAATGCTATAAATGGAAAATTGAATTTCTCGTCCTTTCGCCTTTTCAAGTATTTTTCTTTACAGGTTTTATTTATTAATGGAAATATGCCATTTTGTGGCAGCCAATGGACCCAAAATGGAAATTAAATTGAAAATGACTGGATTAATGGAACAGCAGGCGAAAGGGTGACTTCAGACCCGGGCTCCTTTTATTTGGTTATATAAAAGATTTAATGGAAACGAACGATCACATTTACAATAGTTTGGTGGTTATGGTTGGGGGGAAAAGCGGTCAAGTAAGGGTAGGTGAAAATGTATGAAGGATACATTTAACAATTAAACTACACGGGTTGCACACACACACACATACACAGTTGACTCACACAGGTTAAGGGTGGTCCCGTGTACACAGGCGTACATGCCTCCACACAGATAATCGTGTGTATCGAAATCTCGCTAAAGGGTCTTAAAGGGGGAGGGGGGAGGGCAGAACCAAGGGGTGACCAGAGAAGGGCTTGGATTCATTTGGGCCTATTTGATGACTAACCAGAGTCAGTTAAACCGTTAACGGCGCTTTCTCTGTCTTTTAGTCGTTATGTACACACGAATTCATGTTATGTGTGTGTTTTTTTTAAATCGTGACTTTCACGAATGATCACATGATGGAAGTATCACAGGCACGGGTCTTCTATGCACGTCTCCTAAACTCCTGTCATCACATTTTCACATGCACGACGCATCATACGTGACACAATTATGTTATGAGTCAATCTACACCATCTTAGTTATGATTATAATCATAGATTTTAAATTTCAACCCCAGCTTTCTTTTATTACTTGCATATAAATATATAGTGTCTCCTAAAAACTACCATAACATCACTTAATATTTTGTGACAATTATCAATAAAAGTAAATTTAAGTGGTTAAAATGTTTTTTACTAATTCAAATTACGCCAAAAATGTTTTCCCGTGACGTCAACATTGTTTTGAACGATTCGGCTATCCCTGGCCTATTTTTTGTTATCATAGGCCTTGTAAAGGGTTATAGCCTATGGCCACATGCGTCCGTTCTGGACTAATTGACTTTTTGTTGACTATTGCTGCAACATTATTTAATCTTTTTTTCTGCGTTTGTTTTGCCTTTTTATTTTAAGGCTTTTGGGAGACACTGTATCCATGTTATTTGCACATAGTTTTAAGAAATATTTTCTGTTAGTGTCATCAGCTGCTCGTAATCTTTTTATTTTTTTCATAATCATTATAATGTAACACGTGAATGGCTTCATATGTACATATGTATGCATACGTTATACACAACCAATTTTTTTTTTACTTTATCATTTACACAAATGTATTTATTGTTTTTTCTTAACTTTTAAAATACCCCGAAATGTTTGGACGAACGGGGTGACATGAAATCGCCGTTGTCGTGGCAACTGATCCCGTTGTCTTGGCAATTGGCTGTATCCCCACCCAGTGTCTTAATTCTTGATTTCTCGTTGCAGAACGTCGGTTTTATTCGTCTCTGTGTCTTTCATTGTGCTGATGGTGGTTTCCTTAGCATGGCTCATCTTCTACTACATCCAGCGATTTCGTTACATCAATGCCAAAGACAGATTAGCGGTGAGTGAGGGGTTGGGGGAATATGAGGTTGAAAAAAAAATAAGCCTTAGGAGAGTAAGAGAAGGCTGGTCCGGGAAATTATATATTATTTCGAATTATCGAGGAACGGAGGTAATCTGATGGACGCAGTTTCATATATGAAAGAATAAAGTGGGAAAGAAAATTTCGTTCAGACTTCGTCCTCGCCGATGATTTTTTTTTTCTTCGACGAACTCATTCCTGAGCTTAGAGAAATACCACTCTTTGAATCTATTATCCCTTGCAAGTAGTCGATTATGTGAACATTAATCGAACTATTTACAATATTAGAAAGATTTACGAATATAAATTATAGATTATTATTCGAGATGGAAGATAGGACAAAGATAGGCCCTGGAAGGGTTTAAAAATTGGTGTATAAAAACGATTCAACTCGGCCTTCGAAAAAGGAAGGACTCGGTAACTTTAAATAAAGCAAGAGACAAATATAAGATAACCTCTTCAGATGATCGCAAATGTGTTGTCTACCCTTGTGGTAAACATCCAAACTAGGGAACACATTGCTAAATATGTAGATTAGCGGCCCGGCCGAAAAAAAATTGGGGGGTGAAATATTATCGTTCACCCGTGTCGGAATATTCATGCGCGTTTGAGTACTTTTCGAATTATTATTCTATAAACAATTAGGATTATATACTGTGGGGCTGTGCCCCCCCAGACCCCACCCAATATAATGAAACTCAGTATCATCGTAGTGTGGTCTCCCCATTGTGTTTGCCCCCACACGAGCCGTCAACTTAAATGTACTCCAAAAACGTGAAACATTTTGGAACACGGACGAAATAGTACGTCCCATCGTTCGCGCCGATAATCTACATATTTACCAACACATTTTCCGAGTACCCTTTTGGGGACCAAGATGCTACGACCAATACTTACTGGAATCAAACCCTCCAACCCTTCGGTGGACCCGGTAGTGGCGATAGACCTGAATTACTTTAGTTCAAAATCACACAAACGTGGAATGGTTTACCTCAACCAATAATGGAAAGCACGTCAGTTAATGTTTAGATGTAGATGGTGAAATTACTTTGATTTTTATATTGTGGTTATGGAAGATGATGGAAATATAAATATGATTGGCTTCGTGGGTGTAAATTGAAGAATTAAGAAATGCGACAAGTTTTTAGTGCTGTGAGAGATCTCAGGAAGGCTGGGGAAGTATGTAATGGGTTGTGGAATAGGTTCTTGCGGTTTTATCAAATTTATTCATTACCATTAACAATTTTAGAAAAACTTCATTTTTAATTTATAACAATATGCAATTTAATCAATAATGTATTCTCCGTTGTTATATACGACTTCTTCCCAACGTTCAACTAGTTTTTCGATGCCTCTGCAATAAAAATCTCTGAATTTTGACTCGAAGAATTCGTCTAACCAAGTTCTTAATTCCACATCAGTATTGAACGAAACGACGCGCAAATAGTTGGAGAGCGATCGGAACAGATGGAATTCCGATGGAGCCAAGCCCGGCGAATATGGAGGATGCGACAGGATTTCCCCATTAAGCGTTTGGATTGCGTCTTTTGTCATATTGGCAATGTGAGGACGAGCATTGTCGTGTTGCAGAAGGACTCCATAACGTCCATGAGGTCGCTTTTCACGAATTGCTTCGGCGAGTCGATACATTTGTTGAATGTAGAGTTCTGCATTGACAATCTCGTTGTTCGCAAGGAGCTCATAAAGAATGATGCCTTCACAATCCCACCACACACACAACATCGTCTTTCGTGGATGAAGTCCTTTCTTTAATCGCGGAACTGTTTTTTTTTATTGGGGCTAAGCCATTGTTTTCGATGGTTCATGTTGACATAAACACACCACTTTTCGTCGCCATTGATGACGCGGTGAAGAAATATGTCCTTATATCCACGAGTAGCCTTGTGGCGAGCAAGCAAACCTGCGGCAATCGGGGAGCGTTGAAGTTTGTTGCTTTCGTTCAAAGCGTGCGGAACCCATGCACCGAGTTTTTTAACTTTCCCCATCGAATGAAGGTGATTCACTACAGTTTTCTGATCACACGCCAATTGTACAGCCAATTCTCTAGTCGATTGACGAGGATTTTCATGAAGAAGGTCGTTCAATCGATCTTCATCCAACTTAATGGAACGACCAGAACGTTCTTCGTCATTAAGATTGAAATGACCATTTTTGAAACGTGAAAACCACCATTGAGCTTTCTTTTATGACAAAGCATTTACCCCATACACAGCACAAATATCGCGACGAGCTTTGGCTGCGTTTGCATTGTTCCCGTCTCGATTGAAAATGAATAACAATAAGTGTCGAAAATGCGCCTTTCTTTCAACTTGACATTCCACTTTGAGGGTAAAGAACAAAAATTAAATTAACACAACTTTTAAATAAACCGTAATCACTTATTACTCAACTCCAAGACGTAGCTTCAGCAAAAGCCTAATAATCTACGCTGTTAACAGACGTAGCCTAACCTTTGCAAATATTGCTCTCATTATTTATTATTGTTTCTTAATTTGTGCACAAATCACGTCAACAAAACTTAAATTAACACAACATTAAAAAAAAACGCAAGAACTTATTCCTCAACCTAATACATGATATAATGTTTGATATGCTCTAGAGCGGTGGTGATTGTTATGAAATGAGCCTCATGGCTCTGACCTAAGGCCATTAAGGTGATAGAAGGTTTGGAAACTGGAAGATTACGATAATAGTCTCCTTGTATAAGAGTAAAGGAGAGAAAAAAAAGTCTCTTAAATCATGGATGCAAATGTTTACCTTCCTGGTTTTCCTCTCACTATATTCATTTTAACGATCTATTCCTTTTAACACTATTCCTTTCAACACTATTGTTTTATACTATATTCCTTTCAACACTATTCCTGTATACTATATTCCTCTCAACACTAGTTCTTTAAAATATATTCCTTTAACACTATTCCTTTTAATTTATTCCTCTCAACACTAGTCCTTCAAAATATATTCCTTTAAAACTATTCCTTTCAACACTATTATTTTATGCTTTATTCCTTTAGTCTATATTCATTTCAGCACTATTTCTTTATACTATATTCATCTCCACACTCTAGTCTTTTTAATATTAGTCCTTTATACTATATTAGTTTCAACATTATTCCTCTATGTTTTATTCTTTAAACAAAACACTATTCGTTTACTCTATTCCTTTCACCACTATTTATATATAATATATTCCTTTCAACACTATTCTTTTATATTATATTCTTTTCAACACTTCTTGCCAACTATATTCATTTCAACACTATTCATTTATTCTTTATTTCTTACAACACTATTACTTTAGTCTATATTCTTTTAACACTTCTTTAATACTATATTCCTTTCAATGCTCTTCCTGTCAACTATATTCCTCTCAACATCAGTCCTTTAAAATATTTTCCTTTCAACACTATTTCTTTATAGGAAATCCCTTTCAATACGTCGTTTATGTTTTATTCCTTTCAACACTATTACTTTACTATATTCCTTTCATCACTATTCTTCTATATTATATTCCTAACAACACTATTCCTCTGTACTATATTCCTTTCAACACTATTCCTTTATACTATAATCCTTTCAACACTATTCCTTTATACTATAATCCTTTCAACACTATTTTTTTATACTATATTCTTTTCAACGATCTAGTCCTGTCAACTATATTCCTCTCAACACTCTAAGTCTAGTCCTTCCAAATATATTACTTTTAACACTATTCTTTTATACAATATTCGTTTCATCAACACTATTCCTTTACTCTATATTCCTTTCAACACTTATCCTGTATATTATATTCCTGTCAATATATTCCTTTCAACACAATTCCTTTACCATTGCTTTATTATTTTCAACACTTCATTTATAGTATATTCCTTTCAACACTATTCTTGTACTCTATATTCCTTCCAACACCATTCCTTTACTCTATATTCCTTTCAAATATATTCCTTTATACTATATTTCTTTTAACGCTCTTCCTGTCAACTATATTTCTTTCTACTACATCCTTTTCAACACTATTCATTTATTCTTTATTCCTTTCAACACTCAATTCATTTATAGTATATTCCTTTCAACAATATTCCTCTCAACATTAGTCCTTTCAAATATATTCCTTTCAACACAATTATTTTATCCTTTATTACTTTATTCTATATTCCTCTCAACACTATTTATTTATAATATATTCCTTTCAACGACCTAGTTCTTTCAAATATATTCTTCTCAACACTCTTGTCCTTTCAAATATATTCCTTTATGCTTTATTCATTCCATCAACAATATTCCTTTCAACGCTCTATTCTTTTCAACACTATTCCTTTACCTATGCTTATTTCTATTAATACTATTCCTTTATATTATATTCCTTTTAACAATATTCTTTTAATCTATATTCCTTCCAACACCATTCATTTAATCTATATTTTTTTCAACACTATTCCTTTACACTATATTCTTCTCAACACTATTCATTTATACTACATTTCTTTAAACACTATTCCTTTACACTATATTCTTCTCAACACTATTCCACCTTACAATATTCCTTTCAATGTTCTATTCCTGTCAACTATATTCGTTTCAACACTATTCCTTTATATTTTATTCGTTTCATCAACACTTCGTTTACTATATATTCCTTTCAACACTATTTATATATACTAGATTCCTTTCAACCCTATTCCGTTAAATTATATTCCTTTCAACATTCTTCCTGCCAACTATATTCCTTTATTCTCTCAAAGAAAGTAGAGAGAGAGGTGACGCCCCCTTGTCGCGGGAAGAGAGCTTGTGCGTACCTTTGACTTTTCGAGCTATGTCGGCGGGGGTACCTATCTTCTGGTACCCCTGGCAGGGTTTCCCTTGTCGATTTGGTCGGAAATTATGTTCCAGACTAAGTGCGTCTTTCTTTATCCTACTCTATCCTTCCTCTTTTTTTTACATTAATCCTATTTCTTCTACTTATACAAAAAGAAAAAAGCAACAAAAAAAACAACCCCTATTCCTATCATGTCACTCTTACCCTTTTTTCATCTATCTACATATAAGGACCTGGTAGTTACCTCATGCTTCAGAAGAGAGGCTTTGGAACCTCTATAAACAACGCCAATCGACGCTCACTGGTTGCGAGAGACTAAGACTTGAGGGGTCTTAGGCGCTGGGGCACGATGAATGGGATGAGGGTAGTGCCCCGTTAACCCCTTTCCTGGCGCATAATTATTGACCATTCCCAGTGACCGTTGACGGGTGCCTCTGGTAGCATTGTTGCGTGGTGACGGCCCTTTGTTCCCATGTTGGTTGCCAGGCCAGCAAAAAGCCTTGGGTCGAGTTTCTTGGTGTGGCGGGATATCCATTGAACGCTGCTCCGAGATCTTGGCCGTCGCGAAGGGAACTAGTAGGAGTTTAGTACGGGTCGTACTTCGTTGTTGTTCACCTGGTGACAAATCGATGGCCACTTCGGGGACCGTCTGTGCTGCTTGGTTCGAAGCCACGGCACGCCTAGGCTTGACGACTCGGTCGGACGAACAGCAGCACATGGAGCGTGCCTTCTGAAAGATCCGAAACGTCTCCGATCGATAGGCGGGAGCGACTCACGCGGGGAGAACTCACCAACCTCCTTTTTTTCTATTGATTGGTCGCAAAGTTTTGAAAGAGAGAAACTGTTCAAAATGACAGGGAAAAAAGGTCCAGCTGCACTCAAATATACATGTGCGATATGCCAGAAGGATAAGTGGTGCGTGGACTTCCCGGAAGGATGTTTTTCGAAATGCCACCCGGGAAGTATATGCACCGACTGCATCCTTAAAGGAGAGGTCTGAGAGGCAGTGGCATACAGCAATGAACTCAAGGATCTCTTCACAACCTCTGAAGAAAAATCTAGGGCGCTGGAAAGTAAAATACAGACCCTAGAAACGCAGCACGCGCTTCAGATTCGGCGTCTCGAGGAAAAAATCCTAGAGCCAGCCTCTAAACTAGAGGCCCAGTCAGCTCAAGCTCGAGACGAAAGTCCCACTGACTTGGGTGGTTCCGCCGATGTGATTCCAGCTCAAGGAGGTGAAGCTGCATTGGCAGTCCCACTTCAGCCATGCGGAGAAGCAAATGAGAAGAAGAAAAAGAATAAAAGAAGAAAAAGGACCTTAATGCAGCTCACCCCAGTGTAGAGGATTCGAGCGTTACTGGTGCGCAAGGGAAAGTGGAAAGAGAAGAAGAGAAAAGAGAAACGGAAGAAGAGAAAACAAATGAAGACAAGAAAAATAAGAAGAAGAAGAAAAAGGAAAATGTAGAGATACAAGAGGAAAGCGGCAAGTCGCTTCCGAGAGGAAAGACTAAGTCGCCTGCCAGGTAAGGTAAGCTGCCTGCCAGGATGTGGTAACCACCACATCAGAGTAGAGGCTGAGAAATCACAGATTTCTGAGATCTCAGTCGTTGCTCTGATGGTCAGGGGAAACGACCTCTACCTGAGAGGAAGTAGGGTAGGCCCTACAGATAAAATCCTTCATACGGTCATGGGTGCCGTGGACGACTGTGGGCTTAAAACCCGCAAGCGTGTGGTAGTCGGGAGATTTGTGTACGGCAGAGGGGGTCTTTTTTGTGGACCCATACCGCACCTTTAATGGTAGAAATGATCTCTACCAAAGGGATGGGGTACATCTTTCCTTTAAAGAAAAGGCCTTTCTGTCGAACATCATCCAGGATGTCGTAGAGAGGACCCAAAGGAGTATCCGGCCCAGAGTAAGGGCGGACGTACGCCAGTACGCCCGTGTCATTCCAGGAACGACCTTCTCAGAGGTCGCAAAGAGGGGTTCCTCGCCAACAAACAAGCCGGGAAACGGAAGAGCGTAGGGAGTCCTACACTAGGGGACTCACTGAAAGTTCTTCTGTTCAATGCGAGGTCAATCAGGAACAAGTTTCCTGAGCTCCGTGGCCTCGTAGCGACGGAAGAACCTGAAATGGTAGCCATAACAGAATCGTGGATAAAAACCTCAAACCGAGACTTTGAAGGCGAATTCACGGTTCCTGGCTACCAACTCTTCCACAAAGATAGGCCAGACAGAGAGGGTGGTGGTGTAATGTTGTATGTCAAGGATACAATCAAATCTACGAACTCCAACATTATATCCGATCACGAGCTCCTAGGCGTTGACTTAGAGATAGGTCCTGTCAGATACAGGACCCTGCTGCTTTACAGACCCCCTTCCCAACCCGTTGAGAAGGACAGGGAACTGTAGCAGCTGCTGGGTGAGCTTGTTCAAGGCAGAATGTGCATCGTTATGGGCGACTTCAACAGACAAGTTGACTGGGAAACCAGAGCAGCCTGTGGCGAGAGCACGCTACTCCTGGAGTTCGCCAACAACGAGTTCCTCACTCAATGGGTCAGAGAACTGACAAGAGGAGACAATATCCTCGACTTGGTCTTCACCTCTGAGGATGATATCGTTGAGGATGTCTCTGTAGGCGAAGAGCTCGGTGGCAGTGATCACCAGCTAGTTAGATTTAGCGTCAAGATCCCGAAGGTAAGGTCTGTTGCCAGTCAATCAAGGAAACTTGACTTGAGAAGAGCAGACTTTGCAAGCCTTCGTGCTGGTCTGACTGATGTAAGGCTAGCGGTATGCGAAGAAGTTGAGGATTCGTGGAACAATTTCAAAACTAAGTTCATGAGTCTTCAATCAAGTTGCATCTCTCTGAAATGCCTCCGTCGGTCTTCTGTTCAACCAAAGTGGTTTAATCGAGAAATCGGCCAACTGCTTAGGGAGAAGAGAAATGCGTACCGGCTATCGAAGATCTCGGGTGCCTTTGACGAGTACCGGAGGCTAGCCAGGAGAGTGAAGTCCAGCATAAGGGCGGCTGAGCGTACTGAGTAACTCCGAGTGGCGAGACTCTGCAAGGAGAATCCCAAGGAGTTCTTCGGCTATGTAAATAGCCGTAAACCAACCCCTCGTAGGATTGGGCCCTTAGTGACCGAGGAGGGTGCATTAACTCACTCAGATGCAGAAAATGCTAACCTTCTCAATGACTACTTCTCTTCAGTGTTTACTAAAGAGTGTGGTACCATCCCCGATCCTACGGATACCTACTCGGGGGAAACCCTGGAGGCAATGGACTACACCGAAGGAGAAATAAAGAAAAAGATCGCTGACCTAAAGTCGAATAAGTCCAATGGACCGGACGGGTTTCTATCCAAGGTGTTGAAGGAAGTGTGCGAGGAAGTATCACGACATCTGTGCGATATCTTCAACATGTCAATCCGGACCGGATGCGTTCCTAGAGACTGGCGTGAGGTGGAGGTGACTCCGATCTTCAAGAAAGGAGACCCCAGCCATCCGTCAAACTACCGACCTATCAGTCTGACTTCGATAGTCGGTAAACTCATGGAAAGCATGATGGTGGACAAAATGACGTCGTATTTAGAGTCAAGCCTGCTACTGAGGAGTTCCCAGCACGGCTTCCGGAGGCAACGGTCATGCCTAACGAACCTTGTGGAATTCTTCCACTTCGTCTTCAGTGAGCACGATCGGGACAAGGCGGTGGATGTGGTGTATTTAGACTTTCAGAAAGCCTTTGATAAGGTACCACACCGCCGCCTTCTCCGGAAAGTGCGAGCGTTGGGCATAGCCGGAAAAGTAGCCGGCTGGATCGAGAACTGGCTAAGTGGCAGACGGCACGGGTGGTGGTGAATGGACAGGCCTCTGAGTGGGTGCCCGTTACTAGCGGGGTGCCTCAAGGTTCTGTCCTGGGACCACTACTATTCATCATCTACGTCAACGACATGGACGGTGACATGGTTGCCAAGATTTCCAAATTTACCGACGATACCAAGCTTGGTATGAACGTTGCAAAGGCTGGAAATACTGCCCGCCTGCAGGAAGATCTTGGGAAGCTTGGGGAGTGGTCGGACACGTGGTAAATGCCTTTTAACGTGAAAAAATGCAAAGTAATGCATATCGGCCACGTAAACCCCCAATCTCAGTATATCCTTAAAGGCACTGCTCTTGAATCGAGTGACACTGAGAAGGACTTGTGTGTAACTATCACTAGCGACCTCAAGTTCTCGAAACAGTGCATCGAGGCAGAGAAGAAAGCCCAAAGGATGTTAGGCTACATAAAGCGCCAGTTTGGATACCGTAACAAGGAGATAGTACTTTGTCTGTATAACTCCCTCGTTCGGCCGCACCTGGAGTATGCGGTACAATTTTGGATTCCTTCGTTTCGAAAGGATATTGCAATGTTGGAACGCGTACAAGCCAGGGCAACCAAGCTGATTCCCTCTATCCGACATAAAAGTTATGAAGATAGACTAAGGGAATTAGATCTGTTCTCGCTGGAAACCCGTAGACTGCGTGGTCAGCTCATCGAAGTTTTCAAAATACTTCGAGGGTTCGACAATGTTGACTACCGGGATATTTTCACACTGAGTGAGAACAGAACGCGCAATCACGGCTTCAAACTTGAACTGAAGCGTTACAACCGCAATCTGTGTGGAAATTTTTTCACTTACAGTATCTGCGGTAAGTGGAACGCACTTCCAGTGGAAGTTGTCAAGAGTGAATCTGTTGACCAGTTCAAGTCAAGACTAGACAAAGTCTTGAAAAGTGGCCGTTTAGGGACGCAAAACAATTGAGCAGCCATGTGCCCGCTCGATTGCTAGTCCAATGGTACCCTCTTTGAATGGACCGTAAGGTCTCCTTGGGTACTCTCTTTCCTTGTAACTCCTTGTAATTCCTTTCAACACTATTACTTTACACTATATTCTTTCAACACAACTGCTTTATACTATATTCCTTTGACCACTATTTACTTATGCTTTAATCCTTTCAACACTATTCCTTTACTCTATATTCCCTTCAACAATATTTTTTAGAATTTATTCCTTTCAACACCATTCCTTTTTACTATATTCCTTTTAACTCTCTATTCCTGTCAAATATATTCCCCTAAACACTCCAGTCCTTTCAACGCTATTGATTTATACTTTATTCCTGGCAACACTATTCCTTTACTCTATAAACCTTTCAACACTTCTTTTATACTATATTACTTTCAACACTATTCCTTTATATTATATTCCTCTCAACACTATATTCCTTTCAACACTATTACTTTATACTATATTCCTTTCAACAATCTAGTCCTTTCACCCATATTCCTCTCAACACTATAGTCCTTTCAAATATATTCCTTTTAACACTTTTCGATTCATCAACTATTCTTTTACTCTATATTCCTTCCAACACCATTCATTTACTCTATATTCCTTTGAACACTATTCTCAAATATATTCCTTTATACTATATTTCTTTCAACGCTCTTCCTGTCAACTACATTGCTCTCAACGCTAATCAAATATTTTCGTTTCAACACTATACCTTTTTACTACATCCCTTTCAACACTATTCATTTATGCTTTATTTCGTTCAACATTATTACTTTACTCTTCTTTCAACGCTATTCCTCTATAATATATTTCTTCCAACACTCAATTCATTTATACTAGATTCCTTTCAACGTTCTACCTGTCAACTATATTCCTCTCAACACACTAGTCCTTTCATATATATATTCCTTTCAAAAATATTCTTTTATGTTTTATTCATTTCATTAACAATATTCCCTTCAACACTATTCCTTTATAATATATTCCTTTCCCCAGACTTTTTCTTTATATTACATTCCTTTCCACACTATTCCTTTACTCTATATTCCTTCCAATACCATTCATTTAATCTATATACCTTACAACACTATTCATTTATACTACATTTCTTTAGACACTATTCCTTTCAACAGTATTCCTTTAGGATTTCATTTTACACTATTCCATCTCAGTATATCCCTGTCAACTATATTTCTTTCAACATTATTCTTATTACTATTTTCCTTTCAACACTCTATTCCTATATACAATATTCCTTTTAACACTATTCGTTTATGATCTATTACTTTCAACGCTATTCCTTTTTACTATATTCCTGTCAAATATATACCTCACAACACTCTAGTCCTTTCAAATATATTCCTTTCAGCACTATTCCTTTATACTATATTTCTTTAAACACTATTCCTTTCAACACTATATTCCTGTCAACTATATTCATTTCAACCCTCTAGTCATTTCAAATATATTTCTTTATGCTATATTCCTTTCAACACTTCCTTTATGCTTTGTTACTTTGGACACTATTCCTTTACTATATATTCCTGTCAACACTATTTATGCATACTATATTACAACACTATTCTTGTATGCTTTTCCTTTAGTCTATATTCCTTTCAACATTATTTATTTATACTCTATTCATCTCAGCACTCTAGTCCTTTCAATACTAGTCCTTTATACTATATTCGTTTCAACACTATTTCTTTATATTATATTCCTTTCAACGATCTAGTCCTGTCAACTATATTTCTCTCAGCACTAGTTCTTTCAAATATTCCTTTATGATTTATTCCTTTTGACACAATTCCTTTACACTATATTCCTTTCAACACTATTATTATATACTATATTCCTTTAAATACTATTCCTTTTATCTTATATTCCTTTCAACGCTCTATTTTTCCAACTATATTCCTTTCAACGCTCTATTCCTGTCCACTCTATTCCTTTCAACACTCTAGTTCTTGAAATATATTTATTTCAACCCTATTCCTTTATACTATAATCCTTTACACTTTATTCCTTTTAACACTACATTCCTTTATTCCTTTCAACAGCAGCAAGCGAGCCCTTGCGCAGGGCGGAGAAGAATATCTGTGTTTCCTCGCATGATTGAGCGATTGCTTCGAACTCTACTTGAACCCTACATGACCCATTCGCACACATGTAGATAAGTGTGTATTAGCACATTCGTACAAACATTACAGGTGACATGATTGGGCGATTCTTCTTTTTTTTCTATTTCTTCCTCTTCTTTTCTTCCATTTTATTCAAACTAAAAAGCAAAACCAACAAGGGAATTTCTCCCATAAAAGGCTTAGGGAGATGAACTGGTGAAGTCGGGAGAAGAGATATATATATATATATATATATATATATATATATATATATATATATATATATATATATATATATATATATATATATATATATATATATATATATATGAGGCTGAGACTACTTTGTGCTCATGGGTTGCGTCAATCTTGGAATCGGGATGACTAAGTCCTTTAACGGTACACTACTGATCGAGCGAGGGTGATGGGGCACGAGAGTGGGGGGGGGGCGTATGGGACCGCAGGGACAAGCATGTCCAGACTGACCAAAGAACGCGTACCAAGATACCATTAATTAAGTCATGTGGTTCTTTGTCAGTATTCTTCAATTTCCTGCAGGGTGTAGTGGTCATATGTGTGGTGGGGGGCGTCCAGGAAGAAGACTAAGTATAATAACCCAAAGTTTACGGAGACGTGTGTGATAGTTTCGTTGCCATGGCAACCAATATTGTGGTCAAAGGTTCCGTGGGTCCCCCACTGTTTTATTAACGATTACAAACTAGTATAGGTATGTGAATACGAATCAGGAGTACAATTTGTCGATTGAGTACTTCATCTGATTGCGTTTGAATGCAAATATTTGATAAATTGGTCGATATTATCGATCCAATTGGTTTTGGTTATGATCTTTGTGTAGAAGCATTTTAATACCCATAATTGAGGGTATTTTATCAAGTAATCTTGGTGTAGGGATGCCCATATCCATCTCCCTCTAAGATTTCTGCCAATGGGGGCGAAAAAAGTGCAATTAACACCCCTATAAATATATGTAAATAATATCCGATAGAAGACAAAGGATTTGATTATACAATCCAGCTGACTATACTAGCTTAACTCGTTTGCTCTTTCCCCCGTCTCGCCATACTCCCTTCCCCGCCTCCCACCAATGACGTGAAAAATGATATTTATCCCTCTTCGAAGACGGTAGCCGTAGCAACCGTCTCCGAAGGCATCTCGGTTGTGATTGGTGGATTTCTTTGAGATACTGCGAAATCCCATTGGTTGATTTTAGGTCACGTTTAGGTGGGAGAAGGGGGAGGGGGGTTCAAGTGCCTAGGCATTATAGGCAAAGGCAATTTAACTGTTTTTATGTGATTACTGTTTAAGTATCCCGATAACCATAGATTTATTTCTAAAGGGGTGAAAAATTTGTAGATGTTGAAATGATGGTTTGGAATTCGGTCACCCGCCGTGTTCGAATACTGGTCGTTCTTTGGATTCTGGTTGGCGTGCTGGAATTGCGGTTTAGGTAGGGTCGAAGGGTTCTACCCCCTTCGAAGGGGGGAAATTCTACGGGATTCACTACCTGGAGTTCATTTCAATCCACCCCTTTTATCATCAATTGCCTATTTTTTTTTCTTCTTTCACGGTCTAGGAGGAGTGGGGGGGGAGGGGGTACGCGTCCTTAACTGAATGCAATAATAATAACTGGATTGAGTTTTTACCAATCGAAGGCGCTTTGTGTTAAATATTTCTCATTTTTAAACAAATATCTGTTGGGACCCCCAAATAAGACGGGTTAGGTTGGTTAATATTTTTAGTATGTATTTAGGCTAGGTTAATTTTTGTGGGTTTGTCTAGTTTGTTTATAGTAAGTTGTTGGGTTTAACGTGTTGTTTTTCCCGCCGGATAGGAACCAAACAAGAGGCCTTTCTAGCCACTCGCCGAGGCATACATAGTTTTTTTTCATTACGGGAATTCGACAGATTAAAACTAAACGTGTTTAAATAACGTACTATATACCCATAATCTTCTATATCGTAGTTAAATTTGCATTATCATTGGTAATTGGGCTTTGACAGATGCGGATGACCTTTGATAGGCCCTTGTGGCTTTTGTCATCTGTGAAATTATCTTATGTTATGTTAATATGTTTCTTGAATCAGTGCAACGTAACTCTTATTTTCCTCAGGCTTATGACGTCATAGCATCGGCAAATAATAGCTTTATTCCTTGGAAAATACAACTTTTGAGTACAAATTCCGCGCCGAATAAATACTAACATACAATTCAGACGGGCCTATAGAATAGATTGAAAGTATTAAAAATAAACCCCGTTGGTTGTTAATCTGTATAATTACCATTGTGAAATATCGAAGTATTTAATAATGAATTTGTAACCTTTTATATTCATAAAGTGATAAACTTTGAGATCACTTTTGAATTTATACGTAAATGGTACCCTTTAATGATAGTTGCCAGATGTTGTTTTTCTTAATATAAAGTTAAACCTAATTTTTACTATTATTGTCGTGGTTCTCGGTAATTTTGTAAAAATTTAAATAAAATTTCATGGCTGGTTTTATTATATAAGTGGGAAAATATATTTCTAAGTATGGATAGCAAATAATTAAAGATGGATGGGCGAGACAAGATTTCTCTGCCCTCTCATCGCATTGGTTTAAAATTTCAAATTACGTGAACAAAATGATTTATTCCGTGACATTTTGGCGATTATCCCAATTTCTTTATAAATACTAAATTATGCAATTTAATTTATTATGCAACTAGATGTTGAGTATAATTAAATAAGCTCGAGATTATATTTGGAAATCTATCACAAACCTGCAGCTAAAGATTGGTCACGTATAAGAGCCCTTAGCCTAATTTAAGTCCCTTCTTGCATTATTCTACGTGTTGCGAAATAGTCGTGTGTGCCAAACGCATTTTTCGCACAAAGATGTGCATAGATAAAGGGTTATACCCGCAATTAATATGATGGTATCTACCCTGGGGGTGATTTTCTCCTTCAATATGTTCAAATAAACATTTTGATTGTTCTTTACCCACTCTTAGGTGAATATGAGAGGTGTTTTGGGGTCCAGTGATGTTACACTTGTCCACACAATCACTGAAGCTGGCTTGTCTCCTAAAAGATGTCCACTATTGAACCGTAATCTCATTTTTATTTTGTGCCCAACCACGATCACTCAGGTTGTTGTGGTTGGCTTGGACAGTGAACGAGTCATCTCGCCACAAAATAGGAGGCGGCGAGTCATCAAGGAGCTGTTGGAGGGTGGAGCTTTGCTCTTTCGATTCTTTTTGTTGGGTTGCAAAGATGTCATATTGAATGGACGAAATTTCAGATCATCTTTCAGCATTTTTTGCCATTGCCACATGGCTTACGCCTTAGATTTCTCCTGATCTTGTTCATCGCGTTCTTGATGGGCGGTTAGAGTTTCTCATTGAACGGTGGTCGGTGGTCTTCATTTTAACATAAGAACATAAGAAAAGAAGGAGACTGCAAAAGACCATTCATGGCCTACACTTGGCAGCTCCTGTTCCAGTCAACACACAAAAGATTTCTTAACTGAGAAAAGTCATCAACCTTGTCACCCTTTACAGTTCATCAGATCTAATCTACAATATACATTTTAGGATAATGACTGCCTGTCTCTTTATGCCGGTTGGTAGCTTTCAAAAAAACCTTTTGGGTTTAACATTTTGAAAACATTGCCGGCTCTCTTCCTACTTTTATGTACGCACTTGATTCCTTCACATTTTTCAGCCATATGTGAAAACGGGGGTTGTTTCTTTAGGAATTTAGTACACTTCGGTTAAAAAATTCAATAAATCCTGAAAGACCCTGCAATTATTTAATGACATGTAAACATTTAAACTGACTTGTAAAAATCAGTCTACACTTAGTGTTTCCCCCCCTATAATTAAGAATGGATGAGGGGAACAGAGGAAAAAAATAGAAATAAATAATAGTGGACAAAAGTCATAACTGCAATAGTAATATTGATAATACTGGTGATACAACTAGTAACCAACATCGTGTTCACACTAATATAATGGCAATAATTTGATGCATGTTAAATGCACTGGAAAATGGGTGAATGTGCTAGGAGGGGGGAGTGAAGAAAGTTTTAAAAAACCCAATGGGTTACACATGCCCCAGATTGCCGTTTAGATGCTTCACGCCTCTTTCCACCCCCAAATAGCCATAGGTGTGCGTTATCGTGATAACGATATCGGTTATCCGATATTTTTTCCGCGTTATCGATTAATCGGTATCGCCGATACTTTTGGTTCCAAACTAGCGATAATCGATAATTTCAGTTTGGGGTTCCAGTTTAGCACAGGGGAGAACCGCGCGTGCCTTGGAGGCAGAAATAGGTAGGTCCGAGCTGGGAGGAGGATCCTCAAAACCTATGAGGAGATGAAGGAGAGCCTCACCTGGCAAGACACTAAGAAACAGTATTCAAATATTCTTACTATTGTATTGTAAAATAACACTATATATAATCAATAATCACTTGTATTATAATTTTAGATTTATCGGTTATCACCTTATCGGGCGATAAATTCATCGCCAGGTATCGGTTATCGCCGATAAGGTTATCTTATCGATTTATCGGTTATCGTGATACATTTTTTCATTATTGCGCCCACTTATGCAAATAACCCTTAGCAAAATAAGGCGGGCGCTCCCAAATACACACTTAAGTGCTCATATACACACGAGTTTACTTTCTCCAACCTGAGGCTGGCGTGGAGCTTACACACAACAATGTACACGCTCATACACATCTCTAAACCCGCTCGAGTATGGAATCGCGTATGGAATATTAGATTATTCTATTTTTGATGGGGTTTCAGCTTGTTTCCTCACCCTGTAATCTCCTCTCTACCGGGTTTCCATCCCCCAATCCCTCCCTCTCTGGTTTGTTTCTCGCTCATGCCATCACCGAATGGATATATCCCACGGGGTTGAGAAACTGAGGAGAATAAAACGAGGGAGAGGAATCTTGGATAACAGGGATTACTGCAACCATACAACCAAAAATGGGAAACCAAATCCTTTAGGAAGTTAATTACCCCCAAAGAAAACCAAAGCAAAAGAATACAGACCGCTCGATTCACTAAGGGCCTGTCCTGAGAGTATGAAACAGCCCTCACTCCACGGAACGATCATCTTGATCGGAAATGAACTTCAAAAAGCATATTTCGTCCTGTCCTTTGGGAAGCAGAATGAAGGAAATGCTCCTAAAATGGAGTAAAGTAGGGGGTCTAACCTTTTCAGCCATAGGGACCGAGTCCGCAACCTCGAAAGGAGAGAAAAACAAGCTAAAATCACAAGGGAACAATCACTTATTATTAATGAGACACCTGATCTTGTTTGCGAGCACAAATGGATGTAATATCGGGTTAAATGAAGAGGCTGACAGAAAGAGTGCATCAGAGTAGTAATGATCTGCCCATTGCGAGCGCAGCTTACTCTTGGCGTGCTTTCTCTTAGAGAACAACCGTTCACAGCTATATGTACTGCCAAACATGCTTTCTACTTGATTAGGCGGTAAGGTTGGGGAACCGTTCAGAGAGGAGTACGTGGTTCTTATAGAAATTGAAGATGTGGAAAGTAGAGGCATATAACTGCATGTCAGCAAAACGGCTGGCAAATTCAGAGCCCGAGGTCAACAATGACCTGCACATAGACACTGTCAACATATTCAGAGCATGGTGACAGATAAGGGAAGTTTCGCAGTTTGTTCTCCACCTCAGATTCCCAGAGGTCCACATACAGAGATGCTCGAGTGCAAGTCTTAGACGAGGATGTCCTTCTCCTTAAGTTAGAGGTTGAGGTGGTTCAAGTGAGCTGTTATATCGGCAAGGAAGGCCAGCTTGGCAATACAACTAGGGTCAGAAAACATCTTGAAGAAGACCACCATTTTTTTTTGAGGTGAAACGCCCTGCTGAACATCTTTCCACAACAGCCAACGAACTTCACAAAAGGTTCAGTATATCGCCATAAAAAAGCCCAATTAATTCCTCTGACGCCTTCTAAATCATCCATGCCACAGATCCGTGAGAACCAGGAAGCATTATAAACCTCGGGGTACAAAGGGTTTTTTTTATATACTTACGTGAGAGCCGCTGACATTGGGGATAATGAGGGACCTCATCTTCATCTACTGGTGTTTCTGAGATGATGCAACCCGGTACCCTGGATTGAGAGCTGCTTTAAGTAGTCATTTCTTTACACTGATTGCGCTACGTACTAGTACATTGGATTCACTCTCACAGCTCCTGATTTCATTATTTATAAACCTCCCCTCACAAACTGGTGAAAATGCCTGCATTAATTTTCGCCTCATAATTTTAAAGGAATCCATTTATCAAATTCTTTTGGTCGCTTCCTCCTTTATCTAGTGCCCAGACCCAGTTGACTATAGGAGTTTTATACGTCAAAATCTTTATAAATAAATACACCCGATGCTTCCTTATGATTTGTACGAATATAAAGTCCTGCGGGGGCCCATGTTGCTTGGAATTGTGTGAATCATAGCCATTGGGGAGTTAAGTAAAGGGTGTGTGTGAATAGTCCCAACTGCTGGTGGCCAGGTGTGGTTCTAAGTAGCTTCTACAGCTGTGCAAGTTGGAAAGAGGTAAAAAAAACGCAGCTGACGCGCGTGTTCCTAATTGAGGCGTCCAGCTGTTTAACTGCGCCGTTTCCTGGAGATTCTCTGCAGGATTTCTCCGCCCCGACCAGATTTTTTAAACCAAGCACCTGTCATTATTTTATACATTTTAATCGGCTTAATATGCAGATGTGTGAATGATATTTAATGCAGCGATGCAGATGTTGGTTTTAAGTCGAAAACAACGATGCGGTAGGGTCAATTACGTCGAATCAACAGTCTTGTTATCCAATAAGGATGATAAACACAACGACCCTTTTGATTTGATCTGTGGCAATGCCTTTGCCAAGGGTGGGGGCGGATCAACACTCGTGAAATTGGTTTAGGGAGGGTTAGGAGCGAAGAAAGATAGCTCGAGACGTTGCCCTGATTTAATCTTTCGTGCAGGGTGTTGAGTTACAGTTTGTGTCATTAGCACCAAGTTGCTCATTTTGTGGTTTCGAATCCTCTTTCAAGAAGAGTTCTAAGGCGCTTGAATAAGATATCTGGGAGCATCGTCCTTAGGTTAATTGGGGAAAGTTTATCTTCAAGACTATTTTGAAGCGTGTTACTTTTATGGTTCTACCAGACAATGGCTTCGCCCCTTTTCCCTACCGGGAGAGCTTGCGCTTCGCTACTAAGATTAAAATCTAAAATCTAAAGAAAAGCAGCCATGGTTAAATTTTTATAAATTTTCTGAACTTCACCAATTATAATAATTTTAAAAAGGAACTCTAAACTAAATTTTCTGAACTTCACCAATTATAATAATTTTAAAAAGGAACTCTAAACTAAATTTTCTGAACTTCACCAATTATAATAATTTTAAAAAGGAACTCTAAACTAAATTTTCTGAACTTCACCAATTATAATAATTTTAAAAAGGAACTCTAAACTAAATTTTCTGAGCTTCACCAATTATAATAATTTTAAAAAGGAACTCTAAACTAAATTTTCTAAACTTCACCAATTATAATAATTTTAAAAAGGAACTCTAAACTAAATTTTCTGAACTTCACCAATTATAATAATTTTAAAAAGGAACTCTAAACTAAATTTTCTGAGCTTCACCAATTATAATAATTTTAAAAAGGAACTCTAAACTAAATTTTCTGAACTTCACCATTTGTAATTCTTTCGGTTTAAAAAAAATCACAAAATTTCGATATTCATATTTATTTCTGAGCTTCACCATTTTGTTTTTTGATATTATAAAAGAATTATTAGAAATAACTTTGATAAAAAAAACATAAGTCATAACCAAACTAAGATGAAATTATTATTCAAATACTCAAAAAGATCACTTTCTTAAATTATAGAGTTAGTGATGATGATGATGATGATGAAGTGATGATATTGTCTTCATTACTTTTATGGTGGGCTCTATTTTTCTCATTATTTTTATGGTGCACTCTATTTTTCATTTTATTTTATGGTCCGCTCTATTTCTAATGTTACTCTTATGGTGATCTCTATTTTCTCCTTACTTTTATGGTCGCTCTAATCTTCATGTTACTTTTATCGTTCCCCTCACAAGTTGTTTTGGTAGTTAGAGCCAGAAGGTGATAACAGCAATAATCAACTTCACATTATTAAACGAAATCAATACAACAAAAGAAAAAAAACATTAAATGAGTACAATTTAATATATTTAAGGCATCAAATATATTGATATGAAACTACGAATTCTAAGTTTTATTGCATAGCAACGTGAAGACATAAATCGGTACATAGATCATAGTTGTTTCAAATCAGCCACACCATCATTACCTGTAAATTTGAATTTAACACCTGTTTCGCAGATCCTTTCAAGATTGATCATAGTTGTTTCAAATCAACCACACCATCATTACCTGTAAATTTGAATTTAACACCTGTTTCGCAGATCCTTTCAAGATAGATCATAGTTGTTTCAAATCAACCACACCATCATTACCTGTAAATTTGAATTTAACACCTGTTTCGCAGATCCTTTCAAGATAGATCATAGTTGTTTCAAATCAACCACACCATCATTACCTGTAAATTTGAATTTAACACCTGTTTCGCAGATCCTTTCAAGATAGATCATAGTTGTTTCAAATCAACCACACGATCATTACCTGTAAATTTGAATTTAACACCTGTTTCGCAGATCCTTTCAAGATAGATCATAGTTGTTTAAAATCAACCACACCATCATTATCTGTAAATTTGAATTTAACACCTGTTTCGCAGATCCTTTCAAGATAGATCATAGTTGTTTCAAATCAGCCACACCATCATTACCTGTAAATTTGAATTTAACACCTGTTTCGCAGATCCTTTCAAGATAGATCATAGTTGTTTCAAATCAACCACACGATCATTACCTGTAAATTTGAATTTAACACCTGTTTCGCAGATCCTTTCAAGATAGATCATAGTTGTTTCAAATCAACCACACCATCATTACCTGTAAATTTGAATTTAACACCTGTTTCGCAGATCTTTTCAAGATAGATCATAGTTGTTTCAAATCAACCACACCATCATTACCTGTAAATTTGAATTTAACACCTGTTTCGCAGATCCTTTCAAGATATATCATAGTTGTTTCAAATCAGCCACACCATCATTACCTGTAAATTTAAATTTAACACCTGTTTCGCAGATCCTTTCAAGATAGATCATAGTTGTTTCAAATCAACCACACCATCATTACCTGTAAATTTGAATTTAACACCTGTATCGCAGATCCTTTCAAGATAGATCATAGTTGTTTCAAATCGCCACACCATCATAACCTGTAAATTTGAATTTAACACCTGTTTCGCAGATCCTTTCAAGATAGATCATAGTTGTTTCAAATCAACCACACCATCATTACCTGTAAATTTGAATTTAACACCTGTTTCGCAGATCCTTTCAAGATAGATCATAGTTGTTTCAAATCAACCACACCATCATTACCTGTAAATTTGAATTTAACACCTGTTTCGCAGATCCTTTCAAAATAGATCATAGTTGTTTCAAATCAGCCACACCATCATTACCTGTAAATTTGAATTTAACACCTGTTTCGCAGATCCTTTCAAGATAGATCATAGTTGTTTCAAATCATCTACACCATCATTATCTGTAAATTTGAATTTAACACCTGTTTCGCAGATCTTTTCAAGATAGATCATAGTTGTTTCAAATCAACCACACCATCATTACCTGTAAATTTGAATTTACCACCTGTTTCGCAGATCCTTTCAAGATAGATCATAGTTGTTTCAAATCAGCCACACCATCATTACCCGTAAATTTGAATTTAACACCTGTTTCGCAGATCCTTTCAAGATAGATCATAGTTGTTTCAAATCAACCACACCATCATTACCTGTAAATTTGAATTTAACACCTGTTTCGCAGATCCTTTCAAGATAGATCATAGTTGTTTCAAATCAGCCACACCATCATTACCTGTAAATTTGAATTTAACACCTGTTTCGCAGATCCTTTCAAGATAGATCATAGTTGTTTCAAATCAACCACACGATCATTACCTGTAAATTTGAATTTAACACCTGTTTCGCCGATCCTTTCAAGATAGATCATAGTTGTTTCAAATCAACCACACCATCATTACCTGTTAATTTCGAATTTAACACCTGTTTCGCAGATCCTTTCAAGATAGATCATAGTTGTTTCAAATCAGCCACACCATCATTACCTGTAAATTTGAATTTAACACCTGTTTCGCAGATCCTTTCAAGATAGATCATAGTTGTTTCAAATCAACCACACGATCATTACCTGTAAATTTGAATTTAACACCTGTTCGCAGATCCTTTCAAGATAGATCATAGTTGTTTCAAATCAACCACACCATCATTACCTGTAAATTTGAATTTAACACCTGTTTTGCAGATCCTTTCAAGATAGATCATAGTTGTTTCAAATCAACCACACCATCATTACCTGTAAATTTGAATTTAACACCTGTTTCGCAGATCCTTTCAAGATAGATCATAGTTGTTTCAAATCACCACACGATCATTACCTGTAAATTTGAATTTAACACCTGTTTCGCAGATCCTTTCAAGATAGATCATAGTTGTTTCAAATCAACCACACCATCATTACCTGTAAATTTGAATTTAACACCTGTTTCGCAGATCCTTTCAAGATTGATCATAGTTGATTCAAATCAGCCACACCATCATTACCTGTAAATTTAAATTTAACACCTGTTTCGCAGATCCTTTCAAGATAGATCATAGTTGTTTCAAATCAACCACACCATCATTACCTGTAAATTTGAATTTAACACCTGTTTCGCAGATCCTTTCAAGATAGATCATAGTTGTTTCAAATCAACCACACCATCATTACCTGTAAATTTGAATTTAACACCTGTTTCGCAGATCCTTTCAAGATAGATCATAGTTGTTTCAAATCAACCACACCATCATTACCTGTAAATTTGAATTTAACACCTGTTTCGCAGATCCTTTCAAGATAGATCATAGTTGTTTCAAATCAGCCACACCATCATTACCTGTAAATTTGAATTTAACACCTGTTTCGCAGATCCTTTCAAGATAGATCATAGTTGTTTCAAATCAACCACACGATCATTACCTGTAAATTTGAATTTAACACCTGTTTCGCAGATCCTTTCAAGATAGATCATAGTTGTTTCAAATCAACCACACCATCATTACCTGTAAATTTGAATTTAACACCTGTTTCGCAGATCCTTTCAAGATAGATCATAGTTGTTTCAAATCAGCCACACCATCATTACCTGTAAATTTGAATTTAACACCTGTTTCGCAGATCCTTTCAAGATAGATCATAGTTGATTCAAATCAACCACACGATCATTACCTGTAAATCTGAATTTAACACCTGTTTCGCAGATCCTTTCAAGATAGATCATAGTTGTTTCAAATCAACCACACGATCATTACCTGTAAATTTGAATTTAACACCTGTTTCGCAGATCCTTTCAAGATAGATCATAGTTGTTTCAAATCAACCACACCATCATTACCTGTAAATTTGAATTTAACACCTGTTTCGCAGATTCTTTCAAGATCGATCATAGTTGTTTCAAACCAACCACACCATCATCACCTGTAAATTTGAATTTAACACCTGTTTCGCAGATCCTTTCAAGATAGATCATAGTTGTTTCAAATCAACCACACCATCATTACCTGTAAATTTGAATTTAACACCTGTTTCGCAGATCCTTTCAAGATAGATCATAGTTGTTTCAAATCAACCACACCATCATTACCTGTAAATTTGAATTTAACACCTGTTTCGCAGATCCTTTCAAGATAGATCATAGTTGTTTCAAATCAACCGCACCATCATTACCTGTAAATTTGAATTTAACACCTGTTTCGCAGATCCTTTCAAGATAGATCATAGTTGTTTCAAATCAACCACACCATCATTACCTGTAAATTTGAATTTAACACCTGTTTCGCAGATTCTTTCAAGATCGATCATAGTTGTTTCAAACCAACCACACCATCATCACCTGTAAATTTGAATTTAACACCTGTTTCGCAGATCCTTTCAAGATAGATCATAGTTGTTTCAAATCAACCACACCATCATTACCTGTAAATTTGAATTTAACACCTGTTTCGCAGATCCTTTCAAGATAGATCATAGTTGTTTCAAATCAACCACACCATCATTACCTGTAAATTTGAATTTAACACCTGTTTCGCAGATCCTTTCAAGATAGATCATAGTTGTTTCAAATCAACCGCACCATCATTACCTGTAAATTTGAATTTAACACCTGTTTCGCAGATCCTTTCAAGATAGATCATAGTTGTTTCAAATCAACCACACCATCATTACCTGTAAATTTGAATTTAACACCTGTTTCGCAGATCCTTTCAAGATAGATCATAGTTGTTTCAAATCAACCACACCATCATTACCTGTAAATTTAAATTTAACACCTGTTTCGCAGATCCTTTCAAGATAGATCATAGTTGTTTCAAATCAACCACACCATCATTACCTGTAAATTTGAATTTAACACCTGTTTCGCAGATCCTTTCAAGATAGATCATAGTTGTTTCAAATCAACCACACCATCATTACCTGTAAATTTGAATTTAACACCTGTTTCGCAGAACCTTTCAAGATAGATCATAGTTGTTTTAAATCAACCACACGATCATTACCTGTAAATTTGAATTTAACACCTGTTTCGCAGATCCTTTCAAGATAAATCATAGTTGTTTCAAATCAACCACACCATCATTACCTGTAAATTTGAATTTAACACCTGTTTCGCAGATCCTTTCAAGATAGATCATAGTTGTTTCAAATCAACCACACGATCATTACCTGTAAATTTGAATTTAACACCAGTTTCGCAGATCCTTTCAAGATAGATCATAGTTGTTTCAAATCAACCACACGATCATTACCTGTAAATTTGAATTTAACACCTGTTTCGCAGATCCTTTCAAAATAGATCATAGTTGTTTCAAATCAACCACACCATCATTACCTGTAAATTTGAATTTAACACCTGTTCGCAGATCCTTTCAAGATAGATCATAGTTGTTTCAAATCAGCCACACCATCATTACCTGTAAATTTGAATTTAACACCTGTTCGCAGATCCTTTCAAGATAGATCATAGTTGTTTCAAATCAGCCACACCATCATTACCTGTAAATTTGAATTTAACACCTGTTTCGCAGATCCTTTCAAGATAGATCATAGTTGATTCAAATCAACCACACGATCATTACCTGTAAATCTGAATTTAACACCTGTTTCGCAGATCCTTTCAAGATAGATCATAGTTGTTTCAAATCAGCCACACCATCATTACCTGTAAATTTGAATTTAACACCTGTTTCGCAGATCCTTTCAAGATAGATCATAGTTGATTCAAATCAACCACACGATCATTACCTGTAAATCTGAATTTAACACCTGTTTCGCAGATCCTTTCAAGATGGATCATAGTTGTTTCAAATCAACCACACCATCATTACCTGTAAATTTGAATTTAACACCTGTTTCGCAGATCCTTTCAAGATAGATCATAGTTGTTTCAAATCAACCACACCATCATTACCTGTAAATTTGAATTTAACACCTGTTTCGCAGATCCTTTCAAGATAGATCATAGTTGTTTCAAATCAACCACACCATCATTACCTGTAAATTTGAATTTAACACCTGTTCGCAGATCCTTTCAAGATAGATCATAGTTGTTTCAAATCAGCCACACCATCATTACCTGTAAATTTGAATTTAACACCTGTTTCGCAGATCCTTTCAAGATAGATCATAGTTGTTTCAAATCAACCACACCATCATTACCTGTAAATTTGAATTTAACACCTGTTTCGCAGATCCTTTCAAGATAGATCATAGTTGTTTCAAATCAACCACACGATCATTACCTGTAAATTTGAATTTAACACCTGTTTCGCAGATCCTTTCAAGATAGATCATAGTTGTTTCAAATCAACCACACCATCATTACCTGTAAATTTGAATTTAACACCTGTTTCGCAGATCCTTTCAAGATAGATCATAGTTGTTTCAAATCAACCACACGATCATTACCTGTAAATTTGAATTTAACACCTGTTTCGCAGATCCTTTCAAGATAGATCATAGTTGTTTCAAATCAACCACACCATCATTACCTGTAAATTTGAATTTAACACCTGTTTCGCAGAACCTTTCAAGATAGATCATAGTTGTTTTAAATCAACCACACGATCATTACCTGTAAATTTGAATTTAACACCTGTTTCGCAGATCCTTTCAAGATAAATCATAGTTGTTTCAAATCAACCACACCATCATTACCTGTAAATTTGAATTTAACACCTGTTTCGCAGATCCTTTCAAGATAGATCATAGTTGTTTCAAATCAACCACACGATCATTACCTGTAAATTTGAATTTAACACCTGTTTCGCAGATCCTTTCAAGATGGATCATAGTTGTTTCAAATCAACCACACCATCATTACCTGTAAATTTGAATTTAACACCTGTTCGCAGATCCTTTCAAGATAGATCATAGTTGTTTCAAATCAGCCACACCATCATTACCTGTAAATTTGAATTTAACACCTGTTCGCAGATCCTTTCAAGATAGATCATAGTTGTTTCAAATCAGCCACACCATCATTACCTGTAAATTTGAATTTAACACCTGTTTCGCAGATCCTTTCAAGATAGATCATAGTTGATTCAAATCAACCACACGATCATTACCTGTAAATCTGAATTTAACACCTGTTTCGCAGATCCTTTCAAGATGGATCATAGTTGTTTCAAATCAACCACACCATCATTACCTGTAAATTTGAATTTAACACCTGTTTCGCAGATCCTTTCAAGATAGATCATAGTTGTTTCAAATCAACCACACCATCATTACCTGTAAATTTGAATTTAACACCTGTTTCGCAGATCCTTTCAAGATAGATCATAGTTGTTTCAAATCAACCACACCATCATTACCTGTAAATTTGAATTTAACACCTGTTTCGCAGATCCTTTCAAGATAGATCATAGTTGTTTCAAATCAACCACACGATCATTACCTGTAAATTTGAATTTAACACCTGTTTCGCAGATCCTTTCAAGATAGATCATAGTTGTTTCAAATCAACCACACCATCATTACCTGTAAATTTGAATTTAACACCTGTTTCGCAGATTCTTTCAAGATCGATCATAGTTGTTTCAAACCAACCACACCATCATCACCTGTAAATTTGAATTTAACACCTGTTTCGCAGATCCTTTCAAGATAGATCATAGTTGTTTCAAATCAACCACACCATCATTACCTGTAAATTTGAATTTAACACCTGTTTCGCAGATCCTTTCAAGATAGATCATAGTTGTTTCAAATCAACCACACCATCATTACCTGTAAATTTGAATTTAACACCTGTTTCGCAGATCCTTTCAAGATAGATCATAGTTGTTTCAAATCAACCGCACCATCATTACCTGTAAATTTGAATTTAACACCTGTTTCGCAGATCCTTTCAAGATAGATCATAGTTGTTTCAAATCAACCACACCATCATTACCTGTAAATTTGAATTTAACACCTGTTTCGCAGATCCTTTCAAGATAGATCATAGTTGTTTCAAATCAACCACACCATCATTACCTGTAAATTTAAATTTAACACCTGTTTCGCAGATCCTTTCAAGATAGATCATAGTTGTTTCAAATCAACCACACCATCATTACCTGTAAATTTGAATTTAACACCTGTTTCGCAGATCCTTTCAAGATAGATCATAGTTGTTTCAAATCAACCACACCATCATTACCTGTAAATTTGAATTTAACACCTGTTTCGCAGATCCTTTCAAGATAGATCATAGTTGTTTCAAATCAACCACACCATCATTACCTGTAAATTTGAATTTAACACCTGTTTCGCAGATCCTTTCAAGATAGATCATAGTTGTTTCAAATCAACCACACCATCATTACCTGTAAATTTGAATTTAACACCTGTTTCGCAGATCCTTTCAAGATAGATCATAGTTGTTTCAAATCAACCACACGATCATTACCAGTAAATTTGAATTTAACACCTGTTCGCAGATCCTTTCAAGATAGATCATAGTTGTTTCAAATCAGCCACACCATCATTACCTGTAAATTTGAATTTAACACCTGTTTCGCAGATCCTTTCAAGATAGATCATAGTTGTTTCAAATCAACCACACCATCATTACCTGTAAATTTGAATTTAACACCTGTTTCGCAGATCCTTTCAAGATAGATCATAGTTGTTTCAAATCAACCACACCATCATTACCTGTAAATTTGAATTTAACACCTGTTTCGCAGATCCTTTCAAGATAGATCATAGTTGTTTCAAATCAACCACACGATCATTACCAGTAAATTTGAATTTAACACCTGTTTGCAGATCCTTTCAAGATAGATCATAGTTGTTTCAAATCAGCCACACCATCATTACCTGTAAATTTGAATTTAACACCTGTTTCGCAGATCCTTTCAAGATAGATCATAGTTGTTTCAAATCAACCACACCATCATTACCTGTAAATTTGAATTTAACACCTGTTTCGCAGATCCTTTCAAGATAGATCATAGTTGTTTCAAATCAACCACACCATCATTACCTGTAAATTTGAATTTAACACCTGTTTCGCAGATCCTTTCAAGATAGATCATAGTTGTTTCAAATCAACCACACGATCATTACCAGTAAATTTGAATTTAACACCTGTTCGCAGATCCTTTCAAGATAGATCATAGTTGTTTCAAATCAGCCACACCATCATTACCTGTAAATTTGAATTTAACACCTGTTTCGCAGATCCTTTCAAGATAGATCATAGTTGTTTCAAATCAACCACACCATCATTACCTGTAAATTTGAATTTAACACCTGTTTCGCAGATCCTTTCAAGATAGATCATAGTTGTTTCAAATCAACCACACGATCATTACCTGTAAATTTGAATTTAACACCTGTTTCGCAGATCCTTTCAAGATAGATCATAGTTGTTTCAAATCAACCACACCATCATTACCTGTAAATTTGAATTTAACACCTGTTTCGCAGATCCTTTCAAGATAGATCATAGTTGTTTCAAATCAACCACACCATCATTACCTGTAAATTTGAATTTAACACCTGTTTCGCAGATTCTTTCAAGATCGATCATAGTTGTTTCAAACCAACCACACCATCATCACCTGTAAATTTGAATTTAACACCTGTTTCGCAGATCCTTTCAAGATAGATCATAGTTGTTTCAAATCAACCACACCATCATTACCTGTAAATTTGAATTTAACACCTGTTTCGCAGATCCTTTCAAGATAGATCATAGTTGTTTCAAATCAACCACACGATCATTACCAGTAAATTTGAATTTAACACCTGTTCGCAGATCCTTTCAAGATAGATCATAGTTGTTTCAAATCAGCCACACCATCATTACCTGTAAATTTGAATTTAACACCTGTTTCGCACATCCTTTCATCCCCTTGATTTTGTACTTGTGCCGATTCGAATTCGACTCATTTGTTTGAATCTACATATGATTTACTCTCTTGTGCTTAAATCCTAAGGCTTGAATGTTCCGGTGAGTTTTCCACCGATCGAACCACTTTTTCATAATTGGCAGAAGTGTCGCTTCATCTCTCTTCTCAACAATTTCCATAAAACCCAGGGAAGTATTTGATCTTTCTACAATTCCAAATACCCACACCCGTGAGAACCATAAAAGTAATACAATCCACTTATTTTATTAATCATGTTATATATCTTTTAGTTTTCTTTATTTCTATTATTTACTCTTACACGGCTCATTTTCTCATTTCTTAACCCTCCCGAACTCGGTTTTAGGCGGCGAGTTATCACTAGGTTGAGTTCTCGTATTCTCCCCGTAGGCGTTCTTAATTAACGCCATAGAAAACGTAAACACGTATTAATGTTTGAAAACAAGTAATGACCTTCTACAACCTTCGCCCCCTAGGTTCATCTACCTCTTTTGTTTAAGTCCACGTGTATCAATCTCCTGGACACAAATTTACCCCATCTCATTTTGGGAAAGCCTCAAATAACGGGCCTATTTCAACGAGTTGTTTCATAACGGCTTTTCTCCCGCGTCATTTGGTCTTTTGTCAACAGATGGCGCTGGGAGCGTTTGTTGTGCTTAGATTTATATCGTGGCTGTTATTTTGGCTAAAGTTTTCCCCATTTTTTTTCGCTATCCAAGACGTTAAATTGGGAAGTCCCCCTCTCTCGTTCGTTAATCAATTTGGGCGAGGACGGGTTTAATTACACCGAATTCATCCGGTGCGGAAAGGAAATTGGTGTCGGAGAAACCATAGCAACCTTTTCCATGGTGATGAACATCCATCTTACCGGGTCATTTGCGTGTTCACGCGTAATTCCCATGAAAGTGAATAAATCTAAGTTCACTTGAGTCGAATACACACACATACACGTGCGTAATCAGGCCATACACGTGGCTCTCCTTTGAGGAAGAACTGTTGTATTCTTTGTTCGACCTAACGGGTGAGCCCTTTCATTTATATTAACAAATTATCGAAAAGAAATTAGTTTCTTAGCGAGGTCGTTAATAAAAAGGAAACAGCTTGGAATCTTCGATTGGTCCGGTATTCACATTGAACGCGGATGCCATTTGGTTAACAATTTGTTTTCGGTAAACATGTAGATTGGCGGCTCGGCCGAAAAAGTGGGGATTTTTGTGTGTTTATATTTCGTTCACCCGTGCCTGAATATTCATGCGCGTTGGAGTCCTATTTAGAACATTATTCTATAAACAATTAGGATTATATAGTGGGGAGCTGTGCCCCTCAGACCCCCCCAAATTGATTGAAATTCGGGATCATCGTACGGGGGGGGGTCCTGCAGTGTTTACTCCCACACGAGCAATCCCCTTAAATTTACTCCAAAAACGTGAAACATTTTGGAACACGGACGAAATAGTTTACGTCCTATCGTTCGCGCCGATAATCTACATATTTACCATCTTTTCTTTATTTTTATTCATTTTTATTATTTTATTTGTTCTTTTTCTTAATTCGGTTATTTGGGGGTTTATGCTCTCCCTCGAGTTTTTTTAATAATAATAATATATATATATATATATATATATATATATATATATATATATATATATATATATATATATAAAAACAATTGGTTTTTAATGTAGACAATGTTTTTTCTTGGGCAAATTAAAAAAGGTGCTTTGGTGCGGGGGGGGGAGGGATTGTTGTTAGGCGATGGCAATCGCATCATATTGTATTATATATAATTTTTAACTAAATTTAGAATTGGTGGGCTTCGCCCCATATAGCCCCCACTTAATTGTGTGGGGTGCACACCTCTCCCCTCCACCCAAATTAAAAAAACAACTCGTAAATATTCCTAATTCGAAAAAGCCTATCCTTAGTTTCGAATTCAAAGGCGCGGTGCCAAATCTCGTTAGGCCCGCTTGCCAAATCTCGTTAGGCCTCTTATTTGTTCATAGAGTGTTACCTAACCCGTTCGCACCCATGTGTACACAATTATAGCATCTTAATTAAAAAAGAAATATTTAAAGTGTTTTACAAAAATAAAAAAACTAAACTATAGAAACCCCTACGTAACCAATTATTTTGAGGCGAAGTTTTACAAAAAAAAAAAATAAATAAACTAAGATTCATTCAATTTAAAGATGGCGACCAATCTATTTTTCGTCATAACATCATTAGAGATTTGCCCATATTAAGTACTGAAACTGATATATATATATATATATATATATATATATATATATATATATATATATATATATATATATATATATATATATATATATATATATATATATATATATATCATATATATATATATATATATATATATATATATATATATATATATATATCAAAAAATAAAAACAAAATACTCGTAGAAACCGAAATCTTAAAAAAAATATAAATATGAATAATCTTTTGAAAATTCCTCCCCATCACAAAAGTTAAAAAAAAATCTCCCTCACCCCCCCAAATCCCCCCAATCTAAAATAAGAACTCTTAAATCTTCCACCTTCTTTCCCCAAATATTACCCTTCCCCCATTTCGCCTATATTTATTTCTACAAAAAAAAATGCTTATAAACCTATTTTATCTCTGCACCTCGACCATTTACATTCTCACCTAAGTCCCCTTCCCAAATCTATAAAAAAAATCCCCCAAATCTAAAATAAGAACCCTTAAATCCAACCTCCCCTTTCCCCAATCAATACCCCCCCCCCCAATTTGCCTAAATTCCTTAAAAAATTTGCTTAGAATCCTTTTTATGTCTACATCTATCCCTTTTATCTCTCAGACCATTTTTGAGATAATCAAAATTTGTGTCTCCAAATAAAGATCCTAAATTATTCCCAAAACTTTTTAACTATTTTATTTTTATTTTTCAGCGCCATCTCAGCAACGCGGCCAAAAAAGCCTTGGCTAAAATACCGGTGAAAAATCTGAAACCAGGAGAAAAGGTAGGACGACGTTCGTCATGTTTACAGAATTTCTGGGCATTTTACGGGACCTTCTATTTGATGTGGGATCCGAACCACATATCCCTACAGCAATCCAGCCAAACCCGACACAAATAAATACTCCATCTGGACTTTAGGTAACTACTACCTCTTATGTTTCCTCTAAGACTCTATCTGATGGTGAACCATAGCTCACGTAATTTAACTTCACTGAAAGAGTTTTCACCCGGCTGGTTTCTACTAGTACAGACGGCTTAAATGCCTTTGATGCGCGCCGATCCCATCGCGTATGAAATCGGATCAAGTTAAAGGACAATAATGATCTTATTTTTCCCCACCCTTTTCTCCTAACGTTTATGTGGGTGCGTGTTTGCTTGGAATTACGACACGCAAACTTGGTCAACAAGCTTGATTTGGATGGGGCTAAATTTAGAGCTAGTTAGTACATGGGGCTTCTATATCAAGCTTATCTATAGGGTTTCTATTTCGAGCTTTTGCATGTGGCTTCTATATCGAGCTTGTACATAGGGCTTGTTTATGTGGCTTCTATATCGAGCTTGTACATAGGGCTTGTTTATGTGGCTTCTATATCGAGCTTGTACATAGGGCTTGTTTATGTGGCTTCTATATCGAGCTTGTACATAGGGCTTGTTTATGTGGCTTCTATATCGAGCTTGTACATAGGGCTTGTCTATGGGGCTTCTATATCGAGCTTGTACATAGGGCTTGTCTATGGGGCTTCTATATCGAGTTTATACATTAGGTTTGTCTATGGGGCTTGTTTATCGAGGTACATAAAGCTTGTCTATGGATTTCTATATCGAGTTTGTACATGGAGCTTGTATATAGGACTTCTATATCTAACTTGTCTATGGGGCTTCTATATCGAGCATGCGCATGCTTTTTTTTATATCGAGTATAATATGGAGATACTCTATAAGTTTCCGTGTAGAGCTTGTATATAAAGCATGTCTATTGAGGTTGATATACACCTACTCCATAAGGCTCCAATGTAGAGCTTGTTTATAAAGCCTGTGTATTTAGGTTGATATAGAACTATAAAAGGCCCACGTAGAGTTTGCATATAAAGCAGCGGGTCTATTGAGGTTGATATAGAGACACGATAAAGCGCCCATGTGGAGCTTGTATATAATGCGGGCCTATTGAGGTTAATAGAGAGACACACTATAAAGTGCCCATGTAGAGATTGTATATAAAGAGGGACTATTGTGATTGATATAGAGACACTATAAAGCGCCCATGTAGAGCTTGTCTTTTGTGGTTGATATAGAGACACTATAAAGCGCCCATGCAGACCGTGTATATAAAGCGGGTCTGTTTTGTTAGATATAGTGACACTATAAAGCGCCCATTTAGAGCTCGTATATAAAGCGTGTCTTTTGTAGTATATAGAGATACTCTATAAGCACCCATGTAGAGCTGGTCTTTTGTAGTTGATATAGAGACACTCTATAAGCGCCCATGTAGAGCTTGTCTTTTATGGTTGATATAGAGACACTATAAAGCGCCCATGTAGAGCTTGTCTTTTATGGTTGATATAGAGACACTATAAAGTGCCCATGTAGAGCTTGTCTTTTGTGGTTGATATAGAGACACTATAAAGCGCCCCTGTAGATCTTATATATAAAGCGGGTCTATTGTGTTAGATATAGTGAAACTATAAAGCGCCCATTTAGAGCTTGTATATAAAGCGGGTCTATTGAGGTTGATATATACACACTCTATAAAGCGCCCGTATTGAGCTTGTATATAAAGTGGGTCTATTGGTGTTGATATAGAGCTATTCCATAAAGCTCTCGCGTAGAGCTTATATACAGGGTGACCCATCCAAAACGGGCCCCAACTTTCGATAGGTTTCATTTCTTAATTTTCTTCAAGGATTGAATGAAACTTTGGTGATAACTAGTTTATTGTGTTTAAAAACATCATATCCAAACATGAGTCTTTGGACATTTCTTCTTTACTCTAGAGCCCGTGCTCGAGATCACCTCCATTTAGCTCTGTGCATTTCTTGAGGCGCAGCACAAAGTTGTCCATGACGTCCTTACAAACCGACCGACTAATGGTTCTGATCTCCTCCCTGATGGCTTCCTTGAGTTCTGTGATGGTCCTGGGTCTTTAAGGGAGCACCAGAGAAAGAAATCTGGGGGGCTAAGGTCTGGGTTGTGAGGTGCTCATTCAAAATCAGTCTTGAGACTGATCACACGGCCACCAAAGTTCTCTTTCAGCCAATCTGGGGACAGGTTTGAGGTGTGAGAGTTTGCTCCATCTTGCTGGAACCAGAACTTTCCCCATAGGCGACGGGAACAGGGTCTGCAGCTCCCTCTTGAAGGTTTTGAGGATCTCAAAAACCGCTCCTTGGTAACTGTCACTGTCGCGCCAGATTCCTCGAAGAAGAATGGTCCGAGGATGCCTCTGGCTGAGATTGCAGTCCATACCGCGCACTTAAGGGAGTGTAGGGGCTTGGTGGCTACCTCATTTGGTCTGGAGGTTCCCCAGAAGACATTTGTCTTCGAGTTCACCTTTCCTTCAAGATGGAAATGAGCTTCATCTGAGGTCCAAAGGAGGTTAAGTAAAGTTGAGGTCTCCTGAATCTTCTCCAGTTTCTTGACTGCCGTAGCCTTTCTCTGCTCCTTGACTGAGGCTGTAAGGGTCTGCTTCGTCTGTATTCTGTATGGGTAGGCCTTTACCTCCAATACTGACACTCTCCTGCAAGTCTCACGGGATATACCCAGGGACTGACTTCCCTTGCGCAAAGAGCGTTTTGGCCTCTGCTGAACTGACTCTCTCACGCTCTCGACCAGCTCAGCTGTACGATTCCTGGGGAGGTCCTGAATGTCTTGGACGTTTGTCACTGGCTGCATTGAGGTTCTCCACTGTCCCATAGTTCTCATAGTGGTCCACCCAGTCCTGAATTCTGCTCTTGGAGGGGGATTTCTCACATTCGAACTGATGCACGAAAGTGTACTACACTTTCTTGAACGAGCCTGACTTGTAGTAATGTTTGACGTAGTATATTCTTTGCTGGAGCTCCCATTGAGATCGAGTTGTGTTCACAGGCGTTGCTTCTGTCATGTCCTGCAAAGTAAGGGTGATAAATGAATGAATGAAGGATATATCACAAAAAGTGTATACAGGCACGTTTTTATCGGGTCACCCTGTATTAACGGGGTCGATTAATTTTGATATAGGACTACTCTATAAATATATGCATCGCAGTTGTATAGAAATAGCGCTTGTTTTCTGCAGTGATGCTTGTAAGATGAGAAGAGCCGACCCGATTGTTTGTCAAGCTTCGTGTGTTTTTACCACCCCTTCCCCCATCTCCTCCCCCTCCCCCATCTGCCCCCACCCCTCTTGGTGGTGAGACGGGATTATTTTTTTTTCTGTCTGCGATTCAGCATTTTGGTTCCATTACAGGGGGCGTGACGTCACACCGCTTAGGGGGGGGGAGGGGCGATTGACTGTGACTTGTAATTTTTTTTTTAGAAAAAAAAGAACCAAAGAGAGCATCGCTAAAGATTTCCTAGAACAGGATTCGTAAGAAAAGCGGTGAGGTTAGGAGAAGTGAAAGGTGTTTTGATTGATGCCGCCTCCCCTCCCCCGTCTCTTTTCAATCGTTGTCGACGTCCCTCGACCGGATAATGAAATACACATAAAGATCAGAATGACGATTGCTCGCAACACTGAACGCACCGGGGGCCGGCCCTTGTTGGGGGAGAAGGGTGGCCAGGACAGTTGCCCTGTGGCTCAAAGGAGGGACACCCGTTCCGCCTCAAGGGAGTGTGGACATAAAAACTTCGATGCATTTCGAGTCGGAAGAGTGATGTCTTTGAAGAAAGGGGTGAGGGAACAGACAGCGGTGTTGAGGGTGGCTCTCTCTCTCTACTCTAAGAGTAGAAAGGAGCGCAACTCTCCCTAACCTGTTTTTATCCCTTTTGTTGATGCTTCCTCTCTCTGTCCTCTCCCCATTTCCCTCACGCCCGATTAGACCCAACGGAGAGGGAAAGAGGTCGTTAACTCCTTCCACATCGGGTAGAGGGTCAAGTTCTCAAGGTCGTACTTCGGAGTTTAGGAACTTTTTAGTCGAATTTGGAGTCTTTTGTTTTCTTGTACTTTGATTTTTTTCCTCTTTTTCTTCTTTATTCTTTCTTTTTATTTTTCTTCTTTCTTCTTATTATTCTTATTTGGTTGCAGGAAATGGAAGAGAAAGAGAGCTGCGCAGTGTGCATTGAGATTTACCAAGCCGGAGACACGGTTCGAGCCCTTCCTTGCAAGTGAGTATTATTTCCCTGCCTTCTTCTCATCCTGTCTGTCCTCCTCAGCTTCTTCGCTTGAGTATCAGTGATGAACACCCTGTATCCCTCCCCCTCGCCCGAGTCCTCCTTGAACCTCCTTGAATTTCGTTCGCAGGCACCAGTTCCACAAGAGCTGCGTCGACCCGTGGTTGCTGGAGCATCGGACGTGCCCCATGTGTAAGATGGACATCCTCAAACACTACGGCTATATCGTGAGTGGCAATTGTGGCTATTCTTCGCGAGTGGTAATTATGTGCTTTCGTTAGGATTGACAACTGTGAGAAGGGCAATTGTGGGAATTCATTGCGAGTGGCAATTGTGAGCTTTCGTTAAGTTTCCGTGCGAATTCATTAGAATGGCCAATTGTGGGAATTCATGGTGGTGACAATTGTGGGAATTCATGGCGGTGACAATAGTGGCAATTATGGGAATTCATGGTGGGGGAAATAGTGGCAATTCACTGTGAGTAGCAATTGTGTGCTTTCGTTAGGATTTCGTGCGAATTCATTGGAATAGCCAGTTGTGGGAATTCATGGCGGGTGTCACTCGTGGGCATTCTTTTTGTTTAGCAATTGTGACAATTCATTGCGAGTGGCAATTGTATTCATTAACTAGGATGGCAAATGTGGGAATTCATTGCACTGGCGCTTATATGATTTCCTTTTAAGTTGACATTTGCGGGATTTCACTGCAAATGCAATTGTGGTAATTTGTGGGAGGGATAATCTTGACAATTCACTACGAGTGGCAAATGTTATAATTAATTGAAATGATCTAGTGTGGGAATTCTTTGAGTGTGGATATTCAGTGATGCATTAAGTGGAAATCGTGGGAATTCGTTGAGAGGGTTAATTGGGGAAATTCCGCCAGTGGTAATATTTGGCATTCCTGCCTATGTGGTCATACTGAAGGGCCATCTGGCTTCAGCTCAGCCCTATCCCCGCTCTTGTTCGTCGTACCAAACCCACGAGTCCTCACCTTTGGAGCCAGATGATCTTAGAGATTCCTAGGTACGTCTCAGGGAGGGGCTTGAATGTCCCCTCAACCTGGACCCTCTTATGGCCCCATGTCCCTTTAGTTTCCCCCGTCCGTTTCCTCTATATGGACCTGGTGGCTGCCTCATCTTGGCCTCAAGAGCGGTGGAATTAGAAGGTACATCAATGGAGACCCCCCCGCCCCGGCGGAAGCTTCCCCACCCACATAAATAGAGCTCGGAATTCGCTTTGAGGCGACCGCGCGCGATCAATAAGGTACATGACCGTGACACGCGCGTTTCTCCGTGTACGTCCGTATGTACGCCGGAATTGGTAGGTCTCGTGTAAAACTCGTTGAATATTACGGGGTGTGGGGGGGGGGGGTGCAGAATATTGGGAGGGGTAAACCCACCCGATCTGTAACACGCCTTCAACACGAGTGGATGACTCCGGGATTGATGTAAAATGACGAAAATTGATCTCAAATTGAGGGCGGGAAAAAACGTACATGGATTTATATACACGTGGCCCATACACGAGTCATGTAGACACGCAACACGAATACTCAAGTTTCTGCACTACATTCGTGCATACTCACGTAATCCTAAAGGATGCACACTACACCCTCGCACATGTCCGCCCCCCCGTCGCGTGCAAATCCACCACCATCGGCGGTGGATTAGTGGAACAAAGGGAAAGGTGGATGTTGGCCACATAATTAGAGGCAGAGGACGTATTTTGTGGACACGGTCATGGAGATGTGCCGAGACAGACCTCATGGAGATATCATCATCTTCATAGAGAGTAGATAGACCCTCTTTAGTAGGGTCTTTGTACATACCCATGCTAAAGAAGGTTATTGTGACCTTTGCCTCCTTTACCTGCTGACCAACGCTGTCTCTCGTGTCCCTCCTTTTGGCTCAGGCGATGTAGTACCTGTCGCGCATTGCCAGGTATTTTATTTCTTTAAAACTTGGTAAAAACCTGCTGAGAACTTGGTCAAGAACTTTGTCGAGAACTTATTAAGAATTGCCGAGAACTTTGTCGAAAACTTACCGAAATTTGTTAAGAACTTTGTCGATAACGTGTTAAGAACTTGTCAACAACTTTGTCGAGAACTTCCCGAGAATTTGTCAAGTTGCTGCCGTAAAAAATAATAATAAACAACCTCCCCCATCGAAACATTCCTTTTTTCCACCATTTTATCCATTTTCCCTAATCCCTTTTATCCCATTATCTTGGTCTCCTTTACCTTGTTCAGAACACGAATTCCCTCGTTGGTTGCAGAAATTTGTTTTCTCAAAATTTGCTGTAGAGGGTTTACAGTGTTACTGTCCCATGAGTGGTGCCACAGCCCCGCATAATTGTTCCCAATGTTTTAAATTGATGTGTTGGATGTGGTTTGAGAGGGTAGTAGAGGCTACTACCGCACCATAAGCGAGATTTGATAGGTCAGGAAGGTTTTAATGGTTTGATTCTTTATTAAATGTTTCTAATATTCTAGATTGATCTAGTTAAAGGGATGTGGTCCATATCTTGATATATAATGGCACAGTTAAAGAGACGTGTCCCATATCTTGACAGATAATGGCACAATTAAAGAGACGTGCCCCATATCTTGATAGATAATGGCACAGTTAAAGAGACGTGCCCCATATTTTGATAGATAATGACACATTAAACAGACCTGCCCCATATCCCGACAGAAATGGCACAGTTAAAGAGACCTGCCCCATATCTTAACAAATAATGACACATTAAAGATACGTGACCCATACCTTAACAGATAAATGGCACGGTTAAAGAGACGTGCCCCATATCTTAACAGAAATTGCCAAATCGTTCTGGAGAAGGGGGTTTATTTCCATCCTCTTTTTGGGTTACTGCTATGCGAGAGGGGACGAAGCACGGGGTTATCAGATTCTAGGTATTTCAACTTTGGGCTAAGGATGCTAGTTTATATAGAAGTGCAAGAATGATAGAAACCCTAAAATGGCTGATGGACGAGTAAGTGGGTTCTTTTAATGCAATTTTATGGAAAGTCATAGTTTAGTTTCCTTTTTAAAGATAAATAGTTTCGTTCAGCCATCCGATGTGGACGAGATCCTGCGACTGTCCAATGATATCCTCATAACGGTTAGAATGGTTCTCGCTGGCACATCCGAGTGCACGATGCTAGTTCTTACACCTTTGCTTGGAAAGCCGAACCAAAGTACTGGTTGATTTACTAGTAAAGTGTGAAAATGTTGAACAGAGGGATAGGTAAGATGATCGGTTAATTGACTTCTGGACTGAAAAGGTGATTTTTTTTACTTTAGGGATTCTCCAAATTGGCTTGCAGGTGGCTTGCAGCTCGTGTGGATGAAGCGTTCTTTCGAGGTTGATTTGAAGGCTGGCACTTGGCATGGAGTGATGGTTGCAGCGAGAGTTGTGTGGGTGGCAAAATACGCCCCTCCCGTAGGTGTAAGAATTGAATAGGCCACGAATGACGTGAGGTTGCCAGGTGTCGACAACATGGTGTTGTAGCGGTTGCTAGCTGCACCAGTATTCTCATAAATAAGATTGAAATGAAACTGATCTCTACATTGAGGGTGACTTAACAGTACCTTAACGTGACTTGGTTTAAGTCATGAGCTGAAATAAAGTAAACTTAAAGGTGGGAGGGGGAGGCTTTATGCTCAATCAAAGAGAGAGAAAAGGCCTGAGAGTTTAAATTATGTCCTAATTAATAGACGAATTGTGTCTGGCTATTTTTAGGTTAGCCTGGGACAGAGTTTGAATCTAGGGACGAGAAAGCTTCCCTCAAAACCCTCCTAGATGGAATCTCCCAGCGGTATATATGGGCAGAGAGACGAGAAAAAAGCCGAAGGGGGGTGGCTGCTTGCCAATCAGTGCCCTCAAGTAAGGTTTGCTATGAGATTAGCGACCGAGTTTGATCGGTCTGTGAATAGGCATGGCTTCAGACGAGTTGAACAAACCCCCACTAAGATCAAGGGAACAATGTTAAAAGCTTCCCCGCCGGAGAAACTTACAAACCAACAAAGGTTTTAAAGGTTAAACTTACAATAAACCCTTTATATTGAAGACAGCTAACTTAAATTTATCCTTAAATTTATTCAGCCAAATTAGCACCGAGTCTCATGTTCGTCTACCCAACAGACTTTGGGGCCGGGAAGTGGCAACATTGGACTCTACAGAAGGGATCGAATCCGCTAGTTCGATATCCCTGTCTATGGTGTCTTTTTCCTGCTGTTTTCGCCCACGATGATTGAAACTCAATACCTATGACCCAGTGGTATTGGAGAGCTCGATTGGGTAAAGTGCCCAGAAGCTCAGGCTTCTTAGCATAGTGAGAGTCGATTCGATGCCAAGATATTTGCATTTTAAATCACAATTGTGAATTGTCAAGAAGATTAAATGATCATGATGAGCCTCAAATCCTGGGTTAAAGAGGTTATAGTCAAAGGTTGGATTTAAAATTCTCCTCCTTGCTCCATTATTAAACTTGAATGCAATCCTGGAGTGGGATCACCCCACTTGAATGTATCCAGCGTGATGTTAAGTTGCAATTCAAGTTCCGCTTCCTAGCTGTTGCATGGGCCGCTAGATCAAGGGGTGGCCTAAAATCCCCACAGCATTCAATAGCCGCCCCCCTTCCTAATTGTGGTAACGTTGATGGGACCTACAGGCTGTAGGATCAAAGGCTGTCTCCCTTAATCTCTCCAGCTGTTGGGGGGAGGTCATCTGCTCCTGGAGAGCAATTAACTTTCTGATCGTAAATTAATGTTTTGATTTGTATAACAAAAAATTCAATCTCATTAAGAAAGGATTGCTATTGTATTTTGGAGAGCCAGAATAATCGAGTTGCAAACAGAATATTCACATCAGGCTTCGTTTTTTAATTTGAAAATGAATTTTAACACTAACCTAGTTAACTTGTAAAGTTTATTTAAGTCCGAATAATTTTGAATGGTTAGAAGGGGTTCTATATCATTTTGTATTGGTATATGGGAGAAAAATACAGGGTGTCCATAAAGTCTCTTTACAATTTAAAAAAATTATTACAAAGACAATTGATAAGATATCTTAATCAGACTTGTTATATTGTACTCAGTGGTTTTCAAAGTGTATTAAATGAGGCCAAAAAACGGTAAATATGTAGATTAGCGGCCCGGCCCCCCCAAAATTTGTGTGTAAATATTATCGTTCACTCGTGTCGGAATATTCATGCGCGTTTGAGTCCTTTTCGAATTATTATTCTATAAACAATTAAGATTATATACTGGCGGGCTGTGCCCCCCAGACCCCCCCAATTTAATAAAACTCAGGATCATCGTAGTGTAGTCGCCCCATTGTGTTTACCCCCACACGAGCCGTCAACTTAAATGTACTCCAAAAACGTGAAACATTTTCGAACACGGACAAAATAGTACGTCCCATCGTTCGCGTCGATAATCTATATATTTACCAAAAAAAAACAACCTTTGATATCCACTGAGTACAATAGAACAAGTCTAATTAAGATATCTTATCAATTGCTTTTGTAATAAATTTTTTTAAATTGTAAAGAGACTTTATGGACACCCTGTACTTTCTTGGAAAACTCGTTGAGACACTTCAGTTCTGGCTTTGGCCAGAGATTTTTCCTTAATGTCACCCAAGAGATGCCATGTATCTATTAAGGAAGATGCCACTGGTTATTAAATCAGAGAGGATTATCAATGGTATTAAGTTAATTATAAGATATATTGAGTTTATATATGGTTAAAAAGTTCCTCCCTAGTGAGTTTAATATTTTGAAGACGATTTTTTTAGAGAATATTAGTTTTAGTTTGGTGAAAACGTTGAGGAGCCAGTTTTAGTTTGGTGAAAACGTTGAGGAGCCAGTTTTAGTTTGGTGAAAACGTTGAGGAGCCAGTTTTAGTTTGGTGAAAACGTTGAGGAGCCAGTTTTAGTTTGGTGAAAACGTTGAGGAGCCAGTTTTAGTTTGGTGAAAACGTTGAGGAGCCAGTTTTAGTTTGGTGAAAACGTTGAGGAGCCACGTCAAAACGATTTAGGTATCAAATAGGATTTCAATAGATTTGAAAAGGAAGGAATAAGTAAGAATCCAGGAAAAGAGGAAGAGTTTTGACTACTAAATATACACTCAACAACTCAAGCGTCGGGAGGGTGCCTTCTGACAGGAGAGTAACTTTAAATTTGGAAATAATGAGATTTATTTGGAAAGACAGAATAGATAGAGAATTCCTAACAAACATTGCTAGCATTGCAAACGATTTTGAGTTCGTCATTACTGTCGTTCTCGTTGAAGAGACGCGGAATGTTCACATCTTCCAATCTCGCTAATTCAGAACTTCGTGACTTCCATACATTAAGATCGGTCTCGCGCATATTTGAGTCCCATCCACACTCTTCGAAACCACAGACTCTGCATTAAGAGCCATCATCTAATCAAAAGTAGGAAATTGCTCAAAGGATCGAAAACTTGAGAGATCAGAAAGAGGATGTTCTGATTATTTTTGTGTACGCGATCGAACTAAGGACGAAGCACTACGAGACAATCATTCTGTCGTGGTACACCACTCTATACCATAGACTACTCCATATTATGTGGGGGTGACTTAATCACCTACTGCAACACGAACCGTTGAAGGACTGTTCGCAGGGATTAACGACCGACTAGGAGGTAAAACTTGAGGCGTCGGGTTTCAAATCCTTAATAATCAAACAGAGTGCATAATTGGTTGGCGAGATTTACTTGAATAGGCCGAGAGTATCGTTCAAGGTTAGTTAAAGATGAAACAACAAAAATATAATTTTATTTACCAAGATTAAAATAAGAATAATAATAGGCAAAAGAGAATTATTTAAATTGAAATAGTCTCTTGATAATTATTATGAATAGGGATTCTCAAATAGAATAAATTGATTAATGTTACTAGGCTCAGATCAAAAGCGGGACTTGACAATACTAATAATGGAGGGGGTTTCAGTCTTACGGGTCAGTGACTTCGAAGAAGGTCCTCCTTGCGATGAGGCGAGTAGGGAACGATCCGATGAGGCCAGTGGGCCACTATCCGATGAGGCAAGTGGGGCACGTTCCGAAAGAGGCAGGTGGGGCACGATCAGAACCAACCTTTCGATGAAGATAGCCAATCTTCAAAGATGACGTTCGACGGGAAATGTGGGATTGCTCGTAATTCCACTGGAAGAGGAAACTTCTTTTCCTCAAAGGTAATCGATGGAGATTTTCTTCGGTTCGATTAAACGAAGGGAGACTGTTGCGCAAATTCAAAGGCTTACCGTTCACAGAAACTACCAATGACTTGGGTAGAATCACGGCGGAGAAAGTCTTGCTGTCTAACGAACGCTCACGGGACTTACTTAGACTTGAGACGATGAGGACGGCCTTGAGGTGCGGGCTGGACTTATCGAGCTACAATATAACCTGAGTATTTTTATGCCCAATTCTGAGGGGGAAGGGGAAGTTTCGAGAAAGGAGTCACAAGCTCCAGACATCTTAATCCGGAGGCGGAGTCGATTTATCATTTAGCAGCAAGGTGCGAGGAACAGTAGCTCTTCCTCGCCTCGTCGCCAGGGGAGAGGAGGATTGGGGAGAGTTCGCAGGATTTTCGTGAATGTTCGAACAGGAAGTGACGTTGTGCCTGGCGGGATACAATCGCACGTGGTTTCCAATAAATTGGGGGGAGGGGGTCAGAGGTTATTCTTTTACACATTTTCTACCTGGTTATGATAGCCGAGAACTCGTTAGACACCAGTTATCTTGTACGGACTTTTTCTCTTCTTTGAATAGGATTTTAAGGGCTCGGTGATTCTAGTTGTACCAAGGGCCAGAGCCAGGTGATGCGGATCTAGGGGGAGGGGGGGGGCTAGCCAAATTTCAGACCAATTTATGTTTATATTTCTTTTTTAAACCATACTTGTATTCTGTTATTCAGAAAGTTATGTAATAATATAGAATATATAAAAACAGTTATTTTAAACCGTTCCGATCGAATGTATCTTATATGATACACGTCTTAAATACAGGTAAATCTAAAATAAATAATTATTAAATTCAGTATTATACTTTAATTGACGTCCAAAAAACTACAATTCATAATTTTCTGATGTGTGGGAAAAGAAATTCGGATCTGAGCGAGTTGGTGCTCACTCCTTTATGAGATGCTGTTTAGTACTCACTCCTGTATGAGTTCCTGTTATTTATTATCAATACTGTCTATTATAACCCTCATTAATCATCAATGCCCTTTTCTCAGACTACTCGGAGGGGGCAATTCAGGTTAGGGCGCACCCCCCCCCTTAAATTTTATCTTGGATCCGCCATTGATGCGAACTGGTGTATTTTTTGCAAACTTTTAATGTAATGCCCCGTTTGTATCCTCTTGGAACTCGTAGATGAACCTGGCACCGTAAGAAAGAGTTGGATCCTATTCACATTTTACCAGTAGAACTTTGGGTCTTTCGGTTCCTCGATTAAAAGGGAATTTGAATAGGAGATTTTGCTGTTGGAGGTTTCCATTGTAAATGTTTGTTTTGTACGTTTAAATTAAAGGGAAGGGAGGCATTTCAACGGGAAATTTTGAGTTTGAAAGGGGAGACTTCGAATAATTTGAGCCTTTAACCATTAAGATATTATATTGCCATCTGGAACCACAATTTCAAGCCACTTTGACTCTTAATATATATTGATTTAAGGCTATTGTCCAATTCGCGCATCAAGGGGTTAACATGATCAAAATTAGACACTGGAGCCCCTAAAACCAGATACCCCACTAACGTATGGGGTTTGTTTGTTAAGAAAATAGAGGAAAATACTAGAATTCTATTTTCCTCATCTGCCATTAATTACACAATTCTCACGGAGTACTAGCGAGTACAAGAGCACTGAGCGGACCCACAAAATCTTAGTTTTCAATGAATTTCGGTGAAATTATTCACGGCTTGAACCTAGGGCGGGAAGTCTCCCTTTTAGGGATGGGGGGAGAGGGGCACAACAAAAACAACCGGGGGGGGGGGGGTCAACATGCTCCCCGAGCTCAGTTCCCCATAGAGAAAGGGGGCGCTCTGTTTCCAGTTGTCTTTTCCCACTCTTATAATCTCCCACTATCAGTTCCGCCCGCCTGATTAGACCCAACAAAGGGGGAAAGAGGGTGTTAAATCACTTGTTTGATACTCGATAATCGAGGTGGGTTTCCGTCCTCAAAGAAAGGTCGTGATGTACAGGGTTGTCTTCTCGGTATCTTTATGTATAAACGGGCTGAGTTTAGGATTTATTTTTGCCTTATTCTGCAGTTTTAATCTTTTCCCTATTTCTCTTCTTTATCCTTTATCATCATCTGCTTTCACACAATATCGGTGCGCATCAACGCTACTATTGCGTTGACAGGACCAAACTTTCCGTAGTACGGCGTCCCAGGCCAGCGTCCTCTATCCGTGCTTAGTCCTTTCTTACAACGTGCATTGGGGGACGGTTGTGGTATTTTTCTTGCCCCCCCCTCCCCCTACAGGCAAAAAATCCTTGAGAGCGTACATTAACCTCTGTATTCCCACTTTTATCGATTTATTTATTTAATGGTTTCGGGAGGGGGGGGGGATTCCTAACATGTATCGTTCTATGTTTATCTAAGTCGTCCTCAATTTCATCCTTTTATGTTCAATGTCAAAATTTCACGTCCATTATTTAAGACCCGCAGGATGCATTTGGTAAATACCTATTTTCTCTTCTGCTTACCTCCTTTTTTCCTGCTCCTATTAAGAGTCTCAAACTGTTCGAAGTAATCTTTCATCTGACTCAATTATCGTTAATCGCTCTATCGTCTCCATAACTATCGATGATTATTTTCTTCTTTGTAAAGTTCAGTTTCTGTTCTCTCGTGTGGAACGGGCGTGTGTGTATTCTCTTAATAGAACTTCCACTATAAAATCTCCCCCAGCATGCAACAGCCTCCCTACACTATAACCTGGTCTTTCAGGATAGTCTCACAGGGGTCGCGGCCCCACTTAATTGTGCTAATGTTGACGGGGCTACAACACAATCTGTAGGGTCAAAACTTTCTCCCAAAGAGTCGGAGGGAGCAGAGATTCCATCTACCTCCAGGGAGTTGTAAACAACAACTTTGACTGTTGTTTATTCTCGATTTGAGGCAAATAATACTGGCATCAATGAAGCAAACGTGAATGAAATATTTTTCATTAATTTTGATTAACTTTTACTCTCATATCAAAGTTCTGAAAATCTTTTCAAGCACAAATTGTATTTTATTAGTGACGGAATGCATCCTAAATGACGATTGGTAGTTCTAGTTAGCCTCTAATAATGTGGCAAGACTTTCCAACTGGTGTGAATTATAAAAGTTTGGGAAGAGAGTTCAGTTGAGAAATTCAATGCCGCTCCCAGACAAATTAACGTTGTATGTTCTTAAGGTTCATCGCTAACCTAAATTAATGGTTTGAGATTTGAATAAATGGGCTAGGGAGTAGAAATGGAGTGTGGAACGGTAGAGTTTGAAATAGGAAAAGGAACTTGACGTTAACAAAGAAAAACAACAACAAATTATTGGCCTGTTTACCTGACTGATGAGTGTTCATGGAACTTGCCTCAAAAGAACACAGGAAAGTCGTGAATAACAAGGGGAGGATATGTAAAGTACATGATGGATTTGAAGGTTTGGGAGAGTAACCTTTGACAGAAAGGAGTTAAGGGGACACCATATTCATTTTTTCAACTTTATACTACGTTAGATTATCATATATGATATTAAAGCTCGTTAAAAGCCTTTTCATTCTTGCCAAAATGATAATAATCTACGGCGCCGTTTTTTAGATACAGAGGGTTCTTTCAGAACCTCCCCCCGCCCTTGAAACCTGATATCATATAAATGGCTATAAAATTATTAAAAATTAAGCTTTCGAACTCAATTCACGACTAAAGGATTAACATATGATTTAGTTATCATTTGGAATCAGTTTTCTTTAGTTCCATTAAAATCTGTTTTAATGGCATACTGATGCATATATTTTTCATACATGGTCAACTATAGGTTTTGTTATCAATTGGACGGGGGTGTTAGCTGAATAGTTTGGGTGTTCTGAATGCCCTGGAATTTAGTTTAATCTATATTAGAATGCTGCTAAAAATGTAGACCAGTTCTTAGGCGCCGTTTTTTTTAAGCAAATATTTAAAGTTTCATGATTTAGTTTTGCGTTTTATACACAAATCAACTTTAAAAATCTACGGAGCATTTCCACGAATGTATAAAATTTTGTATTATCATAATTTTCACTATGTTCTCGTCATGTTGCTAAAACAAAATATATACTATAAAAAGTGCATCAAATTTGGAATAAAATGATATAAAAATCAATGGTGTAGTTTGGTTTTGTTTTTTCACAAATAAACTTTAAATATCTAAGGAAAGTTCTCCATGAATGTTCACAATTTTGCATTATCTTAATTTTCACTATGTTCTAGCCATGTTGCTAAAAAATTATTATACCATAAAAAGTACATAAAATTAACAATAAAAATGCTATACAAAACCAAAAAATGCGAATTTTTAACGAAACAACGTGAAAAGTAACTCAAGAAGAAAGGTGTTATTTCCTTAAGGAAGGAAGGAAGGACGGTATTCTGATTTTACAACTGGAGCAGCTTTTTTCCAGCTAGAGAAAAGGCCACCTCACATAGCATGGAATGTGGAGGGGAGATTATAAATGCACTACACCATAGCCCCAAGATAGAACCATTTGCAAAAGAAGATAGCAATAAAAACCAACCGCAGTCAGGCTACAACCTGAGAAGCACCGCCATAAACTGAGCCCTTTGGTGTGGAGAAGAAAATTCGAGAAAGTTGATGTGTTAAAATAGATAAACGAGGCTAGTTAAACGAAAGGAGCGTAGAGATAAAAAAAAATATTAGTTTGATGATAATAATGACTTTCTATGGTTCTGTTAAAGGACATGGGCCTTCCCATAGCGCCCGTCTATTGACTAAGGATAAGCTAGAGAGAAGAGGTAAATCATTAAGAAACGCTTGAAGGGAGGGGGTGTCGCAGGGACCAGATCATTTCATATCCCCGAGGCAAATACAGAGAAAGGACGATCGCCTATACAACATCGACAACTGCGAAGCAGAGGATTCGCACAAGAGAAACATCCCCAACGGAGAAAAGCAGCTGTCTCCAAAGATTTGAACTATTTGAAGAGATCGACGACTGGAAGTCCGTGATTTAGGGAGAGGCGAGTCGCAGTAGTCAAGGCTAGAGCTGACGAAGGCCTAAATGTCAATCTCTGAAAGTTCTTGTGTTCCAAGTGCGAGCGGATGTGGCTGAGATTACGGAGCGGATGCGGCTGAGATTACGAGGATTAAAGACAGGATTTACAAGCGTTTGTAACAGTAATTTTGAGCGATAACTATCAACTGTTACTGCGAGTTTTTTAACTATATCACAAAGGGGGGCCATGGGAGGCGACAGGGTTTAGATAGGGAACAATAGTTTTGTAGCGTGCTACGTCACTATGGATCTCTACAAGTAGTATCTCAGTTTTGTTATGGTTGAGTTTCAGAAAGTTGTCCGAAACCCATTCAGTTATAAACGGATAATGGGTCTGGGATAAAAGAAGAAATAGATTTGAATGAAATCAGCATAGGAAGGAAATGGTTGACCATGACACGCCTAAAAAGATAAAGAAGAAGATAGATGCAAAATAGAAGTAGACCAACAACCGACCCTTGCAGAATATCAAAACGCGCCTCCACCGGCCCAGATACATCATTCCGAGTTCGCCAGTTTGTAGTTAAAGAGGGCTATTGCTTTTGGCGAGTGAGCTGAGTTTGAGTAATATTGTGGGAGTAACTCTCTTTCCACTTTATCTCCTCTTTTACTCCTTGTTCCAAATCTATAATTTCTTTAATCTACTTTTTATCGCAATTGGAACATTGTGGAACAAATATATTTCATATACGCAACTTGACGAGGGGTCGGATTTTGTAATTTTGTATCTCAAGGATTATTTATAAGAGATTTGTAAAAGAAGAAACTACTTTAATTCCATTAATTATCTTAAATTTCCGAGAATTCATTAAATTCGATTTCCTATGTGAGCTAAATTGCTTAGAATCGACGCGAAAATCCAACACCCGATTGTTTCCGCATAATTAATGGAAGCGCGGAGCGTCCATTGTCCCAAATTATTGATTACCACTTATTAGAAGCAAATTGGGAGTTCATTCGTTCCCAATTACTCCACTGATCGGAAAGCGAGTAAGGGGAGACAGAGGGAAACAAATACAGGAATAAGGGTAACAGAGAAGAACAAATACAGGTTGACGCATTGCATCATGTCATCCATTACACAGATAATGGAGAGAAGAATGCCCTCGAACATGGATCTTATTCCTATCGAAATTGGATATGTAGGATCTCGAGGGAATGTAGTTCACCCCTCCCCCTCCAAAAAACTCTACCCTCTTTCCCCGAAATTAAAAGCTACGAAATCCGACTTGATAAATAAATTAAGGGCTCAGCAAATTGGCGGTTTAATTACTTTTCACCAATTTCAATTCTCTCTCACTCCCTTGTTTCGCATCGAAATACTAAGATGAATCTGATTTTGCCATTTGTCTTCGGCCTTGTACTATTCAATCCCCTCACTGATTTAATTAATGAGTGGCTATTTTTGAATGGTTTCGTTTTGATTGGGAAAGCTCTGTGAAAACGGACAGCTCCCGCTTGTAGGTGCCTCTTAATCTCATAGCTTGTCTTTTGTGATTTTTTCCCATATCTTCTGAGTTTTTCCTTAAATCGATATCTATCGGTGTTATGCTGACTTCTTGACGAAGACCTTTCAGCTTCTTCATTTCTATTCTTTCCGCGTTGGTTATGTAGATGGTTTTGTTTTAACCCACATGAAGTTTCCTTGTGTAAGTTTTTGTTATCGAATCTAGGGGGAATGGGGGCTACATTCGTTGTTTTATACTAATGGCATATATATATTATTCTTTTATGCTTCCTGTTTATAGTTCTTAGATTGTATGTAGAACATCTTTCCTTGGAGTGTGGATTTTTCTTCCCCTAAGTGGCTGATGTAGCCGCAAGAAGATACTGTCAAACCGGATCTTACCATCCCTTGTATATGGTAGCTTTTATTATCTATTACCCCTTATTTTAGTACTCTTCTTTTATAGGTAGATCTTATCTTAAATTCAATTTATGCCAGTTTGGTTGATTCCTTTAATAATTTTTCGTAGTCGATGATTCTTTTTATTTTAGTTGCTGTTCTAGCTTGAAAAAGTGGATACCTATATGGCGTCGAGCTTATTTGCATTATATCATCCGCAAATTGTAGGTTTAGGTTATCTTCCATGACTGTTTTAGTTATGTTTGCTATATAGATGACATACCACGTGGGGCTAAGACACCCTCCTTGTGGAACTCATCGGATTTTGGGTTGTGATGCTCTTTAGTTTTGAGATCTATATTAAGCAGTTCGACTGGATGGGGTGACCGGTTTGTTGGTCCTTATATAGCCATCTAACGTCCGCAAAGAGTGGACCACCAGACATGGCTAAATGTGGTAATGGCATCGTGATGGTGGTGTTTTCCCTTGCAGACTGGGAGTGAAGGTGGTCGCGGCCGAGGGGGATCGGGTGCCGACGAGTCCGGGATCGAGAACAGCTTTCCTTCACGACGGGCTACCGACGCCGCCCCGAGCAGCAGCTCCGTTGGCATCAGGAGTACAACGTTAGATCCCTTGCAAGTAAGAAGCACACAATGTGTAAATAAGGTATACTCACGCACACATGGCTTATGTAAGGCATCTACACATTAATTCTGTTCAAAAATCAACTTTGTTTTATTTGCATAAGTTTATGTACATTTTCCCATGTTTTTTGACCGGAAAAAGCCGTAAATCGCAACTATTTTGACTTAGAAAGCTAGAGAAGCATTGCCGCATTGAGCTTTAAATGTTCTGCATTAAAATCGGCCTAAAACACCAGTTCCGGGTTTCTCTAATCATCGTTTGCACTATAACTATATAAACAAGAGAGCGAACAACAAAATAAACACCGAATAAAATGTTTTTAATCCTCCTTCGAACATACACAACGATGATAGCCTTGGAACAAGAAATGGCACATTGGTACATACAAAGACTTCATAAATACCACAAGCTAAAGGATATCCAACCAGGAAACATTCAGCGAGAGTTGTGGTAGATTGCCCAGTTGATACCTGCCGATAGACTGACAGTACGCGGAGATTCTTCGATATCAGCTGTGCGCCCACGGAACTCCCTCACCTCCTTGCTCGATACCATTGTGAAGTATGCAACTTGCAGATGGTTTTCTAGATTCCGTTATCTCCTGAAAAATGATAGTTAATTATTATTAAGTTATTAGTATTATTTATTACTCATATGCTCTTTCATTTGATATTTAATTTGTTGCTCTATCTTTCTTTAATCAAAGGTTATAATGCAAAACATGATTCAAGGGACCCTGAAAATGGGGGCTTTTGGCTGATTTCATGACATAAAATGTAAAGCTTCATGCAGCAATGCTCCCCAACATCCCCCGAGGTTAAAATTGTTGTGATTTTCGGCTTTACAGGTCAAAAAGGATGAGAAAATGTACAGAAACCTATAGAAAAAAGTTGATATTTGAACACAGATAGCCACACATGAGGGACACCGATGCACATACTATGCATGTAAGAAATACTGGCGCACACATGAGGGACACCGATGCACATACTATGCATGTAAGAAACACTGGCGCACACATGAGGGACACCGATGCACATACTATGCATGTAAGAAACACTGGCGCACACATGAGGGACACCGATGCACATACTATGCATGTAAGAAACACTGGCGCACACATGAGGGACACCGATGCACATACTATGCATGTAAGAAACACTGGCGCACACATGAGGGACACCGATGCACATACCTTGCATGTAAGAAACACTGGCGCACACATGAGGGACACCGATGCACATACTATGCATGTAAGAAACACTGGCGCACACATGAGGGACACCGATGCACATACCTTGCATGTAAGAAACACTGGCGCACACATGAGGGACACCGATGCACATACTATGCATGTAAGAAACACTGGCGCAACAGTATGCATACAATATACACATTGAGGGTGATATTAAGCCTCTCTCCCCCACGCCTAAACTGTTTGAAATTAAGCCACGAGTGAGCACCGACTACAAGAAACATATACACGGTCTAAAAACACAGTCAACATACCTAAGTCGCGTGCTCTCAATTATTCTTGCTTATGACTTTCAAAACTTTCCAGAAGTGGGGTCAATCCGACCCACAGTTAGTTTTATTTTAATAATTCCAGGACTAACCTTGGGAGGACCTTGGCAATTATATCATTCGAAAGAGAATGTAAAACAACCTTAGAGTTTCCAATTTCGTTAGAATCGGTCGAATAGTTACGAACTTATTGACAAATCATTCCAGAACTAACCTTGGGAGGACCTTGGCAATTATATCATTCGAAAGAAAATGTAAAACAACCTTAGGGTTTCAAATTTCATTAGAATCGGTCGAATAGTTACGATCTTATTGGCAAATAATTCCCGAACTAACCATGGGAAGACCTAGGTAATTATACCAGTCGAAAGAGAATGTAAATCAACATAGGGGTTTCAACTTTCGTTAGAATCGGTCGAATAGTTACGATGTTATTACCAAAAGACCTATTTAAAAGTAAAATGGTTACCATCTGACCGACGACCTACGGACCGACATTACAACTTATAGAATCGCGTGCCTGCGACTAAGACCCCAAGCATCAAAGTGTTCCCCTCCATTAATTTTGTGACTTACACATTAACAACCTCTGTCACCGAATCCCTGACCAGGAGGAGATTCAAGTCTGTATTCACAGGTCCTTGTCTATTGATACGAACGCGTCCCTTAGATTCATAAAATGGCTTCGCTCCTCTTTCATTCCTCTCTCGTCACCTTCTCTTTAATACTCGATGTCAACCATAAGATTTAATCGCTCTTTAATCAGGATTAGTTGCCTTTTCAAATCAAGATCACATGCTGTTCCCAAACAAGATTATTCAACTTTCCTGACAAGAATTACCTAACCACATTTTGTAACCAAGATTAGACGCATTTGCCAGGATTAATGATCTTACCTAGACCTAAAATAAGAACATTTTCTAACCACGATTAGTCTTAATTTACCAGGATTAATTACCTTTCATAACGAGAAATAACGACATTTTCTAACCAAGATTAGTGGTAATTTACCAGGATTAATGACCTTTCATACCAGAAATAACTACATTTTCTAACCAAGATTAGTTGTAATTCGCCAGGATGAATTACCTTTGCTAACCACAAACAACCACATTTTCTACCCAGGATTATCCATAATTTCGTAGCATCAATTACCTTTCCTAACCAGAAATAATCAGATTTTTCAAACCAAGAATAGTCATAATTTACCAGAATTAATTAATATCTTTCCTAACCAGAAATGGCCACATTTTCTAACCAAGATTATTTGTAATTTGCCATGATTAATTACCTATCCTAACTAAAAATAAGAAATTTTCTAATTAAGATTAACCGTAATTTACGAGGATTAATTACCTTTCCTAACCAGAAATAACCACATTTTCTAACCATGATTAGTTGTATTTTGCCATGATTAATTACCTATCCTAACTAAATATAAGAACTTTTTCTAATTAGGATTAGTCGTAATTTACCAGGATTAATTACCTTTCCTAACCAGAAATACCGATTTTTATAATTTGTCGTAATTTACCAGGATTAATTACCTTTCCTAACCAGAAATAACCACATTTTTCAAACCAGGTTTAATAATTTAACCAGGATTAGTTGCGTTGTGTAATATCTTGTTAAGCCGAACCCTCTCCTAAATGCCCCCCGGAGTTCCCGGTTAAAGGGATCCGCTGCCCCCGTCTATCCACCCTTTATCCCGTTTTCATTATTTCCTTTTTATTCTATATTTACTTCTGTCTGTTCTCTCCCGCATCCTGACTTTGGTTTAAAAACAAAAGGACGCCCCCCTTCGGATTACACGCGTTATCCGACGTTCTCTCCCGTAGATTTCAGTGATTGCCCCATCGGAGGTCCTGCCCCGCTCCCCCGCCGGGGACCAGTGCCCCGGGGCGGGGTCCCGCGGGGGGAGTGCCGGCCGCCTCTCGCTCCCAACCTGTCACTCCTCCCGCCTTAGCACCACCCCGGCCGTCATCCGATCCATGATCCTCTCGGTGCGACCCCAGGCCCCGCAGGGGGGTGGGATCACCCCGGAGGACGTGTGTGGGGGCTGCCCCGTCCAGGAGGGTACGGATCCCCCGATTTCCATATTCGAAGGTGAGTTCCACACGACCATCTGAGGGTGGTTGTTTTTTCAGTGTTCCGGAGTGGGATTCGAAAATTAAGGATGGATCTGGAAAGGGAGCGGATGCCCCCCCCCCCTCTCAGAGTTATGGGGGACTATATCTTATGTATGGGTTTTTGCCTGTCGTAAAAAGGGGCGTGGGAAGCTGGGGGCTGGGGCACGTGAGGCAACAAAAATAAGGAGGGGAGCCGAATTGGAGTGGGACGAGACGGGGATTGTAGGAGCGCGGGGGGGGGGGAAATTCCCCTCCCCACCGTATTAAATAGACATGATCCTTACATTCTTCTTAAAAGTCTCAATTTGCCTTGCTTATTCTTGAAAAATCCCGATTTGCCTTGTTTCTTCTCGAAAAGTCTCATTTTGCCTTGCTTCTTGAAAAGTCTCAATTTGTCTTGCTTCTTGAAAACTCAGTTTGCCTTGTTTCTTCTCGAAAAGTCTCAATTTGCCTTGCTTCTTCTAGAAAAGTCTCAATTTGCCTTGGTTCTTCTTGAAACGTCTCGATTTGCCTTGATTATTCTTGAAAAGTCTCGATTTGTCTTGCTTCTTTAAAAATCTCGATTTGCCTTGATTCCCCTGGAAAAGTCTCAATTTGCCTTCATTCTCATTGAAAAGCCTTACTTTGATTTCATTCTTCTTTAAAAAAAAGTTACGTGATCTTCATCATCCTTGAAAGGCCTTACTTTGTCTTAATTCTACTTCAAAACTTTACTTTGCCTTCATTATCCTTAAACCCCCTTTATTTGTCTTCATTTTCCTTAAAAAGCCTTATTTTGTCCTCATTATTTTTCAAAATTCTTAATTTGCCTTCATTCTCCTTGAAACCCTTACTTTGTGTTCATTTTCCTTCATAAACCGCCCTTTGCCATCATTCTTCATCACAAACCTTACTTTGTCTTCATTCTCCTTGAAAAGCCTTACTTTACCTTTAATCTTCTTGAAAAACCTTACTTTGCCATCATTATATTCGGAAAGCCTTACTTTGCCTTCATTCTTCTTCAGAATTATCAATAAAAAAAACAACTTTCCTTCGTCATCGTTATTTATTTGGCCGTCTTAATTTCCCTTTGCTATTTACTAAAAAAAAGCCTTCATGTACCTTTTTGTTCTACAGAAGCCTTACCTTGCCTTCATTATTTATCAAATATACATATTGTGACTTTTTCTTTCTAAGAAGCCCTTCTTTGGCTTTGTTCGAAGACTTGCGTTCATTCCTCATCAGTAGCCATTAATTTGCCTTCTTTCTGTATTAAGAAAAAATATTTTTTGTTCCTTCTTATTAAGGCTTGATTTGCGTTCGTCCTTTTTCTACATCATCGTATCTTGTCACGCCACTACTGGGGCACCGAAGGGATGAGGCTTTTGCTTCCAATAGGTCTTAGTCTTAACAACGTTTGCCTTTGTTCTTTACTAAGAGTATTTAATTCGCCTTTGCTCTTTACAAAGGATATTGAGTTTGCTTGCGCTCTCTACTAAGGATATTTAGTTTGCCTTTGCTCTTATTAAGAATATTTAGTTTACCTTCGCTCCTTGCTAAGAATATTTAGCTTGCCTTTGCGTTTATCTAGAATATTTAGTTTACCTTCGCTCTTTACTAAGAATATTTAGTTTGCCTTCGCTCTTGACTAAGAATATTTAGTTTGCTTTCGTTCTTTATTAAGAATATTTAGTTTGAATTCACTCGTTACTAAGAATATTTAGTTTGCCTTCACTCGTTACTAAGAATATTTAGTTTGCTTTCGTTCTTTACTAAGAATATTTAGTTTGCCTTCGCTCTTGACTAAGAATATTTAGTTTGCTTTCGTTCTTTACTAAGAATATTTTAGTTTGCCTTCACTCGTTACTAAGAATATTTAGTTTGCCTTCACTCGTTACTAAGAATATTTAGTTTGCCTTCGTTCTTTACTAAGAATATTTAGTTTGCCTTCACTCATTACTGAGAATATTTAGTTTGCCTTCGCTCTTTACTAAGAATATTTAGTTTGCCTTGACTCGTTACTGAGAATATTTAGTTTGCCTTCACTCTTTACTAAGAATATTTAGTTGGCCTTCACTCGTTACTAAGAATATTTAGTTTGCTTTCGTTCTTTACTAAGAATATTTAGTTTGCCTTCACTCGTTACCGAGAACATTTAGTTTGCCTTCGCTCTTTACTAAGAATATTTAGTTTGCCTTCACCATGAAATGCGTCCCTATTTTTTTTCATCTCTTTGTTCTTGCATGAACCGGTTTCGACACGGTAACGAAATTTTGAGACATTGTAACGAATGCATTACCCCCCCCCCCCCAAGAAGAATATCAACAAGTTTAATATATAAATAAAAGAAATTATACCACTTTTCAGGGAAATTTGCAATCGAAAAGTATTTATAACCCATACAATTTGAAAACTAATAGTCAATAGTATAACTTTTTGGCTTAATAACACTACTCAAACTATGATAGTTTTTGCAGAGGTTCAAACAAACTTCGGATGTAATTTTGTTCTTATCGTTGCAAGACTCCATTTGATCGATTTTTGGGGTGTGTCTTTTATGGAAGCGAACCTTCAGTTCCTGCCATAAATTTTGTCTCGGTTTCAGGTCTGGCGACGTTGATAACCATTACCAAACACTTATTTTAGGTTCCTCCAGCCAGGAAGAAACTAATCATCGTCATCATCATCTTCACTTCACTAACTCTATAATTTAAGCAGATTTTTTATTTTAGTATTTGAATAATAATTTCATCTTAGTTTGGTAATGACTTTTTATCAAAGTTATTTCTAATAATTCTTTTATAATATCAAAAAATAAAATGGGGAAGTTCAGAAATAAATAAAAGTGTCGAGATTTTGTGAAGTTTTTACAACCCAAAGAATTACAAATGGTGAAGTTCAGAAAATTTATTTTTATATATCTTCTTCTATAACTATATTTTAGCAACGTGATATTTTGAAAGGAGGGAAATTTAGTTCCTTTTTAAAATTATTATAATTGGCGAAGTTCGAAAATTTATAAAAATTTAACCATGGCTGCATTTTTTTAATTTAAAATTTTAATCTTAGTAGCGAAGCGCAAGCTCCCCCCCGTGGGTGGAGTGGCGAATCCATTGCCTGGTTTATGTCTATGTTTGGGATCGTTGTTATGTTCAAAGACTCATCTTGCCAGACTTAGCCTTTGAGCAACACTTGAGATAATCTTCAACAATCTTTGTATTATTCATCGTTCCGTCGATTCGAAGTGGACCAACGCTTTGTTGAACAGAAACTGCGTCATAACATAGTAGGTCCACTTCCTTGTTTTACTGTGGGACCAGTAGAGCTCTTGGTAGCCGAGTGGATACGGCGTTGGTCTGCCAATGTCGTGGTACCGCGTAAGGGTTCGATCCCGGGAAGAGCGGACACAAAACGTCAGCGCACGTTGAGATCTGGTTACCCATTGGTGGACGCGCTGTGCTCAACCGTGTATTCGGGTGGGTAGATCTTACACTTCTCATCACATACATAGCCAATTACAACACTCCTTTCTTTCCTCTCCCGTCTTCGAAGCACAACACCCACCTTCTGTTCCAAGGAATCCTGCAGATGGGTATCTATCTATATCCACATACATCTGGTGTCAAAACATAATACTTTCTGACACCTCTTTCCTAAGAAGACCCGCCCCCTGTTTCCCTCTTGCTCACCAGCGATTGTCACACTGACCTTTATGTTTATTTCATTATTCGGTCGGGATTCGCCTGGATAAAGGCAAGTTGGCAAAATACTACTACTGTGAGAACAGTGTTTTGAGAAGACCAGCCTGACCACTTTGACCTCAAACATACCTGACATTTGTGCAGAGCAACTCAATCTTCGTTTCAGCTGACGAGAGCGAATGACTCCGAACGATCGTTGCGAGTATTTCCGAAGGGGTTGGAATTTTACAATAAAGGTGTTTCCTTGGGACGATGTTCCTGAATTTCCGCTCTATGCAACATATTGGACAATGTTCAAACTTACATCAACTCCTTCCTCACCTGACTGATCATTCGTCTCCCTTCTACATCTTTTCCCCGTCACATTTGAAATAAATAAACTTCAAATAAATATATTGAACTTCAAATTTAAAAATATGACTTTCATATTAAAATAATTGAACTTCAAATTTATAAAGTTGACTTTCATATTTAAAAAAAAAAATGAATTTATAATGTTGACTTTCTAATTAAAATACTTTGAATTCAAATTTTAAATGTTGACCTTCATTTTTTAAAAGTTGGATTTCAATTCTTTTTAAATCGACTTTCAAATTTTAAAAGTTGATTTTCACTTTAAAATAAATGAATTTTCCCCGCCTCGGGAGTAACCCGTATTTAGGAGTCGAGCCATTTCAGCGCCTGATATTCCCTTCTCCAAAGCCTTGCAACCTTTAATTGGTAGTGAACCTATCTTTTATTTCAGTTACTTTTATCTTTTTACAACAATTTATTTCGTTTTTTTCACAGATCTCTTAATTTTACACCCATAAAATACCATTATTGCAATTTTACATTATAAAATATTTTTGCAGTGCAGTATTTGAAAAAATACTCACTTGGTTACTAAGGGCTGAGTTATGTATGGGAACGGTTGCTAGGGGCGCGAAAGAGCTGGCAATGAGGATATGATGAGAAGAAATCCCACAAGCTACGAAAATATGCTATTTAACGTCACAGGTCACGGTAGAGTGTTGGCCGAAATGTGAGAAACGTTCGGAAGATGATTGATGGAGAAATTTCTTTTCTCCAATTTTAAGCAGTTTATCATTACAACCGCTTATGGTAACTAATACTGTAGATATGACTCTAAAGAATGTTTTTATTTATAAAAGCTGGTATTTTATGAAGAAATAAGTGCCTGAGAAAACACTAGGTTATTTTTGCGTAGGTTGGTGGCGAAATTAGTGCTGTTGACGTTACTCACATTCAGATATTACATTTTTTAATTGAATTTCATTTGTTTTAAATTGAAAGTCACTTTTTTATGTTGAAAGTCAGCTTTTTTAAGTTGAAAGTCAACATTTTAAATTTTAAATCTAAGTATTTTAATTTGAAAGTCAACTTTTTAAATTTGAAGTTCATTTTTTAAAATATGAAAGTAAACTTTTAAAATTAGAAGTTCATTTTTTTTAAATATGAAAGTAAACTTTATAAATTTGAAGTTCATTTTTTTAAATATGAAAGTAAACTTTTTAAATTTGGAGTTCATTTTTTAAAATATGAAAGTAAACTTTTTAAATTTGAAGTTTATTTTTAAAATATGAAAGTAAACTTTTTAAATTTGAAGTTTATTTTTAAAATATGAAAGTAAACTTTTTAAATTTGAAGTTTATTTTTAAAATATGAAAGTAAACTTTTTAAATTTGAAGTTTATTTTTTTAAATATGAAAGTAAACTTTATAAATTTGAAGTTCATTTTTTTAAAATATGAAAGTAAACTTTATAAATTTGAAGTTCATTTTTTTAAAATATGAAAGTAAACTTTTTAAATTTGGAGTTCATTTTTTAAAATATGAAAGTAAACTTTTTAAATTTGAAGTTTATTTTTAAAATATGAAAGTAAACTTTTTAAATTTGAAGTTTATTTTTAAAATATGAAAGTAAACTTTTTAAATTTGAAGTTTATTTTTTTAAATATGAAAGTAAACTTTTTAAATTTGAAGTTCATTTTTTTAAAATATGAAAGTAAACTTTATAAATTTGAAGTTCATTTTTTTTAAATATGAAAGTAAACTTTTTAAATTTGGAGTTCATTTTTTAAAATATGAAAGTAAACTTTTTAAATTTGAAGTTTATTTTTAAAATATGAAAGTAAACTTTTTAAATTTGAAGTTTATTTTTAAAATATGAAAGTAAACTTTTTAAATTTGAAGTTTATTTTTTTAAATATGAAAGTAAACTTTTTAAATTTGAAGTTCATTTTTTTAAAATATGAAAGTAAACTTTATAAGTTTGAAGTTCATTTTTTTAAAATATGAAAGTAAACTTTTTAAATTTGGAGTTCATTTTTTAAAATATGAAAGTAAACTTTTTAAATTTGAAGTTTATTTTTAAAATATGAAAGTAAACTTTTTAAATTTGAAGTTTATTTTTTAAATATGAAAGTAAACTTTATAAATTTGAAGTTCATTTTTTTAAATATGAAAGTAAACTTTTAAATTTGGAGTTCATTTTTTAAAATATGAAAGTAAACTTTTTAAATTTGAAGTTTATTTTTAAAATATGAAAGTAAACTTTTTAAATTTGAAGTTTATTTTTAAAATATGAAAGTAAACTATTTAAATTTGAAGTTTATTTTTAAAATATGAAAGTAAACTTTTTAAATTTGAAGTTTATTTTTAAAATATGAAAGTAAACTTTTTAAATTTGAAGTTTATTTTTAAAATATGAAAGTAAACTTTTTAAATTTGAAGTTTATTTTTTTAAATATGAAAGTAAACTTTTTAAATTTGAAGTTCATTTTTTTAAAATATGAAAGTAAACTTTATAAATTTGAAGTTCATTTTTTTTAAATAGGAAAGTAAACTTTTTAAATTTGGAGTTCATTTTTTAAAATATGAAAGTAAACTTTTTAAATTTGAAGTTTATTTTTAAAATATGAAAGTAAACTTTTTAAATTTGAAGTTTATTTTTAAAATATGAAAGTAAACTTTATAAATTTGAAGTTCATTTTTTTTAAATATGAAAGTAAACTTTTTAAATTTGGAGTTCATTTTTTAAAATATGAAAGTAAACTTTTTAAATTTGAAGTTTATTTTTAAAATATGAAAGTAAACTTTTTAAATTTGAAGTTTATTTTTAAAATATGAAAGTAAACTTTATAAATTTGAAGTTCATTTTTTTAAATATGAAAGTAAACTTTTTAAATTTGGAGTTCATTTTTTAAAATATGAAAGTAAACTTTTTAAATTTGAAGTTTATTTTTTAAAATATGAAAGTAAACTTTTTAAATTTGAAGTTTATTTTTAAAAATATGAAAGTAAACTTTTTAAATTTGAAGTTCATTTTTTAAAAATATGAAAGTAAACTTTATAAATTTGAAGTTCATTTTTTAAAAATATGAAAGTAAACTTTTAAAATTAGAAGTTCATTTTTAAAAAATTTGACAGGGAACAGCTATAATAATTTTTGTGTTATTTTTAATAAATCTAAGGATCCTCCGGACTCGAACGAGGGAGATTTATAGTTGTCCCCAAACCCCTAAACTTTCTTATTATTAACGGTACTGTAGATTTAGGCACATTTAGTTATTCCGAAATCTTCTCATAGCTCTTCTTGGATTTGAGTAGAATAAAACTATCAAGAAATAGTAGTTAGAATGTTCTAGACTCTAGACTATTCTTGAATAGTCCAAATTATAAATAGGTCAGAATTAACTACTCGTTTTACTTCGAAATTCTGCCATAATTTAAACCATATAAATTAAACAGTGAGGTGAAAATCGTATGAATAATTTTGGATTGCAAATTTTCGTAAATGTCTGAATTCTTTTATTTTTCTATCAAACTTGTTGAAAATTCGTGGTGGTGTGTATTCATACATACACTTCAATACCACTAAATTTCATTACCCTACAATAAACAGTTCATTAACTATAGCGAAATAATTTTGTATTAGGTAGGAATATGAAGAATACCTTCTGAAACAATTGTATGTAATTTGTCTTTCTTCTTCAGAAGGCTTAGTTGGCCTTGTTCTTTAGAGGCCTTACTTTGCCTTGGTACTGTATTAAGAAGACAGTTTGCCTTCAGATTTTTATTTCATACCGTTTTAAGTGGGGGATATAGGTTGAGATATTAGAAGCATTAATTTAATTTTTTCATCAAAAGCCTTACTTTTGATTCCTTCAAATTAGGGTTACACTGATATATCGGCAAGCTATCGGTATTGACCCTTTTGGCCGAGATATCAACTTGATTATCGGCTGATCTTATATGAATTCTATTATTGTTGAGAGGAATTTGACATCGAGTCAATATGAGTTGGTACAACATATACTTCTCTAATCGTGTCTCACTACATTATTTTTCGGGGGTTTTCCTTCACTTCTATGAATATTGTAAACTTCAAAACTTTATAAAATTTATCAATAATTATAATGATTGATATATAAAGACAATATGCCGTGTTGCAAATTCCATGATTCCAATGAGAAGATATTTCAAATAAGTAAATACAGTTTGTAATAAGAACAGGCAACTAAAATTAAACAAATCAATAAAAATATATATTGGTAGAATAACATTACAAGAGAATTTAATTTAGTACAGATATGTTATTTAATATATTTTGTTACTTAGTAAGAATACCTACCACTAACATATGACGAGACAGAAAATAATACTTGTTTAGTAGGTACAAATGTAACATTTCTTGATTTCCTTTTCAAATCTAGACAGTTATTGGGAAAAACATTGGACCTACAAAGACATGAGTAAATACTCCCTTCTATTCTTTGTTTTAAAAAGGAATTTTAAAAATTACAGATTTGTTAAACATTTTTTTTTAAGATATTTAAAAAAAAAAGAAGTTCTTGATTCATAATGTAATACAGTAATATCTCATCTTAACAATTCAAATATCCGATTGTTAATAGAGGTATTGTTAACTGGGAGATTAATTTAGATAGACGTAATGTTAATTAAAATCGGTGGTTACGTTCTCACTGATGAAATTTGCCATAAAAAATTAAAAATGTTAATGAGCAATGGAACAATAATTTAGGTGTAATAAACGATTTAATAGATATTAACATTTACTTAATCGTTTTTTTACAAATATAGGCCTACAGTCATTAACATATTTACCGGCTTTGTGTACATTTATGATCTTATATTTTGTTTATAAAGTTATTGTTTTTCGTTTCGTTGTGTCATTAGTTTCTCCTGCTATACCGTATATACTTTCCTTTTGGCCTATTGGAAGGGGGGATTGCAAAAGTTTCGAGTCAAAATACCTAGTAGTGAGAGAATGTGAACCCAATATGCACATAGGACGCCAATCTGAATGATATTACGACCAGCCAATGGCTTCGCGGGGGGAGCTTGCGCTTCGCTACTAAGATTAAAATCTAAAATCTAAAAAAAAACAGCCATGGTTAAATTTGTATAAATTTTCTGAATTTTGCCAATTATAACAATTTTAAAAAGGAACTCTTAAACTAAATTTTTTCCCCTTTTAAAATATCACAAAATTTCGATACTTATATTTATTTCTGAACTTCGCCATTTTGTTTTTTGATATTATAAAAAAATTATTAGAAATAACTTTGATAAAAAAACATAAGTCATAACCAAACTAAGATGAAATTATTATTCAAATACTCAAAAAAATCCCCTTCTTAAATTATAGAGTTAGTGATGATGATGTTGATGATGATGATGATGATGATGATGATAATGCACACAGCTGATTGAGCTGAAGAAAGTGAACATACGGACATACCAGACATTATGTATAGATTGCAATACATAATATTACATATCCCAACTTTTAAACTAAAGTAATAAATATGAATGTTTAGCATTTATTTGGTGGAGTTAACTATTAAATTTCCGTTAACCGGCAAATTGTTAATTGAGGTATTACTATATTCATTAGTAGCAGTAAATTTATGAACTTTCTGCGTTACTTTAAATAATTGAATAAATTACACTAATCAACAATGATTTTGCTAGTTGGATATTAGCTTGTGATTTATACTAAATCGAGAATGCTGATTCCGAATCTGTAATCAGAATTGTTTTAGCACGTAAGGTTCCTGAGTTACGCCCATACTCTTTATTTACACATATGGGCAGTGTTGCTTCGGCTACCATAGTGAGAGGATGTGTTGTGTGTGTGTTTAGTTCCTGCGTTACACTCCTTCTTTATCACATCAAATTTAGCCATTATAGTATTGGTGTTGAAATGGTATTTACATACAGTAATTAATTGCATTTTTCTTTCAGATTTATTTCTCAATTAATTTGTAAATGAACTAAGATTGTACAAAAGTATATAACAGGATATATACAAACTAAGTTGAAAACATGAATCGGCGAGGATGTGTAAATAGCCCAGACAACTTTTGTTATATGTGTAAGATATACTCCAAGCAACCAGCGGAAAAAATTAGCTAAAATTGTGAAAATGGATACAATTATTATTATTTTGCTTGTAAAGTTGGTGACCAAGACAAGCCCTGGGCACCTCACAAATCTTGTACTGTATGTTATACGGGGTTCACACAGTGGTTAAATGGCAAACGGAAGGGTATGCCTTTTTCTGTACCAATGGTGTGACGTGAGCCAACAAATCATGTTTTTGATTACTACTTTTGTATGACAGATATTGCGGGATTCTCAAATAAAAACAAGTCAAAAATTGTATATCCAGATTGTTAGTCAGCTATAAAACCAGTCCCCCATAATATGGAGATGCCAATCCCAGTTCCTCCATCAGCTAGTGCAGTTAAAGAAGATGATTCATCGCCTGAAGAGGAGGATAACAATGACGATGAAATGTACATATGAGGATGATTCTAAGGAAAAGAAGATCCAGTTGCTAAATCAAGAAAGATTGAATGATTTGGTGAGGGATTTGTCAGTGTCAAAGAAAAGGCAGAACTGTTGGGCTCCAGACTACAGCAATGGAATCTTCTAGAGGACGGTGCAAAAATATCTACTTTCCGGAAACGCCATGAGGCCTTAGCTGCCTTCTATTAAGAAGAAGATGGTGCTTGTTTCTGTACTGATGTTAATGGCCTCATGAATCAGCTAGGAAACGAGCATTTACCTGATGAATGTAAACTATTCATCGATGCAAGCACTGCTAGCCTCAAAGCTGTGTTGCTACACAATGGTAACAAAAAACCTTCAATTACTGTCGCACTTATCGTAGGGATGATAGAGACATATGACTCAATGAAATTTATTTTGGAAGGTGTTCATTACTCGCATCATAAGTGGAATACCTGTGGTGATCTAAAGTTAATTTCTTTACTTCTTGGACTGCAGCTAGGAAATACAAACTAAAAATAAAGAATCAAAATCCCACAGAAGATACAGACTCTCATCCTAACACTACTACCCAAACTATTCAACCCATTTCTAGTGAAAACCAAGATGGCAATCAAGTCAATAGGTAATGCAAAAACGAATCATTTTATTTATGCAGATGACATTGCACTAATTGCAACATCTGCAAGTGGTCTAAATAAATTAATTAACGTTTGTAATGATTTGGGGATAAAAAATGATATAAAATTTAATAGTTCTAAAAGTGCGGTGCTAGTTTTTAAGTCTAAATTTCTTAAATGTTGTAAATATGATAGTTTTAAGCTAGGTAATGATACAATTCCAATAGTGAGCAATATAAAGTATTTAGGGCATATAATTAGTGATGATCTCAAAGACACATTAGATATAGAACGCCAGCGTAACAAGCTGTATAGACAAAGTAACATGATTATTAGACATTTCGGACATTGTACTGAAAGTGTAAAAATTAAACTGTTTAGGTCTTATTGTGAGTCAGTTGACGCAGCTCATCTATGGTGGAATTATGCAAACGCTACCCATAGTAGATTTATTGTTGCTTATAACAATTGTCTCAGAATTCTGTATTGTAGAGCTAGTCCGATGTATGTATGTAGAAATATACCTTCGCCTAAAGAAGTAATCAGAAAACTTGTAATTGTTTTTTTAAATAGGTTAGAAAGCAGCTCAAATAAAATTGTGTCTGGTATTTTTCACTCAGACTGTAGGTATCTTTCTGAAATTACCACTCACATGATAAATATTACCCATTGCATTAATCCGGCAATATTAAATATTAGTAGATTGACAGTTCATGTAAATAGGTGAATAAGTATTAGCAGTAAGATAGTGGTAATTTTAGTTGTTAAGGTAAATATAATCTTTTGGTGCCTTTTGGATAAGTAATATCGAAATTTTATTCTTCAAAATTGTAATGTATTTTTATTTTTTTATGGATCACCGAAATCCGCAATAAAGTTGTTTTTTTGTTTGTTGTTTGTTTATGCCTATGTAACAGCCGTGAAGACAGGATACATTATATTGCCAAAAAGTGGCCCGAAAGAGAAGAACACAGAGTTGGCCGATACAATGTGAAGCACATGCCTTTGGTACATCCACAGAAGATCTACCTTCCACCACTTCATTTCAAACTTGGCCTTATCACGAATTTTGTTAAAGCAATGGCCCATGATTCTGATGGATTCCAGTATCTCAAAGATAAATTTGGTGCAAAGAAAACCGATGCTAAACTTAAAGCTGGCATTTTTGTAGAGCCGGAGATCAGAGAATTGATACGTGACAGGGAGTTCAGAAATAAACTAACTCCACTTGAGTTGGCAGCATGGGATTCATTTGTCCATGTAGTGCAGAACTTCCTTGGTAATCATAGGGCTGAAAACTATGAAGAACTAGTGGACAACATGCTAAAGGCCTATCAACGAATGGGATGTCGGATGTCTCTTAAGATGCATTTCTTGCATTCGCATCTAGATTTCTTTCCATCTAATATGGGTGATATTAGTGAGGAACATGGGAAAAGGTTCCACCGAGATATCATAATTATAGAAAGCAGGTATCAAGACCGCTTCAAAGAGAACATGATAGGTGACTACTGCTGGTTCCTACGACGGGAGGATCCTATATCGACGTACAAGCGCAAGAGTCTCAAACATTTTTGAAGAAATTTATAGTTAGGTGAGTACTACCTCTTTTATATGTAATACATATCTTATCTGGGTCTGCAAAACACGTACATAATGCCAAATAGGGTGCCCCGATTCCAAACCACTGCCAAAAAACGTCTCTTTCTTCTCAAACTCGTAATAATTATATCATTAATTGATCCAAAGTGACAAAGTGAGCCATATAGCTTAGTTGCATAACTCAGGAACCTTACTTGCTAGGAAAAATCTGAGCACATATCTGGAATCAGCGCACCCAAATTAGTTAGTTACAATAACATTTACTCAAGTAACAGAGACAAAACTAAAACTTGTTAGCTAGTGTTATCAGTGTTTACATACTTCTTTTTTAAACTTATGCAGTAAAATAATGCTTACATCATGCATGTCCATGACCGAATTTGTGCACCCTATACTTAATGGAACTTCTGAGTTATGTGTATATTGCAGTATCAAGTCAAATTATCAGCACCGATATATCGGTTATCGGCCAATTTGCTTATCGGTGCAACCCTACTTCAAACACCTTAATTTATCTTTGCGCTCTTCTCTAGCTGCCTTACTTTGACTTCGGTCTCTCAAATCCTTACTTTGCCTTTGTTCTCATTCATAAGCCTTATCTTCATCCCTTTTTTTTGAAGCTTGCTTAGCCTTTATTCATCATAGAAAGAATTACTTTGCTTTTTTATTTGGTCTTCAGAAGCAATACTTCGTTTGTCTTCAAACTCCTTACTTAGCCTTTCCTCAAAATCATTTCTTTGCCTTTCCTTTTTTTTAAGCCTTATCTTGACTCCTTTCTTCTTCAGGAGCCATATTTTGCCTTTGTTCTTCAAGAATCTTTCTCTGAAGCTGTATTTTATCTTTTATTCCTCATTAGAGTTACTATTCACCTTTCTTCTTCTGAACCCTTGTCTTTTTTATTATGTAAACCTTACTCTCTTTGCCTTTTTGACTTCAGAAACCTTACTTTGACTTCCTACTTAAGAAGCCTTAATTGGACCCCTTTATTTTGACTTCATCCTTCATCGGAAGCCTAAAATGACTTTTATCTTTCGAAAGCATTGTCATGTTTTTATTCTTTCCAAAAAAAGCCTTATTTTGACTTATTTCTTCTTTATACTCATTACTTTCCCTTCGTTCCATAAGCTTTATTTCCCCTTCTTTCTTCATGTTTTATTTTGTACTTCCGAAGCCTTACTTTGCCTTACTTCGAAAGACTTACTTATATTTACTTGTTCTTTCAAACCCTTATCTTGCCTTATTTCGAAGCCCTACTTGAGTTTCTTCTTCAGTAAACTGATTTTTTTTCTTCATAAATTGACTTTACCATCGTTCTTCTTTATAAGCCTTACTCTAAATTTGTTCTTTAGAAGCCTTATGTTGACTTTCTTCATCTTCGCATTGCATGCTTTGATTTTTTGTTCTTCAAGAGCCGTTATTGAACTCTTTCTTCGTCAGAAGATTGTCTTTGTTTTTCATCAAAAAACTTCTTTTGTTATCTTCTTCATAAGCCTTGATTTGACTTCATTAATCTTCAGCAACATTAATTTGCCTTTGTTTTACGTATAACTTTTACCTTGGCTCTGTTCTTCTTGACCCTTACTTTGCCTTTGTTTTGTTTTTGCAGAGGATTTTCTTTTTATTCTGTAAAGCCTTACTTTGCATATTCTTCGAAATCCTTGTTTTGTCTTTTGTCTTCTTTACTTTGTTCTTCTTCAGAAGCCTTACCTTGTTTTATTTTCTACACCCAAACCTGTATTTGCCTTTGTTCTTCAAAAGCCCTATGTTGCCTTTGTTTTCGGTGGAAGCTGTAAATTAACTTTATTCTTCGTCAGAAGCCTTAATTTGATTTTCTTTCTCGGCCGGAATCTCTTTACCTATGTTCTTCATAAGCCTTACTTTCACTTCCTTCCTCACAAGCCGTAGTCTTCCATTCTTAGGTAGAAGCCTTACTTGACTTCCTACCAGAAGCCTTACTTAACTTCCTCCCAGAAGCCTTACTTTACTTCCTCCCAGAAGCCTTACTTGTCTTCCTTCCAGAAGCCTTGCTTGACTTCCTCCCAGAAGTCATACTTGACTTACTTCTAGAAGCCTTACTTAACTTCCTCCCAGAAGCCTTATTTTACTTCCTACCAGAAGCCTTACCTGTCATCTTTCCAGAAGCTTTACTTAACTTCCTCCCAGAAGCCTTACTTGACTTCCTACCAGAAGTCATACTTGACTTACTTCTAGAAGCCTTACTTAACTTCCTCCCAGAAGCCTTATTTTACTTCCTACCAGAAGCCTTACTTGACTTTCTACCAGAAGCCTTACTTAACTTCCTCCCAGAAGCCTTACTTTACTTCCTCCCAGAAGCCTTACTTGACTTCCTACCAGAAGTCATACTTGATTTACTTCTAGAAGCCTTACTTAACTTCCTCCCAGAAGCCTTATTTTACTTCCTACCAGAAGCCTTACTTAACTTCCTCCCAGAAGCCTTACTTTACTTCCTCCCAGAAGCCTTACTTGTCTTCCTTCCAGAAGCCTTGCTTGACTTCCTCCCAGAAGTCATACTTGACTTACTTCTAGAAGCCTTACTTAACTTCCTCCCAGAAGCCTTATTTTACTTCCTACCAGAAGCCTTACCTGTCATCTTTCCAGAAGCTTTACTTAACTTCCTCCCAGAAGCCTTACTTGACTTCCTACCAGAAGTCATACTTGACTTACTTCTAGAAGCCTTACTTAACTTCCTCCCAGAAGCCTTATTTTACTTCCTACCAGAAGCCTTACTTGACTTTCTACCAGAAGCCTTACTTAACTTCCTCCCAGAAGCCTTACTTGACTTCCTACCAGAAGTCATACTTGACTTACTTCTAGAAGCCTTACTTAACTTCCTCCCAGAAGCCTTATTTTACTTCCTACCAGAAGCCTTACTTGACTTTCTACCAGAAGCCTTACTTAACTTCCTCCCAGAAGCCTTACTTTACTTCCTCCCAGAAGCCTTACTTGACTTCCTACCAGAAGTCATACTTGACTTACTTCTAGAAGCCTTACTTAACTTCCTCCCAGAAGCCTTATTTTACTTCCTACCAGAAGCCTTACCTGTCATCTTTCCAGAAGCTTTACTTAACTTCCTTCCAGAAGCCTTGCTTGACTTCCTCCCAGAAGTCATACTTGACTTACTTCTAGAAGCCTTACTTAACTTCCTCCCAGAAGCCTTATTTTACTTCCTACCAGAAGCCTTACTTGACTTTCTACCAGAAGCCTTACTTAACTTCCTCCCAGAAGCCTTACTTTACTTCCTCCCAGAAGCCTTACTTGTCTTCCTTCCAGAAGCCTTACTTAACTTCCTCCCATAAGTCATACTTGACTTACTTCTAGAAGCCTTACTTAACTTTCTCCCAGAAGCCTTATTTTACTTCCTACCAGAAGCCTTACCTGTCATCTTTCCAGAAGCTTTACTTTACTTCCTCCCAGAAGCCTTACTTGACTTCCTACCAGAAGTCATACTTGACTTACTTCTAGAAGCCTTACTTAACTTCCTCCCAGAAGCCTTATTTTACTTCCTACCAGAAGCCTTACTTAACTTCCTCCCAGAAGCCTTACTTTACTTCCTCCCAGAAGCCTTACTTGTCTTCCTTCCAGAAGCCTTGCTTGACTTCCTCCCAGAAGTCATACTTGACTTACTTCTAGAAGCCTTACTTAACTTCCTCCCAGAAGCCTTATTTTACTTCCTACCAGAAGCCTTACCTGTCATCTTTCCAGAAGCTTTACTTAACTTCCTCCCAGAAGCCTTACTTGACTTCCTACCAGAAGTCATACTTGACTTACTTCTAGAAGCCTTACTTAACTTCCTCCCAGAAGCCTTATTTTACTTCCTACCAGAAGCCTTACTTGACTTTCTACCAGAAGCCTTACTTAACTTCCTCCCAGAAGCCTTACTTGACTTCCTACCAGAAGTCATACTTGACTTACTTCTAGAAGACTTACTTAACTTCCTCCCAGAAGCCTTATTTTACTTCCTACCAGAAGCCTTACTTAACTTCCTCCCAGAAGCCTTACTTTACTTCCTCCCAGAAGCCTTACTTGTCTTCCTTGCAGAAGCCTTGCTTGACTTCCTCCCAGAAGTCATACTTGACTTACTTCTAGAAGCCTTACTTAACTTCCTCCCAGAAGCCTTATTTTACTTCCTACCAGAAGCCTTACCTGTCATCTTTCCAGAAGCTTTACTTAACTTCCTCCCAGAAGCCTTACTTGACTTCCTACCAGAAGTCATACTTGACTTACTTCTAGAAGCCTTACTTAACTTCCTCCCAGAAGCCTTATTTTACTTCCTACCAGAAGCCTTACTTGACTTTCTACCAGAAGCCTTACTTAACTTCCTCCCAGAAGCCTTACTTGACTTCCTACCAGAAGTCATACTTGACTTACTTCTAGAAGCCTTACTTAACTTCCTCCCAGAAGCCTTATTTTACTTCCTACCAGAAGCCTTACTTGACTTTCTACCAGAAGCCTTACTTAACTTCCTCCCAGAAGCCTTACTTTACTTCCTCCCAGAAGCCTTACTTGACTTCCTACCAGAAGTCATACTTGACTTACTTCTAGAAGCCTTACTTAACTTCCTCCCAGAAGCCTTATTTTACTTCCTACCAGAAGCCTTACTTGACTTTCTACCAGAAGCCTTACTTAACTTCCTCCCAGAAGCCTTACTTGACTTCCTACCAGAAGTCATACTTGACTTACTTCTAGAAGCCTTACTTAACTTCCTCCCAGAAGCCTTATTTTACTTCCTACCAGAAGCCTTACTTGACTTTCTACCAGAAGCCTTACTTAACTTCCTCCCAGAAGCCTTACTTTACTTCCTCCCAGAAGCCTTACTTGTCTTCCTTCCAGAAGCCTTACTTAACTTCCTCCCATAAGTCATACTTGACTTACTTCTAGAAGCCTTACTTAACTTTCTCCCAGAAGCCTTATTTTACTTCCTACCAGAAGCCTTACTTGACTTTCTACCAGAAGCCTTATTTAACTTCCTCCCAGAAGCCTTACTTTACTTCCTCCCAGAAGCCTTACTTGTCTTCCTTCCAGAACCTTACTTAACTTCCTCCCATAAGTCATACTTGACTTACTTCTAGAAGCCTTACTTAACTTCCTCCCAGAAGCCTTATTTTACTTCCTTCCAGAAGCCTTGCTTGACTTCCTCCCAGAAGTCATACTTGACTTACTTCTAGAAGCCTTACTTAACTTCCTCCCAGAAGCCTTATTTTACTTCCTACCAGAAGCCTTACCTGTCATCTTTCCAGAAGCTTTACTTAACTTCCTCCCAGAAGCCTTACTTGACTTCCTACCAGAAGTCATACTTGACTTACTTCTAGAAGCCTTACTTAACTTCCTCCCAGATGCCTTATTTTACTTCCTACCAGAAGCCTTACTTGACTTTCTACCAGAAGCCTTACTTAACTTCCTCCCAGAAGCCTTACTTGACTTCCTACCAGAAGTCATACTTGACTTACTTCTAGAAGCCTTACTTAACTTCCTCCCAGAAGCCTTATTTTACTTCCTACCAGAAGCCTTACTTGACTTCCTACCAGAAGTCATACTTGACTTACTTCTAGAAGCCTTACTTAACTTCCTCCCAGAAGCCTTATTTTACTTCCTACCAGAAGCCTTACTTGACTTTCTACCAGAAGCCTTACTTAACTTCCTCCCAGAAGCCTTACTTGACTTCCTACCAGAAGTCATACTTGACTTACTTCTAGAAGCCTTACTTAACTTCCTCCCAGAAGCCTTATTTTACTTCCTTCCAGAAGCCTTGCTTGACTTCCTCCCAGAAGTCATACTTGACTTACTTCTAGAAGCCTTACTTAACTTCCTCCCAGAAGCCTTATTTTACTTCCTACCAGAAGCCTTACCTGTCATCTTTCCAGAAGCTTTACTTAACTTCCTCCCAGAAGCCTTACTTGACTTCCTACCAGAAGTCATACTTGACTTACTTCTAGAAGCCTTACTTAACTTCCTCCCAGACGCCTTATTTTACTTCCTACCAGAAGCCTTACTTGACTTTCTACCAGAAGCCTTACTTAACTTCCTCCCAGAAGCCTTACTTGACTTCCTACCAGAAGTCATACTTGACTTACTTCTAGAAGCCTTACTTAACTTCCTCCCAGAAGCCTTATTTTACTTCCTACCAGAAGCCTTACTTGACTTCCTACCAGAAGTCATACTTGACTTACTTCTAGAAGCCTTACTTAACTTCCTCCCAGAAGCCTTATTTTACTTCCTACCAGAAGCCTTACTTGACTTTCTACCAGAAGCCTTACTTAACTTCCTCCCAGAAGCCTTACTTGACTTCCTACCAGAAGTCATACTTGACTTACTTCTAGAAGCCTTACTTAACTTCCTCCCAGAAGCCTTATTTTACTTCCTACCAGAAGCCTTACTTGACTTTCTACCAGAAGCCTTACTTAACTTCCTCCCAGAAGCCTTACTTTACTTCCTCCCAGAAGCCTTACTTGTCTTCCTTCCAGAAGCCTTACTTAACTTCCTCCCATAAGTCATACTTGACTTACTTCTAGAAGCCTTACTTAACTTCCTCCCAGAAGCCTTATTTTTCTTCCTACCAGAAGCCTTACTTGACTTTCTACCAGAAGCCTTACTTAACTTCCTCCCAGAAGCCTTACTTTACTTCCTCCCAGAAGCCTTACTTGTCTTCCTTCCAGAAGCCTTACTTAACTTCCTCCCATAAGTCATACTTGACTTACTTCTAGAAGCCTTACTTAACTTCCTCCCAGAAACCTTATTTTACTTCCTTCCAGAAGCCTTGCTTGACTTCCTCCCAGAAGTCATACTTGACTTACTTCTAGAAGCCTTACTTAACTTCCTCCCAGAAGCCTTATTTTACTTCCTACCAGAAGCCTTACCTGTCATCTTTCCAGAAGCTTTACTTAACTTCCTCCCAGAAGCCTTACTTGACTTCCTACCAGAAGTCATACTTGACTTACTTCTAGAAGCCTTACTTGACTTCCTCCCAGAAGCCTTATTTTACTTCCTACCAGAAGCCTTACTTGACTTTCTACCAGAAGCCTTACTTAACTTCCTCCCAGAAGCCTTACCTGTCATCTTTCCAGAAGCTTTACTCGTTGTCTTACTTCTTCTAAGGCTTTTTTTTTATTCAGAAGCTTACATTGTCCTTGTTCTTATTCAGAATCCTTGCTTTACCTTCTTTCTTGTTTTGATTTGCCTTTTGTGTTGCTTTTCAATTGCCTTACTTGGACCTTTTCAAAAGGCTTACTTTGACGTCTGTCGTCTTCCGATGTCAAATTCTGCCTTTGTCCTTCGGAAGCCTAAGTTTGATATCTTCTTATTCACTTGTCTTGCTTTGCCTTTTTTCCTCTTCAGGAGCCTTAATTTGCCTCCTTTCTTATTAAGAGCCGTTAACTTACTTCTCCTCCATCGCCTAACTTTGCCTTTGTTCTTCCTCAGAAGCCTTCTTTTGACTTCTTCTCAGAGCCTTTATTAACTTCCTTCTTAGTCATAATAATAATAATGATAATATTGATGATGATTGTGATGATAATATTAATTATGATATTGATGATAATGATATTATTAATGATATTATTGATGATGATATTCATGATAATATTAATGATGATATTAATGATATTATTGATGATGATATTCATGATAATATTAATGATGATATTGACGATAATATTAATGATATTATTAATGATGATATTTATGATAATATTAATGATAGTATGAATAATAATATGGTCGAGTCTTCTTTTATTTTATTCGGTAATTTTTCGTCTTCTTTTTTCATTTTACGAAACCTCTTCTTCTTTTTTTTACACCAAGATGCAGATAACCCGCAGAAAAAAAGTAAAGGTGTATTCCAAGACGTCTTTATTTCACCAGGCCATCGCCCGTCTGCAATTTGGCTGAGATTTCCTTTATTTTCCCAGATTCCAGAACGGTCTCCGGGTGTGGTCGGGCCCCCTCCATCACCACCATAGACGAGACCACCCGTTCGGGCCCCACCCACAATATTCCCCCCACCGCTCTCACCCAAAGCCCGGTGGTAGAGAGGCGAGAGGACAAGGCCTCCCCGGTCCCCTCCCTCGGCGCTCTCGGGAACCGTTCAGATGGTCAAGTCCGCGTAGCAGCTAGTCCCGGGGTCGTGTCTCCACCCCCCTCATCGGTGACTGCCCCGAACGCGGAGGAGAAGCGATCGGATTACGTCGTTTACGATATCGAGTGTCTTGTCAAAGAGATCAGCGATTTGGAAGGGGACGAAGCACCTAGCGACAGATCCCAGTCCAAATCACCGTCGGATTCGACGTCCCTATCTTATGAGGTGAGTGTGGGCCCGTTCCCTACTCTCTATTTGCTTGTTTCGTCCCGGGGCGGGGGTCATATTCTTTGGAGTCAGCCCTCGACAGATCCGTGTCCAAATTCCTTTCGGATTCGATGGCCCCATTTCACGAGGTGAGTGTGGACTCGTTCCTTTCTCTCTCAATGCTCGTTTGAGTCATTCTTCTGCATCGCTTTGGTATATCAAGGGTGAAAGGTGTTAGGATGTGTCAATTATCCTCTAAGTATATATATATATATATATACACACACACATTAAATTCCCCCATTGACTCAATTTTATAAACCTCTTTTCACCAACGTTTGGGCGGAAATTTCCTATGTGATCGTAGCATCTTAGTTTTAAGTATAAACAAACCACAACAACCAATAATAGCGATATCGCCACGATGACATCATAGTGACGTCAATTATAAATGACGCTCTCTAATTCTTAGAAATCTCCCGGGCATCAATTTGGATGCATTGATTCCCCGTTGTTTCTAAGCTGGAGAGATCCACCTTTTATCAACGAATACATAAGCGTTTGTGGGAAAAGAAAGATAAAATACAAACATGGAAGATAATAAAAAAATAGAATAATCATGTACAACGAACACTCCTGCAGCAGCATAGATAAATAGGCCTTAAGAGACACTGAACGGGTGAATCCGGTTCGGAAGTGAGTGATTGGCTACGAGAGAAATCATTATTCCTAGACGCAGAGTCCCAGATCCAGGCGATTACAAAACATGGACGGAGCAAATAGCAATCCTCTATCTATAATCCGGGGTAAAGGGATAGACCTCGGAGGCAAGTTGCCCCTAAATAAAATACAATCGATGTTTAGTAGAGTTCAAATAGTAGTGATGTGGTGGAGTATTTAATATCGATGCTGAGGCCTCAAGATGTCCATGCGTTCATATTACGAGGTCCGCCCTACCTGGCGGAAATAGGCCTGGGCTTCGTTATACATTGAATACGATTATAACCAGGATATAAGGATATCATCTTTCTCTATCTCTCACACAAGCATATATAATTACAAGGTCAACAGACCTAAGTCGGGTGCTCTCAATTATTTTGACTTATGATCTTTACGACCTTCAAAACTTTCAACAAATGGGGCAATCCGACCCATAGTTAATTTTCTTTTAATAATTCCGGAAATAATCTTGGGAGGACCTTGGCAATTATACCATTCGAAAGGGAATGTAAAACAACATAAGGGTCTCAAATCTCGTTAGAATCGGCCTAATAGTTACGATGTTATTGCCAAAAAACTCATTGAGAAAAGTAAAATGTTTACCATCTGACCGACGACATAGTAACTTATAGAGTCGCGTGCATGCGACTAAAAATGATAATAAAGAATCAGATTAACGTAGAAAAGTTCAGCCTCAAATCGGTAATTGTCGGCTTAATGTAATAAACACATACCCACTGTCAGAGAGAGAAGGTTACTTCCCCCCCCCTTAGAACCCAATGTCTACCCGTGGCGCCTGAGAAAGAGACACCTGCACGCCCAGACATCACCAAAGGAGCAGCGAGAATTTCGCGCGGCCGGATGACCCCGACACTCTTATCAAGAATGGTCAGGTCAGTCGAACCCACAGATCCGCCTCAAGAATGTCGTACGGCCGTGTGATCCGTGTTGGGTTTCCCTTCTCCCACGTCGCATCGTCTGATCGGCGCCAGACCTACGGCGTCGAGGACCTTCACGCGAGCCTGTGATGTTCGCCGAGAATATTCCCTCCAATTCTAATGAGATCCCCGTCCCCCTTTGGGGGGCCTCTGGTGACCTGCTTCTGCCGAGGCAGTATAAATACTTCGGGAAAAGCTTTGAGAAATGAGTACCATACAGCCTCGTCTTGGTTAGCAGTCACGTACAGTCTCGTACGCCCTGCTCCGCCTCCCAACGGCTTCTACCTTCGAACGCGACGCGTCACCTCTCTACCCGGCCTTGCTCGTACCTAAGGCCAGAGTTCCCGCCCGACAGACGATAGCCACGGACAGGCATCTATCACTCTGGTATCGAATTCGTTCTCATCTTGAGTACTCCCTCGTTCATTTCTCAGCGAGGTTAAAGAAGAAGGAATTCGGCATGTGGAACTTTGCAGCGACCCGCTTACTCATCGTCTCCAAAGCCTCCACTCAATTAGGCTTTACGTGAATCTCTCCGATATTTGCGCTCTCCCACTTTCTTTGGAAGCAATCATCTTGTAGCCTCTCTCGGACTCTCGTCCAGGTCGAGTCAGTTGTACCCCCATCCCCGTTTGGTACCCCGCGGGTCTTATCTTATTTATTGTCATTTATTTACTTTCCCTAATAATATTTTCTTTATATAGTAAAGTTATTTTTCTACAATCAGTTTCTCTAAACCCAGAACCTCTACGAATTGATTATTTAGGCTAACCGCACTCGATTTTGATTATTTAACCCTCGCACTCAGCTAGCATCGACGTTCGACTCTATGACATTATATTCTGGTATCAGATGTGGGGTCACCCGCAGTATCTGATCTCGTTACTTTTAGACCTGTGACAGATTAAAGAGTGTTATTCTTCTATATTAAAAGTTCTGGTTTTAGAAACTGTAGAAAAGACCTTACTCATTTCCCATTTCCCTTTTGTGTGCATATTTTGTATTGAATTTTGTGACCGTCTGAAACTTTAAGCCTTTCCAGGCCCCATAAAACGTCTGCCGTATTGTAAAGGAGTTAATCTATTTTTGTGTGTGTGTATTGTGTTTGTCGTTTTCTTCGTTGCGTATTGGGCAACACAGGCTCTCGCTAAATTCCGGAGTGAATATTTCGAGTATAATCAAGAATTCACACTGTGCGAAATAATTATCGCTGTTTGTTTTTTTTAAAGTGAAGAATCGTAGTCCCACCAAAGCCTACCATCACTCCCGCTGTGCGTCTAAATAATTTCACCCCTTTTTTTTGTTGTTTTTCCTGAAAGTTGGTCGAACGCGATAAAATGTCCTCATTATTTAACACGTTTAAGAAGCAAGGAGAGTCGCTTGGGCTCGGTGGCAAGGACCTCCTAGCTTATATCCAAGCGGAGGAAAGGACCAAAAGATAAGAGAAAGAGAAGACCAAGAAGAAAGAAGAGAAAGAGAAGTACGGAACGAAAAGGAAAGAATCCACCTTCATGAACTTGAAATGAGTAGGACCAGGGACGAAACGCTGTCCATCAGCTCGAGGTCCAAAGCTTTCCCTACTGCGTCTGTTAACCTTCCGGTTTTCAAGGAAGGCGAGGATTTCGGAGCCTTCTTAATCCACTTCGAGAAAATCTTCGAAATCAAACATTGGGACATCGAGGCAGATGCAGTGGTTTAATTGTTGCCCTTACTAAATTCCCAACTCCGAGATATATTCATACCACTCCCTTCGGAGGCAACAATTGATTATTCGACCTTAAAATCGGAGTTACTAGCGGCATATAACATGACCCCAGACTTTTACCGATCTAAATTCAGACATGCCCGCATTCAGCCAGGCCAAACATACCTTCAGTTTGGGTACACCCTCCAGCGTCATCTCAACTTTTTGTTCGATGCTTCTAAAATCCCGCATGACTACGATGCCCTCGTTGACTTCTTCCTGAGAGACCAGTTGTTGACTGCACTTCTGGCTGAAATCAGATCTTTCGTAAATGACCGGCGGTGCCTCACATTCAAAGGGTGCACAGAAGAGGCCGACATTTATTCAGCAAGCCACAACCTTTATCCGAAAGAAGGAAGGAAAACGGCCCCTTTTCCCCAAACCTAAGCCAAACAAAGGTAAATTCATCTTGCAAAATGGAAGCAAGTTTGCCAAGGTAACTGGGCCGTCGAAGTCGAAACCACTCTTTTCGTCCGAACACCGGGATGTAAAGCCGTTCTCTTCAGGCCCCCATACGTCATCTTTCCCCGGAAGACCCATCATTTGTTTTTTTTTGTGTTGTGGAGGGCCACGTGAAAACGAACGGCCCCGAGAACTCTCAGTTCAGGAATAACTCTTCTCACCAGGTACACCAGATCTGTGCCACGTCTACGCCTCCGTCAACACTATTGGGATCTTCTCCTCCCCAGAGCACCTGAAGTCCCAGCGGCCACCAGGTAAACTTCTTGTTTGATAAGAATACCCCTGGAGGCCTTAAGTTCGAATCCGGAAGGATTAATGGCTGCCGTGTCTCCACTTTTGTGAGAGATACCGGGTGCACCTGCATAGTGGTGTCGGACAAGCTGCTTTTTCCCGTAGCTCCGGACCATAATAAATTCACAGTTGTGCATGACTACTTCGGGCGCGTCAATCGGTTCCCCATTGTTAAGTGCTACATCAATTGTGCGTACTTCACTGGCAGGGCAGAAGTAGTAGCAGCCCTTATTAAATTCTGCTCCGTCCTCATTGGCCAGTGCCCACGGGTCTCCCCCAACTCCGTGGCTCAACCCGTGGTTACCCGTTCGCAAGTGGTAAAAGATTCGAAGATGCCCTCGCCCCTAGAAACCTCACCTTCTTCAGAATTCAAAGAGGTCATGACTGAAAACTTGTCAAGAAACCAAAACAACTGCGATTCCTTCCGCCTCCTGTGGGCTAAGGCTCAGTCAATAGAGCAAGAAGCCACCCGAGGAGAAAAGGTGATCTCCTACCAAGTGCTCATAAAACGGTAAACCATAGACGCGAGTATTGTGTATTCTGCGTTATCGCGTTGGTCACATTTTAATCACTTGCCATGACAGCCTATTTTCAGGCCATTTTAGCCACACGAAGACCACCCAAAAGATCTTCAAATCTTTTTATTGGCGCCAGTCTTGCGATATCTGCTAAAAGACTGCCGTCAAATGGCGAGTTAAGCCCGCACCGTTGTAGAGAGGACCCCTAATCTCAGAGCCGTTTTTCCGTGTCGCAATTGATCTCATCGGTCCGATACACCTCCCGTCGAGTGAAGGTTACACTCACGTCCTAACTTTAGTGGATTTTGCCACCCGATACCGCGAGACCGTGCCGTTGAAGAATATAGACAGCATCTCATGCGCGGAAGCACTAATCTCCATCTTCCGCGTTGGATTACCCAAGGAAATCCTATCTAATCGTGGCCGCCAATTCACCTCGCAACTGATGGAGTACGTCGGCAAGCTCCGATGATAAAACTCCTTTTTACCCAGCTGGTAACGGGATGTGTGAGAGGCTCAACGGCTCCCTCAAATCCATCTTTAAGTAACTGTGCGCCGAACAACCCCGAGAATGGCACCGTTTCTTGCCGGTAGCCCTTTTCGCATACCGGGAGATTTCCCATCGCACCTTAGGTTCTGCCCTATTTGAGCTTCAGTATAGACGTAATGTTAGAGGGCCCCTCAGCATTTTAAAGGAGTTCTTTCTCCAATTCGAAATTAGACCAAGAGATTCAATCCTCCTACGCTTACCTCCTAAACCTGAGGCAGAGGTTAGGGAAGTGCGCAGAGATCGCGCATCAGAACACCGAGACAAACTTGGGCAAGTATAAAACCTACTTCGATTGTAAGTCCCAAGAACGAAAATTTAAACCCGGTGACGAAGTCCTTTGACTACTCCCCACGAAGAACAACAAACTTTTGAGCCAATGGAAAGGCCCCGTCCCAGTGATCGAGAGACGCGGCCCCGTTAACTACTTGATCCAAACACCGTCTGGCACTAAACTATTCCACGTGCACATGCTTAAAAGGTATCATAGACGCGCTTGTGCCAACCAACTTGTGGCCCTGGTCGAAGAATCCGCCTTGGAGTCCAGCTACCCGCTTGACATCTTGGTCGTGGTAGAAGTCGCCTGCGTGGAACAAGACGCCGAATATCATATTCACGTCTTGCCAGATACCCCCGATTTCCCATCGACGGAGTTGAATTTAAATCCTCAGCTTCCGATCCCCCAGAAGACCCAGTTACAAGCGCTACTCACCCAATTCACCGATGTAATCTCGGATACCCCTGATTGTGCTGCCCAATTTGAGCACAATATTCGGCTCACCACCCAGGAACCTGTCCGTTAGAAGCCGTACCCCCCTCCCCCCCATTCACTTAAAAAAAAGCGTTCAATGAGGGTGTAGACAAGCTATTGAAGATAGTTATTATAGAGCCCTCGGAGTCGGAGTATTGTTCCCCAGTCGTCATGGTGAAGAAGTTAGACAATTCTTACCGGATTTGCATCGACTTCCGGAAGTTAAACTCCGTCACCGTGTTCGACGCCGAACCAATTCCCCTCATCGATCAGAATAGGCACATGTTCGAGAAGGACAAATTCATTACAGAATTAGATCTGTGTAAGACCTATTGCCAGATTCCCTTGAGGAAAGAGGTAAAGAGGTACACGGCCTTCCCCACCGACAAGGGCTTGATGCATTTCCGGCGACTTCCCTTTGGGTTGTTGACGGCATGTAGCAATTATAACTGAATGATGAGGCGAATATTGGATGAGTTGCCCCACGTCACCTTCTACTTCGACAACATTTACGTGGCGGCCCTTTGTGCCCTCCTGTGCCGACTCTGGGAACACCACCTCACGATTGTCCCCAGCAAGTGCCACTTCTCCTTTGGCACTATTGACTATTTAGATTTCCACATAGGAACGATTCTTTGGTTCCCCAAGCTCTCAAAATCAAGGCAATTGTCGAAATGCCACTGCCTGCAACAAAGAAGCAGTTGTGGCCATTCATGGGGTCCACCTCCTTCTACCGACGTTTTATTATGAACTTCGCCTCCATAGCCGCGCTCCTGTGTGAGCTCCTCAAGAAAAAGGCCCCCGAGTGCCTCGTATGGACACCCCGTTCGATTGCTAGCTTTGATCAGCTCAAAGGGAAGTTAGCTTCAGCACCGATCCTCCGCTTAACCGACCCCCTTAAACCTTTTGGCATACGGACTGACGCGAGTAACGATGACATAGGATGTGTTCTCGTCCAGTATGGTGACAATGGTGAAAGTTTCCCCATCGCGTTTGCGAACCGTAAACTCCTTTTCCGTGATAAAAACTATACGGTAATCGAGCGAAAAGCTCTTGCCATTGTTTGGGGCATCCAAAAGTTCAAAATCTTTCAAGTAGGTAAAGAATTTATTATCGAGACTGACCATAAACCCGTCACTTACCTACGGAACGTTATGAACAACAATGGTCGCCTCATGACGTAGAACATCTCTCTAAGAATTTCAACTTAAAATTGTATAGATTAAGGGTTTTGAAGATTGCCTGGCTGACAGCTTAAGCAGAAATTCTCTGGATTTGTCTCCGGAGTAATTTCCGATTAATTATTTGTAACGTTAAATGGATTACTTTTGTATATATTCCTGAATAATTTTTGTAGTTTTGTGTAATGCCTTATAAGAATTGTCATTATTTTTTTTATTATTGTGTATATATTTTTTAGGAGTTACCCTGTTCGTATGTACCTTTTAGTTGGTGGGTATTGTGGGACCTTTCTTTTTTTTTAATATCCTTGTATGTAAGCCACTGGTTATCGAGACTATGTTGACCCCAGCTATTGATAACTATTCATCTCTGTCTTATTGTATTATTACTATTATTTTTTTTTTTACTTGATGTTCGGTAATAGGAATACCGAGCATTTCCAGAGTTCCCTTTATTTGACTTATTTTTGGGCAGAATATCCGGTACCATCCCTTTTGTATTTGTGTCTCTATTGGAAATTTAGTCGTGTAATTACCCTATATTAGTCTGATGTTACTTCCTTTAGGAGCTCCATCTTGGGAGGGAAGGAGATGTCAGAGAGAGAAGGTTACGCCTCCCCCCCTGTTAGAACCTAACGTCTACCTGTAGCGCCTAAGAAAGATGCACCTGCACGCCCAGACAGCTCCAAGGGAGCAGCGAGAATTTCGCGCGGTCGTATGACCCCGGGGCTCTTATCAAGAATGTTCGGGTCAGTCGAACCCAAAAAGCCGCTTCAAGAATGTCGCACGGCCGTGTGACCCGCTTCCGCTGAGGCAGTATAAATACTCCAGGAAAAGCTTTGAGAAACTATTACCATACACCCCCGTCTTGGTTAGCAGCCACGTGCAGTCTCGTACCACCTGCTCCTCCTCCCAACGGCTTCCAGCTTCGAACGCGACGCGTCACCTCTCTACCCGGCCTCGCTCGTACCTAAGGCCAGAGTTCCCACCCGACAGACGATAGACACGGACGGGCATCTATCACTCGGGTATCGGCTTCGTTCTCAGCGAGGTTAAAGAAGAAGGAATTTTGCAAGTGGAACTTTGCAGCGCCCGCTTTCTCATCGTCTTTAGGCTTTACGTGAGTCTCCCCGATATTTGCACTCTCCCACTTTTCCTGGAAGAAACCATCGTACAGCTTCTCTCGGATTCTCGTCCCCGTCGAGTCAGTTGTATCTCTTCCCCCGTTTGGTACCCCGGGTCTCATTTTATTTATTGTCATTTATTTACTTTTCCTAATAATATTTTCTTTGTATATAGTAAAGTTATTTTTTTATAATCAGTTTCTCTAAACCCAGAACCTCTACGAATTGACTATTTAGGCCAACCGCACTCGATTTTGATTATTTAACCCTCGCACTGGGATATATATCCCAATTTCTGGCGTGCTCCCGGGTCACCGCAGAGTCAATCCTCGGCTAGCATCGACGTTCTACTCTACGACACACACACATGGAATTCCCCGACGGGCAAACTTCTCTCCAAGTTAATTCTGATCTCCCCTTCCAACCCCCTCCTTTCTGGGGACAAGCCTGGCTGACCAAGTCTCCTGTTCAGCCCAGAGATCTTATTCTCGTAATCTTATTCTGTGACGACAGATTGAAATCTCTCGGATGATACTTTTTCTGCATGGCTTAAGAAAAATACATCATTTAAGCTAAAATTCTTCTAAGAGTGTGATAGTGGTGTAATGTCTTGTGGTTTATCCCCTCACCCAACCCAAGGTGGGTTAAGTTCGGACTCCGAGATGTCTGTTAGTTATACTAACTTCTAGAGGTTTCCTAATACCCTTTCCGGGCTCTAGCTTTTGAGATTGGTGGCGTTTGTTGTTGCCGTCTTTGGTCGTTGACTTAATCTTCCAATTTTCTTGTTCCATTCTCTACATTTTCGTCTTGTATGTCTGTTTTTCCCCTCTTCATTAAGTGAGAATTCTCCGGTTAGTTACATCAATTTACTTTTCGAAAGGAAGATTAATGTTGGTGCACCAGTATGAGAGTGGTGGTAGAGGAAGATCAAAAAGGATGTAGCTTTGTTGGTGTGTTGTGTTTGTTTGTAGCTCCCCTCGACGGTTTGTGAAATTGAGGGAGAAAGCCTTCGATCCTACAGACTGTACTGTAGGACCCCGCCAACATTACAACAATTATGTGGGGCTACGCTTTCATGAAGGACCAGGTTGGAGTAGACGGGGGCTGTTGCATGCTTTGGGGATTTTAGGCCCCCTCCTGTGTTAATGGTCCATGCAAGAGCTAGGAAGCAGAACTTGAATTGCAACTTAACATCATATGGAATACATCCAAGTAGGATGGTCCCATTCCAGGATTGCCCATTCAGGTGGTCGTATCCTATCCACCTGAGTTTGACCTGACCACTCTTCAACTCTTCTTCTCTTACCCTAAAGGGTGGCTAGAGCTTAAAAAACACAGCCTTGCCTACTGGGACATGGGTTATGTTAAGTGTTGTATTATAATATGGTTGAGTTGAAGTGTTCGATATTTTTTTGAAATTTTAATTTAAAGCGAAGACCATCAAGGGTTTCTGCTTCAGAAAGTCTGTAAGAACCTGTACAGAAAGTGAAGGTAGAATAAGTGAAAATGTGTGGTAGTTATACATCAGCGGATTCTCTGTTGGTATTGGGGCAAGGACGGCACGCAGTCCTTTGGATGTCACGTGCTTATGCTTAGTTTTATAATACTGCACCTTGGGCCGGGTTGAGGTTGTATGGTGTTGAAAACAGTGGATTTGAAGGCAAGTATATGGCTTGGTATAGATTAGTGTGCGACAAAGATGTGCAACCCAAGGGTATGAAAGATGTTGAAAAACCTTAGTTGAAAATAACACCAACAAGTATGCCACACGAATACCATTGGTTTGACTTATAATGTGGTATTAGAAGTTAGTCTGTAGTTAATCACAAACGTATAAACATTCTCTTTTTTCGCAGGAATCTGAAGAAGTGGACAAGAATGCCGGTACTGACAGATCAAAGAACTTGCCAAGCTCTTGTCTCATTAGTCCAGGTATCCGAACCGCCTTGCCTAAAGTAGATTGCGAAGCTCAAACTCAAATGTTTCCTGTTGATGACACCTCCGCGTCTTATGGCTATTCCCCTATAATAAACAGGAGCACATCGTCCATTCCTTCCGATGACAGTGAAGACCCCAAAAGGCGAGATTCTCTGCTATCAGCCCAGGAGAGACGGGCTTCCTCTGGTCATGTAATAACTATTACACATTCTTAACGAGGTCCTGTCTCGGTTTCCTCAGTTATCACGTATCAGTCAGTCGCTACTGCAAGGTCTGTGTATCAGCACCCCCTAGAGAGAGGTATCTCCAAAGGGGATCTTTCCTCAGTGTTTAAAGGCACTTCTCCACACCGACTGTGTCGTATAATCTAGTGTTCCTTTCCACAGCCGGGATGGCATTCGTAAAGCTGTTAGACACTTGCATATGGTCATTCTGTCATTTGACCAGCACATCCTACCACTCTTCCACCGATGACAAGTGTTTACTTCGTTACTTGTACCGTTACGCGTTGATGTCGAGACGAGTGTTATGTGAAATGAAATGACGCAGGATAACTTAGATATTGACCGTCGTGTAGATGGATTTGAACACTCATTCCGTTCATAATGAACGTGTCTTACGTTGTAGTTCGTTACGGAAACCTGCCATATTAGATTTACAAATCTGCCCTAGTCATGAACATTGCTACAGTCAACAGGTGTATTGTGTGGATGCTTCATTACACAGCCCCTGATTGTATTAGGATACTTCAGAGTTAATCGTGTGTTGTTGTTTTTTAAATTCAAAGACAAACGTCTGGAGGATGGTGCTAATTGGGTAAACCATACACACGATAGCCAGTGCCCATGGTATTTTGGTCCGCGTTTTAAATCTATTATTTATTATCATTGATAACGTAGGTCAGGGTCATTGTGAAAGGCGTAGCTGACCGCAGATAAAACCAGAACCATGGAATTTATTAAAATTCAAAATCTAGTTTAAAAAATGACTTTCTTTCCAAACCATGTGATTCTAGCCATTCCAATCCAACGTACTTGAGAACTTTTTTAGGTGAAGAGAAAATTAAAGTATTTTTGTATTAATCCAAGCTATTAACAAATTGGTTCCGGCAGCTATGTATAATTCCATTGACTTAAAAAAATATTGAAAAACAAAATTTACTATGATAAACATAAATCATTTTTATGGGCTTTTTTCCATGTCAACATCATCCATCAATTGAATGTTTTGTGAATTTGTGTATCAAATATTCTCTTAATGTAGCTATGAAGTGTGTCCAGTTGTTGAGTAAAGTCAGGCGAAACTGTTGTAGATGTTGGTAGTTTACAAAGGTATTGATCTATTTTTTAACCAAATTTACTAATTTTTGATAAATGATAAAATCAGAGAATTTACTATGTCCTAGTATGCTAGAAGTGACATAGAAACTAGATCTGAGTGGCGGAAGATAGATTTCACTGAGAAATCGATCATATTTTAGAGTTTAATCTCTAGGTTGTCCATCACCTAATAAGGTAATACGTAATTATTGAAATTGATAACACACATCATTACTTACCTTTACAAAGTTTGCCTTAACCAATAGTAGGAAATTATATCGTGGTAATTAACATCCGTGGGTTAGTTACCCTTCAGGAATATTTCTCTGTGATCTTATGATAAAAATAGTATTTATGGGTCGTCTCCTGATAGTTAAAGAAACACTCTTTCAGCCGTAGTTGTTACTGCAATGTAACTGTCAGTTCTTGACTCCTAAAATTATTGGAGGATTTCCCCAAAATACCGTATTTATATAGACACTTTTAGCTTTGAGGGATCACAGCAACCGTAGCTATATTTGAGTGTTAGAATTATCAGCTGCTATCGTTCTGTGTATTCATCTCCAATTCACTTTTACCTATAACTTATGTATCAGAATGTAATAAAGTTTGTGTTATCAGAAAGGCATCTGCTCAGTAAAGGTAATTCTGTGATTCATTTTCCTTTGCATATAAGTGAGATTTCAATGTATCCTCTGCTTTAGCAATTACAGTCGAAATTATTCGGAAGTTCTTCTAGTTCATGTTAATTGAAATTTGAGGGGTTTTTTTTTTAGGGTTGTGTAAAGCGATTGTTTTAAATGTTTACTATTTACGGAATGCTTCCAATTGTTATATAGTGGGGAAATTTTATTAATTATATCCAAAAATTAATACTATTCTTATCGGATTAGTTAAGACAAAAAATTATTTATTCTAGCACTTGTTATTAAATTTCAATCTGTATAAATGGCCTTCAAAATCTTTAGTTGATCAAAGATAAATGAATCATAATTCATTTACTGGAATAAAATTACCATTTAATATCTTTTAACATTTATTCCAACTCTATTTTGTCTTTAATGTTCAAAACCTTATAGTTTCTACAATCACTCTACTCTCCTTTTTTATCATGAACTATGGAGATTAAAATTTATAATTAGGCCGAAATTTGTCATACATTGTGATAAAAACTAAAGATCAAATCAACCTTTTTCACCCTCACAAATCACGATGGAAAAATAACTCACTTTCTCATTGGCAGCTAAGGCAAAATAAATATATACTCGTATGATACAAAGATGTGTACCATATTATACGAATAAATAATGAAATGGACGTCTCTTTTAATTTCCTAACCACACTTCATTAAATTCACTAAACTTTTATGTAAAAAAGTTTCTTGCCTTCTGGACATTGGGAAATGTATTATAATTATTATGTCTCCCTTATTTTAAGATCTTTTGGATTCATCTCCCATCCCCCCTTCTGTTAGCCCTTTCATCGTGCAACACCCCCTCCCCAGGCTTTAACCCCAGGTAACTCGGCAAAGAGTGAATGACTACCCTAGATCTTTAAGGGTGTCAACCGGACCCACAACCTAGCGTGCCGTAAACCAAGGTAGGGGCTTGTAGTTCAAGCATATTCTTCAGCATTGAACGACTGTAAACTTTAAAAAAAAAAATGAATCGTTTTTTGCACACTCCAGCACCTTCCTTCACAGCAACTCTCAATGCCCCGTCATCTAACACGGGCTGCGATGTCAAGACTTCGGTCGCGATCCAATTTCCTCACCCGCTATTATTATTATTATCTGACGAACTACAAACCCTTGCTGGTAGAGCAGAATGCTATAAACCCTAAGGCACCAGCAGAAAAGGTAGTCATATAAGAAAAGACTAGAGGAAAAGAAAAGAAGAAAGACATACACTACTTAACGCCTCAGCAGGAAGGAATGAGCACCAGTTTTAAACTTTAGAAAATCCTGAGATTCAACAACAGGACTAGGGAACTCATTCCATAACCTGGTAGTTGCTAGAATTAATCATCTAGAGTATTGAGATGTCTTGCATCTCCCCACCGTGAAAGCTTGCCTATTTGCATTAGTGGCATACCTAGTTAACCGAGCTGGACGAAAAGGATCAGGAAGTTCACTGTACAAAGGATGGTTAGGATTATGATGTATCTTATATAACATACACAGTGAACTTACACAGCCGCGGTGCCACAAGTCAACCACAAGATCAGGAATTAAAAATTGTTATGCTCTCAGATTCCTGTCTAGAAGCTACCTACTCGTCCCTTTCACCTACTCAGTTACCTAAGCACCACAATAAACATAGCTTGGTACCGGAGAGCCCTTTAGAATACTCAACATTTCTCAGGGATAATTTCCCTCACACGCTAACAATCAACAGATTTTAGATTCTATGACCAACCTCGCTTCCTTTCTGCCATCGAATCGCCAGACTCTATTTAAACACTTTTATCTACGGATTTAATGTTCGCCGCAAATCGCAGAGGGTATTTGCTTTAAAATTTCAGTTCGATAAGAGCAGAACTAGGGACACTCTTAACCTGGTCCCTAGAAAGGTTTTTACTCTGATTCCTCGATTCGACATTACCAAGCCCCGGAACTTCGTGCTTCTCTACGCCGGTCCCTTTCCAAAGCCTTCTGTCCACCTCCACCTAGGTGTTCACATCTGAAGTTGGCTAGGCACCTGTGCGTTCGGCTACCCAGGTTCCTGGTTACTCCCCGCCTCCGGTCTTCAGCCTTTGTGCCATCGAAAGCTCCAAGACATGGGCATGTTACAAGCCTCCCATTTACACCCACCCTCCCTGCATTAAGCACGTTGATCTCACATCTTTTTTTTATTGAATTTTCGCTATTTCCATAGTATTCTAGTGTAACTGACGTGACCTACTTGCCCACTGGAACAGCACTACGCCACGGTGTTTTTCGATCTGGAGAAGGTCTATGACACCGCATGCGGATACTGTATCATGAAGACCTCCTAATTTTCATATTGGAATTTCTATGAGAACATCGATTCCGCGTACGGATGGGTGGAGCCCTCTCCGAACCAATAGGGCAGGAAGAGGTTGCTCCGCAAAGAAGAGTTCTCAGTGTCACATTTTCTGCCCTGAGCATCAATTGTATCACATTCGTGTCGCCGGAAGATTTTCCCGCTACGCTCTGCGTCGACGACCTTTCGATCGCTTTTGGTTAGGCCCAGATGTCGACTTTGACCAGTATTGAACCGCATCTTTCGCTATGCCCTAGCACACAGTCTTCAGTTTTCTTTGGTTAAGACTAAGGTAGTGCACATCTGTCGCCAGCCACGGCTCCACCCCGACCCTGACGTTCCTAAACGTGGTTTGTTTGGAAGTGGTGGACTCCCACCGTTCCCTTGTTCTTGATTTTGGCCTACGACTTAACTAGGAGGGCCACATTCGCAGCTTTAGAGTCTCTTGTACCTCGTGCCTTAGGGATTCTTTATTACGTGACCTTCAACAATAGGTTTCCTGATATGTCTACATCTTTGTTGTTTTATCATTTCTTTGTTCACTCAAAGCTTGACTACGGATGGGAATTTTGCGCATCCGCAGTCGAACATGAATTGCAGAAGGTGGACGTGATCCATCACACCGTTCTCCGTCTGGTTCATCGTATTCATGACGCCACGGTTGCCGCGAACCTGGCGGTTATTGAGATCATCATCTGCTGGGGTCCTGAACATGTGTGGATTGCAGGGAATGAGGGCGTCAAAGAGTCCGCGATGACTGGTCGACAACATTAGCGTTTCGCTCTTCCTCTGACTGATTACAAGGCAGGAATCAGCTCACCCTGTCTGGCAAAGAAGATGGAAGATGGCTGATAGGAACTTAAAGTCACGTGGCATCGCGCCGCGACTGTTCTCGGTGACCTACCTCCCAATGCATCGGCGACTTCAGGTCGTCTTCGGATTGGGCACAAACGCGTGACGCACCGCAATTGGATAGAGCGGTCCTCTGCACATTACTGCGATTATTTGCTTTGTCCCACATACTGTTCGGTACTTTCTTGTTCACTCTCAGTTTAGGGATTTTTCGCGCTCGTTACTTGTACCAGTACCGTAGCAAGTGGGTCTCTATTACTTGTCCCTTGTACTCGGGACGGTTTTTGTGCACGCAGACTTATGGACTGTACGACCTTCTGTACGAGGCTGGCCTTCTCCATTTTATTTGACCTTCATGTTCGTCGCATGTTTCCATGTTGGCGGGAGGCTGGCCTGCTTCTTGCTTTTTTTGCTTGTTATTTTTTTAATTGTTTGTTTTGGTTTTCTTTTTTTATGTTTTTTGTCTGTGTAATCTTCTTTTTTGCGGGTTTTTTTTAAAGAAAGAGCCTAATAATAAGCTAAAGTAAATTACAGCGACTTATGTTCTTGATTCCAGTCACCAGATAGGCGCATTTTTAACGCCACCCCCCCTCCCCCTACCATTGGAAGTGCATTGTCTAACCAAAGCTGCTCAGCAATCCTCCACTCAGTTCCCCCTCCACTCACTAATCTCCTTCCACTTGTGAATATGATCCCTAATACACACTGGCTTGCTGCCTGATAAACTCGACCTCTCACCAAACTCCCCCGCATTGAACCTTTCTTCGGATACTGATCCTCATCTTTCTACCGTTTCCGCCATAAATAGGTGGTGCTTGCCCGCCTCTGCCTGTGTCATACCAGCCTAACTCACGGCGAAAACTCCTCCCTACCAGTAATCTCTGCCTATCACACTCACTGTGTGCTACTTGCTAATTGAGAGCCCAGTATATTTCATCTTCGGTCATGGTTTCTTTCGTCTTACTTGAACTCAGAGCACTTGGGTCTAATCCTTCTCGAAAGCCCAGGTTTCCTTTAGTTTTCTTCCTTTCTCCTTGCCACTCGTTTTCTCTTTCTGATGTGTTCTGCCAGTCTGCCACACTAATTTTTGTGATCGTCATAGCTCTAGGATCTCCGCTTACCTTTCATTCCCTCAACCAGGGGTGCGAGCTGCCTCTCTCGTCCGTTCGTCAATCTACTTCACAGATGCCATCATGGCAACTCTTTCCCACGGCACTGCACTGTATGCTTTGTATATTTCCATCTTCTTGACTGTGGATCTTATGATCTCCTTTGTGACCTTATTCTCATTCAATTGTTGTCGTCAAGCGTGGTTTGGATCCGACCGTAAACAAGTCCTATTATGGTTGAAGGGCAGAGAACGGATGGAAGCATATATCCTTTCTTGATCTTTCTCGGTTCCAGCGAGGCATTACTGTACTTCTCTTGGGCTGCATTCCAGGAGGACTTGGTTCGCGATCATTTTTCAGTCTCTTTTTCACTCATTCCTACTCGCCCCTCTGAACCGCATAGATGGCATTTGCATAGGACAGATTAGGCTAGCTTGTTCTTCATCGCGGCTTATTCATACAGAGTATATGATTTCTTTCAACATGGTTGAAATGGCCATGGACCTTTTTTGAAATCATCTAGTAAGACTCCTAGAATGTTTCAAATTCGTCCACCCTTAAGTGCCCTTAAGTATGGATTCTCTCACTATAAATGGAAGATTGGACCATTGCCTCGTTGTTGTCTAAATGCGGCTAGCCGCTCTCCTTGCTAGACATATGTCTGACACTATTTCTACCAGTATGAGGTAGGGGCAACTGCGCGCGTGGTATCTGTCCCTGCACCAGATCGTCAGTGGTCGTTACCGATTTTTGTATTTTATGAAGGTTTCTGTGTCCTGAGTCGTATCATCTGAGTTATTGGAGGAACAAAAAACTCGTTGGTTGCAGCCATGGAAAGGATTTTTAAAATCATTTTCGTCCTCTCCCTTGACGTATGATAGTAGGTCTTCGTCATAGTTGGGAAGTCTGTTCCCCAATGCTTGCAGGTTCTGATAGACAGCGATGCCTTAGTGTACCAGTTGTGCTAACTGGCAGACAAATTAGCACAACACTTTGTGTCTATCTTGTAATTTTCATCTACCCCACCCCCTTTACTCTTGTAACGCATCACGGCAAGACTGCAAGCGGATTTCTAATATACTAGTGCTGCAGAACGCATCCTTTTTGTGTCGACCGATTGCACCTGATTCGGATGGAATCCGATATCGCTTCCTTTAACGCCTCTCCTTATGAACCTTTTCAATTATACTTGAAATTTAAGGGGAAAACAGTGTTTCCACTCAGCTTATAGCAAAAGTGTTGTCATGCCCATCTTCGACATCGACTGGAAGCTTTCGGACGTCTCTCCACATATAGTGTCCTATAACCATGAAATGCAGTTGATGTAATATTATGAAAAGGATGGTTGTCACGGGCATGTGCTATTAGGACGAGACCCCTGACCTCCAAGCTGGCTTCCGCCAATTCTGCACTTTTCTTCACTCCACTCACTTCTTTATATCGTTGAAATGTCATCTTCAAGGATTGAAGCACTACTCATTGTTCCACTACTTTTATTAGTTTGCCTTTTCTTAGCCTGCCTGGTGTTTATACTCAATTCCTTCCCCAGGGACAGCTCTTCTGACTTAGGTCTTCTACCACAGGAGAAGAGTGTCTTGCGGGGTTCGGTCGTAAAACTTCTCGTTTATAATGCGCACGGTTGTTCTCTTACTCCCACCATCCATATTGCTCTTTATGCTAAAAAAAACTGGTGGCTTACAACTGTGATACAGAACTCCCTCCTGGTAGCTGGACTACCTCTTATGGGTTTTCGTTTTCCCCTAAAATTCTCCAGTTTACCTATTTTTGCTATCCGTAGCAGTTGTTCTCTTCGTTCCATTCCTCCACATGTCCAGGGTTTATTCTTGTTTGTGGACGTCATCTTTGATGAAAAGTATAGATAGATGGGTGTAAAAAGTGGCGATGAAAAAATAAAGAAATAAAGTAGCGTGAAGTCAGTTACAAACGGCTGCATGCGTCCCTGGATTACTGTTGGTGAGCGGCGTATCCAATGCGCCATCCCGAGTCTCAATAAAAACTCACTCCAACGAAGCTTTTAAATCGCCTGTTTGAACTTCTCGGCACACTACAGAAGCTATCGTGAAATCACCATGTGGCTTACCCTTATGCAACCCTAGGTCAACTTCATAAGTTACCTTTCCAACCGCACATGGGGTAACGACTGCCACACGATCTTCGCATATCTTGATCCTTAGTCCTGTTCAAGATGGACCTTGAGTGCGTGGTATATGTATCAGCCTCAGCCTCCTTTGTGACTTTGCCACTAGATAATACCGATATGTGCCCTTCCCTTGGCTCCAGAGTCATTTCGCTCTTCCTACGTCGCTAACCTTCGCATGCACTGCAAAGGTCCGCTCACTTTTTGTCGACATCTGCTCCTCTATATTTATTATCCACTTTTTAACTGAGTTGACACTCAGCCATTTCCATTTTTTGACTTGCGAAGGACAAAATCAATTTGATCAATTTTTAACCTCACTAAATTTATATTTGTTATATTTGTGTAAACTTGAATATTGAAAGTAAAAAATGTAAACCTGAAGATCGGCGGCGAGCCCGAAAAAGTGTATTTTTCAGCCGAAACGACACTAAGTTGCGTTTATGTTTCGTTCCCCCGCGCATGAATATTCATGCACGTTTGGTTAAATAAAAACGTTAAAAAAACGTTAGAATATTATTCTATAAACAACTATGATTGAAACTCAGGATTATCGTAAGGGGGGTTTCCCTGCAGTGATAAAACCCCCACGAGCAGTCCACTTGATTTTACTCCGAAAAGGTGAAACATATTGGAACAGGGACGAAATATTTTGCGTCCCATCGTTCGCGCCGCCGATCTTCATGTTTACCGAAAAAATCGGTTGCCTTTACGCCAACGAGACAATTTATCACGAGAATTCCCCCCTCCACCCCTATTTACCGTTTATTTATCAAACAAATAACTGATTTCGGGACCCAGAAACGGCCAAGTTCAGTTGGTCACAAACAAGCAATGTGAGGCAAAATAAAACTTGTTTATACACTCAGTCTTGTGTTGTAGGGAAAATATTAATTCTATTTTCGAACCTTTTTTTTCTCCTAAAAGCAAAATTTAACGATAAGGGATTCTAAATTTATTAATAAAATAATTTCACTGACTCAAATTATTTTAATTGTATATATATTATACTGAAAAAAAAAAACAGCATTCAGTTTCGACAGGATTGTATACAAAGATTTGCCCAATGAATAACATTTATTCGATAAAATCAACCATAACCAATTTCAGAAATTAAAATGGGCGAAAGACCTGTGGTATTTGTTACTATATGTACACAATGTACGTGCCGTTTCTTTGTATGTGAGATGGATAGGGAACCATTAAATTATTAGAGGGTTAAAGATATGCAAAGCGTACGCACAACGTTAAATAAATCTACTGAATTCCCGTAGCCATAGAGACAGCATAGCCTACGCCTAGCGTTAAATAAATCAACCGAATTTCCGTAGCCATAGAGACTGCATAGCCTACGCCTAGCGTTAAATAAATCAACCGAATTTCCGTAGCCATAGAGACTGCATAGCCTACGCCTAGCGTTAAATAAATCAACCGAATTTCCGTAGCCATAGAGACAGCATAGCCTACGCCTAGCGTTAAATAAATCAACCGAATTTCCGTAGCCATAGAGACTGCATAGCCTACGCCTAGCGTTAAATAAATCAACCGAATTTCCGTAGCCATAGAGACAGCATAGCCTACGCATAGCATTAAATAAATCAACCGAATTTCCGTAGCCATAGAGACAGCATAGCCTACGCCTAGCGTTAAATAAATCAACCGAATTTCCGTAGCCATAGAGACAGCATAGCCTACGCCTAGCGTTAAATAAATTCAACCGAATTTCCGTGGTCATGGAGACCTCATTAAAGAATATCTGCTTCCATCCATCACACAAAACTTTGTATACAATCCTGTGTAAAAAACGAATTATCAATCAAAATTCTTAATGGTTGCGTTGTTTGGTAATTTTTCTGTTTATTGGGAACCACTCATTTTTCTAGCAATCCGATAGGAACTTCATAGCTGTTTATTGAGGAGTGCCACCATTAAGGAGTATTTGGCCACTGTTCCTCCGTTGGCATTCGGAGGAGCAATGGTCATCAGCTCCTGAAGGCATTCGTTCAGGAAGGCTTCTCTTTCGTTCTCAGGAATTCTGCTGGCAAAGGGGTTCACCGCTGAAATCGCTTCTGTAAGGGGGGAAAAAAATCGATTGCTGCTATTCTACAGGGTGTTCCTAAAGTCTGGACACGAAATATCACAATTGTCTCCTCGGACTTCGTTCACCAGACCTTTCCTACCTCCCTTGAGTTCTGGTGGCAAAGGAGAAGGTGTTTTAGTGATACGAGACCCTTGAGTGAACAGCGCATCAAAAATGAATGTGCTCAAATTGACGGAAATTGGAGTTAATTTAAGGATTCATCGGGTAATCATCATCATCATCATCATCATCATCATCATCACTAACTCTATAATTTAGGAGCGGGAATTTTTTTGACTATTTGAATAATAATTTCATCTTAGTTTGGTTATGACTTATGTTTTTTAGCAAAGTTATTTTTAATAATTCTTTTATAATATCAAAAAACAAAATGGTGAAGTTCAGAAATAAATATAGGAAAGCGAAATTTCGCGAATTTTTAAAACCCAAAGAATTACAAATGGTGAAGCTCAGAAAATTTATTTTATGTATCTTCTTCTATAACTATATTTTAGCAACGTGATATTTTGAAAGGGGGGAAATTTAGTTTAGAGTTTCTTTTTAAAATTATTATAATTGGTGAAGTTCAGAAAATTTCTAAAAATTTAAACATGGCTGCTTTTTTTAAGATTTTAAATCTTAGTAGCGAAGCGCAAGCTCCCCCAGCGAAACCACTGCTTGGTTTATTAATATTTCAGTTATTGCGGTTTTATCAAATTTATTCATTACCATTAACAATTTTAGAAAAACTTCATTTTTAATTCATAACAATATGCAATTTAATCAATAATGTATTATTCTCCGTTGTTATTTACGACTTCTTCCCAACGTTTAACTAGTTTTTCGATGCCTCTGCAATAAAAATCTATGGATTTTGACTCGAAGAATTCGTCTAACCAGGTTCTTAATTCCACATCAGTATTGAACGAAACGCCGCGCAAATTGTTGGAGAGCGATCGGAACAGATGGAAATCCGATGGAGCCAAGTCTGGCGAATATGGAGTATGCGGCAGGATTTTCCAATTAAGCGTTTGGATGGCATCTTTTGTCATATTGGCAATGTGAGGACGAGCATTGTCGTGTTGAAGAAGGACTCCATAACGTCCATGAGGTCGCTTTTCACGAATAGCTTCGGCGAGTCGATATATTTGTTGAACGTAGAGTTCTGCATTGACAATCTCGTTGTTCGTAAGATGCTCATAAAGAATGATGCTTTCACAATCCCACCACACACACAGCATCGTCTTTCGTGGCTGAAGTCCTTGAGTTAATCGCGGAACTGTTTTTTTTATTGGGGCTAAGCTATTGTTTTCGATTGGTTCATGTTGACATAAACACACTACTTTTCGTCGCCTGTGATGATGCGGTGAAGAAATCTGTCCTTATATCCACGAGTAGCCTTGTGACGAGCAAGCAAACCTGCGGCAATCGTGGAGCGTTGAAATTTGTTCATTTCGCTCAAAGCGTGCGGAACCCATGCACTGAGTTTTTCAACTTTCCCCATCGAAAGAAGGTGATTCACTACAGTTTTCTGATCACACGCCAAATGTACAGCTAATTCTCTAGTCGATTGACGAGGATTTTCATGAAGAAGGTCGTTCAATTGATCTTCATCAAACTTAATGGGGCGACGAGAACGTTCTTCGTCATTAAGATTGAAATGACCGTTTTTGAAACGTGAAAACCACCATTGAGCTGTCCTTTCTGATAAAGCATTTTCTCCGTACACAGCACTAATATCGCGATGAGCTTTGGCTGCGTTTGCATTGTTCCCGTCTCGATTTAAAATGAATAACAAGTATCGAAAATGCGCCTTTCTTTCAACTTGACATTCCATTTTGAGGGTACAGAACAAAAATTAAATTAACACAACTTTTAAATAACCGCAATGACTTATTACTCAACTTCAAGACGTAGCCTAGGTGCTCTAATAGAGCAATAGGCCTGTAATTGTTTGGGTGTTTGGTGTCTTTGTTCGTTTTGTGTAGAAGTATGTTGTGAGAGACTGAATATTTTGGGGAGGCTAGTGAGGCATTTAATAGGTGTGTAAGTGTAGGGTATATGTTTGCAGGGAGGTTGTTTATTTGTGTGGCTGGTAGCCCGGAGGGGCCGGGTGCACGTTTTGGTGTTGTTTCAATGTAGTGTTTTGTTTCCTTGACGGTGATGGGAGCGGTCATTGTAGATGTGTAGTCCAGCAGCTCCATTCGTATCCTGGGGCGAGCCTTAGCTCGTGAGCGTGGGCCCGACACCACTCCTGGACTTCCTGAAAGTGCTCTTGCGCGTGTGATTTGGGTATGTTGTGTGTGTGTACTGTGTCCCAGTGGGACTTAAATGCGTCGAGGATGACGTTAGTGTCTGTGAGTGTTTGGTAAGGGAACTTCAGGAAGGCCGATAAGAGAGCTACGAACTCCCCCCTCATGACTAGGCACGGGCTCCGCAGGACGTATGAGGTAGAGGTGCCCCTTGGTGAGACCCAGTCGAGGGCGAGCTCGGAAGCATCGCTGTAGGCACATCCCCAGCCCAGCGATGAAGTAGACCAGGGGACCCAGGCGGAAGAAAGGAGTTCCTTGAGGAGGCTCACCCTCGATGACCTAGCGTAAGCGAATTGTGCCCAAAATCGAGGAAAGGAGGCGGCCCCACACACGAAGTTGAGTAACCCCTCAAGGCGCACCCAGAAATGAGAAGCTAAGGCAATAGATGGGGCCCACTCCAGGGCAATTTTTAGGCGGCGAGTCATGCCTGGGGTGAGGCGAGTAGAAGCTGTTGACAAGCTGATTGAGAGCCCTAAGTATCCCAAATTTTACTGGGTCAAGGGTACTTTTACGCTTGTTAATGCCGACCGATGAGGCCCGTAACCGGACCACGAGGCGTTCCAAGTCCTCCTTACTACCCAGGAGGAGCACATCGTCTAGATATGTATATGCCACGCAGTCGTACTTCTAAGCTATGGCTGAAAAAATGGGGGCCATGCAGGCCTACTTAATAAAAGGAGATCCTGCAAATCAAGGTTGCAATTTTTAAAAATTTTTTGAGATGTTAAATTGTTTAGAATTTTCAAAATCTTTGCAACTTACAGTAGGATTAATTTGAAAAAAAACAACAACAGAAAACGGAAAAACCTATTTGTCGTAACCCAATCTCCCTCCCTTCGCCAATTTCCTCATGAAATATGTAGGAATGTGAGATCAAAATTTCTAGTTGGAATCATCAATATAAGGGATATCACCATGAGTTTCACCCTGTAGTTTTTGGACGTGATATATTCATGCCATATCCAAGTGGTCTGCAATAAATTCAGGCACTCACTTTTTAGGTAATTGGCGTTTTCGAAAGGAAAAGACATTTCCGAGGCTCGGCAAAAGATAACATCAAACCCGATCTCTTCAGCGAGGCAGTGAAAGTCTTCGCTAGGCTTTTTTTTGTATTGGTAAGATGGTATGTAGTTGCTCACGTCCTAAAAACAAGTTTGGTTAAGGTTAGTATGCGATAGGAAGGTCATCTGCTAAATAAAGAATATATAAGTGATATCTAATATGTATTTAAAATCATCATTTTGTTGAAGGGAAACTATTATTTGCGTTGAAATTTTCACGGAAAAAATGTATGATATAGAGGGCGCTTTAGTCGTAAAAATGTATTCTCGGCAACGTTTCCTACTTTAGCAATGGAGCTAGATTAAGTTATTAATTAACCTTTTGAATTCTGCCGTGTGTTTTGACCATTGTGTTTCTGTGCGTTCCCTGTAATTATGAATTCCCTGCCTTGAGACAGAGCGGGGTAGCGAAGTGCGCGCAGGGGCAGGGGCATGCGCAACAAACATAACAGTGTTGCCAACTGCCGCACGAACAGTTTCCCTGCGTCCCAAGCCTGTTGAAGACCTTGCTTTTGTGATTACCCTCGTACAAACTCGTTACTTTTCATTTTTGTAATTCATTGGTCAATTTCATGCAAGTAGGATGAAAATATTATATTATAATGATTGATATCCTTTATTGGAAAAATTAGTCAAACATAGTTCGCCTTCGTTTTGCCTCCATTTAATTCTAAGTTCAATGCGCTATTATTTCCATTTAAATAATTTCATTGTGAATCGTATTTAATATTTCGTTATGTCTAACAGGCTCCACAATCGGATTTCTTCTGTTTATCAACGGTATTTCTGAAATTGAAAAAGATTCAAACATTTATTTTTACAATAAAAATATTACGAAATGATTATAATAACACACCATTCATTTATTTATTATCATCTTACCCATTTGATTGAATAGCAAAGTTCCAGGGACTGAAACTTACCTTCAGGAATAGGAACAGGACCAGATCTTGGATTCAAATAAGGAATGCACTGTTTATTCTTATTATTTTTGAAATGCTTATTTTTTTTAATGAACCTGAAATAATTTAAACATTAGAATAATTATTCTTATCACGTAAATTTTAAAACGAATGAAAAAAATATATATATAATAGTTTCAATCCTTTCGGCCATGACTATTTATTCAATTTCGTCCTTGTTCCTATAAATACTTTTCCATTCATTTTTATCGGTGCTTCTAAGAATTTTTTATAGCTCATTCTATTATATTAAATTCTTATTTAGTTAATTATAATTGAATTATATCGATTCATAATTGTGTTTAGCAATTTCTCTTCTTTCTATATCTCGTCCATCGTTGGGTCAGACGTGATTCCTTGCTTGGTTTCTTCTTATGGTATTTTCCATTTACCATTTCTTCTTTTATTCTTTTAGTTTATAAATGAGTATTCAATAGCATCTGAGCCATTTCGATAGCCATCTATAATATCTCTGGAGAATGTTAGCGACTTTGCTCAGATAGGTCTTTGGTAGAACAAGAAGGGTCTTCAAAACTCGTAGAAAATGCTAATTAATAAAAAATGAAAGCTAAAATTAAAATTTATGTCATAATGTCTATAAAAAAGGAAGTTAATGAAATAATTATCAAGGAAGAAAAGGCTGTTTAGAAAGAACACCCCATTTTAGCAACATAAAGATGTCAAGAAATAGCGAACCCGTAGCGCAGTAAAGGTTCGACATATGAAATGTTCATTTTATTGATAAAAGAATATGTTAGATTGGATAGGTCGTTTACCCCTCCCCCCCGAAGTTTAGGAATTGCACATCATTCTCCAAAGCTTTGGTTTAAAGTTAACCACCATCCTAACCAAACCTAACCGAAAATCCGACTTACTGTTCTTTCTTATTCCAATTTTCTCCAACATCAATACATAAGATGAACACACAATCAATGCCCCAATCAGAGTCTTTTGACGTAAAAAAAAGATTCACTTAGGAAAAATTTGTTTTGAAACACTTTTTATTTTTAATTTTCAAGCAAACTGGACGTTTTTTACTCTTTTAAACCATTTCATTTATTTAGTACAGCTAGGAGTGTGGTCCTCCACAGATGAAGAACGGCAATGTGGAACATGATGTCACCCAATTTTACAATGATAAGAATAGCGAACCTAAAATTATTAATTTTAAAAATAACGAATCCCATAGGTGGGCGCGATAACGAAAAAATGTATCAGGATAACCGATAAATCGATAACGATAACGATAACCTTATCGGCGATAACCGATAATCGATAACTGACGATACATTTATCGCCCGATAAGGTGAAAAACGATAAATCCAAAATTATAATACAATATTGATTATTGACTATATATAGCGTTATTTTATAATACAATAGTAAGAATATTTGAATACTATTTCTTAGTGTCTTGCCTGGTGAGGCTCTCCTTCATCTCCTCGTAGGTTTTGAGGATCCTCCTCCCAGCTCGGACCTACCTATTTCTGCCTCCAAGGCACGCGCGGCTTGCCCCTGTACTAAACTGTAACCAAAAACTGAAATTATCGATTATCGCTAGTTTGGAACCCAAAGTATCGGCGATACCGATGAATCGATAACGCGGGAGGAAAAATATCGGATAACAGATAACCCGATATCGTTATCGTGATAAATTATCGCGATAACGCCCACCTATCACGAATCCTCAAGGTATTGTGTTTGCTAATTCTTGACATCACCCGAGACTGTTAAAATGAAAGCAAGAACAGAATTCTTGTTCGAGTTTGGTTGTAGGAAGACCGAATTCAGTTACCTGGGGTCTTTGCACCCATAAACCATTCGCAAAGATTCGATAATTTCATTTTTCTTCCAAGAAGAATTTTATCTTGTCTCAATTTCAACATATGTTGCTCATATGAGGACTTTTAAAACTGTCATTTCTTCCCTGGTATTGCCTCAGATCACCTTTTGTTTACACATACCAGGGTCATAGGAGTTTATTTTACTAAGAAAAGGATTTAAATTCGACGCTTAGTTTCCGCTTAACTGACATTTTTTCCACGAACATTTTGAAAACCACTTTTATTGTAGGAGATAATCCAACTGACAACAGAATTAGGAATATTGAGAATTTTGATAAAAATCATGGTTACAAAGTTGGCTTCAAAGAGAGCTAGAATGTTTATTTGAGTAGAGGGGGTCTCGAACAAATGAGCCGTTTTATTTAAGCAGTGTGAAAATTAGCCACTCTTCAATCCATTTAAAAGTTTCATGAGGCCTATTTTAAAAAGTTTCGCAAGGCCTATTTTTTAAAGTTTCACGAGGCCTATTTCTAAAAATACAGTTTCACGACGCCGTGAAACTGGCTGTGTCCAGGAAACAAAGAACGTTCATGGGTGACATCATGTTCCAAATTGCCCTTCTTCCTCTTTGGATGACCGCACTCCTAGTTGTACTAAATAAACTAATTCAAAAAAGCCCCTCCCCCCCCTAAGTCCAATTTGGTTGGAAATTTCCAAAGAAATGGTGTGCCTCGTGGCGTACGCCCTTCTTCCTTAGGCTTTTTTCCAGTCGATAGATTTGGGCCTTGCGACGGATTCAGTCTTGAAAGTGCCATATAAAATAATAATAATTATTATTATTATTATCGACATTTTAACTATTGCTTTCGTTCGATCTTTGGTTTAGAACGTTGCGTGTTTTTACGGGTCTGCGCAAATTGTTCCCCACAAAACAATGTTTCATACATACCCTCATATAGGTTTTCCAACGTGTCTTCTGACTCATGTTTTCGTACATGGTAAAAATGGGGTTACTGGCCAAGAAGGCAAGTAAGACTTGGCCGTCGTCTAGAAGCAAGTCGTACATGTTCCTCAAACACGTTTCATGATCTTGAATCCAATGAAGGCAGTAAAAAGAAGTAATCTGAAAAAATAAACACACAATAACAGTGTGAACACTTCAACTACAAAATGACAAGTAGTTGAACTTAAATTAATTGGGGCTGAATATAAAGTTAAGTCCCAAAGTAATGTACAGGAATCATGTTTTTGTTGGGGGGGGGGGGTCGTGTTTAAATAGAGTTTTTGAAAGCCTCAGCCGTCGTAGTATATAAATATACACGTCCGTTGAGAAGATGGTGTAAAGTTCGACCTATTAATAAGCTGGGGAAGAATTTCTTTTCTACTTATTTGCTATTTTGTTTACAAAATGTTTCTTTTCGAAAAAGCGACAGATAAGAATTGAATAACTAGAAACTAATTTGTTTTTATTAGCAACATGAAATATTAAATCACTCCATAAGTAATGCGACATATTTTCATGTTTATCATTATTTTAGGGCTAAAATTCAAACAACTCTGAAGTTAGTGATATTTAAATGAGTATTTATTAATTTTAATTTAATAAATCATATCATTTCCACAAGGATTAACGACTACTCTCCACCTTTTTAGTAACGTTTCAAAAATCATGTTTGTAAAAATCATTTGACTTTGATTTTAAAAAAGTTCTTTGAGGTTGCTTCGACTTCTGCTGTTAACATCTTCATTCTCTTCAGGTGATTCGCTAAACTCATAAAAAAAGGGTAATCTGATGGGGTTATGCCGAGTGAGTAAGGTGGGGGGGGGGGTCATTAGTGCCATAATCAATTTTTTAAGTCTTGGTATGGTATTTCTTGCGATATGAGGCCACGTGTTGTATAGATGAAAGAGCACATCTGTTCTATTAATTAATGCTGGCCTTTTTTCTTCAAAGTCTGCATATAAATGGTCCAATTGAGCACGTTAAACCTCTATAATGATTGCCTGATTTGATTCAAAATAGTTTAAGTGATTCATATCTCACAAAACGCAAAAGAGATCCTTCCGTAGAGGAGAACCCCTGTTTCGCCTAGGGTAATCCTCCCCTTCCCTCTCCCAGGAGTAATTAATTGCATAGGCGATGTAATATTATTGTACATAACCCACTTTTCGTCCCATGTAACAAATCGTACTAAAAATGGTTCTTTTTGAAAGAAACGATGAAAGAATATTTAATCTTTTTCTAAAGAGCGATGAACGAAGATTGAATCTTTTTGAAAGAAGCGATGAACTAATATTGAATCTTTTTTGAAAGAAGCGATGAACACCAATTGATTCTTTTGAAAGAAGCGATGAACAAATATTGATTCTTTTTTGAAAGAAGCGATGAACGAATATTGATTCTTTTTTGAAAGAAGCGATGAACGAATATTGAATCTTTTTTGAAAGAAGCGATGAACACCAATTGATTCTTTTGAAAAAAGCGATGAAGGAATATCGATTCTTTTTTGAAAGAAACGATGAACGAATATTGAATATTTTTTAAAAGAAGCGATGAACAAATATTGATTCTTTTTTGAAAGAAGCGATGAACGAATATTGATTCTTTTTTGAAAGAAGCGATGGAGGAATATTGATTCTTATTTGAAAGAAACGATGAAGGAATATCGATTCTTTTTTGAAAGAAACGATGAATGAATATTGAATCTTTTTGAAACAAGCGATGAACAAATATTGATTCTTTTTTAAAAGAAGCGATAAGCAAATATTGATTCTTTTTGAAAGAAGCGATGAACAAATATTGATTCTTTTGAAAGAAGCGATGAACAAATATTGATTCTTTTTTGAAAGAAGCGATGAAGGAATATCGATTCTTTTTTGAAAGAAACGATGAACGAATATTGAATCTTTTTTGAAAGAAGCGATAAACGAATATTGAATCTTTTTTGAAAGAAGCGATGAAGGAATATTGAATCTTTTTTGAAAGAAGCGATGAACACCAATTTATTATTTTGAAAGAAACGATGAACAAATATTGATTCTTTTTGAAAGAAGCGATGAACGAATATTGATTGCTTTTTGAAAGAAGCGATGAACAAATATTGATTCTTTTGAAAGAAGCGATGAACAAATATTGATTCTTTTTTGAAAGAAGCGATGAAGGAATATCGATTCTTTTTTTTAAAGAAACGATGAACGAATATTGAATCTTTTTTAAAGAAGCGATGAACAAAAATTAATTCTTTTTTGAAAGAAGCGATGAACAAATATTGATTCCTTTTGAAAGAAGCGATGAACGAATATTGATTGCTTTTTGAAAGAAGCGATGAACAAATATTGATTCTTTTTTGAAAGAAGTGATGAAGGAATATCGATTCTTTTTGGTCAGTCTCTGACAGGTGTCGAGTAATCCATCGCTCCAATCGTGAAACCTCGCCTCTCTCCTTTAAAAGACGATGCAAGGTCGAATAACTAGTCGAATATAGTTTTTCAGGTATCTAATTTTGATTATTTCTATCCATCAAACAATGCTAAGAACAAGTTCAACACGCCTAAGTCGCGTGCTCCCAATTATTCTGACTTATGACCCTATGACCTTACGATCTTCAAAACTTTAAAGTGGGCAATCCAACCTTGAGTTATTTTTCTTTTAATAATTCCCAGACTAACCTTGCGAGGACAGTAGGAACTATATCATTCGAAAGAAAATATAAAACAACATCAGGGTTTCAAGTTTCGTTAGAATCGACCCAATAGTTACGATGTTAGTGCCAAAAAAACTCATTGAAGAGTAAAATGGTTACCGATTGACCGACGACCTATGGACCGAAATACTAACTTAAAGGGAGTCGCACGCGACTAAAAATGCCGGGTTAACTCTGGGATTACTTACAAAACATAAACAACAAACTAACACAAACGTTCAAGTACAATCAGCCACTAGAACAGGCGATGTTTTGGTACTGAATATTCTCATTGTTCATCTTCACTTTGTTCAACACTTATTCTATAAAAATAACGAATACTAAATTTCGATTTATAGACCATTCGAAAACTATGGAAAAAAGACTTCAGTATTGACTCAAGGAGCCATACAGGATTTTTCAAACCGGAAACCGGACATCGTAATATGGAACAAGACAGAGAAAGTGGCAACCCTGGTTGAGGTCAGTGTCCCCACTGACGGCGACCTGAACAGAGCCGAAAGGAAGAAGGTGAACAAGTACCAAGGCCTCATGTATGACATGAAGAGAAACTGGAAACTGAGAGTGATCTCAATTATTCCAGTTATTATAGGAGCCGCTGGTCTCATGAAAAAGAACTTTTCTTTGCCTACACCTCACCTAAATAGGAGCCACTGGGTTCATGAAAAATAACTTTTCTTTGCCTACACCTCACCTAAATAGGAGCCGTTGGGCTCATGAAAAAGAACTTTTCTTTGCCTATACCTCACCTAAATAGAAGCCACTGGGTTCATGAAAAATAACTTTTCTTTGCCTACACCTCACCTAAATAGGAGCCGTTGGGCTCATGAAAAAGAACTTTTCTTTGCCTATACCTCACCTAAATAGGAGCCACTGGGTTCATGAAAAATAACTTTTCTTTGCCTACACCTCACCTAAATAGGAGCCGTTGGGCTCATGAAAAAGAACTTTTCTTTGCCTATACCTCACCTAAATAGGAGCCACTGGGTTCATGAAAAATAACTTTTCTTTGCCTACACCTCACCTAAATAGGAGCCGTTGGGCTCATGAAAAAGAACTTTTCTTTGCCTATACCTCACCTAAATAGGAGCCACTGGGTTCATGAAAAATAACTTTTCTTTGCCTACACCTCACCTAAATAGGAGCCGTTGGGCTCATGAAAAAGAACTTTTCTTTGCCTATACCTCACCTAAATAGGAGCCACTGGGTTCATGAAAATGAACTTTTCTTTGCCTACACCTCACCTAAATAGGAGCCACTGGGCTCATGAAAAAGAACTTTTCTTTGCCTATACCTCACCTAAATAGGAGCCACTGGGTTCATGAAAAAGAACTTTTCTTTGCCTATACCTCACCTAAATAGGAGCCACTGGGTTCATGAAAAAGAACTTTTCTTTGCCCATACCTCAACTCAAATAGGAGCCACTGGGCTCATGAAAGAGAACTTTTTTTGCCTATACCTCACCTAAATAGGAGCCACTGGGCTCATGAAAAAGAACTTTTCTTAGCCTATACCTCACCTAAATAGGAGCCACTAGGTTCATGAAAAAGAACTTTTCTTTGCCTACACGTCACCTAAATAGGAGCCACTGGGCTCATGAAAAAGAACTTTTTTTTGCCCATACCTCACCTAAATAGGAGTCGTTCGGCTCATGAAAAAGAACTTTCCTTTGCCCATACCTCACCTAAATAGGAGCCACTGTGCTCATGAAAGAGAATTTTAAGAAATATCTGGCAATTAGACCTGGTGACCCAAGTGCGAGGGAAATCCAAACAAATGCACTTAAGAGGACAGCTGGAATCCTGCAAAAGAGCTCTCGGATGGAGTCTCTAAAGCGGGTGAATGTTTGGCATTGGAAAAGTTGCCCTATCACCATCTAATACCCTAAAGAAAAGAGGTAAATGATCTAGATTAAAGATTTAGAAAAACCTAAAATGACCATAGACATTTACAATCAGGCAAACCCTCCCTTCATTTACGTTGCGTTCAGTATAAAATACAAATCAAAGGAATCAGAAACGGAGATCCTCTCTCCATAAAACTATTTTTAGCACTTCATGAGAGATTTTTCAGGATTTTGGGGGGAGCGGAGAGTATTAGAATTTATGGCGGGTATTTAAGTCGCTTTCGCTAGTACTTGGGGACTGTTTTTTGCTAGTGCTTTGCAGTGTTCAATAATTCTCGCAGATAAATAATTAATAAATACAAAATAGTCTACAAACTTGGCGTTCGTAGACTATAAAAAAAAACTTCCACTCAGTAAACACTGATTTATTACTAAGAGCGGCACGCCAGGAAGAAGCATCAACGAGACCTACATTAACATACTTGCTTAAATATACAGTTAGGCAACATTATCATTTAGGCTGTACTCTGTCGATAAGAAAATAAAAAAGAAGGAGGAGATACTGTAACATGCTGACAAGTGCAAGCGGGCGGTTTATAAGCTTCGCTCGAATGAGTCTTTTTTTTTTCACACTCAGAATGGCGTAGTAAATACGCCGCTCGCCAATGGTGGTCCGGCATCGCAGGAAACAGCTGTTCGCAACTAGCGATATCTTAGCACTTATCTTAGCACTATTAGCTTATCTATAGCTACATAAGTGACATGGCTTAGCACTCATAGCTCATTTAAGTAAAACTTGAATACTTTGACATAAAAAAAGCCCTCAGAAACCTAGGACAAATCAGAGAAGCATCGAGACATTCATGTTGGGAATAACCCGCATGAACCCCCCAAAAAGATACATTTTTGTATTTCAGGTTGTTGTTTTTTTTACTCTATCTGCCACACGCGTATGTGTTCTTACACATACGCCTGTGGCAGATAGAGTAAAAAAAAAAAAAAAAATCTGTAATGCAAAAATGACGCATTGGTTAAGAACAAGCAAAGATGGAGAAAGGAAATGGTACCCCGATCTTCGCCCGATGGTGGGGTTACTCTAGCAAACTCGAGCAAGAGGGTCAAAATTGTACTCCTGAGTGCTCATTGAATGAGACTTGCTCTCGCAGTTTCCCTTTTAACCTTTTTCATCAGGTCTAGGAGAGATGCGCGCTCGACAAGCCCATCAAGTAATCTGATTGGCCTTTATATACAGATTTTCACCTAACCTAACTTTACAATTTCCTTTGAGAGCCTCTTTTCAATGGATTCCCTGCCTTCTTCCTCGCGGTAAAAATGCTATTGTTTCTAGTAATAGTATCATAGTAGTGGTTCGGTACTCATTGCTAAGGTAACCGCAAATCAACATGCTAGGTATCATCTAATTACCTTTGCTGCGGATTTCATATGGAGAATCTCATCATTATTATAAACAATTATTTAAATAAGATTAATTAAATAAATAAAGATTGCTATCCTCATGATATTAAGTTTCCCAACCTTCCATTTTATGTTTATGAATATAATTAATAGTTAATTAAGAATTTCGTAAATATCCGTTGTAAAATTAATAAAATTGGTCGCTTACTTTATTAAATCCATCTGGAAACATTTGTTTGGCGTTGATTGGGTGAGTTATGTCCATCTGGCGGTATTCAATCAAGTTATGGTTGAAGTATTTCGATGCGAAGTTCACCATTTCTTGCGATACATCCACTCCAACAATGCGTTGGATGGGGCAGGGGATGTGTGGGAGCAAAATGGATTTCGTGACGTCACCTTAAACCGAGGGGATAAGAAAAAAAAAATGGATTTGCGCCTTACAAATGCCTCTGCAATAAATCCGTCGCATTGATCAAATCTCTTTGGTTGAGTTGGTGGAATATGGTGGCGTCTAGTTTTAGTTTCCATAAACCACACTTAATAGGTGATGCCAGTAGTGAAATGCAACAAGAGGGCGTCATCTCATTCTAACTCCTGTTCCTTCCATGAGGAAATGAACACATGGAGGTTCATATTGCTAAACGGTTCGGGTCCTAATTCTACTTTGTCTAGATGACGTAATATACGTAATCTAACCTAACACAACTTAACCTTACCTAACCAAATCAACTCCAAACCCAATTTAACCTTAACTAATCTAACTAAACTATACCTGCCACTAGAATTCAAGATGGAATTCTAAAGTTTATTTTTGTAATTATTTTTTCTGCATCTACTCTACCTACTGAATCAAAGATGAAGAATTTTTAGGGTAGTGTTAAAAAATATTACTATTGATAGAAGTAATGGTTTCTTTGCGTGACCTTGGACACGATGAATAAGAGTTTAGTTCCCCTGCTGGTAATGGCATATGCAGTTTCTTCTGAGAATGCCAGCTTGAATCGAAAAATGGTACGCCATATTCGCGACCAACGGAGAAGCGTGAATTCCCGAGGAACCTCGTTTACAATGTGAAACAGAAGTATGACAAGGCTGAGAATGAGGACAAAGTTATCTGCGAACGAGTCTCACAAGCGTCGCTCTGATACAACCATGAATGAGAAATTAGTCACCAGTGTCAGGCAGAAGATCCCAAAGCACTTTAGTCAGTCCATGGGCAAAGTTGCCCAGAAGATGAGTGTGAGAAAGGCAACCATCCACAGAGTAGTGCACTAGGAGCTTTGCTACCACTCGTACGTGCTGAAGAGGCGTCAGCTTCTCACGGAGGCTACCAAAGAAAGACGTAAAGTGAAGGCTTAAGTTCTCATCACCGAAGTCATCACGATTGCACCGGCCTTCTTCGTTTTTTCTCTGACGAGAACAAAATTCGTGAACCGACCGAAGGATCGATGATTGTGACAAAATCCATAAGAAAGCGTACGGTCATGCACAACAAATCTCCCGCATCTTTGATAGTTCTGGGCGTGGTCAGCAGCGAGGGCTACGTTATGACCGCCACCCCACAGGCCTAAGGGTTAATGTGAACGTTTAAATTGAGGTACTGGAGACTGTAGTCAAACCTTGGATTGACCAAGTAGCCGCGGGACGTCCCTTTCGTTTTTAAATAGGACTGTTCCCGCACACAAGGCAAGAAAGACACAGGCGGGGTGTTCAACAACGCCCAGCACCACTCGTCTCCACCCTTGTGGCCACCCAGCTCCTCCGACTGAATCCCCCTAGATTAGTTTGTGTGGGGCGTTGCTGAGAAGGATGTCAACAAAGCTGCTCCCAACACTTTAGGGTCTATTATGGCCGCCATTGTGAAGGTAATGTAATCCATTGACAAGGACTACATAACATGTTCTGGGCCCGCCTGGAGTATGTTATGAAGGCAGATAGATGGTGACAGAGCCGTAGCAACCGCCCCCGCCCCCCATCCTGGCTCTTGAAGGCGCCCCCCCCAATTATTTTATTAATGAAAATCTAAAATTTTGGAATACCCATTTTCTGTAAGTATTCCACAGCATTGCGACTGCTGAGAATAGTATTTGCCGTGCCTGGCACTACTTGTAAATGTATGATATATTGTTATGGGGGCCCCACAATCTTGATGGGGGAGGGGGGGGGTACTAGACATTGCTACAGGTCTGGATGGTGGCAATTTTGATTAACTTAGCAACTATATTTATCGTTTTATTTGTGTGTACTCGTAAATTCTCATGATAATATATTGCTTCGTTTGGTACAGAACATCTTTACAATTTGTATCGATTTACCTGAACCTATATATATATATATATATATATATATATATATATATATATATATATATATATATATATATATATATATATATATATATATATATATATATATATATACTGAATCGAGCAAACTCACAAATAGCAGATGAGTAAAAATAATGACAAAAACCCGACATAAAAAAATCAGTTTCTGAGTGGTTTTGTCTTTATTACCAAAAACCTCCGTGGAAAAGTACAATGAAATGAAAAAAAAAGAGAGGAAAAATACTGATCGCCAAACACACTCACCAACCACACTCTCGCCCTCCTGGGAGTGGCTAGGCCGGATGTAGGTGGATACGAGGGCCTGGTACTCACCTTTTGTCCTCCAAACCCTTTCCCAAAAACGCCTCATTAGTCTCTGGTGAAACAATTTCAGAGGGGGAGTGAGGGAAGAAGAAAAGGTAAGGATAGTACAGCTCGAAGTAAAATAGGAGACATAACAGTTGACTTAGGCAGTCGATGGACCTACAACTTAACGTAGGATCTGAACCAGGGTGCTTTATGTTTTTGCCTTCTTCCCATTCGTTATATGCAGCCATTGTCTCGTTGGATTGTTAGTGAGAAAGTAATAGAGAAAAACAGAAGAAAGTGGGAAAGTTGTAGAGAATTGTAAGTTTGTATTGTGTACTCGTGTCTAATAGGCGTTCAAACCCTTGTCAGCATTTTTTTGTTAGCAAACAATAGCTCTCACTTTCTTCCTTTTCAGCTTTAATGTAGTTATTTATTTATATTAGCACTATTTAATTCTTATTTTCTAATTCCTATTTTCGTATTCTTTCCATGCTTTGCGAGTTTAATGGGTTTTTTTCGATTTAAGTTGCTTTATGTTTTTATTTAGTTATAGATTGGTTGACTCTTTTGAGTGGAATGATTTTGGTATCTTTCAAATTTGGTTATAGGTCTTTGAATCGATAATTAGATGTATCTCTCGTGATCAAGTGTCTGGTTCAGGTAGTCGTGATTTTGGTTTTAAGTAAATATCTCGTTCTAGTCTCCTTGGTCTGCCTTTTGCTGTGTAGCTCGGGAACAGGCGGTGGTATCTCCATCCTTCCCCCCGAAATATCTGGTTGGCAAGTTTACCCTCAATTTTTCTTGTAGCTTTTTTATATTTTTTCGATCTTTTCTCTTTTATTTTAATCAAAGGTTCTATATTTATGTCTATGAATATCCTTCCGTTTTCGCTTTTCTGTTCGTATGCTATTCGTAATTAGTAATACTGCTTTATTTTGTATTCGCTGTATTTTTAAAAGCTTATGTCTGGACATTGTGTAGATGCAATTTTTTGGTACACTATTGCTGATTGTACTAAGCATTATATATCTTCTTCTTCCGATTGAAAGATCTTCCTTTCTAGAGTAAGTTTAGGCCACACTTCCCTCTGTTTACTTTTTCGGGTACGTGTTTCTGGTAACCATTGGATGTGATGGTTAGGCCAAGTAGCTTGCATTCAGAAGACATAAAAATCTGATAACTATTTGTGATCCCTTGTATTATCTTAAATTTTTCTTTGTTTGTATTTATCTTCCACTTTCTTTCATAATCCCTTTTACTTGCGGCGAAACAGGTATATGGGTCATGCGAATCTCGTATTGGCTTCATCTTCTGTCAGCAACGAGTCGCAGACTCAATGTAGCCAACGAAAACCAATGCCCGAAAGGTAATTGAGGTCACTGAGTTCAAATAAGATATAAGTTGACCACCAGGTCGTTGCCACCTAGTAGAAAGAGGTGCTAAATCGGCCATTTTCGCCGCAGGTCCACTAGATCAAGTCCTCTAGTTCTTCCTAGTTTTAGTTGCCGTGAATCTACAGGGTCTCACGTAAGTAAGGACCCATAGGAAAAAATCCGTAAAACTACAAAATAGTCCAAAAATTTATTTCATAATCTATTCAACGTGTCCGCCGTTGTGTCGCACATATATGTAAATGAAGACAGCAGTTTCTATGTGGTGCTGGAACCACATTATAGAATCGCATCTGACTCAAAATCACCTCAAAGATTAGCATTTTGATGTGTTATAAAGTTCTATAATTGGTTCACAGTTCTCTACTGAGTGAAGGCGTTTTTAGAACTTTCTTAAACCGTTACCTCTTTACAGGGTAGCGAGATGTAAATAGCAAATGTATTATTCTCCTTTTAATCCACCGTTGGGAAAAGTGAAAAAGATTTAACGTTTTTGACGTCGCTCGACCTTTCATGTACTTTCTTTATCGAGTGTCAACTTTCCTCTGAATTTTTGTTGTTTCATCAATGGTGTCTGAGCCATCAATAAGGAAAAAAATAACTTTTAACTTTATTATTAGAAAGATGAAAGCTTAGGACCCGTCCCCCCCCCCCTCCCTCTCGTGGGTTGAGGTACGAGAGAAATGGAAGGAATGAAAATTTGTTAAAGGTTAAATACAGTAGAAGGTATACCCTTGCCCGAAGGTCAGCCTAGTCAACTCTTTACAAAAATTACAATTACATTTTTGATAAATATTAAATTGATTATTGTATATTATTGTTGTCCCGTTGACTAATTATTAAAATGTTTTTACAACGATAATTTATTTGTTATCATTTTCTTTCTATAAAACTCAGTTTCTACATAATTGATTTTAATTTATTTATTTATTTTTAATTTGCACAGTTAATTTATATTATTACGAGTATGTTTTTTATAAATTTCACATCTTTTAGTTGTAATGTTATCAATATATTCTCGCATTTAGTCGTCGCCTTTATAAATTGTCACTCTTAATTTACATTAAAAAATATGTATACATTAAATATTACCTTTTCATCTTATAAAAATCACTCTTTTTGCTATCTCATGACGCTTGTTTTAAATTGAATTATTTATGCTTTTATTCACTGTTAGACTTTTTGTTATTAATTTGATATTTAACGCTTAAATTCACTGTTAGACACTTTTGTACCTTTTTTTTGTCATTTCACTATGTCGAGGGATTCTGGGCGTATCTCTGTCCATTGCTGATTGTCTTGTATTCGGACATGTTGACGACGCGGACACATAAATCAGGAATGATGATTGCGTCATCCCACAACATATCCTTAACTTCCTTTGGAGAGTACGGACCCTCAAACGTCCATTCGTATTTCCCTCTGCGTACGCCCTCTACCTGAAGCCGAGTGTTACCGCTACGGGCTACGCAGACCGGTGTTCCGTACACCTTGAGGGACAGCTCTTCTCCGTCAAAGAAGAAGCCTTGTTCAAGGACTTCCCTTTTTGGGGTAAGTGGGACTCCTTGGATCCATGTGAACATAGTTTTCTCTTCTTGTTTCTTAGTTTGCGCTTTTTCCACGATTTTTGCTTCTTCCATCTCTTCCTACGAGCTTCTCCACGTCCTCCATCGAATGGCAAATGGCGGCGTATCCATTCGGGGTGTCTATTAACCTCATATTGAGGAGATTAAGAACTCCAAACAGAAGTTCTATAACGGCCAGTCTTGCCCCCTTCCCCCGTATAAGGCGGAAGGGAACCCGTCTGTTCTCTTTATTGGCTAACCCCATGGGGCCCCTCTCGGGTAGCGGGATTCTACCATTGCTGGGGCACCGGGGGGCAAAACCCTCCCAACTTTAAACGACTATCTTCTACTACTATCTATATTTTTTTCCACTATTGAGTACATCTTTAGAGGGCAGGACTGCGGCAAAGCCAAGCGTAGTAGATAAAACGCCAAATTTTCTTTTGCGATTCCCATTCAAACCGATTAAGTTCCCTCGCGTGTAAAATCCAATGGAAAGTGAAGTGCAAAGGGAAACCAAACTTAGTGACGGTGCCAATACAAAGAAGCCCCTGGATTGCCGCAAGTAAAAAAGATCGCATAGCTGAGACAAGGTAAAGTGGCATTGGCATAATAAAAAATATTCTTCTCTTTTCCGCTCTCTCACTATAACCCCCACACTGACTAGTAGACAGAGACTAAGGACAACGATGGCAACATGAAAGGTGACAGTAGACAGAGACTAAGGACAACGATGGCAGCATGACGGGTGACACCTTACGGATAAGTTTAAGGACTATCCCCGAGAGGTCTAAGCCTAACTGTGGGGAATTCTAAGGTTTAAGGGAAGCTGAGCATAGAACATGTCAGGCTCATATACACCCCATTTGGGTACACGGCGATATGCCAGAAAGAAGCAGATGCAGAGCTTTTTGCCTCGTCAAAAGCGAACCAAATGTTTAGTAAAATGAATCTGGCTCCCAAAATACTCCCCCCCACCCCCCCAAAAAAATCAAGCTCACAGAAGCATAATTTGTATACGCTTAGATTCATGGGTGGGACACCAAACAACCAACGAAGTTGCCGACGAGTTCGAGCGCAACCACATTTGGGCGAATGTATCCGAGGTAATAAAGTTTAAAGAATACACCCATGTATTCAAAGTCATTTTCCAGGACACGGACATGGCACAGAGGGCAAAAGAACTCGGCCTGTTGATCTTTCACGTAAGGGTATGTCCAAAGCAGATAAAGAGGGAAGAGTTTACGAAAATCCAAACTTGCTTTAGATGCTACAAATGCAACCAGCATTCTACGAAGTCATGTCCGCAAACCCATGACAAGCTGGCCACGTATGGCGAGATTGTAGGAGCAGTACACGCAAATGTGTGAACTGCAACGGCGAACATGGAATTATGGCAATGTCGTGCCCAGTAAAGAAAAAAGCGATAAGGAAGAAGCAACAAGAATTGAAAGAACAAGATGAAGCCAGGTCCAATAGGACCTATGCTAAGGTTGCTAAGGCAGCGATCATTGAAAACGCAGCCCAAAGGACATCTAAAAGTGGAGAACAAGCAGTAGACGAAGATCATGTCCTGCATGTATTATGCGCACATCGTCAAACTCACCATCACAGGATCGTTTAGGAGAGAGATGAACCACATGCTAGTAAAGAACGGCATGCAAGAGATGTGGTTCCCTGAGAACCTCCCTTCTGAAGACATACTAAGGATAAAAATTTAAGCTCCCCAAGCAGCCGCGATGGAAACGCAACAGGTCCCCAACAGTAATTAACCAACCCTCCCACAAGAACCCCGCAGTGTTACGATGGAGCTGCCATCGCAGTAAAAAATGGGTTATGATTCAAAGAACTCCAATGTTATAACATACAGAACCATCACTGACGGCATTACAGAAGGTACTTACAAATGGGAATATGACGGAAACATCACAGAGAAGGTGGATGAAGTAGCCCTCCTCCTTGGGATGATCAGATTGAACCAAGAATCCTTCGCCACGATCCCAACCGCTGAATTTAACAAGAAAAGATCCGAAAAAACTAGATCCCCACTACCTAGCCCCTCCACCTCAAAGAAGCACGACAAAAGGAACAACTAAACGATAGACAACATGGACAGACTAACAAAAGACTTAACGATTCTACAGATGAACACAGACGGATGGGACACAAAACAAATGACTTACGGTAACATAATTAGACAGTGTGGACTCTGCCATTGTTTTAATCTCCAAATACGGAGTTGACACAATGCGAAATAGGATGCAAAACATTGGAGCGTTACGATGGCGCTGCTATCGCAGTCAAAAATGTGATACGATTCAAACAACTCCCTTCTATGGATGAATCCTATCAGCTCATGGAGGTTCAAACCACCTTGCGACCCCTAGTGGTGTCTATGGGGTACCAACCCCCCAAAAGAGATTACCTGCCGTTGCACAATTTCCTTCAACTTTGTACACACAGAAGAACAGTCTTGTTTGGCGGAGACCTCAACGCCATATGCAAGGAATCAGGATACACCGATCTCCATAATAAGAAGGGAAATAATCTGAATACCATTTTAGACAGGAACATCGTAGTCCGCGCTGGGCCGGACTTCCCCACGTACATCACCGATCAGTATGCAACCAAACCTGATATCATCCTAACCAGCCGAGATTTCCCCTATAACTATTACATACAACCTAGACCCTTAATACCAAGAGACCACATCACCACATTATTTAGAATATCCTCCAGCCCTATTCAGGTTCCCTTTAAGGAGATGAAATGCTTTTTCCGAAAAAACTGGGAGGAGTACAGAACTCTTCTTAACGAATATACTGCCCAACTACTTGAAGAGGCCAAACTGGAAGAAATCGACCAGAGCTGGCAACTTTAACGGAGAAAATGCTGGAAGCGGACCGAACAACAATACCCAGGACAACATTCAAAACACTCCCAGCACCAAGATGGACCCAATAATTACATAACCTAACAGACGAATACAAAAGACAACGGAAAATTAGACTGACGGGTACATACAGAGCCAAAAGCAGACGACCAAGAACGCTAAGGACAGATGTGAAAACACATATAACAGAACAACGGACAGCACTATGGAATGACCTTATAAGCTAGCTCAACGAAGAAATGGATCCCAGATCATTTTGGAATACCGTAGTAAGGTTAAAAGGAAACACACCAGATAGAGACGCTCACATAAAAAAGGACGACGGGACAAAGTTGGACGCTACAACCGAAACTGAAGAAGTGTTCAGAGACTTCTGGAGTAACATTTGCCATCAACCCAGAAGAAAACGAACGCTTTGACCATGAGTTTGAGGAGTACGCCCACGGCCAACAAAGACAAGAAATAGAAAAGACATACCCCTTCAATAATACATCTCCCGACGGAGAAGTGACGGGGTACGGAAGAAAAATAAACAGAAAAGAAATCACTAAGACGCTAAGCACTTTTAGACAGAGAGCACCAGGTAAAACTGAGTCAACCAGAATTAACTTCACGAACGCACCTCGCAACATCATTGACGGGCTCGCCAACGTAATGAATGCGTACCTAAACGTTGGCTACTTTTCAGGCGAATGGAAGATCGCCAAAATGATCGTCATTCCCAAACCCGGTAAGCCGCCTAACACACCAGCCAACTCAGGCCCATTTCCCTCCTCGAATTGGCAGGCAAGCTCTTCGAAAAACTGCTTGCTAACAGTGAACGAATTCATGCAGGATAAAAACCTCCACAATCAACATCAACCTGGATTCAGAAGAAGGAGAGGGACTGATATGGTACTGGCTACCATCGCCGAAAAGCTGGCAAAGATTGCTAGCCAAAAAAGGTACGCTAACCTAGTTGTCAGAGACGTCAAGAAGGCATTCGACAAGGTATGGAGGACTGGACTACAGTACAATAAACTAAGACTAGGATTGAACCCAAGACTAGAAAAAATACTTTGTGATTACATAACAAACAGGAAAGCATACATACAGATGAAAGACTACCAAAGACAAGACTTCGAGCTATCTGAAGACGTACCGAAAGAAGGGTGCCTAAGCCCCCTCCTGTACAACATCTACAACCTTGACCTCCCGAATCCGGCCAGGAAAGACACACTGTACGTCAAATTCGCAGAGGACATATCCCATATTATTACTGCTACCTTCAGAAACCCCAACCACTTAGCACAATTAACAGCAAATGAGATCGATCATGTCAACAAATATTAAAGAAGGTGGAAAATCGCCACCAACACCTACAATTTCAGGGTGATACCGTTCTTCTGTAAGAAACTGGGTTGTATCGAAACAGATGACTAGCGCATTCCCTACAACACAGAGGGGACTGTGCTTGGGCTAAAGATAGGTAAGAGTGGATACGGTTACCACGTTGCTTAAACAACAGCACGAGCAAAGACCAAGCTTAAAAAAACTCTACAGGTTCAAAAAACTTAGCACAGCTAACAAGAAAAAGATCTTTAATGCACTCATTAGATCCAAGTTGCTGTACCTACCTGAACCTATTAACACAAGCTCCAAAACACAAATAAGACATCTACAAAAGGATACAAAATAAGGCGGTACTTCTAATTACCAACGTTGGAAGAAGAGAAAGAAGGAGGGAGAGAGACCTACACGAGGAGATTCAGATGTCTCCAATTAAAATCGAACTTCCAGCAAGGGCCCAAAAAATCTAAGAAAAGGTCACGGGACAAATGATGGACGAAATAGGCCAAAGGGACATTGACATACCACTGGAGGACAGATACAGTAGGACAAGAAACTTCACTAGTAGTAAAGAACAAACTGAAAGACGAGTAGAACTCATTTACACTTAAGACCACGACTATAAGACAAAAAAAGAAAACCAATGCACAAAAAATAAAAGAAGAAGAACACGGAAAGTACAAACATACAGACTACGAGAGAAATGCGTAAAAAAAAAACTAAAAAAGCTTGAATGCATTAAACAACTATATATATATATATATATATATATATATATATATATATATATATATATTATATATATCATATACCACTATCACAAGAACTAGAATAACAGATACAGAGTACACAATGCTTGAAAGAAGAACACCGGGAACAAAACCAATCTATGGAAAAAACAACTCCTGAGATACCCTTTCACCAGGGTTCTTGAATAAAAAGCCACTGAGAAGAACACAACTAAAACAACGAAAATCCTCCGATACCTTATCACCAGGGATCTTTTAATTCTATCTATTTTCCTATATTTCTACCTTTTCTTTCTCCCTCTCTCCATCTCTAACTTCATTATGTCTAATGTCCAATGCTGAGGGCAGGACTGCTCAAACTTCATTGAAGAAACACGGCTAACTCAGAATAAATTTGATACTCGATAAAGGAGGTAGAAGAAAGGGAAAGCGACTTCAAAAACGAGAAATCTTTTCCACTTTTTTCTTCGGAAAATTAAAAAAGGGAATAATACATTTGGAGCTAAGAATAGGAGATACATGTCTGCCTAAACCCCCTTACTCCCCCCCTTTTAGGGGGAGCAAAGCGTGGTGGGGGAACTGGATTGTAATTCATTTAGTCTCGACCCAACTATGTCGTTTTCTCTGTGATAGAAATTTTTGGGGGCGCCAAGGAAAGCAGATTTAAGGATTAGCACACTGTGGAACTCGGCGTCCGAGGCACCCGGACGAGGGGCAGGACTGCAACTTCTAGGGGAGGGCGCCCCCACTTTGCCCACTCTGGGAGCCCAGCCCATCTCTCTGTATGCCGGCTGCAGCACTGATACCCAAACCCTCGATGGGTGGCATCCCCGGTTAGCGATGGTTGATTCTGCACTAACCAACAAAAAGTCCGTCATACAATCACACCTCGTGAGGTCTCCGCTTCCCCCTCCCAGGTTCACCCATCATCATCATTATCTCCCCATCCAGCAATCCCTGTTGACTAACGCTGTGCTGCTACGAGGAAGGGGTTAGTCACTGACTTAACACATTCAAGGAGAAATCACAGCCCTAAAGAAGACTCAAGATATTCAACCATCGTCTAACGACGTGCAAAAAAAAAGAGAAGAGGCAAAAATTAGAAAGACCCCGTAGGACCTCACTAGGTGCAAAATGGCCCAAGAGAACACCACAAGAATTCCCCTGCGGGCGATCAACGGGAATAACAAGCCTAACAAGGAGAAGGTATTTGAGCTAATGTTCGAAAAACTCAACATCGCTCTTATAAGGCTTCTAGACGTCCCTTCTGGATACGTCGCGATCTGCGAACGGGAAAAGGACGTAGAGACCATTACGAAAGAAGAACCTCTGGAATCCTAAAATCATTGACCTACAGCCTGCTATCCTTCCACAAATACAAGCTCATCGCAGTGTCTTTTGCAGGAGACTCGATCCTTGGATCAGACAAGATAAGAGAGAATAAATTAAAGAACAAATCGATCTTAGACAAAAATGGACCAAAATCGCAGATGTCATCAAATTTAAAAACAGGCGGAACAACAGCGACTACACCCATGTATTTACGGTTGTCTTCGCAGAAACCTCGATTGCCCCAAAGGCAAAAGAGCAAGGCTTGCTCATGTTAAACGCCAAGGTGAGTGGAGACCAGATAAAGCGAGAAGAATTCGTTCCAGTCCAGTTTTGCTTCCGCTGCTACAAAATGGAGCAACACGCCACCAAAGACTGTAAAGAGCCTGAGGAACGTGCTCCAACTGCAGCGAGAAGGGATACCACTGGAATGACTGCCGCAACAACTACGAGAGATGCACCAACTGTGGGCAAGAAAACAGATCAATGGTTCTGACATGCCCGGTCAAAAAGGAAATAATAAACAAAAAGAAAACCGACAAGAAACAGGAAGAGGTACGAGATCAAACACTACTTACGCACAGGTAGCTAAAGCAGCGTACAACGAAACCGAAACGTAGAAAACATATTTGAAGATAGAGAAAGAAGAGTCTACAAAAATCCTAACGAGCATCATCTATGCTTATGTCAGGAATCTAACCCAACCTGGTTGCTTCGCAAAAGAACTTAGCCAAATGCTGGCCAAAAACGGAATGAGCCGAATGTGGTTCCCCGACGACCCTCCATCAGGAGACGTCCTCCAGCTGCAAATGGTTCCTAATACTTCAAAGGAGATGGACACCAATAAGGGAGAAATATAGAACAACCCAAGAACCTAAAGCTGCTGCGGAAAAAAACCACACAGGCTCAATCAAATAAAGAATTCACGAAGACAAGCGAAACGGTGGAACCGGCATCAACGGACTCCACTGACTCCTCGGATCCTTCTGACTCAGAAGCCCCTAAAAACAGGAAAAGCAAAAAAGAGAAGAAATCCAAAGAAATGCCCTGACGCGGATAGGATTAATCTCACGATTTAAGCGTCAGAAATTCCCCTTCCCTAAAAATATAGACGAAACAAAAATTCTAAACGGAGTAAATAAGAAAATATACAAATGGGAGTACGACGCCTCGATCGAGGTTGAAGTGGTTGAGGAGGCCCTACAACGCCATAACGTTGCTCTATACGAGGACACGTATGAGAAAGTCTCCAACATAGAATTTAAAAAAGAAGAGGAACGGAAGAAAAAGAAACGTCAATCAGAAACGCCAGTAAAAAACGCCAGTAGAGAACGTGAACAATAGATTGAGGATTCTGACACTCAACTAATGGATAGGAAAGCAACGGCATATGGAAACATATTCCGTGTGCTTGCCCCCGACGTAATTTTGATAACGAACCACGGTATAGACACCACAAGGGGTCAACTCAAAATACCGGGATACAGAGTGCTCATAAAGAATCACTCACATGAAAAGTTCGATGACGATGCAATAGCTGCTAGAGGAAACCTCACGTTCAAGCGTCTCCCAGAATTGGACGAATCCTTTGTGGCGATACAACTTCCCACATTGGCGAGGAATCTCACAATAGCTGCAGCTTATCAACCCCCTAGCCGAGCCTATCTACCCATCACAAACTTCTGCACACTTTTCGGGCACCGGAGAATGTCATTCTTAGGGGCGACCTCAATGCCAGATGCCCAATGGCGGACACTGGTAGAACCAAACAAAGAGGCCGAAAATTGGAAATGATAATGGACAGGAAAAACATCCAGAGGATAGGGCCGGATTTCCCGACCTTCATTACTAGCAGATCAGCCACCAAACATGACATTATCATGACAGGCAGAGGCTTCCCCTTTAACTACCATAGCGAGCCAGGACCAACAATTCCCATCGACCACATTTCTATCTTAACCACAATTTCGCTCGTGCCGATCCAGCTGCCAATTACACCACGTAAAACTACGCCGCCGCTGACTAGGACCGTTACAAGACCCTTCTCCGACAATACGTCCCGGTCGACCTGAGTGAGGCTACATTGGAGGAGATCGAGGAAGAACTAGGAAGAATAACGACTGCTATCATCGAAGCTGACTGCGAGTGTTTTCCCAAAACAGGGTACAAAGCGTTACCTCGGCCCGGATGGACAGATGAAATGAAGAGGATCGCACATGTGCATAGAGAAGTGTACGAGGAAATCAGATGGGAAGGCCCAATCCGGGAAAGAAGCACGCTACTACGCTGGCTAAGCTCCGAACTAAAGGAAGCAATAAACATACAACAGACTGAGATTTGAGACAGCTTTATAGCCGGAGCAGACAGTGAGCTGAGCCCGGCTAAATTCTGGCACCAAATCAAGAAATTGATAGGTTTGCAAAGAAAGGAAATGGCTCGCATCAAAGAGGATGGGAAATATATAGAGGATCCGGCAGTTCTAGAGGGAAGATTCAGAGCATACTGGAAGAAAATCTTCTCTCTATCACCGAAGAAGACAACGAAGAATTTGACCAGGAATTCGAGAGCCGTCTGATTGACGATCTGAATCAGATAATACACCGCACGCATCCACACCACCACGCGGACATGGGAAGAGATGGTTGACCATGGTCGTCCAATGACAACCGAGGAGGTCATGGCCACTGTGAAAGCCTTCAAACAAAAGGCACCAGGCTGGACGGGTATCACCAAAAACAATCTGGCAAATGCCCCACAGCAGATCATTCAGGGAATCATCAACATCTTTAACACTTCCATGAACACGGGCTACTTCCCCGAAGGTTTAAAGGTGGCCAAAATCATCTTTATACCCAAGGCTGGTAAGACCCTAGATCAACTGGTAAATTACAGGTCATTCTCTCTTCTCAAGTTCGTGGCTAAAGTCTACGACAAACTCCTAGCAAATAAGTTTCAAGACCAACTAGCCGAACTGGGAGCACACAACTCCCAGCAGCACGGGTTCCGAAATGGGCGAGGAACGGAAACTGCTCTCGCCCTCCTAACGGAAAAAATAACTCACCGCAATCTGAGGGGAAATACGTAGACGTGGTGCTGCGCGATGTACAGAAGATCTTCGATAAGGTTTGGCTGAAGAGTCTCAATTCAAGATCCTGAACCTTCAGCTGAACCCACGCCTGGAAAGGGCTCTCTATGACTATATCATAGAGAGAAAATCCCAAATCTCCATCGAGGGCTTTTCAGGACACGAATTCGAACTCGAGGCGGGAGTTCCACAAGGCAGCTGTCTTAGTCCGTTGCTGTACCTCGTGTACACAATAGACCTCCCTGCTCTGGTGCGGGAAAACACGATATATCTACAATTTGCAGATGACATAACACAAATCGTTCCTAGTACCTATAGGAACGCCGGAGTTCAAGCAAGGGATACAGCTGCCGAAATAAACAACATTAACAGATATGAAAGGATGAAGAAAATTAAAACCAACCGCCAAAAATTCAAAATAATCCCTATGAACCGTCGGAAAATTGAGAACGTCATCGTGAATGATGACCTATACCCATACTTAGAAAAGGATAATGTTCTGGGTTTACGATTCACCAAGTCTGGGTACAAAACCCACATCAACACCAGAGTCTCCCTAGCCAAAAGGCAACTTCGGAAATTATACAGGTTCCGAAACCTTAACGCTCCAAACAAGAAAAAGCTATACACTGCATTGGTACGCTCCGTCCTGGTGTACCCAGCAGTGATAACGCAGATAGCAAGTTGTACCTCTCTCAGGACGATTCCGAGAGTACAAAATAGAGTCACCTTGACACTAGCTGGCGCTAGAAGAAACGACCTGTGTTAGGCAAACAGTCAGGCACGCTAGAGCAGAGCTTAAGCCAATTAATATGGAAGTTCAAAGGCTAGGGAAAAAGACTGGGAAAAGATAGAGCAAACAATTAAACCCACACTCGACAACCTCAGCATTGCAATCTCGCAGCAGAAGTGACACAAAGTTGCAAGGTCAGCATTATTCCCAAGAGGAAGAAGCTACGCGGCAGAGGCAATAAACCGGATTCTTAAATAACCAAGATCGAGAAATACGAATATAAGACCGGAGAAAACCCCAAAAGAATAACCAATATAGACTAAAACCCAAAGACGAAAACCGGTTAAAGAAGAGATATACCGAATAAGACCACATAAAATAATAAATAAATAAAAGGACAAACAATAAAAGGAAGCGAAATGCCCATAAAAGGTGTAAAGAAACGAGAAATAAACAAAATAATTAAATCAAAATCAGACTAAAAAAAGAAGCGAAGAGCACATCAAGAGAAAATAAAAAAGTATAAAACCAATTTAAGAATAAAATAAAAATAAGCAATTGAGGCGAAATGCCCACAAAAAGAAAGAGAAATAAAAATAAAATAAAAATAGACGAAATTAAAACAAAGGAGGCAAAATGCCCACAAAAATAAAATTAGCCTAAATAAAGCTAGAAAAATAAACTTGAAAGGCTACAAAGCTACGACGGAGGAATAATATATATATATATATATATATATATATATATATATATATATATATATATATATATATATATATATGAGGAATTAAACCACATTCTCCAAAGACAATTTAATTCAGAACAGTTTCGGTGTATCTCACACCCTTTTTCAACTGACACTGGATAGAAAATATAAGAAAAGTGCTTACAAACATAACACACGGTCACGTGAAAGATCCCCTCTTTTTCCCTCAATCCCCTACTTGTGGCTAATCAGGGGGGGGGGGATCAAGCCTAAACATATTCAAGGGCTGACATTTTACTATTCTGTTTATTTGCCTTCGTATTACAGGATTAAAAGAAAATTGACCCTCAGATAGATTTAAATTAGGAACTGACGATATCAAGCTCGATTCTACGATTCTTCTCTTAACATAGTTAGCTGATTTAAATACCATTTTACTTCCTTTGAAATTGATCAAATAATTCGAGTCTCTAACATGGCAAAATATTCCACTGCTTTCGCTGCCCACTCTAATATCTCTTTTGTGTTCATACAATTTCTTGTCTAGATGTATTCCCGTTTCCCCTATATAAACTTTATGGTAATCCTTGCATGGTATTGCATATACTCCTATGTTATGATGTTCTTTGGGTTTCCTGGCAATCATCAATTGGTTTAAGGAATTATTATATTTAAAGGCTAGATTAATACCCGCTTTTCCAAATATGTCCTTTAAACTATTAAATTTATTATTAAATGGCAATGTTATACATTTGTTGAAGTCCTTAGTGCGGGAAGGCTTATTACCATAGAATGTTTTCCTAGCTGAAAAATGGGCAGACGATATGAACCAATCGGGGTAATACAAATTAGAAAAAATGGTCCTCATAATGATTTCCTCCATTTGGTTGGAACAGCGTCAGCTGTCCTCCCTGTAGTGTTAAACTACTCTTTCCTTCTTTGTTTATCTTTCCTTTTGTATATATATATATATATATATATATATATATATATATATATATATATATATATATATATATATATCTTTATTAAATATCTATTTATTTATAAAAATCTTTCCTCCGTCATTTGAAATGGGCATTCAAGCCTTTCAATTAAACTTTATGCTAACTCGTAGCTTTGTTATCCTTTTTTTGCTTGTTTGGTGATATAAATTTATCGCCTTTGGGGGATTACTCCCCATTTTTTCTTCTTACTTTGTTGTATTCTTCTTAACTTTTTTATTGTATAGCCACTACGCCTCTTTTGTTTATTGTTAATTGATTAATGTTTGTTTAAATTTTTTTTAAAATTTTTGGGCACTTCGCCTCTTATATTTAATTTATTGGTTTCATACTTAGATGTTTGGGCACTTCGCCTCTTTTATTTAATTTTTGGTTTCTTTCTTAGGTGTTTGGGCACTTCGCCTCTTTTAGTCTGTTTTGGTTTTCGGAGTCATAATCAGTGGTTGGTCACTTCGCCTCTTTTATTTTATTAATTGTATTGATATGAGTAGAATTTGTAAGAACGGTGGTCTTGTGGACGGATCTTTTCGCGCCCTGGATGAGAAGATTTGCTCGCTAACTCAACAGGGCTACTTGGTTTTCACGGGAGCTCATTCTTCCACTGGGGAATAGTGCCCTCCTTGTAGCCCGTCCAATTGCTTGCTGCGGTATCTCGAGGCCCGCATCTATATGCGGGAGGATCTCGCTTTCGACTTTTTCCCAGGTCTTTCTCCCTAGCCTCTGAAGGACTATATTCAGTGGCTCAAGTCCTGCTCTTGCGTGCAGTTCCGTCTGCCGAATATAGTCCAGTCTCCTTGCGCCGGTTATAAGCAGGGTGGCCTTGTTCTGAACTCTCTGCATGTTTTTGAGAGAGGATGAACTGGCCGCCTGTATAACCACCGCGGGGTACACCAGAACTGGTCGCACCAGAATGTTGTAGAGTTTACTGATGTTTTTAGAACTGAGATCTTTGAACCTGTAAAGTTTCCCCAGTTCTCTTTTGGCTAGGGAGACACGGCTGTTAATGTGCGCCTTATACCCCGTTGAGGTAAGGCGCAGACCCAAGACTTTACCCTCGTTTGAGTACGGGTAAAACTCGTCTCTGACGATGACGTCGTCTCTCTTCCGGCGGTTCATAGGGAGGATTTGGAACTTTCGGCGGTTTGTTTTTATCTTCCACTTTCTTTCGAATCGGTTGATGTTCTCGATTTCGGTAGCTGTCTCCCTTGCTTGAACTCCAGCGTTCCTATAGGAACCGGGGATGATTTGAGTGATGTCGTCTGCAAACTGCAGGTACATCACATCCTCCCCAACTGGAGCAGGTAAGTCCAACGTGTACACAAGGTACAGCAGCGGACTCAGACAGCTACCTTGTGGAACCTCCGCTCTAGCTCAAATATGGGTCCTCTGTTGCCCTCGATTGAGATACGGGCTGTTCTCTCCATGATGTAATCACAGAGGACCCTTTCCAGGACCGAGTTTAGCTGGAGGCCTAAGATCTTGTATTGTAGAACTCTCAGCCAAACCTTGTCGAAGGCCTTCTGTACGTTGCGCAACACCACATCTACGTACCTCCCATCAGCTTTGCAGCGGGCTAGCTTTTCGGTGAGGAGGGCAAGGGCTGTATCAGTCCCCCGCCTCCTGCGAAACCCGTGCTGTTGAGGGTTGTGAGCTTCCAGCTCGGTCAGCTGATCTTGTAGCCTATTGGCTAGAAGCTTTTCGTAGATTTTACCTACAAACTCAAGGAGGGATATTGGCCTGTAGTCCACCAGTTGATCTGGGGGTTTGTTCCCCTTAGGGATAAAAATGATTTTGGCCATTTTTAACCCGTCGGGGAAGTAGCCTGTATTCAGGGAAGCGTTGAAGATGTTAGTGATTCCCTGAATGATCTGCCGGGGGGCATGCACCAGATTGTTCTTAGTGATGCCCGTCCAGTCTGGTGCCTTTTGTTTAAAGTTTTTAAGACTCCCATGACCTCTATCGTTGTAATTGGTCAGCCATGGTCTACCATTTCCCTCCTTTCGTCAACGTAGGCTTGTGGGTGCGTACGATGTATGATCTGATTGAGTTCCTCAATCAGATGGTCTTCAAATTCCTGGTCAAATTCCGCATCGTCCTCTGGTGTTATAGAGAAGATTTCCTTCCAGAACGTGCGGAATCTTTCCTCCAGAACCGCCGGATCCTCCAAGTAGTCATCGCTTTCCTTGATGCGGGTCTTCTCTCTACTTGGGAGTCCTTTTAGTCTCTTCACTAGGCGCCAGAATTTATCGGGGGCCATCTTGCTGTCCAACCCGGCTATTAGGCTGTTCCAGATTTCAGCCTGTTGTTGGTTAATAACCTGTTTTAGTTCGTCGCGTAGGCGACGGAGCAGCGAGCTTCGCTCCCGATTTGTACCTGTTCTTCTTATCTCCTCGTACACCTCCCGGTGCTCCCTAGCGATCTCCTTCATCTCTTCGGTCCAACGAGGTTGTGGAAGAGTCTTGTACCCTGTCAAGGGTACGCACTCGCGGTCAGCCTCAATGATGAGGGCTGTTATCCTTTCCAGCTCCCCGTCGATCTCCTCTAATGTGGCCTCGCTTAGGTCGGCTGGTCCGTAAACGCCTAGGATTTCTCCGTAGCGTTCCCAGTCGGCCGAGGCGTAGCTCTTGCGGAGAGGGACCGGAATCTGGATCGGAGCGAGTGAGATGGTGGTGAGGATCGCTATATGGTCGCTGGGTACTGCTGGTCCTGGCTCGCTATAGTAATTGAACGGGAAGCCACCACTTGTCATGATTATGTCGGGCTTGGTTGCTGCCCGAGAGGTAATATAGGTCGGAAATTCCGGTCTTATCCTCTGGATGTTTTTACGTCTCATAATCATTTCCAAGTTGTGGCCTCTGTTATTTGTGTTACTATAGCCAGCCGTTCGGCATCTGGCGTTAAAGTCGCCCCCAAGGAACACCATCCTGCCGTGACCAAACAAGGTGTAGAAGTTATTGAGGGGCAGGTACGCTCTGCGAGGGGGTTGATACGCCGCCGCAATCACGAGGTTGCCCACTAATGTGGGCATCTCAATCGCCACGAATGACTCGTCCAGTTCTGGAAGGTGCCTAAACGAGAGATTCTTTTTGATTGCAATCGCGGCGCCGTCAAGCCTCTCCTGAGAATGTTTTTTAGTAATCACTCTGTAGCCCGGTATCTTTATTTGGTACGATGTTGTGTCGATACCGTGCTCTGAAATTAATATGATGTCGGGGTCTAGCACACGGAATATGTTTCCATACGCCGTTGCTTTTCCCTCCCATCCATTAACATTGAGTGTTACTACCTTCAACCGGTTGTTCGGGTTTTCCATTCTCTTTTCTGGCTCCTAGTGTTTCTTTGTGAAGGGACGCTTTTTCCCGTTCCTCTTCTTTTTGAATTCTATCGTGGTCAATTCCTCCAGTGTGTCCCTGTAGAGGGTGATGTTGTGGTTATTGAGGGCCTCTTCGACGACCTCTTCATCACACTGGGCATCGAAATCCCACTTATAAAATTTTATTTTTGATACCAACTAGTATCCTGTTGGTATCGTAGTCCTTTGGGAAGGGGAGTTGTTCGGATGCATAAATTCTCAGATTCAACTCATCCGCGTCTAAGACTTTCTTAGTTGTTCTCTTTTTCTTCCCGTTCCTACTAACGCTTGTACTGGATTCACTGTCTGAGTACTCCGTAGACTCAGAGTCATCAGAGCTCTCCTTTACCGTCCTGTTGTCGATCTTTGACCTAACAGCAGCTTCTCTCTCTTTTTTGGCCTCCACTCTTGGGTCTGGCCTTTTGGGTTTCTCCTGTGGCTTATTTTCCTTTTTATTTGCTGGTTGCATTTCCTTGGTAACCATCTGCAGTTGGAGGACGTCTCCTGAAGGGGGGTCGTCCGGGAACCACATTTGGTTCCGGCTATTCTTTGCCAGCATCTGGTTTAGCTCCTTAGCGAAGCAACTTGGCTGGGTCAGATTCCTGACGTGTGCATACAGGATGCACGTCAGAATTTTCGTGGAGTCCTCATTTTGAAACTTTAGGTAGGTATTATTCACTGCTGCCGCAGGCTGAGCTGATTTGGCGACTTGGGCGTACGAGGTGTGCGCTTTCCTAGTCGCCTCTTCTTGACTATTTCTCTGCTTTATTTTGATTATTTCCTTTTTTTTGGACAGGCCATTGCCATTGTCCGATGCCCTTGTCCACAATTAATGCATTTCTCCCGAGGGCTCTGGCAGCTCTTCCAGTGATGTCCTGGTTCGCTGCATCTAGAGCATAGCTCCTCGGGTGCTTTGCAGTCTCTAGTCGTGTGTGCCTCCATTTTGTAACAGCGGAAGCAGAACTGTACCGAGTGGAATTCCTCCCTCTCAATCTGTTCCCCGCTGACTTTGGCATTAAAAAGCAGGAGCCCAGACTCCTTCGCCTTTCTTGCCATGGAGGTTTCCCCGAAAACGATCTTGAACACATGAGAATAATCTGAGTTGTCTCTTTTGTTTTTGAATTTGACAATTTCTGTCACTTTTGCCCAAGAGTGGTTTCTAAGGATTTCCTCCTTTATTTCTTCTCTAGAATGTTCCCCTATCCACGGGTCCAATTTCCGGCAGATCACACTCCTGTGTGATTGGATCTGCGGGGGGATAGCAGGTTGTAGGCCAAGCTCCCGAAGGACCTCAATGGCAGCTTCTTTAGTTAAAGCTTCTATGTCTTTTTCCGTCTCACAGACGGCGACATAGCCCACGGGAACTTCCAGAAGTCTTACCATGGCAATTTTTAACTTCCCATAGACGGCTTCGAAGACCGTCTCTCTGGCGGGTCTGCTATGACCGCTCATGGTGCGCAGAGGCACCCGGGGAAGTTGGTTCTGTGCCATTCTGCACGGGCCCCAAGGGGCGATGAACCACTGTGGGGTAGCTCCTGCTTCTTGGTTATCACTGTGCTTGCCAACTATTTAAATTGAATGGTTTGTCCAGAATAAACAAATTTTCCTTGGTTATTTAAGAGCTTCTTTTTTTTGGAAGGGGGCAGCCCTACCCCCCCACCACCGTTGCAAGCGAGCCTCCATGAACGTGAACTGCTGGATGGAGGGATGAAATGAATGTGGGTGAACCCGGGGAGGCCCCTCAGACGGTTGGTTGTGACGGACTTAATGATGGGTGGTGATTGAATCAACTACGACCACCCGAGGGGTGCCGCCCCATCCGGGGTTTGGTTATCGATGCTGCTTCCAACTTACACAGGGACGGTTGTGTGTCCCCCTGTGGTCTTGGCCGGAAACTACCCTCAGAGATTAGAGCGAACTCTTCCCCAAAGCTTTCAGCATCGCCTTGTAACCGGGTTACCACTGACGCCGAGTTCTGCAGTGGGCTAGTCCACAAACCTGCTTTCCTGGGCGCCCCCAATTATGCCTATCACACGAACGGCATAGTTGGGACGTGGCAAGATGAATGGCAGGTCAGTTCACTTCAACTCCCCAGCCCCGGCAGGGGGGGGGGAATGCGTGGTCGAATTAGCCCGACATTTGCGGGCTCTTAGTGCTCTCTTTATAAATGTATATCTCTTTTATTCCCCGTAGGGAAACGTGAATAAATTCACGTAAAAAGTCTCGTTGCTTTATCGGCGAAAAACGTCTTCAGAGTTAGATGAATTGTCCGTTTGTGCTTTCTGCCGGGCAGCTATAGCTTGCACTCGAGGGTCCCGTGAAAGGGCACTACTCGTGTCCGGTTTTTTTAGCCGCTCTTCTCGGTCGGTCTGCGATTGGAGGTTCACTCGAACAACCTCGTTTGACGGAGGGTTTTCCCTGAACCACATTTTTTTCCATGCCGTTCTTCACGAGCATGGTGTTCAGTTCCTTCGCCAAGTTGCCAGGCTTGGTCAAGTTAGCAATGTGTGCATAAATAATTAATGTAACACATTATTTTTGTCGATTTCTCATTTTCAATTCGCAGGTAAGTAGGTGCAGTGGTAAGACTACTCTCTGCGACCGTTGCCATGGCAAGTCAAGGAGAAAATAGCCACTTCCGAACGTATCACTGCTGGTGAAATATCCGGTCAGGCACAACAAAACGGTATTCAATCAACCTCATTCGAATGAAATCCAGTCCAAATTTCAAAGAATTTTAAAGAATGAAAGAAACCGATTTTTAAGGGGTATTTATTCCGTCTAGGTTGAGCATAATGTTAGAGGAAACGGGCCAGTCCAGTGAGTGGAATTTTAAAATAATTTTAATGTTCGATTCCATCTTGTCGTGTGACTCTTGATGGTCGACTTATCTTCGTTTATTAATATGGCTTCTAAGATGTTCAAACTAGCTTTATTAACCTCTTTTCTTTTAATAACAGTGTTGTCAACTAGCATATTTCTCGTTAAGTTAATGTTATGAGCACTCTCCATATGGTTTGAGGCGCTCCGCTTTGCAGATGCATAGTTAAACGTATCGAAAGTGTAGTAGTTGTCGTGCCAATATATTTTGAGTTGTTATAGAGCTTACCTGCTTTATCGGGGCAGATGAACTCGTAAACTATGTTGGTTGAGTTGAGATTCGAGGAGTTTAAGCAGCTGTTGTTTTTCATCAGGAGATTGTTGGCTTTTGTTGTTATATAACAAATGATGAGTTGAATTTTATCCATTTTATTTTTAACCTTGATGTTACGGTTAATAATCTCCTCGATGTTTTTTTCATCTATTTTATAGGCCATGGACATCTGATGATTTCTGTAATACACTTTGATGTTTTTGGCTTCTCCCTGATTACTTTCAGTTTTATCCGTATCTTTGCAATGATTATTTAAAAATGATTGGAGTTGTTTGTCAATCATGCTGTTCGAGAAACCGTTGTTCACGAGTGTTTGTTCTACTCGTGCTATCTCTTGGGGGAAAGGTTCCCACATAGAGCGGAATTTATGTGCTCAGCGGATGTATGAGCCGATTAAGCTTATTTTATTCCTTTCTGGGCATTCACTCTCCGCATTAAGGCATCTTCCCATGTCCATACATTTTCTATGTACTTTAGTGATGTAGCTACCATTGATGTTTTGAACCTCAACGTCCAAGAAAGGGAGTCTATTGTCCGTGCTCAATTTATAAATGAATTTTAACACGGAGTTCTCCTCAAATTGCTGCTTGATGTTTATCAGATGTTATTCGTTTTGAACGTTGATGTAGATGGCGTCTACGTGATGGCTTGTTTTCCATGATGTCCAATATTCTCTCTTCAAGTTGACCCATATAATAGTTGGCGAAAGTCGGCCCTAAGGGTGATCCCATTGCTCCCATATCCACTTGCGTGTATAGATTACCGTCCAGTGTCCTGAACGGAGCCTCTGATGTGCATGAACGTAACATGATCCTTAAGATGTTTGGGTCAAAATTTGGGGGAGACATTGTAAGATGGTAGTAAACGTATTTTATAATGATGTCGATGGTCTGAGCGATGGGCACGTTCGTAAACAGGCTTTCCACGTCAAGGGATGATATTAGTCCTGCCGGTCTTGTAGAGTGGAGTATATCGATGAATTCCTCCGTGGATTTTGTTATATCCCTTTAAAATATAGCATAAAATCCAAAGAGGAATAAATCGATATACTCGGAGAAGGAAGGAAAAAATAACAGATATCTTAACGGATTTGTCATGTAGTGAGAAAAAAATGTATGTAAGCCTACAAATTCAAATGCTTACATACATTTTTCCCACTACATGACAAATCCGTTAAGATATGTTATTTCTTCCTTCCTTCTCCGAGCCTATAGTTCGTGCGACTCAATCTTTCTTCAGGATGAAATTAACCACCTTATCTGCAATTTCATTGAACAAAAATGTCCAATTCACCTTATAAATAGATGTCATTCCAAAGTACGAAAAAACTTCTATGCCACCTCCACACCACGAAGGGACGATTCTAAAAAATGCATTAGTTTCCCATATGCTCCAGCCTTGGCTCCTCTAAAATTATATGCGAAAGGAAATAACATAAATATTACATTTACATATTCTAATACCATTCAAAAATCCTTGACTAGCTGGCGGAGAGTCAGGCCACTTTAATTAGAGGATGAAACAACATTTAGCTGATATCAGAAGGTGTACGAATTCTTCAAGTCTCTTTATGCACATGCAAACGCACGACCATAGAATTAATTTTAACCAAGCAAAAATGATTTATAAATCAAACAATTATATTGAGAGGAGAATTGCGGAATCCATCATCATCAACAAAGTTGATAATTTCAATTTATCTGAAGGGCAATACAAATTTAACAAATATATATCGAATAGATTCGCCAATCGTATTTATAAGCCCTCAAATGCAATGCGTCTCGGGGATTAGCAACTCTCCAGATAGTTTCTGGTTCCATTTCATTTTGTTTATCTTGTCAATCACGCCAGATTCACTCGAGTTGTTTTTTTCCAGATTGTTTCCTGCTGTTTCATTTTGTTTAGGATGTGTCTTACCTTATATATATTGTGCTCCTTACCTAGCGTTTTCATTATTAGTTGAAAATGGCATCTTGCCAAAACTAGTCCGATAGTTATAAATAAAATCTTGATTCAAATATTGTGGTTTACCATTATCTTTCACTGATATATACATCAGGCCAATGTGATATCTTCCACTCCATTATATATATATATATATATATATATATATATATATATATATATATATATATATATATATATATATCAGGAAGATTCAGACTGGCTTGCCGGTCAAAAAAGCCAACAGTTGGAACACTAGAGTCAAAAAAAGGCAACAAAAGAAGATGAATAATAGAATAATATGGAGGTAAAACGAAGGCGATGCCCTCGCAACCAGGGTAACTAAAACTCAAAAACTTCTTCATCCCTATCACACCTAAGACACATTTCACCATCTAGCTCATCAAATCAAATCAAAAAGCTGAGGGAAATTAGAGTCAGGGTTCGACTTATTTCCTATACATTACTTCAAGACAAGTCCTCCACTTCTCGCCGAATAAAGAGGTTTGATATCCAGCTCTAAATTTCCTTTCTCCTTAAGGAAGCTACGATCGCACTGATTACCCAGCTTTACCAAATTACAAGAGAGAGATACCCTTCTCACCCCTATATCTAAATCACAGACGCAGAAATTTATTGACACGCCTCCACAATGCGTGCACAATTTGGCTTTCAGGTGCCCCCACAAATAAAAATCTAGCGGGATAAGATCAGGACTCCTTAGTGGAAACGCAACTTGTCCTCGCCGTCAAATCCAGTGTTCAATAAATTGTGTTAAGGTAATTTCAAACCATTCTTGCGTTGTGTGGTAGGGCGCCATCGTGATAAAACCACTTCGGGTAGTCGCCTACTTGGTTCAACAGGCTTGGGAATGCTCCTCCCTGCATCATATTGAGGTACGCGTAATCTATTACCGCCTATTCAAAGAAAAAGGGACCAATGATTCTGTCTTTCTATATATCACACCAAACCATGAAGCCTCTATTGTTTATTTTTATTTTCTTCTTAAATTAGTTTTATACTTTTTATTTCATTTTCTTTTGATGGGCTCTTCGCCCTTTTGTTTATTTTTATTCGTATTTCTCGATCTTGGTCATTTAAAAATCGGGTTTATTGCCTCTCCCGTGCAGCTCCTTTTGCTTGGGAATAATGATGACCTTGCAACTTTGTGTTGCTTCTGCTGCAGTATCGAATGTTCTGGCGATTTATTTCCACGAAACATAAAAGTTCGCTTCATCTGAGAAAAGAATTTTATGGGAACGTCTTATTAACCATATATTGTTCTACTGACCATTCGCAAAATTGAACTTGTTTCCCAAGATCATCTTCACTTAAAATCTGGTGGAGTTGCAGTTTATATGGATACCAGTGATGAAGTGTTAAGATGCGGTGGATGTTGCTTTTGGAGATCCCAGTTTCACTGGACATGCTTCCAAGTGACTTCTTGGGACTATCAGCGAACATAGCTAACACATTTGTAATGGTGTCGTGGTCCCTAAGTCTTTGAGGTTCCGCTGCGATGTTTGTCCAGTTATCTTAAATTTGGATATCAATTTGCCAACACATGAGTGTGCGTGATTTCTGCGCGGTCTGGATATATGTAGTTAAATTCTGTAAACACGTCCCGGTGACTGCTAGTCTCGACTAGCAAAATAACTTGAACTCTATTCTCTCTAGTAAGTGACATGTTTACTTGCAACATAATAAAAAATAGAAATCTCAATGGGTCCAGAGTTATGGGACACGTATCTTAAATTGAGCATTTCTATACGAGCATATAATTAATTGGGATACATAATCGACGAACTGTACGTTCACACAGTCCAGGTTCATTGGTAAAAGGTTATCAGGTGAGTAAACCGAGGATAGTATAGGGTTAGACAGCCCACTTGAAGGAGGCCAGCTTCCAGCTTAAACTTTTCTACTTGGTAATTTCCACAATCTTGATATGCGTATATTTCGATGACATACGAGGGGCGGTCAATAGGTTTTGCGAATCAGTAAGGCAAAGCAGAGGAAGGGGGATGGCTGTTTGTGGGGGTGTTAGGACAAGTTATGACAAGTCAGGACTTGCAGCCGCACGCTCCTGCCTCGTCTATTTAAGAAGCAGTAGTTGATTGCAGATCGTCAGTCACAAATTTTTCAACAATGGAGAAGGTTGAGCACCGCGCACTGATCAAATTTTTTACCAAGGAAGGCAAGAATGCAAAAGAGATCCATGAACGCATGGTTGCAGTGTACATCGACACCACCCCTTCGTATGCAACCATTGCTCGCTGGAATAGGGAGTTCCGCCATGGTCGTGAGTCCCTTGAAGATGAGTCCCGTCCAGGACGCCCGCCAGACATGACCAACGAGAACAATGTGGCCCTTGTGGAGAGGATGATCATCGAAAATCGACGCGTGAAGGTCGAAGAAATCGAGCGAGAACCTGGAATATCATATGGAAGTGTTATCAACATCATCCACAACAATTTGGCCATGACCAAGGTCTCTGCCCGTTGGGTCCCTAGAAACCTCACACCCCATGATCGACTTCAACGTCGTCAAAGTTCACAAGGCCAGAGTTTTACAAGCTGCCCTACGTGAGTGCGGATTCGAGGAGCTCAACCATCCCTCCTACAGTCCAGATCTGCTCCCTAGCGACTTCTTTTTATTCCGCCAGCTCAAGGCTGCACTGCGTGGACGCCGGTTTGGGGACGATGAAGATGTCCAGCTCGCCGTCCAGGAGTGGATTGAACAGCAGTCGGGAGATTTCTGGTTGTCGGGAATTCGAAGCCTCAGGGACAAGTGGCGCAAGTGCATTGAAGTCGAGGGTAGTTATATTGAAAAATAATAGAACACTTTTCCTGATATCTCGTTTCTTTATATCCGAATTGAAAAACTTATTGACCGCCCCTCGTAGTTATATAAGATCTTTTCTATTTTGTTGTTTATTCATAGTCTCAGAATCTTTTATTGTATACCCCTTTGTCATACTTTGTCAAATGTCTTAGATTCGATCCGGCATACTATATAGATCCATGCTTGCTCTTAGATCCTTTGAGTCACTTATGTTTTCTGTAATGTTTATTATCGATTTTCCCCGATGTTAGGGAGATATGGTCTTTACTGGTTATTAAAAGGCTTTAGGGTAGGCAACAAACTCGGATTAATAGTTTTCGAAAAGTTAAGTGCCCTCTCAAAGATGATTTAAGACGAGTTGAGTCCCATATTCCCTCGGTAGTTGGCGGTAAGAGAAGAAAGATGGCTTAAATATTTAAAAATAATGTGTTAAAATTTGATAAAATGAATGAATTTGAAAAGGAGCTGCACGATGCATTGTGAATGATTTGATTAATTTGATAGTACGTGCAAGAGAAACCAGGTTGCTGCAACCCAAATTATTTGTCAGTACAAAGTTACACCACAACAAAATAATGAAGTTCTTATTTTCGTTAATAGCCTAAATTTATTACCATTAATTTACAAATACTTTACAGATATTATACTTAAGAGGAGATAAGTTGATTGGAAAAAAGTGAGATGAGATTGCTAAAGAATTCGGATGCCATGGTTCCTTTCCTCTCTCCGTGAAAGAAGGTTCACGCCAAAAACAGTACAAGTCTGCTCCTAATAGTGGTTCTTAATTCTTTTTAAGAATCTGTAACTGACTAACCACACCAGATAGGTGAACAAGATCAAGGGAATACCCCTCTTTATCTTACGCTTCTAAAATGTGCTTCCACCGCACTCCCAACCCCAAGTGGGAGGTGTAGCGCCGTTAAGAATCTCCCAGGGTCAACGAAAAACATAAGACGTGGGGGCGTTGACCCATTCTCCGCTGACCACTCGACTTGATTTCCAACACCAGAATTCTCCCAAACTAACTACAGGTCCTTACCCAGAAATGGTTTACAAGACAAGTGAAAAGTAGACAAACAAAGAGTAGTAGATATACGAAAGAAGGGCGGATAGACGAAAGAGGGAAGGAGAAAATCTACCGTTCGAAAATATCTCTGCAACAACTTCCCCCTTAAGATAAGACTCAGATCCTGAAAAGAACTTTAAATCTCCATTTAAAAAAAAATAATTAAAGATTAGGGCAACGTTAATATAAGAGATTCCATAGCCTCTCCTCAGCTTGAAGGGCCATTGCGTTTCTAGGGCTCTTAATGAAGTGCCAAATCTTGCCGAAAGGGGATGATCTTTCAGGAAAGGAGACACCATCATAAATCTTCCCTATCCCATTCGTTGTCGGAATTTGAGAGACAAGAAGGCGTATCTTTGGAAAAAGAGTGGATAATAGATAGCTCGGGATGATTTAGGTTTTTAAGAGGATACTGAAGAATTTGTCCATCTCCTCTTATCAGTCTAAGTATTCGAACTTTGTTCTCGGTTTTGAAAAGCGATTTTAAACGTTCCTGGTTCAAGTTCTACGATCTGAGTTCGAATCCATTTTGTGCTAATCTCTCGTTGTGGTCGGAGCTCGTATAAACAAAGTTATTAACGTAAAATGAATTATCAAGAATTTGTGAACAAAATGCCTTTTGGAAAAAAAAAAACGATATGGTATTTTTGGATGTAAAATAGCATAAAAGATAAATTATAGAGATAGATTGCAAATTTTCCGCTCTGACTCAGAAAACTGAACCTGTTTTAATCGCGCTCAGATTTTAATTTGATTTGAAGGAATGAGTGGTTAATGTTTGACAAAATGAAGAATTTATTCGGGTGAAACCGACAGAGAAGATTGAATAGGGAGGTAAGGTCTATCCCCGGAAAGACTGCTTTATTGAGGGAGGGGAGCAGAGTTTATTTTAGGCTACAATTGAAAACAAGTAGGATTTTCATAGTCATTTAAGCAAGCATTTTTAGTCGCGTGCGAGTCTAGTCGCGAATGACTTTACATCTCACTTGTCGGTCGGTTCGTCGGTCCTCGTTTTGCTTTTTATTGTTTTTGTAATGACATTGTTACTATTCGGCCAATTCTAACGAAATTCAAGGTTAGCCAGGGAATTATTTTGTTTTGGCAATAACATCATAACTACTCTTTCTATTCTAACGAAATCTGAAACCCTCATGTTGTTTTATGTTCTCTTTCGAATGATATATTTGCCAAGGTTCCCACAAGGTTAGTCCGGGACTTATTTGGCAATAGCATCATAACTATTCAGACGATTCCAACGAAATCTGAAACCCTCATGTTGTTTTATGTTCTCTTTCGAATGATATATTTGCCAAGGTTCCCACAAGGTTAGTCCGGGAATTATTTGGGAATAGCATCATAACTATTCAGACGATTCCAACGAAATTTGAAACCCTTATGTTGTTTTCCATTCTCTTTCGAATAATGTAATTACCGAAGTCCTCCCAAGTTTAGCCCGGGAATTGTTTTGTTTTAGCAATAACATCATAACTATTTCGTCGATTCTAAAGACAATTGAAACACTTATGTTGTCTTGCACTCTCTTTCGAATGATAGAATTGCCAAGGTCCTCCCGAGATTAGTCCAGGAATTATTGACAATTTTGAAGGTTGTAAGGTCATTAATTAGAATAAGTGAGAGCACGCGACTTTTTGGTCAGTAGATCTTGTTTTTTATGGGGTGATGTGGGCCTCACGTTAAATTATCATAATATTTGGTGTTTACGTGTATTTCCTCCAAAATGCCTTCTATTAGCTGATTTTCAAATACCTCAGTGTAAGCCTCCATTAGGCCCTTTTCGGACAAATTTTCGGTGGCTTTTTTTAAAGTTCCCAAAGCAATTTTGAAATTGGATGGAACTTTCGATAAAACTTCCTCGAACCAAAGTAAATCGACATAGTATCTACCGTGCCACAGTTAATGGAGTCATTCAACTCATCAATGTATAATCTTTCTATGGACCCGAATTCTTTATCTTTGGTGACCCAGTGAATAAATACCGAACAAGTATTTCGCCCCAAATCTAAATCAGAGACAGATTTACAATAAGTTAAAGCTTAGTCATATTCACTTTCGGATTTAGATTTCCCTTTAGGCGATTTGATCTGAACTCCTACCTTGTTCTCCATTTCGACCTTGGGATCTGTGTGCCTGGCCCCTCCCGAACTGTACCTCCCATAACAAAGTTTATTTGAAACAATTCAAATTTGTAGAGTAAGATGTGTGAAAGGTCACATACCCGGAGGAAACCCTGCCGGCTTTTGGAGGGCCAACCTGCTCCTAGGCCGGTAATTTCTCTTGACTGGGGCCTAATAGCTGTATTAAGTAAGGGGTCGAAAGCGCCGGGGCGTCCTGTGTGGTCCCTTTTATCGGGGAATCGCGGAGAGAGCAGATACTCCCATACGGTATTTTACTGAGTTTGTTTCCCACACAGGCTTTTTCTATGTACTCCGCATTGGACAACCTCAGATGTCGAATTAAGTACACTCCAAGTAAGGACCAATCCCCTCAACCTTACCTCACAAGGAGAAAGGAATGTTGAAGGTTCTGTTTGCAAGAGAGACAGCGTTTTTCCCCAAGGCCTAGATACCCCGTTTCACCCTTCCTACGTTAAATTCGAGGCATACGTTGGATTCAACTAGGAACCTAGCCGAAATTCTCTAGGAACCGGATAAAGCACCGACTCCAACTCCCCAATGCATTTTGTATGTGTGCCTAATTAACTTTTGTACATGTGTACGACTGAAGTTTGTTCGAAATAATATTCACCTAAATAATATAAGGACACGGATTCAGACATATAGGATCTTTGAAAAGAAAAATCAATTAAGTACCGTACGGGTCTGAACTTATCCCCCACTCGCAAATCTACAGTGTGGATAAGACGCAAGAAACTTGTGTCAAATTTTGGCGACGTTTCAGAACCTTTTGAAGATCGGACATCAGGACCGATTGTCACAATTTGCCTGGAAGTTGTCACAAATTATCATCGATTTTGACTTTTATCGCCTAAAGAGCTGGAATGCGAGTTTTGGCTTTGTAACTCTTGCATAGGTATGATAGTAGATAGTGTGAGATAGGAGAGAGGTCCGACAAATAACAAGAGGAAGAACATAGATTGCATAGGTTAAACTCTCAGCACCTAGCTATCCTCTTGGAAGGGCGATTGTACTTAAGACAATTTAGCATATTATGAATTCCGTTGCTTAATTTACATTTTAAATTTGGAGGTATAGAATCTTCATTTGACAATTGATTTGAACTAGACTTGTAAAGGTTTAGGGAGTTTTTTGAATTCGAAGCATTTCCCTTTTTAAATAAATTCGACTTAGAAGTTTTACCCTTTGCTTTAGAATCCACAACTTTCCGAGGATTTGAATTGTTAGTTTTAAAAATTTAGACGAAAGTATGAGGCTATGAAAGGGGTTCATTTGAATTTGATCTATTACTAGGAAAGAGTTTGAAAAACTGAAGGCTAAAATAGAACTTAAAATTCACTGGGCAGGCATTTCCTTGTTCGTTTTCGGGTCTCAAAATTCCCCTTTAAATAATTCAAATGGGTCCTTATAATTTTCACCCGAACTACAGAGATGTTTGACGATTTGTTAAAGCATAACCCCGGAGGGAATTTTTTGAGAAAAGCGAGCTCGGTAAAGCTTGAAATATTTCTCTTGGAACTGACAAGATTTTCGAATTGAGACAAGAAAATGTGAAAATTAAGTTTGTCTGAAGTTCCCTGGAACGAAATTCAACACCCCTAATTTGGCTTTCGATCTCCTTTGGGATCAAATGGCTACCCCCACTGACCATTTTTTGGTCACGTGCGAGTCTAGTCGCGAGCGACTCTACATCTCAGTATGTCATTTCGTCGGTCGGTCGGTTGCCGTTTGCTTCTTTTTTTTGTAATAACATCATAACTATTCGGCCGAGTCTAACCAAATTTGTAAACCTTATGTTGTTTTACATTCTCTTTCGAATGATACAATTTCCAAAGTCCTTCCCAGGTTATCCCTGGAATTAATTTATTTTGGCAATAACATTATAACTATTCGACGGATACTCTGCTAGACTAGACTAGGCTATAATACGCTATAATCTGCTAGGCAAGCCTAGAATAGGCTATACTATGCTAGGCTATTATAGGCTAGGTTATACTATGCTAAGCTATGCTAAGATATAATGTACTATACTAATTTAGGTTAGAAAATGTTATGCTAGGATAGCATTTAATATGTAAGGCTAGAAAATACTAAGCTATGCTTGACTAGAGTATAATAGAATAGTATAGGCTATACTTGTCTAGTATAATTAATGCTGAACTAGGTTATACTATGCTAGCTTATGTTAAGCTATACTAGGCTAGGTTATACAATGCTAGGCTATGCTAAGCTATGCTAAGCTATACTAGGCTAGATAAGGCTATACTATGCTATGCTAGGGTAGGCTAAAGTATAATAGGCTAGGGAGGGCTATGCTATACTAGGTAATACTATGTTAGGCTACGATAGGCTTGCTAACCAAGGTTATAATATGCTAAGCTATGCAAGGTTATTCTAGTATATGGTATAGTATGCTATACTAGTCTTAAGATATACTAGGCTAGGCTATAATATGATACGCTTGGCTATATTATTTTTGGTGTGGTCATAAATCAGAATAAGTGAGGGCACGCAACTTTTTGGTCATCAGACCTTGTTTAATAAAAAAATCAATTAGAAAAGGAAATGAAAAGCGTTGTGAAAAAAGTATTTTAAGAAGCTACAATAGTTGAAGAGAAAGTAGAAAAAAACAACAAGGGAATTTTCATGAAAAGTACACGTTCTCGCAATGATGAAATTTTCCAAGCATAAACAAACCTCCCACTTTATTTCTTTCGATTTTTGAAAGGAAAAAATTAAGAAAGCATTATAGGATGAACGCATCGGATGAGTAAATAAGAAGTAACCAACGAGTGAATAAATAAAGAGACATATTATCTAAAAATCAATCTGGATAAATATTAACTTTTCCAATTATTAGCATCGATCTCCCCCGATGTAAGAGGGGTAGTCTTTACTGGTTAATTGAGGTGTTTAGGGTAGGCAACAAACTCGGATTGATAGTTTTGGAAAAGTTAAATGCATTCCCAGAGATGTTTTGGGACCAGATGAGTCCCAAATTCTCTCATTAATCGGTATTAAGAGAGGAATGTTTCAAAATAAGGTGTTAAAGTTTGATGAAAAGGGTAAATTTTAAATGAGGCTGCACGATGCAGTATGGAAGGAATTTGAAGTGATTTGACAGTACGCGCAAGGAAACCAAAGTTTTCAACCAAGCAAATTATGTGACAGTACAAAGTTAAATACAATTGCAAAATAATGAAGCTAAGCACTTACTTTATTATCGCAAAGAGCCTAAACTCACTTACCGTTCATTCACAAACATTTTATAAATATTATACATAAGATGAGACAAGTTAATTGGAATGGGTGAGATGCGATTGCTAAAGAAAACTGACGTCACGGTCACTTTCTTGTCTGCTTGTACGAAGGTTCACGCCCCAAACACAAGAGACATGGATGTTATCCCTTTGTTCCTCGGTGGTGATTTTTGCTTCAGTTCCCTCGTTGATTTCTACCCTTTAGGACCTAGTGATGGATATAAGTGGTCCCTATTTGTTCGTTTAATCATTTCCATAAGAGATTTTCAAAGTTTATATCAAACTTTTCATTTTCTTACTATCACATCCTTTTATTTTCCAGTGTTCTTTGAATATCCTCTTGATTTCGTCTTCATCTTCGACGCTATTCCCGCGTTTGTCCTTGATCTTCACTACCTTGCTTTGATTAGTTCCCATTCGTTTTATTATATTTTTGTTTAGTTTTCTGGCGGTTATTTCGTTGGCGATATTTTGAATAGCTTCGTTCCAGTTGTCCTTTAATTTGTATCAGCAGTTCTTTCTTTTTGATTCTTTGGTTTAAATAATTTTCCCTCGTTGGTCCATACGTGTGGTCCCTTGTTGGTCCATACGTGTGGTCCCTTGTTGGTCCATACGTGTGGTCCCTTGTTGGTCCATACGTGTGGTCATTTGTTGGTCCATATGTGTGGTCCCTTGTTGGTCCATACGTGTGGTCCCTTGTTGGTCCATACGTGTGGTCATTTGTTGGTCCATACGTGTGGTCCCTTGTTGGTCCATACGTGTGGTCCCTTGTTGGTCCATACGTGTGGTCCCTTGTTAGTTCATACGTGCGGGTGTTTTCGTTTAATTCTCTTATTTTCCGGTTCTTCTGTCTCATATCTATGGACCATTTAAAGAATGGTTGTCTTAACCAGATGACTATGAATTAGGCCATATATGGTGCATTAACTGAATGGTTGTCTTAACCATATGGCACCTTGACTGGGTCTAAATAATTTAATCTTGTTTTGAGAACGTCGCACTTTAGAGTTAATGTATCAAGGTCGACATCGAGAGAGAGCAATTGTAAATCACGTGTTAAACTTAGAAGTGGTGCCTTGAAATGCTCGAGTATGCCTCCTGTTTGCGCATCTCCTGAGCCATTTTACAAATTGACATCGATTTTCTCTATTTTATATCACTAAAATAATTGAAAGTTATAATAATACAATGAGTAATAAACTATTTTTTTAGGATTGGATAATAATAGTAATAATAATAATAATAATAATAATAATAATAATAATAATAATAATAATAATAATCGAGTGTTTATTCACGAAATATTTTTTCGTAGTTTATTGAAAAATATTTTTTGCAAAGGCATTTGAGAGATCTTACGACACAATTTGTGTTTGACCATTTGAGAGAGAGAGAGAGAGAGAAGAGAGAGAGAGAGAGAGAGAGAGAGAGAGAGAGAGAGAGAGAGAGAGAGAGAGAGAGAGAGAGAGAGAGAGAGAGAGAAAGAGAGAGTAACAAGGAGTAACAAGGTGAGGAAGTACCCTAGGAGATCTTACGGTCCATTCAAAGAGGGTACCTTTGGACTAGCAATCGAGCGGGCACAAGGCTGCTCAATTGTTTTGCGTCCCTAAACGGCCACTTTTCAAGACTTTGTCTAGTCTTGACTTGAACTGGTCAACAGATTCACTGTTGACAACTTCCACTGGAAGTGCGTTCCACTTACCGCAGATACTGTAGGTGAAAAGATTTCCACACAGATTGCAGTTGTAAAGCTTCAGTTCAAGTTTGAAGCCGTGATTGCGCGTTCTGTTCTCACTCAGTGTGAAAATATCCCGGTAGTCAACATTGTCGAACCCTCGAAGTATTTTAAAAACTTCGATGAGCTGACCACGCTGTCTACGGGTTTCCAGCGAGAACAGATCTAATTCCCTTAGTCTATCCTCATAACTTTTATGTCGGATGGAGGGAATCAGCTTGGTTGCCCTGGCTTGTACGCGTTCCAACCTTGCGATATCCTTTCGAAACGATGGACTCCAAAATTGTACGGCATACTCCAGGTGTGGTTGGACAAGTGAGTTGTACAGGCACAGTACAATTTCCTGGTTCCGATAACCAAACTGGCGCTTAATATATATATATATATATATATATATATATATATATATATATATATATATATAGAGAGAGAGAGAGAGAGAGAGAGAGAGAGAAAGAGAGAGAGAGAGAGAGAGAGAGAGGGAGAGAGAGAGAGTGTGTTTATGACACAATGTGTTGATGCATTTGAGAGGAGAGATTACGGCACAATTTGTGTTTGACCATTTGAGAGAGAGCTTACGACACAATTTGTGCTGAGACATTTAAGAGAGAACTTACGACACAGTTTGTGCCGAGCCACACTTCTTGGCTCAAACAGAATATTCGGAAGTATATAAAAAATTATTGCAATTACACAATTTAATTCATGTTTACTTTTCAAATGATGTGGTTTGTAAAACAGTAAATTTCACAAACTCTCAAAACTATCCCGGAATTCAAAACCATACCTAACTTCTGGCTTTTCCACGCATCTATTTTAGCATCTTTTTACATCCAACTTTCATTCTACCAAGGTTATAACTACTCTAACATCTCTTACCAGTTCCACAGCCAATATCCAAAATATTTTCTCCATTTTGGTTGTCCCAGTTAAATTGTGGTAGAAATTGCTGAAGAACCAATAAAGTGTCGCGTCTCTGCAAGGCGTTGGAGTGCGCATATAAGTCAGCGTTGTCCATTGTTGTTCTGGGAAATGTTAAAACCATAGAGTTAAGATTCAACCAGAACTTGTTTTTGTTGCCCGGGTCCAGTGCGAAGCAATATGATAAATTAACTTTAATGGGAAGCAATATGTTAAATTATTCCCTTTGGATGCATCTACTAAGGAGAGCTGTGCATCACCCGATGACCCGTACATGACCATTCCACTACAGAGGGCGTCCTCGGTGGTGGATAGAGAAATAGCCTAATGGTGATTAGGTTAGCTGCGAATAATGAGTAACCAGTCGTGAACCAACTGGCAAAGTGGGTCGGATGAATACCATCTAGCAAAGCCATCTCGGTAGCGTCCTCTTATGCAGAACTACGCTGAAGCCGCATTAAGCTTCTAATGATGCTTACGCATTATGGGATTCTTAGCAGAGCGCTCCAGTCGTACGGCACTTAGATCGTCTTAAACTTCTCACTACCACTGGGTTCTGCATTGTACTACCAAATCAGTGGATTGGGAGACGGTCTCGCTACTATACTCATCAATGCACAAGTTGTCACTTTTCCCCTCCCCCTTCTCCTTCTAGAGTTTGAGAGTGAGCATCGTCCTCGACGGACTCCTTTAGGCCATTAATGTTGTTAATTGATTATCAAGAGCAGATAGCGGTTAATCTACAGTGCACAGTCACATTGTTAATTGGAATCGCATAATATTGTATTATATATCATTTTGAAGGGAATTTTTTTTTTAATTATAATATGATATGGACATTTTATATTAATCAATATTAAAGAAAATATGATTGATTTAAATAGCATTCGAGGGTGAGACTTATATGTCTGAAGCCAAAAATAACGGCATAAAAACAATGAAAATTAGAGCGCCTAACGGCTTCTGACAATCGACTTTGAATTCGAATCTAATGCTAAGCTTTTGGATTGTGAATATTACTAGCTGATTAAAAATACTAGCTGATTAAAAATCATGACCTTAGAGTTTGAATTCAATGCGGTTAAATGGACGTTGTTAGGCACTCAATGTTCATTGTTTTTAGGCAGTGCTCCACCCCGAATAGGGGGAGCTAGAAATGGAGTCATAAAGTCTTCTTGAAATCGGTTTCTGTGCATTCAAAATTGACCCAGATGACATCTGCTTCCTCCAACCGCTTGGGGGTAACTAATCACCGATATTGATAGAATTATCAAAATAACCGAATACCTCGAATATCATATCCCCCTCGATAGCTCCCCCTTAAGGCTTTCTAGAGGGGGGAAGGGTCAGGTTATGGCACCTAAAGCTAACCAAGGTTAGGTTAATTTATAATTTAACATCGGCTCACTTTAATATCCTCCTCCTAAGCCTTCTAGGAGGGGGAGGGTTACATTCCCTTTAAGAATTATGACAAAACTCAAATGAAACATGGAGGAACGGCGCACCTTCCCGGCCCCAACACCCGTAATTGTTTATCTTTCCCGCCTCATGGCCTGCAGCAGGACCTGCAGCAATATATCTTCCCCACACTTTCACTTCCTCGATCTTCACCACTTTACAGATCTTTCTTTACTACCTCTCTGCGCGATACGGCCTCGTTGCTATTGCGCATAAACTCGATGGAGAAAAATTACACTAAAGAGTGAATACGTTTGTAGACTACTTAGTTTAGGTAATTGACCCCCCCTCCCCCTACAGCTTTATGTAAGGGTGGTTATTCAAATGATCAGCTTACACGTTCCAGGTTTGGTAACCTTGATGTGAAATGTGAAGAAGTCCAATTCTTATCCCTGGACGCAAGAGGAACCAATGAGCGGACCTGCCAAGACGACAATCACGTCTGTTCACTGCCCGATCGAGGAGGGTTCTCGGGAGCCGTTTCTGGAGGTAGGCCACTATATGTAGATTCTCCGCTTGCTCAAAATAGACCTCAGTAGGCTATTTGGGACGTTGGCTCCTTATCTGAGCTCCCGTTTGACCATGGGGTATTGTTCGAAGCTTCGTTGTTTCCCTAAATGCCGCCCAATGCTGTAGTCGGCATTGTTCGGGTATGGGGCACGCCCGATGCCTTTGTTCCATTTGTGTTCGGGGTGTGGTTTTATGGTAATTTTAGGCAGAAGTTTATTTGTGGGACGCAATGTACTACTGGGTGGGTGAGAAGTGGTAGAAATTATTGCAATCTAACCACACAAACTTAATCTAGCCTTACCTAGCTATGGAATCGGATGTTCCAAATTAAAGAGAGTTTGACTGTAATCGACCAATAAATAATCAGTTCTAAAGGGATGGGAGGGGCTGGCTATTTCTTTTTTAATGTTGATGAGCTCTAACCACACTTTTTAGGAAAGAAGTTGATGATAATGATTAATAAATTCCAGGAGTTAATTTCTTCGTTTCTTTTCATCTTTTCACACACACACACACATATATATATATATATATATATATATATATATATATATATATATATATATATATATATATATATATATATATATATATATATATTCGGGATAAATTTGTCAATTTCTAATGTCGCTCTTCTTCTTTTTTTTCAGGAATATGTTGACCTACCGGTGAACAGTCAGCGTCGGAGAGCAAAGAGTGTACACCTCTAGTTGAGAAAAAGCTAGCTGACATGGAGGAGTACTAGCCATCTGAATATTGGGAAAGACTTATCTGTATCATGATGATAATCACCAGGTATAAATTTGCCGACATAAAGACGTGTTCAATGCTCTGTTAACACTGTAAAGGCCGTAAGACGTGGCATGGACAGCTATGTCTGGGGTGCGGTTGAGAAAGACACCAACCGCTCTGTCTGCAACCCCAAGGTTGAGTTGGTGACCAAGATCAAGGAAGTGCTCGAAAATTTTCCCAGAGACAGTGAGGAACGTACGCGCCAGGCTCCGGAGCCCTCTTGAGGCGTAGGTGGAAGGTGAGGGCGGCTCCGTTGAGTAAATCGTTATCTCCCAGCCATTATCTAGATTCTAGTTGATATTTAAAAAAATAATAATCCATTTATCTTTGGCTGAACTATTGCGGGCTTTTGTTCTTTTGTGCAAACCGTCAAATTTAGCCCGAACACCCTGTATATATATATATAAATAAAACCAGCGTTGACTACTCTCACTGACGACTCTTAGCTACCAACCTGCAATGGATTAGCATAGTAGCTTATGACCCAAAACTTCTCATGATGAAACAAATCCTAACAAAGTTCAGCTGTTCCTGTTCAATCGTCGAGTTTAAATTAGGGTCCAACCGCAGTACTTGTGGAGAGAGGGGCGTTGCGAGTCAAAATACCCCTGCTTACAAAAATTGAAATCCTAACAATTACATCAAAATCCTAAATAAAGACTTGTCCATTGCAACCTACAACTCCAGAACACAATCTGAGGAGCAGTGCCGGCTCAAGGTACCCGTAAGTCGAGTAGTTGGGTCATGTGCTTATGGGAGCCATCTAGGATCTCCCCCACCCCCAAAGTGAAAATTATGTCTATAGAAAAGGATATTGCAGATAATATAAAAAGTTCTATGGAAAGATTTGCTGATCTAAACGTTAGGCAAAATGTTTCAGGTAGGCTAATTGTTCATACTGTCCACAACCCAGGTTGATAAAAACAATATTATTGTTCATTGTTTGTTAAAAAAACCAACTCGGGTAATAAACTCATTTCTATTATTCTATATTTTTAGTTTTTTCTTATGACTTTTTATAATTATACTTAAAAAAGGCGCTGAACCTCTGCTTTCCCAAGGAAACAGCAACCATAAGGGTAGCCCTGCTGAGGAGGTAGATCTCACAAAACTCCTCACTGAAATCATTGATATTAAATGGGATATAATTGGTCTGTGTGAAACCGGACGATACGGGAAAGCTATTTATGAAACAAGTGACCGTCACCTAATTCATCCCAAGGGAAAAGAAATTATATTACAGTTTCACGCCATTTCGGAAAGGGTAGCTTACGTAAACTTAAGAATCTCTAAGAAGTACAACCTCAAAACAATCCAGGTGTACGCACCGACATCTGCTAGTACGCAGGAATAGATTGATTTTATGATAACATCAGGATAAACCTAAACAAAAAACAAAGCCCATTTTAACATCGCCATAGAAGACTTTAAAGCAAAAGTCGGCAAGGTAATGATTCATACATGGGAAAGTTCTCAACGAGGAAACGAATTGAAAGGGGACATGATCGAGTTGTCTTTACACTAGCCCAAGACCTCAAAATTATTAACACTATGTTCAAAAGGAAGCAGCAGAAAATATAAAATATACAATGAAATTGATTACATGTTGGTCTCCACCCCCCAAAATTGACCTCAATAATTTCCAAGTATTAATAAAATCAAAATCTGTGCCCATAAGATGACTAGATGTAGGAAAAAAATCTTTCAGAAAGAGAGAAAAAAATATTCAATTCAAAAAATAAGTCCATTAAGATCTAGAAAAATCTCGTTCTAGAATTCCAGCGCCATCTTCAGTATACCATGAAAATATTAACACAAGCAACACCAGCAATATAAATACAAGCGATAAATAAAAACTTAATGAAACCCATGAAAGACACTGCTGAAAAATACAAGGAACACACAAAATAAGCAGACATCATTCAATTACAAGAAGGTGTAAGACAAGAAGATACTATATCTCCAAAATTATTCACGTCCTGTGTAGAAGAAATCTTCAGGAGGTTAAACTGGCAAAACAAAAGTATTAAGATCTATGGGAATTACCTTAATCACCTGAGATTCGCAGATGATATTGTAATCATAGCTGATAACCTAGAAGAGATTCCAACAATTCTTCAAGAACAACTATGAAGACAAAAAGTCGGCCTAAGAATAAATTTTTTAAAAATAAAATTAATAATAAACAAACCAGAGGTCGACATGATAGACTTGACAAGTGTCAACGAGCAAATTAAAATGGTAGACAAATATATCTCTCTGGGTCAACAGATTAAAACGTCACCGGGAAAAGATCACAAAATCCATCTCAGAATCACTTTAGGCTGGAAGGCAAGTGGAAAGGCAAGCATCATCTTCAGAGGCGAAATGGCCGCGGGCCTTAAAAGCAAAGTATACAACCAATGCGTAATCCCAAATGTGACCTATGGAGCAGAAACTTGGAACCTGACCAACAAAATTACATTAAAACTAATAGCAACACAAAGAGCCTATGAACCCATTCTGACGGAGATAACAGCATCGCAGAAAATCAACCATTAGGATACGTGAACAAAATGATAATATTATGAAAGCTATAAATGAAATGGAGCTGTGCAGGCCATGTGACAAGATTCAAGGACGATAAATGGACCAGAAAAACTAAAGATTGGACTCTATTTGATAAAAAGAGGACCGAAAAGAAGACAAAACAAGATGGAGAGATGATCTTCAAAAATATGCCAAAAATTGGAAACAAATTCCACAAAATCGACATAAATTCAGAAAGATGAGAAAGAATATAAAGACCCAGAAAATGGCTCTAAACATTTATTGAACGGACGTTTCGTACCTCAACGAGGACCATCATCAGCGACTAACGAGAGGAGAGAAAAATTAAAACATTAAAAGTTTTAAAAAGACATTAAATAAGGGTTTCAATTTCTCGCATATTTATTCCTGTATTTTTTCTGTATATATATTCTTTATTATACACTTTTTTTGTCGCTTTTCTTTTATTTTCTCTTATTTATCCACAATTTCCTCCTACCTTTCTTTATTTATTTTCCCCTTCAGTGGTTCTCCCGCGATATTTCCTCGACCCTCTATTGAGAAGCCCTGGCGTGACTCACATGCTTGGGAGATGAGGATGGTCGGCTTTGCCCTGAAATTTAGAAGCCTGTGTAGCATACGAGAAGTGCAGGCGAGCGGCTTAAAAGCTTCGTTTGAATGAGTCTTTTTTGAGACTCAGGATGGCCGAATGGATTTGCCGCTGGCTAACAGTGGTCCAGCGACGCGGGAAGCTGTTCACCACTTGCCTACGCTATTATTTTTTCTTTGTCCCTTTTTCTACTCCCCTCTATCTACACCTGTATGGGAGAAGGAGGCACTCAATTTATTTAATCTTATATTTGAACTTAATTATATATACACTAAATGCACCTTCCAATGCTGGGGTCATTTAACTTTATATTGATACTTAAGACAATCTCCTTAAGGGAATTTGTTCCTCACACAAATTAATAACACCGGGATAATCACCATTAATGCTATTTCCACTCCTCAAAAATCAATACCATTAAAAATAATCTACAAAAATCGAAATAACATAAAAATAATCTAGAAAATAATCTATAACCTAAATAGCAATGGCTCACAACTAATCTAGATATAGATTAAAATAATCCAAGTTGGCAACCCTGACCCTCCCAATCTTCCATTCTCGTCCCATCGTTGGAGGGAAAAGTGAAAAATGGAGGTAAATAAAATGTCGCATAAATTTGCGACACGTGTCAAACGTATTGGGGGAAGGGGTAAGGATGGGTCATGTCTGCCCAGCACCTTTATTCTGATCTTTATTCACGGTTGGTTAAGTTGCCTTGTAGTATCTATTACGTCACTGAGTGATGTCACTCAATGGTGATACGATAATACACACTACTACTACGAGGAAGAGAGACGGATGAGAGAGAATTACGATTATGGTATTAATAATAATAATAATAACCACTAAAGTGTTTAAGGTAATTTCAGAGTATACACTCGTAGAGTAGAAGCACTACGGGTTTGGCCACGAATATTGTCCTTTCTTTTTCGGTCTACTCCGTGCCAAGGATCATAGACATTTCTTCTGCTCGATCCTTGACCATGGGTCTTTTTTCTTTCTTCTTTTGTCTATCCTTTGACAGGGATCTTACCCCTTTCTTCTTATTTCTGCAGGTTGGCCCCGAGTCCTTTTCCTTTCTTCTTTTATCTATCCTTTGACAGGGGCCTTACCCCTTTCTTCTTATGTTTGCCCCTTGGTCCGGGTCCTTTTCTTTTATTCTTATGTCTACCCCTTACCTTGGCTCTTATCCCTTTCTTCTTATATCTGCCACTTACCCCTGCGTCATTTTCTTCTCTTCTTCCATATGCCTCTTGCTTCGGGCCCATACCTCTTTCTTCTTCTGCCTGTATGCAATTTCCTTCATCGGGGATTTATGCCTCTCTGCCCTAATTTCTGTCAGTACTGGTCAAGGTTATGATTGATAGAGGGTGGGGCGAGGTGGTGGGTACAAACGGGTATTTAGTGATGATTTTGCGCTCCGACCTCATTTCCTTGATCATAATCTGTATCTATAAGAAGCTCGATCTGCTCCTGCCGCCACAACGTCGTTGGCTCGTAACTAACGGTCATTCAAGCTTGCGCGTAAACTGCCGGGCGTTCGCGGTGAAACGTTTACTCATTGTAAGTATATTATATGATATTATGTGATATTATATGATAGTATGTGAGATAATATGATATTATATATTATAAGATAGTATGTACTATTATATATTATATTATTCAATATTATGTGATATTATATGATATAAGATAGTATGTGATATTACATTTTATGATGTTATATTATCATCATCATCACTAACTCTATAATTTAAGAGGGGATTTTTTGAGTCTTTGAATAATTATTTCATCTTAGTTTGGTTATGACTTATGTTTTTTATCAAAGTATTTCTTATAATTTTTTTATAATATCAAATAACAAAATGGTGAAGTTCAGAAATAAATATAAGTATCGAAGTTTTGTGAAATTTTTAAAACCCAAAGAATTACAAATGGTGAAGTTCAGAAAATTTATTTATATATGTTTTCTTCTATAACTATATTTTAGCAACGTGATATTTTGAAAGGGGGGAAATTTAGTTCCTTTTTAAAATTATTATAATTGGCGAAGTTCAGAAAATTTATACAAATTTAACCATGGCTGCTTTTTTTTAGATTTTAAATTTTATCTTAGTAGCGAAGCGTAAGCTCCACCTGTAGTAGGGAGTGACGAAGCCAATTGCCAGGTTATAAGGTGTCTGTAAGTGTTAGACAACCAAGAATATGTTATACTTTTTTGAGTGGAGCTTCACCAATAAAGGGACACAACGCCGCTCTTTGCCTTAAATCAAGAAAAATAAGAAAAGGAATTTCAGAAGAAGTAATAAACAAAGGCAAATGGACAAAAGTACTATTTATTCACTTAAATAAAAACAACCTTCAAGTAAAAGACCTGGAACAAATGAGTAAGGAGCAGATAAACCATAATATAAGAGAAAAAGATTTAGAGAAGTGGAGGCAAGAGGTAGATTGTAGGAAGACCATAACACTATACCAGAAATACAAAACGGAAATAGAAGAAAAAAATATTATAAGAATGACTTTGCATCAACACTAATGTACCGATATAAAACAAATTCAATACAATTAAATTGGAGAAACAAATTTATGCAAAAAGAAACAATCTGCAATCTATGCCAAAAGCATCATGAAAACGCTCAAACATTTCCTTCTGGAATGTGAAAAATGAGAATGAGAAACAAACAGAGAAGAAACACTAAGGTCAATTTTATTATTTAAACAATGCAATAATCAAAATGTAGAGAATATGAAACGATATATTCTGGAATTGTGGTAAATAAGACGCAAGATAACAAAAAACAACGTTTATACAACATAAAAAAGATTGACAGATTTGGAAGCGCTTAATAACTGTGCCGTTTTCTTTTTACAGAGAACCGTAGAAAAGGCATAACTCTGGTAGAATTCTACTACTACTAGTGGCAAATGACTCATCTTTTCAGAGAGTGATTTTTATAATGTAATATTCATTAAAAAGTTTCCTCCAGATTTAATGGAGAAGCCAGCGTTAATTTTCTCTCCTTTTTATATAAATACTAAAATAAATATATAATTAATATTTTAAATATATAATAAATTAATAGTTTACAATGTGAAATTGTGAAACAAACAGAAAAAAAAGATCCTAAATGTAGCTAATAAGTACCAAGGGGAACTCAAATGTCTAACAACCAAATGCGACCACGACTCTCAATGGATGGGAGCTGCTGTACCTTGTGGATGGGGCAGCCACGTACTACGAGATGCCTCCATGCACCTGGGCAGCACCATTCACCCAACTCTCCCTTGTGGCTCCAAGTAGCTGCTAGTCTAAGGTAGCGGCCACACCCCTGGTAACCACCTTGGCTGATGGTTACTAGTGGGGGGAGCCATAGGGTCTATTGCTCCTATGGCATTGGAGTCTCGCCAACTCTACTAGATGGAGTCTCGAGCAGCAAACTGAGTCTATGAACATAAATTTTAGGCCTCTGGTGAGTTTGGTGTGAGAGCAAGATGGATGACACATCTATGGCGAGCCTGGCACATAGAAGGTAATCGGCCAGTTACCGAAGAAAAGGATTGGAACCCTCACTACGTACTATCCAAGTATAACCATGAAGAAAGCCAAAGAAATAGGTGGCGCTGCATCAGTGCCGAAGTCCCGGTGGATGTGGCACGTCGGTAGGTAGGATGTTATAGGATATTATATGATAGGCAGAGTGCCAAACTCTCCTGAATCTGCATTCATCCCACAAATAATAATCATGATAATAGCGATAATAATAATAATAAGCAAGTAAAGATATCTTTGTGCCACATTATAAGAATTTCAAAGAATAAGTATTTATTTGCGACAGGACTTTTTATGCGGGGCAACTCCGTGTCCCCATGTTAGGAATAATATTAATCTTGAAATATAAAAAGTACGTCCTTGTTGATTCTTATTACCGACCTTTCTTCACCTGATACCCCTAAATGAACCATAACCTCGTGCCCTCAGCCTTGCCTGGGATTGTGGTTTTGATCTTTATGTGGGTCTCATTATTTGGTGTTAGGTCATGTTGTGGTATCTGTTACCTCACTGAGTGACTCACAGTGTGGTAAGGGAAACTCACGTTGGGGTAATTAATGCACAATACAGCCTCACCCGTCTTTTTCTCTTATTTGTATTTCATTTCAGTATTTCGGTCTATTTGTGATTACGTGTGAGCAAAGTGTGATGTTTGGCTAATTTGACCGGTACTGTACGAGGGTATTTGCTTCTTGGTGACTGTGTATCTCCACACAGCGTGTGTGAATATTGCTTGTCACTCTTCTTGGCGAATGGGTAGTCTTAGTCCTGTCACTTAAGTTTGCGTGACAGGAAGTGTACGGGGGTGTTTGCATCTTCGTGACTCTGTATCTCCACACAGCGTGTGTGAATATTGTTTATGTCACCCTTCTTGGCGAATGGGTAGTCTTAGTTCTGTCACACAAGTTTGAGGATGATAATAATCGATTTATATTAGCAGAAATCCGTCTGTGTGATCGCATGACATATTGCGGTTTCTCTTAAATTCACGTGAGTACGTCTATATATATTTACTCTTTTTTGTGCTACTATTATTAACACGTGTGTATATCGGCATGTACACGAAGATGCAGCTTTATGTATTTTTCCAACTCCGTTGGTTCTCTGCAGAGCTGTGTATGTGCAGGGTTTTTTTTACCTCTGTCTATTTGAGATTTATTTAGTTTAGATTATACCTATTGTTCATTTTATCCGTTAGTCATCTATGTGTGTTTGTGAGTGATTAACGATCCAACGTTATGTTTTTAGCTATCTAATCATCGACTATGTATGTTTTAAGTGTCGTACACTTGACTCTTATAAGTTACTATGTCGGTCGGTCGGATACTACCCAATTTACTTTTCAATAAGTTTTTTAGCCATAACACCTTAACTATTCGGCCGATTCTAACGAAATTTGAAACCCTTATGTTGTTTTACATTCTCTTTCGAATATATTTACCAAGGTCCTCCCAAGGTTAGTCCTAGAATTATTGAAAGTTTTGCAGGTCTTAAGGTTATAAATCAGAATAATTGAGATTACGCGACTGAATATTTTGGAGGTTTATTTATTAAGTTGTCTATCGGCATAAGTTTGTCTACTTTCGTGCGTGTCTCTATTATTTTGTATATTAATACAAAATATAATTTTTATTTAGTCGCTACTTCTCTACTGTCATTTTTAACGTCTTGGTTTAGACGAAATAAATGATGATAGATTTGGGAAAAATCGGTATTAGTGAAAGGCATTTGTATCGGAAGAAGTAGCTTAACTTACTAGTTGTGAGTACTAGTTTACCCCACCTCCCCCTGCCTGCCCCTAGTCCCTGGAACTAGAATTTTTTAGGTCAACAAATTTTTTTTTCCTCGTCCCACGAGATAAAAAAGAATAATAAACATCTTTGTTTGTGATAGTTGTTATTCAATGGAATTTTCGCGTTTTTTTTTGTTTTCGAGGCATTTTAGCGACCAATAATTGTTTGTTAATTTTATAAACGTGATCATCACTTCATCATTACTAACTCTATAATTTAAGGAGATTTTTTTTTTTTTTAGTATTTTAATAATAATTTGATCTTAGTTTGGTTATGACTTTTTTATCAAAGTTATTTCTAATAATTCTTTTATAATATCAAAAAATAAAATGGTGAAGTTCAGAAATAAATATAAGTATCGACATTTTGCGAATTTTTTAAAACCCAAAGAATTACAAATGGTGAAGTTCAGAAAATTTAGTTTAGAGTTCCTTTTTTAAAATTATTATAATTGGCGAAGTTCAGAAAATTTATAAAAATTTAACCATGGCTGCTTTTTTTTAGATTTTAAATTTTAATCTTAGCAGCGAAGCGCAAGCTCCCCCCGTAGGGGAAAATGGCGAAGCCATTGCCTGATCTTATTATAGATAATGTCTAGAAATTATATTTAATACCCCTTTAACGTCTCATCATTTTCCACAAAAAATTATGAAACCTTTTATTGTTTTAGATATGTTTATGAATGCCATAAATACATTTTGCTAGATACAACTCATTATCTTAGATAATAGATAGTTTATCGCTTTGATTGACATCGACTCATTACGAAATTGATGTCAATCGAGGGGGCAACATCAAATTACTGCGAGGAAAATCGGACATTCCTTGTGTTCTGCCAGCAGAGAAAAGGTGACCGTTTCGTATTACAGACGAGACCCCAAAACAGGGCGATGAAATGCACATTAAAATCCGAATGACAATTACTAGGTGGTACCAGAAGTTTCCCCTTATTAATTCCCGTCGGTTCTCGTCGTATTCTCCTCTCTCTGACGATTTCTCGTTGCCATTTCTTCGTACGTTGACGACTTCTCCATGGCAATCGGAAATCCTCTTTTCTGGAAGCCTTATTGACTCACCTGACGTTCTCCTCGCGGTAGCTTCTCACATGCTAATCTTCTACTGTCTGTCCTATGCCGCCATCAACGTTATGAACTGAAGCTAATATTCCTCCTCTCAGCCTTTACTTAGCGCTCTCATCGGGCTAAATATCTGTTATCTACTTTTTCCAGGCGCCAAGCTACGTGCTTTGATCTCGTCGTACTCCTCTTTGGAAAGTAGCACCGACTTCACCAACCCTTTACGCGCTATTCTTATCCGATTTATCCATACGATCTATTTCTAACTCTACATTTTGGAAACTGAATTCATATCTTGGTCCAGAACTGCAAGGGGGGAGGAGTCAGATTTAACATAGGCAACTATGTTGCAGCTGACATCTTGCTATATATCCATTTACACATTTTCTTTGAAAATGCCTTCGTTGGTATTTGCTTTGAGATTTAAGCATGTAAACAACAATTATCCTGGGCAGCCTAGTGGAAACGGTGCTGGTCTTCTCACGTCAAGGTACCGAGTTCGATCCTGATCGAGAACGGACACGAAACGTCAGCGCATAGATCTAGCTACCGATTGATGGACCGGATGTGCTTATATCCCCCGCGAGGATAGGTAGCTCTTACATACGTATAGCCAATCACAACACAGTTATCTTCCCTCTACCGTGTTCACAGCGCAACACACACACACTTGTAATTTCTTCCAAGGGATCCTGCCGATTGGGAGTTGTATCCTCCTACCCCTGACGCGGAACGAGTCCGCCTTTTCCCGGGTGACGAAGGTTCTGGTGATCCTCGGTTATGAAACCCCTCCCCCCCTCCAAAATAGGACCGGCTGATCCGGCCTTCGGACTCACCAAGAATTATCATGCTGATCTTTATGTTGGTTGCATTATCCGGTGGTCTGGGGAAGGGGGTCTAGCTAAGAGACAAGGCGTTATATTTCTACAAATTTCTTGTTTCAGTGCTACCCGCATTGGCCTTTAACCTTGTACTCGTTATTCATACCGATTAACTTTTCTCTTGTCCCCTTAACGTACACGCAGTTTTATTCTGTATTGAATATTCAATAAGTTTACATAGGCATTCATATTTTAATATTGGACAGAGATCGCACGTTCCCTCGTTGGTTGTTACAGATTAATCCCATTTGTTGACATCTGTGTCTTTAGGATTATGGGATCCCGGAAAAGGGGTGTGGTTGTTTTCCCCATTCGTCGTGAGAGGTTAGAAACCGTTGTATTAATGTTTAACTTAATTACAAACTATAAACAATCCTCTGTTGATAAAGGAGTCCGACTAAATGGCTTTAACTGCTCAAACTCCATATACTTTATTCCATTCCCTTCATTCGTAGCGCCTTCCCACGCGAGTGGTTGCGTTTCTCAGGCAAACATTACAAGCCCCAAGAAATCTCTTCTTTTTTGGCTATTCTAACTATGCATTTTGCCACATTTTTTCAGTTTGTCTAACTCAAGCAAGTCCCCTACACTCCTCTTTTTACGCCTGTAAAGTAAATAATAAGAGCCTGAATTTAAATGTTACACCTTTTGTGTATGGACAAATGGTATCCGTGAGTCCAAACCAAAAGACCACAAAATACTGGCACACCGGACCCCACAAGACCCAGGCCAGCGAAGGGGCGAGTCATAAAAAAGTATGCGTGGTCGAAGAGCTCGAGAGGGATCTGGTGGATATAATAATCCACTATCCAATCTGGATGTTTGCTGGGGGACTAAATACCCGTAGGCCAAAGCTTCACAATCTGCAACAATTCCTAGGAATCCAACGAACCACACGCGTACAAATAATGAGTCATGGATAAAGAATAACAACTTTTGAAATATATATTTTGTTAACATAACTAAGCAATTTTAACATTGGAATTGGCTCACGTACGTGTATGTATATGTGCGCGTGTGTATATTTATTTGGTACTTTAGCAAACGAGAATATTTAGATTTGCCACATAAAGACGACTTCTAACTTATATTTGCCAAGTTTCTAATATAATAATGAATGCTTAAAGCCTTTGAGGATGAATATTGATAATATTTTCGTAATTTATTAAAGAAAAAATATTTACATCGGGTTTAAGCTTCAAATCTCTACTTAACTTTAGACCGTTACACTCTTACAGTACTTTTTGGATGGTTTTACTGCGATACAATTGAAACGTTGCTACTCCTACGTCCTGTCAGTCTCTGGAACTACCTAAGACTACCAAACCAGGAAGATAAATAAAGGTACCAGTGCCTAGCATTGAGGCACTACAAACTCAGAGTATTCGTTTATATATATGGCCCCAGATTTGCCATAACCAAAAAATTATGGTTGGTTATGAATTCCTATATTCCTTATAATTATATATTTTTTATCGTTTTTTTTTAAATAAGAATACCGTAGATAATAACTCGCTCAACACATAGGGTATAATTTAAGCACCTAATAAATTCTAATCTTTTAACGAATCAGCAAAACAAGAACTTCATGGCTACATAATTTATGTTGTTTTTTTTACCATCATCATGTGACCACTTAACTTAATTCAACTTTTATCTCACCATTTTCTACATTAGAGCGAAAATAAATGTAGGTCTCGAACGCGGACGAAGTACCAGTTCAAACTTTTTCACACTATCTTCAAAAGTGAGGAGAAAATATATGTAGGCCTCGAATGCGGACGAAGTACCAGTTCAAACTTTTTCACACTATCTTCAAAAGTGAGGCGAAAATATATGTAGGCCTCGAACGCAGACGAAGTACCAGTTCAAACTTTTCACACCATCTTCAAAAGTGAGGAGAAAATATATGTAGGCCTCGAATGCGGACGAAGTACCAGTTCGAACTTTTTCACACTATCTTCAAAAGTGAGGCGAAAATATATGTAGGCCTCGAATGCGGACGAAGTACCAGTTCGAACTTTTCACACTATCTTCAAAAGTGAGGCGAAAATATATGTAGGCCTCGAACGCGGATGAAGTACCAATTCAAACTTATTCGCACCATCTTTAAAAGTAAGGCGAAAATATATGTAGGCCTCGAACGCAGACGAAGTACCAGTTCAAACTTATTCACACCATCTTCAAAAGTGAGGCGAAAATATATGTAGGCCTCGAACGCGGACGAAGTATTAGTTCAAAATTTGTAGGCCTCGAACGCGGACTAAGTACCAGTTCAAACCTTCTCACACCATCTTCAAAAGTGAGGCGTAAATATATGTAGGCCTCGAACGCGGACGAAGTAACAGTTCAATCTTTTTCACACCATCTTCAAAAGTGAGGCGAAAATATATGTAGGCCTCGAACGAGGACAAAATACCAGGCACTAGCTGAGAGTGAAACTACGATCACATAAACATGTTAATTGTGTCTGATACAAAATCTGAATTAAAATGTATTTTTATACACATTTTTAGATTGCAGGATCTTCAGCCGCGGTGGTAATATTGTCCGTTTTGTGGACTGGCGAATGAGATGCGTTCTGGAAAGCGTGCAATCTTCCCCGAATCGGTTCCTTACGCTTATTTTTAGTCCTTGCTAATCACTTTATTTGGTCCCTATTTTTAGTTACTCAAGAGGCAATTTTCAGGAAATGTTTGTTTACTAAATGAAAATTTTCGGCCAATGTTTGGTAAACTAAATTTTAATTTTCCGCAATTAGTTGTTTACCAAATGTCAATTTTCCGCAAATGTTTGTTTATAAAATCTAAAATTTCGGCCAATCTTTGTTTACCAAATCCAAATTTTCAGCCAATGTTTGTTTACCAAATTTATTTTTTCGGTAAATGTTTGTTTATCAAATTTCATTTTCGGTAAATGTGTGTTTACCAAATGTACATTTTCGGTCAATGTTTGTTTACCAACTGTTAAATTCCGGCCAATGTTTGTTTACCAAATGTACATTTTCGGTCAATGTTTGTTTACCAACTGTTAATTTCGGCCAATGTTTGTTTACCAAATGTACATTTTCGGTCAGTTTGTTTACCAACTGTTAAATTCCGGCCAATGTTTGTTTACCAAATGTACATTTTCGGTCAATGTTTGTTTACCAACTGTTAATTTCGGCCAATGTTTGTTTACCAAATGTACATTTTCGGTCAGTTTGTTTACCAACTGTTAATTTTCGGCCAATGTTTGTTTACCAAATGTACATTTTCGGTCAATGTTTGTTTACCAACTGTTAATTTTCGCCCAATGTTTGTTTAGCAAATGTATATCCTTTGTGACTTTTATAGGGGTTATAATATCACTATCCCTTTGACACATTGCATTTAACATGATATATTAATAAAAATCCCGAAATTTATATAAATTTGACCCCTCTCCACGATTATATGTGTAATCATGCAGAAAACATGTCGGGGTCTGTATCTTTAAGCTAGAGAATGAATATGGCAGAAAAACTGTAGTGCGATGAAAGGTTTACAAATTATTCCATTTTCATTGAGGTCCCATATTTAATGGACACCCTGTATTTGTTACTGGAGGATTGGGTTTCTTGATAACCTAGTCCATAATGCGTTAGATTACTACAACTAGGTACTGGGTTCGATCTCAGGGGAGAATCGAACGCATAAAGTTTCGGTGCTCGCAGGCGGCCCTACATCGATGGGATAATACACCTTCTTAATCTAAACGAACTCGAAAGAATCCTACTCCTCTCCAGCCGGGACGAGCTCCAACCACACTGCTCCTACTAGCTCCAGCACAGTTTACACATCTCTCCTGAGAATGAGACTTAATTTTAGTTCGGAAGGAAAGGACTAGAACCTTCCCCCATCAACGATCTCACCCACATTCCCAATCTTAGGCACCCTCTGGTCGCCACACCAGCGCTACCGCGGGGGCTTTTCTACCGGCTATCGATGGTGCTATCATCCCGCATTCAAGAACATTCAACCTGCGGAAAGAATCTTCCCACCTCGCTGTCCGCTGTGGGGTTAGTGCAAGGTTTGAGCCCCTGCCTTGTCGTTCGAGACTCGTCAAGTGGACTCCACTTTCTTGTGAACAGTGGCTCAAAGGCCACCATCATTCTAGTATCTCCACAAGAAAGGAAGCGGCCCCCTATTGCTTCATCATTACAAACTGTATCAGTTCAGGCTAAAACATTGTTTTTGGTAATAAAAGTAATTTCTGCTCGTCTCTTCTCTGATTTCACTAGATCTTTAAAAAAATCGTCGGATTTTCACCTCATGTCATGGATACTCCTCTCATACCGCACACAAACGAAAGCTGATGATTCAATCTCCTCTCCCAAGCAATTTATGGCACTTCTCGATGTTTTCCAGGTACCTCTGCAATGGGCAGTGATACATCTCTTCCTCTCTGAATTCGCTGAAACTTCCAAACAGTATTTTAAGTCTGGCCACCTACCACCCCCTCAGAATCTTTCCGCCATTAAAAACAAAAAAAAAAGGAATATCCCAATCCTCTTCAGCTCCAATCACAACTCCTAAATCTACTTTAACAAGCTCCGTCGATGGGGGGCAAGCCGAAATGCTCATTTTACTATTAAAACAAGAATCCGTTTCCACCTTCGAGACGACGAGGCACAAAAACACAATCTTCCATTCTTGAACTCGCACACCTCATCTACACAGTAACATAGGCTAAACGCTCACACAACTTTATCTCTGAAGAAATCTACAGATATCCCTAACCCATAAAGCTCTGAAGGTTATGGGCAGAAACCTTAAATCTTTCATTGCTATTTTCCATTAGGAATCGTTATTAGGTAGTATAAAATAAACTCCGTCCTTTATGGTTTGCTGTACTCAATTATAATGTATTTCTTGTGTAATTAGGAAAATAAGGACTGTTTTTTATATATAAAGGCCCTCTCCCGCCCCCAATGATATCAGTTATTAGTCGCTGTAGAACATCAGTCTAAATGTGTTTTCCATCCCTTTCTGGCTTTCCTGTCACTAGTTGTTTTTTTCAACACTAGCACACGCTTTCTGCGGGAGATGAGAGGTCGTTCCTTTCTGCTATTTGAGTGCGAGGAATATGCATATTATAAATTTACAGTAATAGGTACACTCGGATAGAAATTGTAAGATATGAAAGTATAGTCGTCGATCAGTGAATACGTAGATAGAAAATGCATGATATGAAGTCTATACCTGATCGAAATAGGCCTATTAAATGCATGGAATGCACTCCCAAGGTTGAGGTGGTATAGACCTTATACCTCTCGGTCTGACCTTGAGTGGACTCTAAGGTTTTTGCTGGTCCTAGTTCTGTAGCAAATGAAACTTCAAAATTATATTATCATACGACCACTTGAGTGTATATCTTAATCTGTTCTCTGTCACTCTCGGCCAAGGGCAAATATAGGTATTGGCAATACAGACCAAAGGTGACATCTCTATGGGCGAGACCATAGTGACCGGGCCTAATTCTAGTCTGAACTAATTAACATGTAAAATACAAACTACACCAAATCTCAATGGGCGAGACCATAGTAACCTTGCCTAATCCTAGTCTGAACTAATTAATATGTAAAATACAAACTCCTAAAATCACAATAGGCAACGAGAACCATAAAATTCAATTGGTCCCTTTCTCTTTTAACGACACAATATAGCAATTTTATTAGTGAAGTTTAAAGATCTTTTACTTTCTTTGCGATCTGCGAGGAAATTTATAAAAACTTTACAATATGGGGTCTGTGCCATTCCATGATATATGAACCCTCGGCCATTTGGTCCTCAAACACAGTTCCAAAGGAGGGATCAGCTCAGATTTTGAAGGCTCATGTTGAGGATCTGTGGAAGACATTTAAGGTCAATTAAGAAAAAGACAAAGTGTTGAACGCAGGACTCGATATGAAAAAATAGAAGATTGGACTGTACTAAAGTAATAACTTGGGGAAATAAGTACATGAAACTTCATTAATAGGGCGATGCAAAAGTGTTTTAATATTATTTAGAGGAAAGTGGAGATGGAATAGCTAGAGGGGAGTTTTAGTGATTATGCCGAGACCTTTCGGCCCGACTTTCCACGCGATGGTTGCGTTTTTCGAGATTTTTCCTTAGGTTCATTTGATGCCAAACTGAGGTTAAGGAATTATTGTTCATCTGACATATAATCCTTAAACCACCGTTGAAGAAAACATAATACATGTAGCTCCTTGCAATACTATTAAATTTAACAATTAACAACTCAATTAGGAGTTCTAACTTAAATATACACTTCAAGTTCTAACTACATAGACAATACTTCATGTAGGCAAAATAATACGTTTGTAGATTTACCGATGGTGAGTCTAATTTCGTCGTCCTGCAAGGATAACCCGTCGTAGTAATAGACATCAAATGGTTCTAGTGGAGTGTCATCTCTAGCGATTTGCTGGTCTCTTGCAAAAATGACGGTGTAGTGACTTTCACTACACACCACCCAAACTGGGTACTCCGGGCTCTTTAGATGGCTGCCCACCTTGCAGCTACCGTAGTGCTCGAAGAGGGACAGAAGCCCGATTTCTGACCTCTTGTGAACTCCCCTCAACACCATTTTATCCATGGTAACGCTGCTTCTGCGCCGTGTTTCGTCACTACCTCCGGGGACATCTTCCGGACTGTGGGATTTAGAGTTATTCTGCCTCTCATCTCCAAACGTGTGGTCACCGTTGAATGTATTCGTCGTTGCCTGAAAGGTGTGGTAGGCATTAAAAGGGTATGAGGGCATATGTGGGGTGTTAAATAATGGAATTCAAAAGGTTTTATGCAGGATTTATTCTCTTCTCTTAGAGGAAACTCGAAATTTATATATTAGGGCGTCAGAGCTCTTAGTATACATTTGTACTCCTCCCAACCCAATCATTAAGGAATAAAAGCTTTGATTTGTAGGCCTATTCTGTTTGTGTCAATATTATTTATGTTATTTGCTTAGTCCATAACACTATATTGTAAGAACGGGAATTTTTTGGAGCATTTGAATAATAATTTTTTTTTTCTCTTGGTTTGGTTATGATCTAAGAATATTTGAATTTTTTAGCCGAATTCTTTCTAAGAGTTACTTTAGAGTTTGAAAAAACAAAATGTGAAGTTACTAAAAAAAATAATTATGATTATACTGGAAACTTAAAAAAAAGAAGTTAGACCATAAGACCGATGCCAAAACCGGATAGGCTGTAGGACACAGACCGAAGGTCTGCATGCGAAGCGCAAGCTCATCCTGTAAGGACTAGCCAAGCAGTTTCTTTTGTTTTTTACATTTCTACCCGGCTACTCATTCATTATTTTTATGTGAAGAGTATTTTTTAAATCTTTTGTTTTTATCTGTTTAATGTCCTTCAACTTTTGTCATTGAGGGAATCCATCCCTCGAGTGATCTCACCCGATGTAGCTTAACTTTGCTCAAATGGAAGAAGAGTTTCTATTGAGCTAGGCTATACCTCTCTAAATCAGTGTTTCCCAACCGGGGGCCATTTGGCCTCCTGGAATCCATGGTACATTTGAGGGGGCCACAGGAAAATATTAAGATTTAGAGGGGCCCCTAACTCTATGAAAGGGGCGACAGGAATCAGCCTAAATTAGAGTTAGTCCAATAATTTTAATTTATGTAGTTGAATTAAAGTTTGAAAAATTATTAATAAGTGTACATATTTTCCTTTTTTAAGATATTTTATAATAGATTTTGAATTTATCTGAAAAAAATATTTTGCATCTTGCAGGTTTCTTTAAAATAGAGTTAATCTACTTATTACCAACTGAAAATAATGCTTATGGGGGCCACAGGGAAAAATAGAGTTCCTAACGGGACCATAAGCACAGACCGGAGGGAACCACTGATCTAAATCCTTGCAAGATGGCCGAACGAGACTTGTAAGTAGAGTCGATCTTGTTTTCCCATTTTTAAAATAGAATAACTTCGTGTGATTGTCATCATCATCATCATCATCATCATCACTAACTCTATAATTTAAGAAGGGGATTTTTTTTAGTATTTGAATAATAATTTCATCTTAGTTTGGTTATGACTTATGTTTTTTTATCAAAGTTATTTCTAATAATTCTTTTATAATATCAAAAATCAAAATGGTGAAGTTCAGAAATAAATATAAGTATCGAAATTTTGTGAAGTTTTTAAAACTCAAGGAATTACAGATTGTGAAGTTCAGAAATTTTAACCACGGCTATTTTTTTTTAGATTTTAAATTTTAATCTTAGTAGTGAAGCGTAAGCTCCTACGGGGGGGGGGGGGGAGTGGCGAAGTCATTTCCTGGTAATTAATATATTTAAAAGTTTAATTTATTTACAATTTTTCAATAAATCTAAAATTAACTCGCGATTTATGGTACAAATTAAAAGAAGATCCTTAAGATTTTCAGCTCGGTATTTTGTCTTTAAGAAAGCAGCTTACATTGGTCCATCCAATTTCGATTAGGACTACCAAATGTATGTATAAATTTTGGGGGATAGAATGCAGCTACAAATGCTAGTTAACTTAGGCCAGATACCGCCAGTGTCAATGAAACCTATCCTACATACCCACATATGTACTATGATAGAATCTGCATTACCAAGTTGCAATTCAAGTTCCGCTTCCTATCTGTTTCATGGACCGATAGCATACGGGGGTGGTGCTATAAAAAGCATCCAACATGCAACTGCCTCTCTCCACTTTAATTAGTTCTCCTCAGGACAGCCTCACACAAAACGCAGCCTCAATTGTGGCAACGTTTGGCGGGGTCCTACAACACAGTCTCTAAGATCAAAGTGTAGGGGAATCGATATCCCACCCTCACAACTGAGGCCATGTTCCTTAACCACAAAGTCCTGGAATTTTTGGCAGCGTAGCCCGATCACTTAACCTCCCCCCCCCCTCTCTCCCCTCGCCTCGAGGAGAACCAGAAAGGCCGCCCAAAACCACATAATGTGCTAATCATCACACATCGGACCCCGGTGAGCCTAACATTGGTTAAAGTGAGCTTTGGGTCAACCATTACTGTATATTCAGTTGTGTAATTTAGTAAGCCTCACTTAAATTTGTTTAATTCATTACTGTGAAGTTTGTTTGTTAAATTTCAATTTTGGTTCATGTTGCAATTAAAGTCTATTTTCTTAGAAGCATTTATTCAATCCTCGAAACGCTGAGCATGGCACTAGAAACCCTCAAAGATTAAAATAACCTAATAATAATAATAAAATATAGCACTCTTAGAGATAAAAACTTAATCAAAGAGATTTGAAGTACGTAACCAACCTATACGTACGTACACCTCCACTCGGTCCTTGCAATACTACGATATAAATCTTTCACTTTAATCTCCCAAGCATTTGAGGGGGCAGAGATTCTATGCTCCTGGGGAACTGGAAACGACATAATCCTTTCCACGGAATTTTACAGAGGAAACTGTTATCAAACCAGACAAGAATAAAACCACTGTTCGTTGATAGGCTTTTTAAACTTTCAGGTTTATTCTGTCAAAATTACAAACAAAAGCCTATTTCTAGTCTTATTTTTTATGTTTCTCCACCACGGTACTATCAATCCTCATCAAGGCTTATCGTTTGATCTATTAAAATTAGCTGGGTATTAAATAAAAAAATTGAGACAAACAAGGGCTAGTGAAATAGATGAGGTAATTACTAACGATTCTTGCACTTACCTCTCCAGTTAACAAGAGGTTAACAACTTCTTGCGAAGCATACCCGTGAGCGTTGATTAAAAATCCGCCCCCATTGTCCATATCGATTGGTATGCTGTGAATGGGTTAAAATTTGTCATCTCTTGACCCTTAATTGGAGGGAAATGGTTACTTGGTCATCGAAATATAGTATTCAAGTGGCACACTGGGACCAGTGGCGGATCCAGGATAAATTCTTTGGGGAGAGGGCTAACCTGAATTCCTCCCTCTGAGTAGTCTGAGAAAATGGCATTGATGATTAATAAGGGTTATAATAGACAGTATTGATAATAAATAACAGCATTTCATAAAGTAGTGAGCACGAACTCTCTCGATTCTGAATTTTTTCCACACATCAGACAATTATGAATTGCAGTTTTTGGTCGTCAGCTAATGAATAATACTGAATTTAATCATTATATTTCTATGTATTTTAAACCTGTATCATATAAGATACATTCATTCGCAATGGTTTAAAAAGCTGTTTTTATATATATATTCTATATTATTACATAACTTACTGAAGAGCAGAATACAAGTTTGGCTTAAAAATTAAATATAAACATAAATGGGTCTGAAATTTGGGGAGGCTTCAGCCCCCTAGCTCCCCCATCCCTGGATTCGGGCCTGACCGGGAGCTGTCTCATTTGAAATGACCCAACACTTACTTCTCGAGACCCCGAGTAAACAAGGCTGAGTAGAGTAGCAGAACACAACCGGAGGAGGTGCTACTCGTAAACACTTTAAGGTGGACCTCGACGGCGCTTAGCAGGGACTCCTCCGTAGTGAATTCATGCAGAGTCAATAGTTCTGTCAAGCCATCTGGGGAGTAGCGACCGATCCCGATGTCGAGCTGAGTGGATAGCGCGCCCGGACTGAGAGCAAAGTAAGGGGTGAACGTTGATGGGGAACGAAAATTTTCCGAAAAAGTAGCGGATTTGCTTAGAGAGTAGCCTAATACAATAAATGATAACATATGCATAAAGAGTAGCAAATTTGCCACTACAAAGTTTAGGAAGTAACTCAATTCGCTACTTTAATGCAATTTGACACCCTTTCTCAATGGGGAGAGGGGGGGGGGGCTATCAACATTTCGACAACTAACAAGGGCGTTGTTAATTCCGATAAAAAGCGTCTACAAGGTTTTTTTTAAGGACGTTTAACACCCTCCTTCACCCTTTGCTGGGTCTAAGCAGGCGTGGAAAATATAGATTTGAAATAGGGGGAAAAGATGATCCGAGAGAGAGCACCAGTTTCTTTTGGGGCAGTGGGGTCTGGAGGGCGCGTCGCCACTACAGATTTAAGTTATAGCAGGGTTCTTGCTCTCCCCCCCCCCTTAGGGTGTCTTTGCAACAATTAACTTGCCTTTATTTCTCAATGAGGGCCTACTGACTAAGGTGGAATACGTACCACGGGTATCTACAGCGTATGACACCAACGTGAATGCGACCAGACACGAAACTCCACCTGGTAACTTGATACACCTCATGTGGCTTAACTTCGCCCAAACCGCAAGCGGCGTTTCCACTTAGCTAAACCCAAACGCGTGTATGAAAAGAAAACTACTCGAATACTACATTTTGATATACAGGGTGACCATAAGTTAAGTTTGTGAGTTAAAAAAACAAGATCAACGCACCGTGCTCTCAATAATTCTGACTTATGACCTTCAAAACCTTCATCAAGTGGGGCAATCTGCCATATAGTTAGTTTTATTTTAATAATTCCCGGACTAACATTGGAGAGATAGTGGGAATTATATCATTCGAAAGAGAATGTAAAACAACATAAGGGTTTCAAATTTCATTAGAATCGGCCTAATAGTTATGACGTTATTGTCAAAAAAACGCATTGAAAAGTAAAATGGATACATCCGACAGACCGACCTACAGACAAACATAGCAACTTATAGAGTCTCGTCCACGCGACTAAGAATGTTAGAAAAAAAAATGATCAAATATGTGGAATTGCTTGCAATTCTTTTGTTTCAAATTAAATTGCAATGGGACTATGCACAAATACCCAATATTTTTTTTTAATCCAAAGGTTAAGTATTTGATGTGTAGGTATATGGTACGTGGGATTACCAGACGCACTGATGTATGGTAAGATAATAACTGTAAGTTAAACGATTCCATCACTCTGTGTCATTCAAATGTGAAGGGAATTTTTGAGAGGTTACAGTTAGTGTCGGATAAGTCTAATTCTCCTTTATATAAATGTTGCCTGGTAAAGAAATAGACGCATTCGAGCGTAACACGAATAGACAGTGTTCCTATTCATTGAATCCTTCAATGTTGTATGATTCTCTTCATGGACAGACATCATGAGGCGTGAATCGTAACACGAATAGGCAGTGTTCCTATTCATTGAATCCTTCAATGCTATATCATTTTGTTCACGGACAGACATCATGAGGCGTGAATCGATTCTCTTCATGGACAGACATCATGAGGCGTGAATCGTAACACGAATAGGCAGTGTTCCTATTCATTGAATCCTTCAATGCTATATCATTTTGTTCACGGACAGACATCATGAGGCGTGAATCGATTCTCTTCATGGACAGACATCATGAGGCGTGAATCGTAACACGAATATGCAGTGTGCCTATTCATTGAATACTTCAATGCTGTATGATTTTCTTCACGGACAGACATCATGAGGCGTGAATAAAGGTTAGGGTGTGCGGAGATGATGGAATGGCAAATGCGAGAGCTACACGCACGTTGTCAGTGAGTGCAGTTGTTGTCATGAATTTGTAGGTGGTTTGGTGATGGAATGTTCTGCGCGTTGTTTGCGGCGTGTTCTCTTCCCCCTCTAGCATCGCCTTTCTCCTGATTCCAGATTATGAACTCTAATAGTACTTATATTTCTACACTTACGGCGATGTTGACTAACTACTTCCCATGAGTCAGTGTTGATGCCACAGTAAGTCACGGAACGCTTGACAACATGCTTGTATTTTATTCTCCGGCCATTGCGAGATCGATTGTTCTGGGTTATTTGAGAGCATACATCGTGTTTCGGGGGGCGATCGTTCGTATCCTGATGACGTGGCAAGTCCGAAGAGAATTGTGTCCGGTCGTAGCTTCAATAATCTGAAATTCGGCCTCTTTCAGCATGTTGGTGCTGTACATTTGTAGTACCAGCAATGCCGACTAGTCTGCGGTGATATCGCTAGTGGATTTTACCTTGGGCTTTGATATGATGTGGATGTGGTACCCATGCTTCTACACCATACAAGAGCGCTGGAATTACAACTAGTTTGTAGACAATGGTGGATCCCAACCGGATAATGAAAATAGATATAAAGGTCAGTGTGACAATCGATGGTGAGCCCGAGGGCACCAGGGACCGGTCTCTTTGGGAAGAGGTGCCAAGAAATATATGTTTTAACATCAAACAGCGTACGGGTAGCAACATTCGTTGCCCCGATAGAGGTATGTGGATATAAACACCCATCGGCAAAATTCCTTGGAACAGAGTGTGTGTGTTCTGCTGCGAAGAAGGGAGATGAAAGAAAGCAGTGTTGTAATTGACTATGTGTGTGATGAGAAGTGGAAGTGTAAGATTTAGATACCACAGTGCAAGGATAAAGACAGCACGTTTACCTATTGGTAGTCAGATCTCTACAGGCGTGGCGTTTGTGTCCGCTCATGCTGGGGTTGGACCCGGGACCGCGACGTTAGAAGACTAACGCCCCATTAAATCGGTTAGCAAGAGCTCTACTGTATGCAGTGATGGATGTTGGCGAGGAAGTGGTGTTAGGTGGTGGTTGGTAGAGAACTTTGGTCTTGCTTGTATTCAGTTCCAGTCCTAGTCAGTTGCAGGTCCTGGTGAAGGCGCTCGCCATAGTTTGCAGGTCTTCTTTAGCACATGAATTGACATAGGTGTCGTCTTCAAACAGCGATTAAGATTGAGCAGCATGTCATTGGCGAGGTGCATGAGTTGAACACCTACAGACAAGTCTCCATCATTGATGTAGATGGCAGCATCCCCTAAAAGTAAGAACAGAGGACGTCCAATCACAAATATCTGCTCCACTTCGAACCCAACTTTGGTGGAGTCCGTCATATCGCCATTGCAGAGGATGTGAGCCTGCATGTCATGTTGAACAGTCTTAGGATGTGGAGGAATTTATTAAAACATCCAAAATGTGATAAGATCTTTCATAGAGCATTACGATGCTGGAGTCAAAGGCCTTCATTAGATCCAAAAACGTCGTTTAGAATGGCTGGTTTTGCTAACGAGCCTTCTCTTGCAGCCGTTGGACTGTGGAGATCATGACGACAGTGTCTCTGTTTGCTATGTTCCCTCGATCTTGTGCCTTCCCCCTTTGGTGGGCATGTAGCCTTTTCAAACTTTACACATCTACAAAACAAGATAGATACGAGATTTCTTGCGACGAACAGTCTCTCTTTCGGACCCCACCAAAAGCTCATACCCACAGGGAGTACAAGGATCAGCTTCGCCTGCAAAATACAATTCATCTTCTTAAACTTTCTCCTCTCACATTTTGAATTGACTTTCCAACTTTATTGTGAGTATTTACGGTAATTCAATTTAAGTTTTTGTTAAGTGAATCTGGTGAGTCTTCGCTTTTTATATTTTATCGTGGTATATCCAATTATTTCAAATATTTTTACGTTGTAGGAAACATTGGTCATTTTGTAACCTACTTTCAAATCCTTTCAGACTGCAAACGTGCAGAATTTTCAAATCCATTATCTTTATCAAAATATTATCAAATCTTCCTCTAATTTCAAGCTTCGACACGAGAGACTGCGACTTTCAGCTAACTTTCAGTCTAATGCAAATTGCCTTTATGTGATACTTAACATTTTTATTTTCATATGCAAAGAATCAAATTCACCCCTTTTTTACAACTACCTACTAACTGACGATAGAATTTGGGACTCAAATGTCTCAAAGCATCTCTGGAAGAGGCATGTAACTTTATCTAAATAATCAATCTGTCTATTGCCTACTCTAACACATTCGAAAAAGTTAATCTCGTATTGATTTTGGAGAATCTGTCTCTCGGGTGATTCACTCGTTGGTTCCTTCTTTTCCCCTCGCCTGCATGCGATGTTCTTAAAGCTTATTTCCAGTGGGGGAGGGGGGGGCAGTCCGTCAGTACCGAAGGTCCGTCACTGACGGACTCCCGTTTCGCTGACGACTGACGGAAACATTATTTGCCGAAGGTCATCTTTGCTTTTCGGTTTAGTGACGGTTCGGGTGACGGCCGAAAATCGCTTCCGTCAGCGCTTATCCCGTCAGTCATCAGTTCGTCAGTGACGGACTGACGGACCTTCTGTCATCCGTACTGACGGACTGCCCACCACTGCTTATTTATGCTTTCATCCTCTTTCCTTTCAAAGGAAAAAAAAGTCGCTTTTTTTTGTTTACGATCAGAAAATTGTGGTCGCTGCGAGAAAGTGGATCTTTTCAAGGGAATTCTTTTTTTTTCCACACTTGCTCTTCAACTATTAAGGTTTCCAAAAATACTTGTTCCACAATGTTTTTTATTAGTTTTGATACAAAATGGCGTGCAAAAATTCCGTTTCTCTTCATTCCGAATTTGAGCGTTCTGTTGTAAACCCATAAGTCGTCGACTAATTAAAAGGAGTTCCCTAAATCAAGCGCAGAAGTTAAATCTGTTTTCATTTCCAAACTTGAAATCCGCAATATATTAGATGCCATATAATGTCTCCTTGTTTCTATCGAAGAATTAGACAAATGAATAAATCAGATTTACATTTTATTCAATATGGACGAAGTGACTGACTCTTTGCTCGAAGTAGAATTGTCCTCTTAAATTGACTACGATTTTGAAATAAAAATGAAATTAATGGATTTTCAGTAGAATAAAAAAAATCACTCCACGTAACTTTACCAATTCTGTTGGTGCCTCAAACCCGCATCTTAAGGAACCTTTGAGTAACTTTTTTCCAAATCTGCCTATCAAATCCACTCCCAAACAGTGTTCGTATTCTCATTCGTTCCATACCTTTTCACCGACCCCTTCAACATCAAACTTTTCAGAGAAGCCCCTTTCATTTCAAACTGTTAACACAACCATTTAAAATTTCCTGGAAGGTTTTCCTAATTTTCAAATTTATATCCTAATTCCCATCTAATGACTAAACTAAACCTCTACACTCAACCGGACAATTCTTCGGAGGATACTACCTTTGCCCCGCAGAGCGATTTCCTTATCTCACCAATGCGACTTTTGCGATCCAAAGACGCATATTTTGGCCCCAAAAGGTAGAAAGTGTTGTCATTAGGGTCGGTGTCTGAATCTTATGAGGGTTTTTAAAGCCACATTAAGTCAATATAAAGTCTACTTTTTCTACTTTTATTGAAAACTTTGGATTGGTAAATTGGGATTTATTAGGGTTCCTATCAAAACCTTATCTCAGATCTCTTTCATTCCCGAACCATTAGCTACTTTGTTAGGTACCGACATGGAGAAACTACTCCTATACACTCGCACAAGCAAAACTTTTATCGGCTCTCAGAAAAAACACATTGGGAAAGAAAGCCATTCTCTTTTTTGGGCCTATGGAAAATATCGGCTAAAATTTTATTCGAACAAACCCAGACGCAATAGGTGCTCGGGGGCTGTTGCGGCCTCTCTTACCAATAGAGTCAATATCCGTTCGAATTGAAAATCGAACTGGGGAAATAAGGTGCTGTCAATCAGAACCCGCGACTTATTAATACGGTGAATTGATTGGGTAGGGTCTTTTATGGCGGCCTGGTTTGATTTGGTTCCTAACGGAAACCACAGCCTATTTTGTCATATCCTAATAAGGTGAGAATGGGACCCTTTCCTGCTCGTTGGGGGCTTCGAATCAGAGATTGCGGGCATCAAGATCTCTAAGTCGCACTTTGGGTAATGTTTTTCATTCTGAAAAGAAAAAAGAGGCCTCCTCGGGGAGAGGGGAGGGAGGTCATTGTCTTTCTAATCCTTCCTGTCAGTTCTCAAAAACATCAAACTCAATACTATTTGTTCAAAAAAAGCTTAATCTCAAAAGGGAATCCAATGAGGGCTAACTCTAGCGTTCCAAAGATTGAAGTGAAGTACGAAGACGTAAATAAATTCAAACCACCTGAAAGGTATACAAATTTGGTACCTAAAGTAGAGGAAACATTCAAAATTAGCTACAGCTCTGCTTTGAAACTGTTACCGGTGCAATTGGATGTATTTAAATTTTCCAAATTCGTTCACGACTGGGGTGTGGTCCTGGAATATGAGTTATGTTTACAGTGACTTGGTATCAGAGCTAAGAAAACAGGGTAGAAGACACAGGGTGAAGTAGACATTCTTCCCTACTCTGAAAAATCGGGGCCCGATTAAATTTTAAATTCGTTGCCTTGAAAACTTTGCCTCGTTGTCTTCGATCACTTTCGTGTTCCCTCAAATTATGAGAAAAAAAACAGGATGTCAAAAGTTATCTTAAGCTTCAAACCTTTTTATGATTTGGAACTTAAAATGAGGGGAAGCTGTAAGAAAAATACTTCGGCTTGTGGATTTTCCCGTTTTCCTCTTTCGTTTACCTACGTGCTTTCGTTAATTTACCCTTTTTGGGGGGTCTATCTACCAGATTGCTCTATCGTCAGCGGGGTGAATTTCATCTCCTCGCCTGATGACCATTTTAAGGTTGGGGGAGGCGTAGGCGAAGAGAGTAAGTGGGCGCACATTTTGAAACATAAGATAAGGGTGGGAAGGAAGCCTCTTGGTCTTTGGCCTTCGCCTCTGATGGGTATGGGGGTGTATGGGACCTTTTCGGAGAAAACGCATTTTGAAAACCAGATGTTTGAGAGATTTCTTGCGACGAAAAGTCTCGCTTTCGGAGTACACTAAAAACCCTTTTGCAGGGGAGGACAGGGATCAGAATTGCCTTCAAAATTGACTTTCCAACATATTAAGTATTTTTAATATCGTGTGTCTTAACCGTAACTCAATTTAAGCTCGTAATATGTGAATCCGATGGGTGTTCAGTTATAAAATTTTTGGGTTGTGTATCCATTGGTCATTAAGTATTTTTACGTCCCTGGAAACATTGGCTCTTTTGTAACTTACTTTAAAATCCTTCAAATTCCTTTCAGACTGCAAACGTGCAGACTCCTAAAAAATCCATTATCTTTATCGAACTTAACAAGACTCTTTCTCTCCTCCTAGTTTCAAGCTTTCAGACGAGGTACTTTGAGACCTGCAGCAAACCTCTCTTTCATATGCTAGAACTTTCAGTTTGACACAAGTTGCCTTTATCAAACTGTTAACACCTTTATTTTCTGATTTAAAGAATAAAATTAACCCATTTCTGCAATTATATACGAATTAACGAGATAATTTGGGACTCAACACATCTCATTGCATACCTGGAGAAGGCATTTAACTTTTCCAAAATAATGAATCGGTCTTTTGTCACCCCCTTCCATCGGGCAGAGTCGATACCAACATATAAGCCATTATCTAAGCGAGTTATGGCCCCTTTCCTCGTTGGTCTTTCACTCCTACGAAACTTGGCCTTTTATAAATATTTTTGTACCTTCAGATTCCAAATGAAGACCCCCCTCCCTCTACCTCCAAATTCAACAATTGTAGCGATTGGTGGGGCGAAAAATGTGTGGTCTTTAAAGCTGGGTTTGGATAGATAAAGACTGCGCCAGGTTGATCTCAACAAAACTTGAGACATCAGTTCGAATATCGTTGATATTCCCAATTTATATTTTTACCACTTTTTCTTTCTCCTGGAAATCTTTAGAATTATTGTATCCTTCCTTGTTCTCTCACACCTCCTTAATACTAGACTGTGTTTACTTGCGATATGTACTTACAGGGCTAAAATGGCTTTCTGATTATTGCCGATTCGCCACAGGATTTCTGTTATAGACATGGAGAGAGCCCAAGTCCACTCACGAGACGACGGTCGGAGCGGACTAGCAGGGCTGGTGTGAGGGGAGAAATGTGACCCGAATATCAAACATTTTAATATGTGACCCTGAACCGACGCTAAAACACCACACGGACCTCCCTGCAAAAAAAAACGGAGTTTCAATAGAGCTCAAATTTTCATTTTTGTTGTAATACATCGTTCTAAAAACTACCTCAGCTATAATCCGTTGCTGGTGATACCAAAAACAAGGTAACCAGAGCTAAGCCGCGTGCTCTCAATTATTCTAACCTATGTCCATATGACTTTACGACCTTCAAATCATACAAATAATTACCGGACTAACCTTGGAAGGACCTTGACAATTATATCATTCGATAAAGAGTATAAAACCAACATAAGGGTTTAAAATGTCGTTAGAATCAACTGAATAGTTAGGATATTATTGCCCCCCAAAATTATTCAAAAGTAAAACGGTTACCATCGGATCGACAGACCTACGGACCGACATAATAACTTATAAGAGTCGCACGCGACTAAAAATGAGACTATTTAATCAAAAAAGAATTACTTCAATGATTAGATATTACATTTGATTAAATACCTATTATTAAAGAGATTCTAACTTCTCTCAAAATTTGGATTGAGATACAGGACAGAAATATCTAAAATTGGTTCGTATGGTAATAATACTCACTTTCTTTTGAATGATACCATACGAGAGGTTGGCATTATTGTTTTGGGTGAAACTTTGACTCATCCATTCCTTTGGAAGCTTCACATTCAAGCTTCCAGTTAATATTTGCCTCAGTCTGGCTGCTTCTTCGTACGTGATCGCCCTCCCAACGGACTCTTTGAACGTTTGCTTGGGACCAAGGACCAAACTGGCCATTTTTTCATCGATATCATCGATGTCCTTCAGAATGACATCTTCTTTCTTCCCTACAGAATTTTTACTATGTTTAGATTTCTTTCTATGGCGAGATCGGTTTCCCCCCCTCCTTGAAAGATCGACTGGGAAGTCTTCGGAGTTTCTGTGTCTCCGTCTCAGTTTTTCTTTCTGGTCACGAGTAGGTACAGCGGTTTTGCCCCTCGGATCCCCATCCATGAATCCTTGAAGATTCAATATCTGTACATCATCATGTTTAGTGGGTACCTCCTCTGACAGACCAATGCTCCTTTCTTCAGAGCCTCTCCTATCATGCGAGTACTTTTGGTTGTTAGGGTTAAATACTGTAAAGTCACCTGAACATTTAGTTCCAAGTTTAAACCTATTAAAAGGCTCGCTATTTGTTAAGTTCGTGTCAAATAAATTCTGCTTCGAACTCCGCAATGTCTGTCGCATGATCGATTGCGCCATGATGTCCCTGGAGCCGAAATCTTCGAAAGGGTTATCAGATGGAAGGCGTTTGGGGAGTCCTTTGTTGTCTATACTTCCTCTGAAGGCCTTGAGGGCAACGTCGTCTAGCATATCTTCTTGTAAAGATCGCCGGGACCCCAAGATGGAAGAACCACGCAATCCTTCTTCAGGGTTGATGTGACTCACTGACTCGCTTCTTTGGCTTATTCTACTAGGTCGCCGAGTGGTCATTACCTTCCGGTTGTCATCCTGGAATGAGGAATAAGACAATTTAAATTGAAATCGCTTTAAAATATGGCTATTATACATTACCAGGGTTCGTCTAATATATCCAGTCGAGAATCATGTTATATAGTACCACAAAAAGCCAGTCTTACAACCTCTCTATAGCAACACGATGTTGGACCATATTTTCTGATAAAAATCTTCTGGACTTTCCCTACTTCTTGAGAACGAAACCAATAAATGAAAGATAAGTTGGAGTAAGTAGGAAAGAGAAGTAAAGGATAAATGATAACATAAATGATAAAAATAATTACGAAAGTAACTTCTGCAACCACAAATTATCAATGTAGGTCCATTTTTAGCATCTAAGAAAAAGCCTAAAAGCTCCGCCAAGCCTCGTTCTACTACAGGGTGTCCACAAAGTCTGGGTACATAGGAATTTTAATATTTTATTTATTTATGTTATTTTTCCTCCCCATACATAAATAAATAAAATATTTAAATTCCTATGTACCCAGACTTTGTGGACACCCTGTAGAATATTTTAGAGTTGTAGAGGAGGGAGTGGGTTGGAAAGAAAAGTAACAAAGATAGAATAATAAAATGGACATTAATGGTAAAAATAATAACGAAAGTAACTTCTGCAACCACGAATCATCAACGAAGGTCCATTTTTAGAGTCTAAGAAAAAGCTTGAAAGCTTCGCCAAGACTCGTTCTACTAGAAGATTTTAGAGTTGAGTTCCCTATACGAGGAAAGGTTCAAACGTTCTCGGCCAAAATAGGTTAAGAAAATAAAATGTTAAAACTAATTTTATTACAATTCAAAAGTCCCCGAAAAGGTTAATGCACTTATTAAATCTTGAAATAAGCATTTCAATCCCCTTGTCAAAATCGTTTTTCTCTTTGCACAGAAAATGTTCAAAAACAGCTAACTTGACTTCATCATCACTCGAAAAACGTTTTCCCCTCTAGTCGGATTTGAGTTTGAAGAACAAATAATAATGATTAGGGGCCAGGTCTGGGGTGTAGGGAGGGTGGTTCAATTCTGTGAAACCCCAATCAAGTATGGCCCTCGTTGCAATTGCCGCGACGTTATTCTTTGATGGCGTCCCTTCATTTATGCAATGAAAAAGCCTTCCTTTATTTGAAGTCAATCATCAAAATTCCTTCACAGTCCCCCAAAACAGTTGCCATAAGTTTTTATGTTGATGGGGCCACCCTGGATTTTCTTGGGGGAAGGGGGGCTTCTTCTGGACAACGCCACTCCTTTGATTCCTTCTTTGATAGTTTTATCGCACGTTACAATGGACTGAATAACTTCTCTTCCATCACCTTGGCAAGCATCACAAACTCTGCAACATTCCTTCTTTCCGGACTGAAGAAAGAAGTTTGGGCACCCATTTTGCACTCACCTTCTTCATATGAAGATGACCCTGTAAAATCCTGAGGACAGCTCTTTTGTATACATTCATTTACTTGTTGCTATTTCCTTTGCCTTTAAACGTCGCTCATCATTTACTTCTTCCACACGCACAATTTTTTGAAGGGTTATGGCACTTGCTGGTTGTCCACAACGTTCATCCTCTAATGTTTGCTGACCCATACGAATTAATGATGCCTATACTTTTACGATGCTATAGGAAGGGGAAAGAACCTGCGTACCCATTATCCAAACATTTAATTTCATTCGGTTTAAAACCTTTCGTGAGAAAGTTAATCACTGTTCTATGCTCAATCTTCGACATCTTTAAATAAGCGCTTACTGAAAACTGAATAATATTCGCCCAAAATCCGGAAACGTCTTTTAATCAACCTAAACTTCCGCATTTCCTGTTCAGACATTAAAGATCCGGAATTGACACATTTAAACCCATTTCAAAAATTTCATCGATTTTGGGCCAAGAAATTTTGGACCTTCCTCGGTATCTGTCCAGCATTTTAGGGGCTATTTTCATCCATGATGGCACCCCCCCCTCCCCTGTTCGCCCGAGTTTATACAAAATCTTGGCTGGATCCACCCCTTTAATGGAGCGCCTGTTAAATAGGGTACCTGGAAGAGCGGCTCCGCTTCCCGGCCCTAGTGCCTCCGTTAGTCTGAAACTAGATTGAAACTGCCTAGGCTTTTTACACCAAGACAGCTCCATTTTACTGTTTTTTCGCCCTTTTCGTTGGTGCTGGGGATGGAGTAGGGGGGGGGGTGTAACCATTCCCTCTTGGTAATAGAGGGGGGTATTTACATGCCTGCTTTCTTCCTCTTCTATTGCCCCCTACGCCTCTTCGATTTTATTACTATCCCCCAAAGGGGCGTAGAAAGGAAACTATTGTTGCAGCTGACATCTGGAGGATTGTGCGTTCTCTTGACTCCAACACCGGCCCCAATTTAGGCAATCAACAAAATGAATTTATATGAAATGGAAATATTATGAGGAGCGAAAAGTGACAAAAAAAAGGAAGATAAATACAAACTAAGATCATTAAATCAGGTAAATTAAAAAAAAACTAAAGGTTAAAAGAGAATTTATTTTCTTTTGAATCAAATCTTTAGAACATTTGTACTTATTCTACCTTGGTTTTTCAATTCTGACCACTGATGTTAATCTCTCGCTCAAATATTCTCACTCCCTAATTGTTGCTTGGGCGGGAATTTAATCATCTTGTCAACCTTTAGCCAACGCGTGAAGGTACTCGCTCCCCACGCCTCCGGGGAAATAACCAAGGAAAGGGGAACAGTCCCGGCTAAATCAGCCCCACGCGCACTCCGCCCACGTGAATAGGTCACCTCAACATAATACAATTAAACGTACGCAGTTGGCACGGTATTCGCCATACTGTTGCTAACTGGGTCCTAAACACACAAAGATCTGACATAATACTCTTAAACTCGACCAGTCTACACCATCCCAACAACAGACTCCGCATTGCAGGCTACCACACATATCTAACTCCACAAGCGCCGCACCTAGGATCAGCGATCCTAATAAAGCGCTCTATACACCACTTCCTCATTCAAACACGCGATGACTCTTTTCTAGCCTGCAAGATACAGACAAGCTCCGGTCCCATCCTAGTGGCCACGCACTACAGACCACCACGCCTACAATTAAAGATAGAAGTCCCACTCCGGGCTCTATCAAACCACAACCTACCTATCTTCTTTGCGGGGGACCTCAACGTTTTCCACCCAACACTCTTTTCTAACACCACAAATGATACAGGAAGGTACCTGGCCGGTGCCCTGCCGCGTTATCGCTGCGAGCACATCGGCCCTACCTTCCCCACATTCTTCGGTATCACGGAGGAACCACGTCTCCGGACGTGGTCTTCCGCAACGACCACGTTACACGCTTCTACACTCACATCTCACCGGGTCCCCACGTACTCTCTGACCACATACCGATATGCCTTATCTTATCCACATCTCCCATACTCATACCCACACCACCTCTCTTCGACTTCAAAAACACGAACTGGGAAGAGTTCAAGAGACACACAACAGAAAACACGCCACAAAACCTCGACCTGGACGACACCAATCCAGATCTGTTAGTCAAATACTGGTGCTCAATCATGAACACTATAACCGCAGCACATGACCTACACACATCACACAAAACCTACACATGTATAAAACACTTCACATATTCAATACACACAGAGACTCATCACACAGTACAACAATCACTACACCAGAGGCCCATGGCAACACAACATCACTCACCTATATGCCCGCATCCTACAGTGCGTGCAACTAGATAGGAACCGACAGTGGCGAGAGGTCGCCCGCATTGCGGACGACACTCGTTGCACTGACCCCCTCCTTCTTCTGGCGGCGCGTAAAAAGGATGCTAGCCACCGATTCACCCAAACCCATCCCCCTCAAGTAAATAACCAAACACTCCCAGACACCAACGTCATCCTTGACGCATTTAGGTCCCACTGGGACAGAGTACACACACACAACCCACCCAAACCACACGCGCAAGAGCACTTGAAGGAAGTCCGGGAGTGGTGTCGGGCCCACGCCCACAAGCTAAGGCCCGTCCTCCCCTGACACGAATGAAGCTGCTCGAAAACACATCTACACTAACCACTCCCACCACCGTCGAGGAAACAAAACACTACATTAAAACAACACCAAAAGTCGCACCTGGCCCCTCACACTACCAGCCGCATTAATACACAACCTCTCCGTAAACATATACCCTACACTTACACACCTATTCAACGCCTCACTAGACCCAGGCCACTTCCCCAAAATATTCAAAGTCTCTCACAACATACTTCTACACAAAATAAACAAAGACCTCAAACACCCAAACAATTACAGGCCTATTGTTCTATTAGAGCACCTAGGCAAATACTTGAACGTATGATCAACTGCCGCCTACGGGAATACCTGAAAGAGATGGACTGGTTCTTTCCCGACTAATATGGGTTCAGGAGGGACCGGTCCACTCAGTAGGCTGTGATCATCGTTCACAACAGAATACAAAAAAAAAAACCGCCAGGTACATCAAAAGATACTCTCCATCAGCAAGGACGTGGAGAAGGTCTTTGATAAAGTGTGGCACGAGGGACTCCGTTGGAAACTCGCCAACAATACGGAGTTACCTCTCAGCACCAGAAGGCTCCTCTCGCACTACCTCACTGAACGGAGATGCCACATAAAATACAACAATACCCTCTCACAACCCTCCACACCACGCTCAGGCGTTCCCCAAGGAAGCGTACTGGCACCCAAACTTTACATCATATACACAAACAAACGACACCCCACGCCCACTCGAAAACTGCTGTCACACATACACAGTGTCCTACGCTGATGACGAGACCATTCTCGTCAGCGGCCGTAGACCAGACGAGATCGCGCTCCACGCACAAATAATACTAGACCTTAAGATAGAATACGAGGATAAATGGCTGATGGCCACGAATCCTCAGAAGACACAGATGACACTCTTCGGCGCAAGAGATCACTTCATGCATAACTTACAAATCTTCTCACACACACCAGACAGGAACCACCTAAACCCAACAAGCTCGACTACATACACACCAGACAAAAGTCGTTGGGGTAACTTTTGACAAGTCCCTTAGGTTCAATATACACCAGAATATAACATAAACAAGAGCCGCACGTTGCACAAACAAAATGCTGCACAGGTTCTACCCTGCGGGCAAGAAACTACAGTTACACCTATATAAAACACTCGTGCGACCTCTTCTCACGTACGCCCCACTGTCACTCGTAGCTGTGAGTGCCACGTGGCAGTAGAAGGCTCAGCGCATTCAGAACTGTGCTCTGAAGCGCGCTTGCCGCTCTTCCTTGTACCCAAGAATGTCCACACTACACAACAACAAATTAGCCCCACTCAACACATACGCTCACACCAGACTAACAAAACAACTTGGGAAGCTCGCCAGAGAGCCCATATAACAACACTACACACAAGACGGTATGTTGCGAAGGCACTGCGATACCCCGCAGCCCATGACCACTCGCAACCCATGCTGTTCTACGCATAAGTTAAGAACATCATGAATAATGCGTTTCCCACTAAGCAGACACGTTCTCCTTCCTGATCACCCCACCAACCGTCATCCATTCACGAACACCCCGAGACTCACCCAACCACATCACACATCGGTGTCTAGCCACCGACCTATCAACTCTGCCTATCTGCTTTTAAGTTATTTCCGTACCCTTTTCCTCTACGACTACCTCATCGCCTGTGTTACACAGTGATCCCTCTCTGTTCTTTCTATATACATCGACTCGATTCGATGAATAATTCCATTTCTGTTTATTCCCCGTTGATGACCTAACACGGTCGAAAGACGTCTAAGAATAAAAAATGTCATTCGCAGATGTTTTTTTCTCGCCTCGAAGACCACGTAAAAAAAGTTGTAAGAAATATTAAAAAAATACAAGTCAAAATTAATAACGCTGCCACAGCTGTGGACTTCAATAGAACCTGCATATGCAAGGTGTCCCAGAAAAAAGTTAACCGTACTTTGAATTAGTATAACTCAAAACCTATTATAGATTTTTTTTGTTCTGCAAAACAAATCAAATTTAACAACTATTTATCTGTCGATTCTAGAAATTTCATTAAATTCCCTTTTACGATATTGATACACTAATGGGTTTAGTGAAGGCTATCAAAATTATGTTTGCGCAAGGAAGTAAAATAATGAAACTTCGAAGTTTAAAATCAACAAATATATTTAAATCCATTTTTAACAAAAACACCTCTTCATATGGGTAATACAAATTCATTTTTTAATTTTCTAAGCACCGTTTCCTTCCACATGTCCTCTATTTCTTTCCAAGCACAGTTGCGCCTTTGATCGCATTGATTGAACAAGCTTTTTGACTAACTTGTGATTTTCCTTAAGCCCATTGACTTCACGTGTGATACTATCTCTTAACTGGCTGATGCTTTGTTGTGGAGTAGAATACACTTTATTCTCTTGATATCCCCAAAAGAAATAATCGCATCGTGTTAAGTCGAGGCATCTTGGGGGCCATTCAATTACATGATTTAGCGCGCCAATGCGGTTGTCAAACGTTTCTCTTAGTTTTTTTCTTACAACAAGCTGCCTATGAGCTGGTGCGCCATCCTGAATCCACCAAAGTCTATTGAATTGATTGCCGTAAATCTGACGGAGTTCCAGGGAGATCTTTTCGTTGATCATGCTCAGGTAAGCAGCGCCATTCAAGTTATTCTCGTAAAACAATGGGCCGACAAGGTAGCCATTCTCGCATAGTCCGATCCACAGAGACACTTTCTGCTGACAAATACGTGTGTCAAAGTAGAATGCTGGGAGGAAGGGGGGGGGGATGTTCAGCAGCGCATATTGCCGAATGTTATGGCTATTTACCTTTCCATTCATGAAAAAGGCTGCCTCGCGACCAATAACAATGTTTTCCAAGAAACGAGCAGGTTTATGGAGAAGCCATTCGGCAAATTGTCTACAACGAGGAAAATCAGTTTCAAGAAGCTGGTGTCTTGCATGCATCTTATAGGGATGCCATTTTAAGTCATGTTTAATAATGCGGTTAAATATGACTTTGACCATTGTAATCCATTCTTTCTGACTGATACATGTGGATTTTGAAGAAGTGTCATCTGAACATTTTCGATATTTTCTGTTGTTCTTATGGTTCTCATACGACCCGAACGACCTTTATTTAAATTATGCATGTTCCTTCATGTTGATATCTGCGAACATTTTTCCAAATTGTGGGCTTACTTGGTGGGTGCCTACCTGGCAAACGTTGTTCAAATGAATCTTGTACTTGTTTAATACTGCCAGTCTTAATAAAGTTTGTGACTACAAATACGCGTTGATCTTTTGTTAATTGCATGACTAAAAAGGTTCTATGGAAGTAAACTTTTACACAGAAACAATTTCATTAGCTTAGTAAGCAATAATGACGAGACCATATCACAGCGTGGCTGAAAAAAAACTGTAAAATGGCCTAGGCTTTGCTTGAAGAATACTAAAATGGTTTATAAGTCTCACAATTATATACATCGACGCTTAATTGAATCGCCACTTATAAAAGAAATTCCCAACTTTAATACTTCCCACGGCCAATTCAATACTAATACCTTAATAAGCAAGAAATTCATACTTCCGTTTCTCAAAAATGCCGACACATTCTCGCATAATCCACCTTAGCGCCACTGATTTGTGTGTTTGTACGTTAAGCAACTTCTGTATCTCAATTGTTCACTAACGACTGACAATGACGTATGTCTCCGTCGACACCTGGTTTGGCATATAAAATTAGTCCTATTACTGTGGTTTTATCCCTATAGTTACACGTACGCTACTGTACTCTTTCGGATATATATATATATATATATATATATATATATATATATATATATATATATATATATATATATGGAAGATAATGGTAAACCACAATGTTTGAATCATGATTTTATTTATAACTATCGGACTAGTTTTGGCAACATGCGATTTTCAACTAATAATGAAGAAGGGATAGGGATAAGGATATCAAAAAGTGGTGAATGTGAGGGAGATAATATAGGATAGATAGAAATAATAGTGTAGAGGGAGAGATGGTTGATGTGCTTATGATGGTAGGGTAATGCTGTCGATGTTGTGTGGTTCTTGTTTTTTTGGTATGAGTGAGTGTGTGAGTGTGTGTGAGTGAATGTGTACCAGGTTGCCTGGCAATCGCTTTCATGTTGCTTTTCATTTTGTTTCATTTAATATTTTACAGCTTATGAGCCTTTGTTTTCTTATTTTTCTTTATTATATTTTAAGTACTTCTTTGTACGTTGTTTGTTTTCTCTTTCGAGGGAAGCATTCGAGCCTTTGTTTTCATTTCATTTTTCTTTGAAGTATATTCTTATTATTTGAGTAGATAATTTTATTTTTATGGGGTGCACTCTCGGGTGCTGTGTCAGAATTTTCCGTTTTACTGTAGCTTTCTTACTGTATCTTTTCCTTATTCTAGTATGTATACATGTATAGAAATATATAGGGTTTTTTTTTATATACTATCATTATTTGTATCTTTGCGCGTAGATCTATATAAACTTACATTTTAATGCACTTTTTTTTCTTTTTTTTTTAAATACTATCATTATTTGTCTCTGCGCGTAGATCTATATAAACTTACATCTTAATGCACTTTTTTTTTCTTTTTTTTTATACATGTATCCATCTATCTTACTTATATTATTATTATGTGATTATTATATTGTTCTTTAAGAGCTAATTGTATGTACATGTAGAGTCTTTCTCGGTGTTCTATCGATATATTGGATCGACGTCATTTTGAATATTTTCTCGGCTACTTCTAAATCTTTGTCTAAAATGTAGCCTTCTATATTCTCTTTCAGTGGGTATTACTTTATCAGTTATTTCGTGTGGGAGTTCATTTTCTAATTTGTGCCATATTTTTCTGGCACGTTCATGGAGGACTTGATTTATTGGTTTCAATTTTGTTCTACGGTGAAGTTCTACCGATGGTATTGCATCCAGTTTTGATGAATTGGTTATAAATCTGGTTGCGTAGTTTTGAATAACTTGTAATTTGGACATTTGTGTTTTGGACAGGGTATTCATCGGAATGACGGGGTATGTTATGATGGGGCGGACTAGAGTTAGGTATAGTTTTCTTTTGTTTTTCTCTGATAATTTTTTAAATCTCTGCAGAGAAGTAAGGGTACTTTTTGCATGTATAGCCTTTTGGCTCACGTGCGTACTGTACCCGTTCTTGGAGAAAGTTAACCCGAGTACCTTACCTCCTTCTCTATAGGGGTAGTAGATGTTGTTGGCGGTGACACGGTGCGTCTTTCTTCTGTTCATTGGTGTTAATTGAAATTTAGCGATGTTTGTTTTTATTTTATGTATTTTCTCATATTCGTTTATGTTTAATATTTCTCTGGCAGTTTGTTGTGCAATATCCTGCGGATGTTTTCTGTCGCTAGCAATGATTTGCGTGACGTCATCGGCCAGTTGGATATACATTGTACTTTCCTCTAAGGGTTGAGGGAGATCCATGGTGTACACTGTGTACAGCGTGGGGCTGAGGCACCCACCTTGCGGGACTCCTGCCTTCAGAGTGAAAGTACTGCCAATGTGGTTGTTAATTGTCAGTTTTGCCTTCCTGTTTTCCAGATAGCTGCACAAGATTCTGGTAAGGTTTGCTTCGAGACCTAGTTGAATTATTTTAACTTTAAGGCCTGGCACCCATACCTTGTCGAAAGCTTTGGCAACGTCGTGGAGTGCCAAGTCCACCCTGTTGCCTCTTGCTACATCGACTGCTATCTTCTCGGTAATGAGTGCTAGTGCTGTCTCTGTACCTCTTTTTTCCCTAAATCCGTGCTGTTGTGCGCTGTGCAAATTTCTTTCTTCCAGGAAGGTCTTTAATCTTTCATTGAGTAGCTTTTCCATCAGCTTGCCAATGAATTCCAACAGGGAGATTGGTCTGTAACTTTCGATGTGGCCCTTGGGTTTTCCGGGTTTGGGAAGGAAGATCATCTTCGCTGTCTTCAATGCTGGTGGAAAATGGCCTGTGTTCAGGCATGCGTTGAAGATTTTGAGGAGTGCTTGGTGGATATTGGTGGGAGCATTTGTGAGATGGTTCTTTGTTATTTCGCTAATTCCTGGGGATTTTTGTTTTATATTCTTTCATGGTAAAGGGCATTCCCTCGTTCCTTTGAACTCGGGATTCGTCTACTTTTGGAAATGTTGAGTGTTCATGCTCTCTATTTTGTATTACTTCTTTTACGTACTGTTCATGGGCCGCATCGTAGTTTTGGTTCTCCTCTGGTGTGATAGAGAAGATCCGGGACCAATGCTCTCTAAATCTTTCTTCGATCTCCCTGTTTTCATATATTGTTATTTCACCATCTTTCAGGTACATCTTCTCTTTAGGTATGGAACCTTTTAGTTTTTTGTATTGGTTCCAGAACCTTCTTGGATCTCTCTCTATGTCCATGTTTTCGATTAGGCTATTCCAAGTTGTATTTATATTTATTTTAATTAGGTTGTTTACTTGGTTTCTAAGGATTCTCAAACGTATATATCTTTCTCTACTGCTACCATGTCGGCGGATTTCTTCGTACTTGCTGTAAATTTCCTCCATTTTTGTTTTGATTTTATCGGACCATTGGGGAGCAGGGATCGTTCTGTATCTAGTTTTGGGGACATATAGTCTGTCAGCTTCCTTGATGAGGTTTATGATGTCATTTAGTTGTGTATTTATTTCTTCTATGGGACTTTCTGCAAGGGGTGCTATATTAAAGTTTTCTAGGTGTTTTTTTATAATCTGCCCAGTTGGTTTTTGACAATGCCTTCCTTTGGGGAATTTCAATCTGGATAGGCGAAGTTGAAATCTTTGTAATGAGTCCGATGTGATCAGAAGGTATCTCGGGGCTGGGAGTGGTATGAATATTAAACGCGAAGTTAGGATTAGTTAATATTATATCTGGAGTGGTTGAAGACCTGTGCGTTACAAAGGTGGGGAAATCAGGGCCTTCTCTCAGCACCATTCGCCTTCTCAAGAGTAGTTCCAGGGTTTTTCCGTTTCCATTGAATGCGGTAGTATACCCGGCAGATCTACATCTTACGTTTAGATCCCCTAGAAGGATCGCTGATGATGGTCGGCAGAAGATCCGAATGAAGTTCGGGGTCGGGAGGTACGAGCGCCGGGGGGGTTGATATGCCCCGGCCACCACTAGATCCCCTGTTGTCATTTTTAGCTTAATAGCTATGTATGACTCCTCCAGATCTCTAATTTCAGTGTAAGAGATGCCTTTCCTTATTCCCATGGCTGTACCATCAAAGCGTGAGTGAGTGTGACTCGCTGCTAAAACTGTGTAGTTTGGAATTTTAATGTGTTCTGATTGCAAGTTTATACCATGTTCATTTATAATAACTATATCAGGGTCAATTTTTTTAATTATATTGCAGTATATGAGTTTCTTGGGTTTCCATCCGTCGACATTTAGAGTAAAGATTTTTAGATTTTTAATATATTGTACGTTTGTATGCATTATTACTTTCTGTTAGTTCTTCCGTTTTTAGCCTTTTCAGAGTTCGCGGGCGATTTGGTATGACCTGGGCGTTTCTTTTTGAATTGGTCTGGAGTGAGATTGAAACAGGAATTCGCCGAAATTTCTATATGCCCTTGTTTAAGGGCATTATTAATTTCGGTTTCATCGTATTCTGAGTCATAATCCCACTTGTATTTCCCTTTAGCCAGTCCTTCAACAATTTCATTTTGCTTATTAATTGGGGGAAGTGGAGAAGTGTGACTTCCGTATATTTTGATATTGAATTTTTCCGTGGTATTTGTCCGTGCTTTTTCTTTTTCTTTTTCGAGCTTTTGTTTCATGAGTTTTATTTGCTCAATGACTTCTAAGTCTTCGTTGTTGATATCATTTTCTGTGTTTGTTTGTTCTACTGGCGTTTCTTTTGTTACTTCATCTGTTGGCATTGATATTCTGTATAGGTCACTGGAAGGAGGGTTGTCCGGAAACCACATAGGTTTCAGGCCATTTTTTGTTAACATTTTGTTAAGTTCTTCAGAGTATGAGCCTGGCTTGGCCATATTCACAAAGTGTGCATGAAGAATGCACAGTATGAGATCGGGTCTCATATTCTTTTCAATGTTAACGACCGTCTTAACTTCCTGTGTCGGCCTTGCTGTTGCTGCTGCATAAGATGTCATTTTCCTCCTATCTTTTTCTTCTATTAATGCGGCTTTTTGGTTTCTGAGTATTTGCTTTTTAAGTGGACACGCCATTGACATGGTACGGTGTGGGTCTCCACAGTTTGCACACTTTTTTTGCTCGCTTTTGCACTGATCCCATCTGTGCTCAGTGCTCGAACACTCTGAGCACCTTGTGCCCTGGAACGTGCATTCGCGGGTTGTGTGACTGTCAAGGTTTTTTTTTTTATTTAAGGGGCTATCTGGCGACTGCCGACTTAGGCATAAGTCGCCGTAAAAAACAGCCTAGTTCTAGGCTACTTTAAAAAATTAAACAGAAAACAATAAAAAGAAATAACAATAACAATAACAAAGCAATAACAAAAACAATTACAAAAACAACAACAACAATTAAATCGGGTTAAATAAAAGGGAGAAGGCCGGCCTCCCCCCAAAAGTCAATAAGTCCACCAGTCAAAGTACACGCACTCGTCCCGAGCACAAGGGACAGGCGGTAGCGACCCCGCCCATCCCGGTACCGGGACAGGTGTCGTGCGCGAAGATCACCCAGACTGGGACATTCGACAAGAATGTGCCGAACAGTCTGGGGGACGACGCAGTCGTTGCAATAGGGCGCAGGCGAGCGCTCCATCAGATAGCGATGCGTCACACGAGTGTGCCCGATTCGGAGACGACAGAAAGCAACCTGAAGCCGCCGCGGCATTGGGGGATAGGTCCATGGGAACAGTCGCGGCGCAATGGCACGCAACTTTAAGTTCCCCTCGACCGTCTCCCATCTTCTTTGCCAAGCAGTCCGAAGAGCTGCCCGTATTCCTGCCATGTAGTCAGTGTGAGGAAGAGCAAAACGCTGGTCCGGTCGCAGAGTCCTCGCGGACTCTTTGGCGCCCTCATCGGCGAGCTCATTCCCCGCAATTCCTACATGTCCAGGAACCCAGCAGAAGATAATCTCGACATCTGCCCGGCTCGCCAAAACCGTGGCGTCACGGATTTCGCGAACCAGGGGATGCGGAGATTCCAATGCCCCGAGAGCACTCAGGGCGCTTTGTGAGTCGCTATAGATCACAATCCGGTCTCCGAACCGGGCACGTCGCGTAATCTCCCGTACCGAGTGGTGTATTGCCACTAGCTCGGCCGTGAAGACAAACGCAGCGCCTGGTAGAGCCCCGCTGACTTCAAACAGAGGGGATACGGCGTGGAAGCCGACCCCCTCTTGGGACTTGGAGCCATCCGTATACACTGGCACGGTACCAGCGTGACACGATGTGTGCTCCAAAAAGGTCGAACGCAATACTCCCGGCGCAGTACAAGCTTTGGGAGCAGAGGCGTGGCGACAAATAGTCAAATGTGGTACCCTCCAGGGTGGCGTCCTGGGCAGAACCAGGGGCGCCACCGGCCCGAGAGCTATATCTACCTCTCGAAGGAGTTTCCTGGCCCTAAACCCAAAGGGCTTAGGGTATGACTGGCGTCTCTCGGCGGCATAGGCACCATCGAGATCAGCTGCGGATGCAGTGAGAGCTGTTGGCGACTGAGGGAGGCGCCGGGCTCGCGTGTACAGGCGAGTGATGCACTGCACGCGGCGCAGAGCGAGTGGCATCTCCCCAGCATCGACCAACAGGCTCTCAATGGGGGAAGTGCGGAAGGCACCGGTCGCAAGGCGAAGGCCGGTGTGGTGGATCGAATCCACCTTCCGCAATAAACGCTCGGCTGCGGATGCATAAAACTCGCATCCGTAGTCGAGCTTCGAGCGAACAAAGGATCGATAAAAGAGTAGGGCGGTAGCCCTATCAGCGCCCCAAGCGCTGAACGTCACGGAACGGAGAATGTCCATGGCGCGGGTACAAGAGACCCTAAGGCTGCGAATATGAGCCTCCCAGGTGAGGCGTCGGTCGAATACAAGACCAAGGAAACGGTGCGACTCAACCACATCCAGGCGCACCCCATTAAGAAACAAATCTGGGTCGGGGTGAAGCCGTGGATGGCGGCAGAAGTGCACCACCTTAGTCTTGGCCAAAGAAAACCGAAACCTGTGCGCTTCGGCATAGCGAGAGACGCGGTTCAATGCCTGTTGGAGTCGACGCTCCAGAGTTGGCATCTGGGCCGCGCCAAAAGAGATCGAAAGGTCGTCCACGTAGAGCGTAGCGAGAACATCTTCCGGCAGCACCGAGGTGATGCCGTTGATGCTCAGGGCAAAGAGTGTGACACTGAGGACACTTCCCTGCGGGACACCCTCTTCCTGCTCCTTTGGGCCGGAGAGGGCTCCCCCCACCCGTACGCGGAATCGACGATCTCGCAAAAATTCAGATATAAACATTGGGAGGCGTCCCCTCGCCCCCATCGTGTGGAGAGTCTCCATGATACCGTATCGCCATGCGGTATCATAGGCCTTCTCCAGATCAAAAAACGCCGTGGCGTAGTGCTGTCTACGAAGGAAAGCCTCGCAGACGGCATTTTCCAGTCGGAGCAGAGCATCCGACGTGGAGTGGAACTTACGGAAGCCGCACTGTGCAGAAGACAGATGGCCTCCGCTGTCCAGGAAATAGGCTAATCTAACATTTACCAATTTCTCCATCAACTTGCACACGCAAGAGGTTAGAGAGATTGGGCGGAAACCGGTCGGAGTACAGTGATCTCTTCCCGGCTTGCGAAAGGCGAGCACAGTAGCGATTTGCCAAGAGTCTGGGAGAAGACCCTCCACCCAAATCCTGTTGAACAAATCTAACAGAAAGGCCATGCCTCGCTCACCCAGGTGTCGAAGCATGGCGTACGGGACATCGTCCGGACCATGGGCGGTGTCCGCGCACGAAGCGAGAGCGGAACGCAACTCACTCACAGTAAACTTGTCGTTGAAGGGTTCTCCGCCTCTGGAGGTAAAGTCCAGCCGGTGGCCTTCCGCGACATCACGACGTGCATTGAATGCTGGCGGAGCAGCATCACGGCTAGAGAATGCGGAAAAAGCGGTCGCTAAGGATTCCGCCACGGACGCGGGGTCCGAGATTGCGGTCCCATTCTCCTGGAGAACGGGAGGGGGGTCCTGCGAGAACTTGCCCCGAATCCTTTTGACTCGCTTCCACACCTCAGCTAAAGGGGTCTTCCCGTTAAGTGAAGACACATATGCCCGCCAAGAAGAGCGGCGGGCGTGCTTCGAAACATACCGGAACCTAGCCCTAGCCCGACGAAATTCAGCGACAGTGAAATCGTTCGGGCGGCGCTTATAGCGCATGTAGGCATAACGCTTCTGTTTGAGGGCCGTCTCACACTCGGCCGACCACCATGGGAGTGGTCGGTGTGCAAAACGGCCAGACGTCCTAGGAATAGTAGTCAGGCCCACGGCGATGAGGTTGCCGGAGAAGAACTCAACGGCCTCATCTACCGACCTAAACTCCTCGACTGAGATAGAGAATTCAGTCATTTCCTGAAATGCAGGCCACCGCGCCCGCGCCAAGCACCACCGAGGTGGTCTCTCAGGCAACAGTTGCCCTGAAAATGATATTTGAATGGGAAAGTGATCACTACCATGGAGGTCATCGACCACCCCCCAATCAAAATCAGGCTGTGCATCTGAAGAGCACAAAGATAGGTCAAGGCAAGAAAATGAAGCGGTTCTCGGACAGTGATGCGTAAACTCATCCACGTTTAGGACACCCATCTCAAGCTCTTCGATCAGATCGGCAAGGACTTGTCCCCTGTGATTTATGGAGTAATCTCCCCAGAGAGGATGCCTGCCGTTCAGATCTCCAAGCAAGAGATAGGGCCTCGGCAACCGTGCCACGACGCGGCGGAAGTCCCCCGCGTCGAAGTCAGCTGACGGTGGAATGTACGCAGAAATGATAGTATACCTCCTATCCACGTGCAGCTGCACAGCCACTGCCTGAAAGGAGGTATCTAAAGAGAAAGGAAGAACGGAGACATCATGCCGGGTGTAAACCGCGCATCCCCCAGCCCGGCCATCCCGCGGTGGTGGGGTCGCAAGACCCTTATACCCCGGGAGGGCAGGCAGCGGGCACGCGCCTAGCATGGTCTCCTGCAAAAAAATAGCTAACGGGGAACGGGACGAGACGAGCCTCCGCAGCTCCTCCCAGTTGGCCCGGAGTCCACGGCAATTCCATTGAAGGAATATGCCCTCCAGACCTAGCTCGGAGGAGACGCGGGGGCCCTCCTCGAATTGAAGACCCTCACGGGAATGGCCGTACGCTTTCCGGGGGCAGAACCCCGGGCGCTGTTGGCCGGACAAAGCGCTGAAGGCGCTGTCGCCTTCGAGGACTTATTGGGGGAGGTTGGGCTCGCCATGCGAGTCTTTTCCTCCCTCCGCCTCGAAACCTTAGGCGGGCGTTGCGGCTTGGGAGGCGAGGGGCCCTCTTTTCGAGGAACCACCGTCTCCGAGCCACTCGCTCCACCTCGGGGCGTGGGCGAAGGGGCCGAAGCTCCTTTGTTGCTGTCCTCCTTTCGGGGAACAGCTTTAGGAACCCCTGAAGATGGCCTAGCGACCATCTTCAGGGGTGTTGCCTCCTGTGAGTCTAACGACTCTGTGGAGGCGCGTGGCCGTTTCGCCTTACGGGAAACGGTCACGCTAGGGGAAGAGGGGGGAGCCCTGGTTTTAGCCGGGGCTGGGTGTGAACCCTTTTTGCCGCCAGCTCTACCAGGGGAGCGCCCAGGTGTAGTAAAGCCCGCAGAAGGGCTCCGAATGGGCGCGGAAACAACCGTGCTCGTTGGCCTGGATGGGCCAGGAGCAGAGGGTGCTTTTCTAACTATTGAGGCATATGACGTCCCAGGCAGAGCCGGGCACGCCAGGACCAAGTCCTTAGCCTCGCGGAATGAGAGTCGATCCTGGGCCTGAACGGCCAGGATTTCTTTCTCAAGGAGATATGCACCACATTGCTTCGAAGAAGCAGGGTGCGGCTCTCCGCAATTGACACACTTGGCCACACACGATTTGGACTTATCGTGTGCGACCTTGGAGCAATTTACACAGACTTCGGGTGACCCCGATTTTGCACGTCTACATGATCGATTCGTGTGGCCGAAGCGGTGACAGTAATAGCACCGCCGCGGCAGTGGCACGAATGCCTTCACGCGGTAGCGGTACCAACCGGCACGCACCGACTCAGGGAGCTTGTCACAGTCGAACGTGACGAAGAGTGTAGGGGTGGGTCTCGAGGCCCCTCCCTGTTTTCTCATCACACGTTCGACCTTGACCGCCCCATGGTCGGCCAGCTCTAGGGTGATGTCTTATATGGAGTAGTCAACGAGTTCCCTCGCATAAACTACTCCTTTCACAAAGTTCATGGTAGAGTGCGGCGTCACACTCACCGGGGTGCCATGAAGTGTCCGAAGAGCACTTATCTTGGCCGCCTCGGCGGGATTCGCCGCATTCGCCAGAAGGCTCCCGTCCGAGAAACGGGTTACCTTCGGCTCTCTACCAATTGCACTAGCTAATCCTCTCCTCTGATGGATCATGTTGCCCTTGGACAACATGGTGCCATCAGTGGAGCGAATAACGAGGAAGCGCTTGAAGCCAGCGGGCTCGAAAACGCCAGGTAACCTCTGAATCAGGGGCCCCAATGTCATCTTGGCTCCGCCCTGTGCATTCTTGGTGTTAGTCTTAGTCAGGGGCTCCGCACACGAGGGGGTAGAGGGGCCGGATGTGCCGATCTTGGCTTGGTCGCCTACCAAAGTGGTAGCAGACCCATCCGTCCCCGCAGCCCCCACGGATGGAGAGGAGCCCCGAGTCTTCTTCGTCTTTTTAGTATTTTTCTTTTTAGGAGAGGAGGGCGGGGAATGAACCCGCTTCTCACCTCCGCCGGCAGAAGCCCCCATGCCAGATGGGCCGGCCTCAGCCAGGTCCCTCTCCGAAATGGAGAAGGTCCTGGTCGTCGTAGGGGCACCTGTCGGAGGAGATCCCTCCCCTCCTTTTACTGCCTCGGAGCCCTCGGCCGTTTGAGGGGGACCTTGCATAGGGGCGGATTCAGGTTCGGTGCTTGGCGCCGAGCCCGGATTCCCCCCCATGGAAGGCCCTACCCTCTGAGGCTGGGTCTCCTCAAGGACCATGTCTATCACAGGAGGGGCCTCCAGTTGGCCATCCCCTCCCAGGACATCGCAGGTCCCCTTCGCAGTGTCGCCAGTCTTGTGTGGGGAGGCACAGGCCTTGACCCCAGCAAGGTTTAAAATTCTTGCCAGCAGGTCTTTTGAGGGAAGCGACCGAAGGGGCCTGGCTTCCCTCTCCCCCCTAAGGGGGTTTGCCCTACCGAGCCGCTTGCACGAGGGGCGGTCGGCAATGGGCTGCCTGCTGGCTTTCTTGGCAGTCCCCTTAGAAAGCAAAGGAGGGACTGCCGCTGGAGATAGGGAGGTGCCCGAAAGCACCTCCAGAGAAGGGGGTGAGGGGGAGTCCCCTACACCCGTAGGCGTAGGAGAGGAGTAAGCCTCCTCTCCGGTTAAAGAATTATGGAGGGTCCCTTGCGCAAGCACAAGGGGGGGGACCTCCATTTTCTCGGTGGAGCTGCCCGAGGGCGGCTCCGTTGATTTTCTTGGGGAAGTTGGGGGTTGGGTTTTTTTTTTTTTGTCATACATGGGCATGGTGACCCTCTTTTTAATACGGGACGCAATAGCTCATCACCTCTCGCAGTTGCCCGCACTGCGAGAGGTGCTTACAAGCCCGGCAGAGCCAGGCGCCGCCATTCGGGACCACCCCTCCCGCCTGGTGGCCTGGCAGTCCTTCGGCATGGCGGCTCCACCTTGAACACGGCGTAAAAAATATAGGTTGTGAAGAGGAGAGGAAAAGGGATGTGAGGAAGGTATGGGTGGGGATGAAGCAGGTTGTTAAAAAAACCCCATCCCGAACCGGAGCTGAGGGGTTAGGGAACAATGTCCCCTCCCCCCCCAGCCCCGATCCGGGATGGTTGGCTTGAGAAGAAGGTCAGCATTCTACCCTGTGAAATTAGAGGCTGACCAGAGAAAGTTGTGGGAGAGGTTGTATGAAAAGCGACGAGGTAGGGGAGAAATCGGGCTATCTGAAGGAAGGAAGAGAGGCTAAGCTGGGGCCGGACGGAGCGCTGGATCCCGTCAGCACGGCGGCCAGGATGGCAAATCGCCGCGCCCCTTACGGGGGGTGACTGTCAAGGGCGTAGCACTTGAAACATACCATGAGAGAGATGAAAGTTTCTCTCTCTATTTGTTCGGGTGCAATCTTTGTGTAAAATGCGAGTATTCCACATTCGGTCGCTTTTGACGCCATTTCTGTGTCCTTGAATACCGCTTTGAAACGTGTGAATGTTCTTCGCCGTTTTGTTTCTTAAATTTAATAACTTCTTCTACTTTCGCCCATTCTTGATTTTTCTCTATTTCCTCTTTGATTTGTTCTGCTGAGTGCTCTCCTACCCATGGGTCGAGCTTCCTGCAGATTATCGACCTCTTGATAGCGACTGCAGGTGGTATTCTAGCTGCCAGCCAAATTTTTTTCAGTTTTTCCGCTGCGTTATCACTGATCAGAATGTCTAGATCTTTTCCGGTGTCGCACAGGGTGACGTAGCCGTTATATTGTTCCTTTAGTCTTTGTACGATTACACCAATGTCTGAGAAGATGGTTTGGAGTGTTTTCACACGATCTGGTTTTGTATATCCTTCCAGAACCCTTAGTGGGACTCTTTTTGCTCCGTCAGAGTTGTCCATTAGGTCAGAGGGGGTGGGGGGTTGTCCCCCTGTACTGGTTATTCTTCAGATAGTATTTCCTTTTGTTTAATGTTTGAATAAATTGTATTCCGAGTTGAAAAGTTTTGGTGTTTATATTGGTTGAGTGAAATGGTTGAGTGAAATTCCCCTACCTGTTTGGAAACTTCTCGCGTCCAGATTAGGGTTGCTGCCTTAGGTGAGTTAATGGGATGATGATTGATGAGTGAGTGGATGAATGATTGAATGAATGAATGAGTGGACCTGGGTGGGATCCTCCGAGGGGTGAAGTATAGCGGACTTTTTGATGGACGGTGGTCGAATCAACTCCCACCGCCCGGGGTGCCGCCCCCTCAGGGTTTTGGATATTCTACTCTGCTTCCAACTTGCATAGAGACGGCTTTAATCCCTCTATGGTCTTGGCCGGGCACCCCCGGAGGTCCTTTTGGAACACCCCGGGGCTTGCAGCGTAGTCCCATTGACCAGGTGCCTAAGACCCCGAGTTCTACAGTGGGATAGGCCTCAAACCCGCTTTCCTCGGAGCCTCAAATTATGTCTTTGCACAGTGCAGGACATAGTTTGAATTAGGCGGTGATGATAGATAGCTTCCCAATCCAGACGAAGTTCCCCCCAAGGTAGGGGAGTGTGGTGAAGTTAGCCTGACATATTAAAATATGATGGCTCGATGAAAAGTATTATTCTCTCTTTGATGATGAGGGGGGGGGAGGGTGAGTAAGAGGTGATAGAAGGCAGAAAGGAAATGAGGATGAATAAGTTGGTTGGATCGATGTCGACTTCGATAAAGTTTCCCTTTTTTGTGGGGTGCTTGGGCGAGAAAAGACTTCTTCAATGATGTAATTCTTGTTCTTCTCTGTTGCTGTTTTTCTATCGTTGGAGAATGCTATCCATCCGAGCTTCAAAGTATGCGTGCGTGCTAGTCGGTGACGAGCAGTCCAATGAAGAAGCTAGGCAAGGAGCACAGTATATATAAGGTAAGACACATCCTAAACAAAATGAAACAGCAGGAAACAATCTGGGAAAAAATATACTCGAGTAAATCTGGCGGGAATGACAAGCTAAACAAAATGAAATGGAACCGGAAACAATCTGGGAGGGTTGCTAATCCCCCAAAAGCATTGCGCGTCCGGGGACTTATAGATACGATTGGAGACTATTCGTTTTGGGGATTAGCAACTCTCCAGATTGTTTCCGGCCCCATTTCATTTTGATTAGCTTGTCATTCCCGCCAGATTTACTCGAGTTTTTTTTTCCAGATTGTTTCCTGCTGTTTCATTTTGCTTAGGATGCGTCTTACCTTATATATATTCTGTGCTCCTTGCCGAGCGTCTTCATTATTAGTTGAAAATGGCATGTTGCCAAAACTAGTCCGATAGTTATAAATAAAATCATGATTCAAATATTGTGGTTTACCATTATCTTCCACTGGTATACATCACGTCAATGTGATATCCTCCATTCTATATATATATATATATATATATATATATATATATATATATATATATATATATATATATATATATATATATATATATATATATATATATATATATATTATTCGTGTCACTCCTTTAAATTTTATCTCCAATTTTATACCTATGAATGGTCCTTGCCTTGATGTTAAATTGTTTATGCATTATTCCTAAATTTCCTAACTACAATTCGAGTAATTACAATTTAATAACCATGAACCAAAATAAGAAACACCTCTGCTTTAATTTAAAAGTCCACTTACATCCTTGCTAATCACAGGTGCCATCATCCCGCGAATATATCTGGAGCTACCCCTCTCCTGTTCTCTCTGCGCGGCCATTATGGCAATATCGTCTTCGAAGTCGATGTCAAAACCGTTGGTTCTCGAAGAGTGTCCTTCAACTCCTGTTTCCGAGGACGAGAGGTAGGCTCCGTTTGGTATGAAGACAGAGCCGTTCAGGAGAAAATTCGGTGTTGCTGGTAGGCCATTCTTGAAGATAGATCCTTGAGGTAGATCGTCGGGGAACTGGTAACCAGAGAATTCTAGTCCCAAATCTCTTTTTTCTCGTTCCCTGATCTGGGGAAGAAAGGAATGGGATTAAAAGGGTAAAGGATGGTTCGAATGACGCACAACAATGGTTTCAACCTTTATAATCATAAATAGGGGTAGCGAACATCGCTGAAAAGATAACAGAAGAAAGAAAGAAGCGAATGCCACGAAAGAATAGCAACAAAGAAAAAAAATAGAATAATAAAAAATAAATAAAATAAAAATAAAATAATAAAAATAATAAAAATAAAATATTTCGAAAAATCCATGATAAAATAACACCCCCTCCCCCCCCAAAGAGTTCGAGGGATGAATTTAGTATTTAGAACCCCTTTACAGTGTCGACTACTTAAATAGGATGTCATGTAGAAGCTCCCTCCCCTCCCTAGATTATGTTGGATAGTACTACATTAGGTCAAATTAATCTTGACTATTATCAATTATGATTCAATATTTGAGCTTGATAATTTAGCAGCCACTATAAATAACGCGGTAAAACTAATAAATAAGAAAACTAAGACAGCGAGAGCACAAAATTTCTTTTATTATAAAAATAACACAAAATTGGAATACCTTCACTATAAATGTCGTTGAAACATGTTTAAGTAAAGAATCGATGAATAATACTTTAAAATATGATTTTGTAGAAAGAAAAGTTGTGAAACTAATTCTTTATCTATATCCTCTCTTCCTTTGACCCATCCTTCACCTCTGACCTCCACTCTTATCCTTCTTTTTTAAAATAGCCTCGAGTGGATATTGTTTGTAATTCTGTTAAGGGAAACTTGGAGGGGGCGGTGCATAGAAGACACCCCTTAAATACGGAGAAACATTGCTATACGTATGGTCTTAAACGTTCTGACTTCAGGTAATTTATTATGAATTCTATTCATTTCATTTTATTATTCGAGTTATAACTTAAAGGTTCGGGGAATTTGAAGAACTTATAATAAATGTAGTACGAACTTTTGCCAAAAGAAAGATCAAGGGTGTGTGGAGATTTCGATGCCCCGAGAGCCTTCAGGGCGCTTTGTGAATCGCTAAAGATCACAATCCGGTCTCCGAACCGTACACCACACATTATCTCTTGTACCGAATGATGTATCACAACCAGCTCGTCTGTGAAGACAGATTCAGCGGCTGGCAAAGCCCTGCTGACTTCAAACAGAGGAGGTAAGGCATGGAAGCCGAACCACTCCTGGGACTTGAAGCCATCCGAGTACATTACATTGGCGCGGTTCCAGCGTGGCACGAAGTGTACTTCATAAAGGTCGAACGCAATACTTCCAGCGCTGTGGAAGCTTTGGAAGTAGAGGTATGGCGTCAAATAGTAAAAGTTGGTACCCTCTCGGGTGGTGTTCTAGGCAGATCCAGTAGTGTTACCAGCCCGAGAGTTACACCGAGCCGTCGAAGGAGTTACCTAGTCCTAAACCCAAAGGGCTTAGGGAAAGACTCGGGGCTATCGCCGACCTAGGCACCGTCGAAATCAGTTGCGGATGCAATGAGAGCTATTGGCAACTGAAGGAGGTTCCGGGCTCCCACGTACAGGCAAATAGTGCAATGTGCACGACGTAGAGCGAGAGGTATTTCACCCGCATCGACAAGTAGGTTCTCAATGGGAGACGTGCGGAAGGCACCGGTCGCCAGGCGGAGGCCGGTGAACTGGAGAGAGTCCACCTTCCGCATTATACGCTCTGCTGCGGATGCATAAAACTCGCAACGGAAGTGAAGCTTCAAAAGAACAAAGGATCGATATAAAAACACAACAATAGCCCTCTCAGCATCCCAGGTGATAAACATCACGGAACTAAGCATTTCCATGCTACGGGTACAAGAGACCCAGAGGCTGCTAGCATGACCCTCTCAGCGGAGGCGTCGGTAGGAAACAAGACCGAGGAAACGGTCCAAATCCACCACTTCTAGGCCAAAGCGTTTAAGTACAAGTCCGAGTCGGGGTGGAACCGTGAATGGCGGCAGAAGTGCATCACCTTAGTTCTGGCCAATGGAAACTGAAACCTGTGCACTTCGCCCTAGTGAGAGATGTGGTTGAGTCAACACACCATAGTTGGTATCTGGGCCGCACCAAAAAAGAGATCGAAAGATCGTCCACGTAGAGCGTAGCGAGAACATCATCCAGCAGCAACGAGGTGATGCCGTTGATGCTCAGATCAAAGAGTTTGACACTGAAGACACTTCCCTGCGGGACACCCTCTTCCTGCTCCAGGAATTCCCCTTACGAGGAATTGACGATCTCGCATAAACTCCATGATACCATATCTCCATGCAGTATCATAAAACTTTTACAAATCGATAAACAACATAACGTAGTGTTGTATAGGAAGGAAGGCCTTGCAGACGGCTTTTTCTAGTTGGAGCAGAGAGCAGGACGTGGAGTGGAACTTGCGGAAGCTGTACTGTACAGTAAAAAGGTTAATCTAACATTTACCAATTTCTCCATCAACTTGCACACGCAGGAGGTTAGAGATTGGGTAGAAACCTACTGTAGTTGAGTGATATCTCACCTGTTTGCGAAAAACAACCACGGTAGCCATTCGCCAGGAGTCTGAGAGGATACCCACTGTCTAGATCCTGTTGAACAAATCTAGCAGAAAGGCCATGCCTCACTCACCCAGGTGTTGACGCATGGCGTATGGGCCAGGAGAGGTGGCCGCGCAATAAGCGAGAGCGGAACTCAACTTACTGAATGTAAACCTGTCGTTGAAGGGTTGTCCGCCTCTGAAGTTGAAGTCCATTCTGCGGCCTTCAGCAACATCATGACGTGCTTTGAATTCTGGCGGAGCAGCATCCAGGCTAGAGAATGAGGTGAAAGCGGTCGCGAAGGACTCCGCAACAGATGCGTGGTCCGATATTGCGGTCCCAATCTCCTGTAGAATGGGAGGGGGTAAGGGAAGACCTGCAAGAAATTGTCCCGAATCTTTTTGACTTGCTTCCACACCTCTGTAAGACACTTCCTGTTTCCGGTAAGTGAAGATACGTATGCCTGCTAGGAAGAGCGGCGGGCGTGCTTCGAAACAAACTGGAACCTAAGTCATTTCCTAAAATACGAACCACCGTACACGCGCTAGGCACCACCGGGGTAGTCTCTCCGGTGTCTTGGTCTAAAAATGATATTTGAATGGGAAAGTGATCTCTACCATTGAGGTCATCGACCACCGCCACTCAAAATCAGGCTTTGCATCCGGACAGCACAAAGATAGATCGAAGCAGGAAAATGAAGCGGTTCTCGGGCGGTGATGCGTAAACTCATCCAAAATTAGGAAACCTATCTCCAGCTCGTCGATCAGGTAGGCAAGGACCTGACCACAGGGATTGATTGAGTGGTCTCCCCAGAAGGGGTGTCTACCGTTCAAATCCCCGAGCAGTAGAAAGGGCCGCGGCAACCGTACAAAGTCCTACGCGTCAAAGTCAGCCGACGGTAGAATCTACGCATAAATAACATTGCACCTCCTACCCAGGTGCAGCTGCACAGCTACTGCCGGTAAGGAGGTATTTAGAGCAACAAAGAGAAGAATGGAGACATCATACCGGGTGGAAAATCGCGCATCTTCCTGCCTGGGCCCAAGGCAGTGGTGGTGGGGTTGCTAAACCCTTATAACTTTCGTTTATTCATCCAAATTTGAATAACATCTACCTATACCTATGGGTCATAGGTATAGGTCATACCTATAGGTAAGCCAATTTTGGCAATGAAAAATGTAATTACAAAAATCCGTAAGAAGTAAAAAAAAAGTTAACGACATAGAATTTCGATAAGCAACGACATCTTCACTTTCTGAAACGATACTAAACATAGGCCCAATAATATTCATCCGCCGGTTTGGAACTACTTGAATACTTGACATATCCCCCGCCCCTCCCAGAAATAAAATGGATTATAAAAGCATATGCCATTTTTTCCTAAGCCAAAATACCCTTTTCAAGATATTAATTTACAAAATTTGCCCCAAATTGAATGACAGAATGCCATCCACTCTCACATAGGGAGTAACCTTGGCCTCTGTCGAAATTAAATGGTAATCTTTCTGTCACCGTCAATTTTATGGGACATTTTTCTTCTATCAATATTTCACAATTAAATAAGCAAATATTTTTGCTTATCTTATGGCCTGTATTTTTTTAATTCACTTGCTCACCACTCTATAAATTACTATGCCAGTCTGTAGGTCGGTCGGTAACTATTTTACTTTTCAATTATTTTTTTGACAATAACATCGTAACTATTCGGCCGATTCGAACGAAATTTGAAACCCTTATGTTGTTTTATATTCTCTTTCGAATGATAGAATTGCCAAGGCCCTCCCAAGGTTAGCCCAGGAATTATTTGGCAATAACATCGTAACTATTCAGCCGATTCTAACCAAATTTGAAACCCTTGTGTTCTGTTACATTCTCTTTCGAATGATAGAATTGCCAAGGTCCTCCCAAGGTTAGTCCAGGAATTACTTGGCAATAACATCGTAACTATTCGGCCGATTCTAACGAAATTTAAAACACTTATGTTCTTTTACATTCTCTTTCGAATGATAGAATTGCCAAGGCCCTCCCAAGTTTAGCCCAGGAATTATTTGGCAATAAAATCGTAACTATTTGGCGGATTCTAACCAAATTTGAAACCCTTGTGTTCTTTTACATTCTCTTTCGAATGATAGAATTGCTAAGGTCCTCCCAAGGTTAGTCCAGGAATTACTTGGCAATAACATCGTAACTATTCGGCCGATTCTAATGAAATTTGAAATCATTATGTTGTTTTACATTCTCTTTCGAATAGTATAATTGGCAATATTCTCTCATGGTTAGTCCAGGAATTATTGAATGCTTTGAAGGTCGTAAGGTCATATAGTCATAAGTCAGAATAATTGAGAGCACGCGACTTATCTCTGTTGACTTTGTTTTATCCTAGACCTAAACATTAACGAGGGATCCGAACCGTGTTTTTTACAGCGTTTGACTACCTCCTTAAAGTTGATGAAAATCTGAACTCCATCCGAAGACTAAGTAGAGCCATGTGGCTTAATCTCTTTCAAAGGTGAGATGTTTCTACCTTGGCTATGAGCCTCATATTATATGTGAAGGTAATTACTCCGTGTACGCGATCGATTACAGAGGACGATTAAGTGTCATTCGTGGGATTCGTGGAAAACTGTATCAATAAATTGCCACTGGTCCATGAAAATGTCACACACACAAAGAACTATTAACATAGTTAAAGACGACTACTCGGGAATTTTCGGCTACTTGTTCCTGAGGGCGAGCGGGGAGTATGGGAGGAGGGGCATAGTCCCCCATATAGTAACTCATAGTCCAGCTCGAAACAGGCTTCCAATAACCAAACACAAATACGAATAACCGAACGCATATACGAATATATATATATATATATATATATATATATATATATATATATATATATATATATATATATATATATATATATATATATATATATACACACGAGGGGCGGTGAATAAGTTTTGCAATTCGGATATAAGGAAACGAGATATGAGGAAAAGTGTTTTATTATTTTTCAATATAACTACCCTCGACTTCAATGCACTTGCGCCACTTGTCCCAGAGGCTTCGAATTCCCGACAACCAGAAATCTCCCAACTGCTGTTCAATCCACTCCTGGACGGCGAGCTGGACATCTTCATCGTCCCCAAACCGGCGTCCACTCAGTGAAGCCTTGAGCTGGCGGAATAAAAAGTAGTCGCTAGGGGCCAGATCTGGACTGTAGGAAGGATGGTTGAGCTCCTCGAATCCGCACTCGCGCAGGGCAGCTTGTGCAACTCTGGTCTTGTGGACTTTGACGACGTTGAAGTCGATCATGGGGCGTGAGGTTTCTAGGGACCCAACGGGCACAGACCTTGGTCATGGCTAAATTGTCGTGGATGATGATGTTGATAACACTTCCATGTAATATTCCAAGTTATAGCTCGATTTCTTCACACTTCACCCGTCGATTTTCGAGGATCATCCTCTCCACACGGGCCACATTGTCCTCGTTGGTTACGTCTGACGGGCGTCCTGGACGGGGGTCATCTTCAAGGGACTCACGACCATGGCGGAACTCCTTATTCCAGCGAGCAATGGTTGCATAGGAAGGGGCGGTGTCGGTATACACTGCAACCATGCATTCATGGATCTCTTTGGCATTCTTTCCTTCCTTGGTCAAAAATTTGATCACTGCGCGGTGCTCAACCTTCTCCATTGTTGAAAAATTTGTGACTGACGATCTGCGATCAGCTACTGCTTCTTAAATAGACGAGGCAGGAGCGTGCGTCTGCAGGTCCTGACTTACCATAACTTGTCCTAACACCCCCACACACAGCCATCCCCCTTCCTCTGTTTTGCCCTACCGATTCGCAAAACCTATTGACCGCCCCTCGTATATATATATATATATATATATATATATATATATATATATATATATATATATATATATATATATATATATATATATATATATATATATACATATATATATATATATATATATATATATATATATATATATATATATATATCTATATATATATATATATATATATATATATATATATATATATATATATATATATATAAACGCCCGAGAGGTCGTTCTTCAACTTTAGCCCAAAACTTAGCGACTACGACTCAAAAAAAAAGAGAAGGACGAAAACGCAAAAACAAAATACGCCACATAATATAATGAAATACTAAGTATTACAATAATAATAAATCAATTATATCATAAAACAACAACCAATGCTCATAACATATACAAAAAACATTATTATCTCGATCCGTAGGTCGTCGGTCGGATGGCAACCATTTTACTTTTCAATGAGTTTTTGAAAGTTTTGAAGCTTGTAAGGTCATAGGTCATATGGTCATAAGGTCAGAATAATTTTGAGCACGCGACTTAGCTCTGTTGACCCATTTTTTTAAGCCAAGAGATTTAAACGCCGTATAAAACAAGAACAGCAAAACAATGAAAGCGATAAGCCTGTTTACCAGCGCCTTGCCTCCCTTTCTAAATCTCCAACATTACCTTCTCTTTTCATCACTTTTATTTCGTTCTATCTTTACCACACACGCTTTGTCCCCCTCCACACACGCGACCACACATTAATTGGTAATTGGAGCGCTAAAAATGAACTTAATCCGTCCTTAAGAACTTATCTTGGACAAATGAAATCCAGTGCAATCAATTAGCTGCCTCGTCGTCTACTCTTCCTCCCCATTAAGGTTCGTTTATTAAAAACAAGGTCAACAAACCTAAGTCGCGTGCTAACAATTATTTTGACTTACGACCTTCAAAACTTTCAACAAATGGGGCATTCCGAACCATAGTTAGTTTTCTTTCAATAATTCCCGGACTAACCTTGGGAGAACTTTGGTAATTATATCATTCGGAAGAGAATGTAAAACAACATAAGAGTTTCAAATTTCGTTAGAATCGGCTGAATAGTTACGATGTTATTGCCAAATAATTCACGGACTAACCTTGGTAGGACCTTGGCAATTATATCATTCGAAAGAGACTGTAAAACAACAAGGGGATTTTACATTTCGTTAGAATCGGCCGAATAGTTTCGAAGTTATTGCAAAATAATTCTCGGACTAACCTTGCGAGGATCTTGAAAATTTATATCATTCGAAAGAGAATGAAAAACGACATAAGGGTTTCAAATTTCGTTAGAATCGTCCGAATAGTTACAATATTATTGCCAAATAATTCCCGGACTAACCTTGGAAAGACTTTTGTAATTACATCATTCAAAATAGGACGTAAAACAACATAAGGGTTTCAAATTTCGTTAGTATCGGCCGAATAGTTACGGTTATTGCCAAAAGACTCATTGAAGAGTAAAATGCTTACCATCCAACCGACTGATCGAGATAATAAATTATAGCGTCGCTCGCACGTGACTAAAAATACTCACTTCTCTTCCCGGGTGAGTATTAATGTGGGCTCTCAGTTCCCCAAACGAATCATTCAAGCTCTGATTCTTTAATTGGCTGGGATGGGTCTCAACTCGCAGAAGATCCTGAGACGATTGCTTTCGGTTCCTTCGAAATTTGCTCTCGTTGTCTTGAAGCAATGTGCGGGGACCTTCTTGGAGGTGAAAGATTTGGGGGGTCGGGGAACCTTCTTTCGTTGTAGGCCTTGAAATTTGTAGAACCTCCTCTGAAAAAAAACAAAACAGAATTTAAATTATTTTTTTACTTCATCCATAAATTAATTCTTGTTTCTCCATTTCTAAAGGAGTCCCTAAGGAAAAGGCTTTAAGGAGTTCTGGGGCTTATGACAGGATAATACCGAGCCTACAAAAGGGGTCTTTATAAGTTCGTAGAAAAAAAAGGTGCCAAATTTCAATTGTTCTCCCAGTATGATGAAGTGGCACGCTTATGTTATTTATATAAATAGGTATTTTATGAATTTTCCTCCGTTTGTGCGAGTTTTGTTTTGTGAAGACAGATTGAACGATACAAATTTAGTGAAATATTAACAGAAAAAGGCAAATCAAGCTAAATAATAACGCAAAAAGGCAAATCAAGTTAAATATTAACATAAAATGGCAAATCAAGCGAAATATTAAAACAAAACGACAAATCAAGAAAAATATTAACACCAAAAAAGCAAATGAAGCGAAATTATTAACACAAAAAGGCAAATCAAGCGAAATATTAAAACCCCCCCGGAAAATCAAATGGAACATTAACACAAAAGGCAAATCAATCTAAGTAATAACACAAAAAGGCAATTCAAGCGAAATAGTAACATAAAAAAAAAATCAAGCGAAAAAGTATCTCAAAGGCAAATTAAGCAAAACATTAATGCATTTGACAAATCACATGAAATGTTAACCCAAAGGGCGATTCAAGCTAAATATTAATAAAACACAATCAAGCAAATCTTAATAAAAGGCAAATCAAGCGAAATATTAACAAAAAAGGCAAACCAAGGGAAATATTGACACAACAATGAAAATCAAGCTAAATATGAACACAAAAGGCAAATCAAGCTAAATATATACACAAAAGTCAAACGAAGCGAAAAGACAAATCAAGTTAAATATTAAAACAAAGGGCAAATCAAGCAAAATATTAACAAAAGGAAAATTAAGCGAAATATTAATGCCAAAATGAAAATCAAAGAACAAGACAAAGCAAGAGAAATATTAACACAAGAGGCAAATCAAGCAAAATATTAACACAAAAGTCAACTCAAGCTAAATAGTAACTCTAAAGGCAAAACAAGCGAAATAGTAACACAAAAGGCAAATCAAGCTAAATAGCAACACAAAAGACATCAAGCTGAATAGCAACACGAAAGGCAAATCAATCTAAATAGCAACACAAAGAGGTAAATAAAGCAGGATAATAACACAAAAAAGGCAAATCAAGCGGAATAATAACATAAAGCCCAAACAAATGGAATAGTAACACAAAAGACAAATCAATCAGAATATTAACAAAAGGGAAAATCATGCTAAATATTAACACAAAGGGAAATTTAAGCAAAATATTAAAATAAAAGGCAAATCAAGCCAAATATTAAAAAGGAAAATCAAAAGCGAAATATTAACACAAAAAAGCGAATCAAGCTAAATATTATCACAAAAGGTAAATCAAACTAAATATTAGCAAAAAGACAAATTAAGCGAAATATTACACATAAGAGGCAAATCAAGCGAAATAGTAAACATAACAAGGCAAATCGAGTGAAACTAACATAAAATGGCAAATCAAGTGAAATATTATGAAAAACGCAAATAGGGCGAAATACTAAGACAAAAAGGCAAATCAAGATTCATCTCTACAGCCTAAAGATATGAAGATTCATTTCTGCAACTTAAAGATGTGAAGATTTATCTCTACATTCTAAAGATAGGAAGATTCTTTTCTGCAGCTTAGAGATGTGAAGATTCATCTCTACAGCCTAGAGATATGTAGATTCATCTCTACAGCCTAAAGATATGAAAATTCATCTCTAGAGCCTAGAGATATGAATAGCATGTTTCCTGATGGAAGAAAACTCTTTGTTACTTAATGTTTTACCGGTTCTATGGCTAATTCCCATGTGAGAACAAAAACGCGACTGAAGAGTACGTACTGTGCTTCCTATATAGGTCCCCAACTTGCAGCTAGGGCAAATGAATTGATATACAATGCACGAACTAAACGGCGTGGAAATACTGTCCTTCACTTTAAAGAAATTACCAATATTTTTGTTATTAATAAATATAAGTTTCAAATTAATTTGACAATAAAATGTCCTAAAAATGGAAATTAAACGTTTTCGGAGAAGGTCATTACAAGGGCTGATGTCTGGTAACAAGACTGTCGTGGTGTGACATTATATTATATCAATACCATATTATATCTATGGAAGAAGGGACTAATAATTTAAAGGCATACCGACAAAGGGGCGGAACGCCACGAGTTTCTATGCGCGGAGCAGCGAGAAAAGAGTGCAAAACGAGGTCAGGTAAAATTTGGGTAATGGCAAAGCTCAAGGTTATTTAAAGAGGTATTTGCAAAAATATAATTTTATTTACATAAAATAAGAAAATCAACTATATTGGTAAATGAGGGGAGAGATTGCAGAGTTATGCATCAGACGCTGAAGTTAGTAATTAATGCGTTACAGAAGGAGACTATTCCAATGGGGAGGATTAACTCAAATGGGTTGCTGAAGGGGAAGAGGGGTTGGCTTACGGAGGATTCCGGGTGAGACGTCAGGGTAAGGTTTCACGGATGTCATCTGCAGGCAATAAACGTGAGGGCGAGGGTACTCAAGGCTTCTGAGCACGAAGTTGACGTGATGACGGTTCTCCAAAGTGGAGGGGAAGGGGCGGTAACTTCCAGTCCAGGGAAGAGTATTTCGGCCACCCGAAGGCGAGGAAGGAGCGAGGAGGGCTTCGACAGGAATTGATGAGTGGAGTCGGAAAAATCGCTCGGTGGCGATCGTCAAATGGAAATACCTCCCTGGCTGGGCTAATTCCAACACACGAAAAGTTCAGCCGTCACTTTGGTTCGTTGTTAGCACCTGACTCGGAACTAGGGGTAATGCTTCTTGGACCCTGGCGGGACTCCTCAACTCTGTATCTCCCACATGGAAGACAAGCCCTATATATCCGAGGCTTCCCCCGCAGGGGTGGGGGGAAACAGCGCTACTCTCGAATGGCCTCGAACCTTCACGCCCGGGCGATTCTAACCCGCGATAAGGTGGTCCGAGGTGGAGGCGGTTCGAGGCTACCGCTTGTGGATTGGGGGGGGGGGGCTTACCATTCTAGAATTTTCTTTAGCGCATGGACGTCACTTCCGTGCTGGAAAAGAAATTCGATGTGGAATTCCCCCACAAAGACATACCTGATTTCCTTTGGGAGATTAAAAGAAGTGGAGGGGTTATAAAGCTTGAAAAGGAACTTCCTAATACAGCTTTCAACTAAAGATAAGGGGTAATCATTTTTTTACAAAGTATGCTTTTAAAAAATTGAATTTAATAACCCGAAACGTTGGAATTAAAGATGGTACCCGTCTTCATTATTTTGTCCGTCTTACTGAATATATATATATATATATATATATATATATATATATATATATATATATATATATATATACATATATATATATATATATATATATATATATATATATATATATATATATATATACATCATGTTTTATTAAAAGCGACCGTTAGTTTCGAATTAATTATTTTTTTTTTTCAATCTTCTCTATTTTTCTTATATTTGCCTTTTCTTCATTGTTTAACCTGTGGATGAGCGTACCGAAGTTGACCGGGGACTGATGCTTGTTATTTTGCCAAAGGTAGAAGTAAATTAATGTAATTTAGCACTTTCTTTAATTTAACTGACGCGTTTCGATACATCGAGTATCATCTTCAGAGTTACAATGGGGAATTATTACAAACTATTCAGTTTATTTATGTTACAAAATGTATTAACAAAATTACGAACGAAGCTATACACGTATAGGCAGGTTGGATCCGGGTAATAAAAGGGCGGAGAAGTAGGTAGCCAGAGATGGGGGAGGGGATTAAGCTGCTTGCCAGATGAGATTAGTGGCTAGGGGCAGTTCTGAGTACACCTGTCTCTCTGTTAGCTTTTCTTGCGCTGGGTAGAACTTCATTGGAGTTGTTTTTCTTGGATAAATATAGCTTCAAGGAAGAGCAGTTGGCGCCTGTTGGGAGCATAGTCTAAAATTTTGGTTGTTTCTTCTATAATTTTTCGGTTGAGACATGTTCCGTGTATTTCCTGTGTATGTTTTTCAGGTGCACCGTTGTTCAGATGGTATGACATTCTTCTTGAGAGATTGGTTTCGGTCATGCCGATATACGAGTTAGGTAGGATCTCACAGTCTCCTAGTTTACATGTGTACTCGTATATCAGATGTGTCCATTGTTTCGGTTGTAGCGGGGGTTTGGGGGTTATTTTTCATGATGAGGGTTGAAGTACGTTTATTTTGATAGTAGATGATTAGTGCGATCTTTTTCTCGGCGTTTATGGGTTTTATTCCTCCGTCAATAATGTCCTTGATGGCTCTTTCTTTTGCTTGGTGTTCTGTATACATAGTATTCTTGTGAAACAGTTTTATAATACCCTCTTCATGAAAAATAACCCCAAACCCCGCTACAACCGAAACAAAGGACACATCTGATATACGAGTACACATGTAAATTAGGAGACTGTGAGCTCTTACCTAACTCGTATATCGACATGACCGAAACCACTCTCTCAAGAAGAATGTTATACTATCTGAACAACGGTGCACCTAAAAAACATACATAGGAAGTACACAGAACATGCCTCGACCGAAAAATGATATAAGAAAACACCAAAGTTTTAGATTATGCTCCTAACAGTCTAACTCCAATGAAATCCTGCCCAGCGCAAGAAAAGCTAACAGAGAGACAAGTGTACAGAGAGTTGCCCCTAGCCACTAATCCCCTCTGGAAAACAGCTTAATTCCCCCCACCCTCTGTGGTTACCTACTTCTCCGACCTTTTATCACCTGGATCCAACCTGCCTATACGTGTATAGCTTCATTCGTAATTTTGTTAATACATTTTGTAACATAAATAAACTGAATACTTTGTAATAATTCCCCATTGTAACTCTGAAGATGATACTCGATGTATCAAAACGCGTCAGTTAAATTAAAGAAAGTGCTAAATTACATTAATTTACTTCTAACTTTGAAGAATGAAAAACATTATTAATTCGAAACTAACGGTTGCTATAATGAAAATATACTGCCCAAATTTACACGTGTATATATATATATATATATATATATATATATATATATATATATATATATATATATATATATATATATATATATATATATCTGTTCTGTTCGGAGTCTAAAAAACAGCAAAAGAAGAAATGCAGAGGATACAAAACAAGTGTATGTATATCATCACCAATACACGAAGGAGGGATAGGAGGAAGCAAATGGATCTGCACAAAGCGGTGGACATCAAACCGCTCAATACGATCTTAAAGAAAAAAGCGTCAGATAAAAAAGAGAAAATTACAATGTATAGCAACGAGGAAATTAAAGCACTCATCGCAGAAAACCAACAAGGTCCCAGTCGCGCAAGATTCCCAAGCAGCGTCAGCAAGCTTGAAAACGCAATTGTCCCATTTTTTGCATAGGAAAAAACTATCGACCAAAACCGACGATGAAAAGCAACCGATAACGAAGAACCAAATCGACTTTACCTCAAAACAAAGAATCACAGAACACACAAAACACGAATGCGAGGAGTGGTCAATAAGTTTTGCAATTCGGATATAAGGAAACGAGATATGAGGAAAAGTGTTTTATTATTTTTCAATATAACTACCCTCGACTTCAATGCACTTGCGCCACTTGTCCCTGAGGCTTCGAATTCCCGACAACCAGAAATCTCCCGATTGCTGTTCAATCCACTCCTGGACGGCGAGCTGGACATCTTCATCGTCTCCAAACCGGCGTCCACGCAGTGCAGCCTTGAGCTGGCGGAATAAAAAGTAGTCGCTAGGGGCCAGATCTGGAGTGTAGGGGGGATGGTTGAGCTCCTCGAATCCGCACTCGCGCAGGGCAGCTTGTGTAACTCTGGCCTTGTGGACTTTGACAACGTTGAAGTCGATCATGGCCAAATTGTCGTGGATGTTGTTGATAATACTTCCATGTGATATTCTAAATTCTCGCTCGATTTCTTCGACCTTCACCCGTCGATTTTCGAGGATGACCCTCTCCACACAGGCCACATTGTCCTCGTTGGTCACGTCTGACGGGCGTCCTGGACTGGGGACATCTTCAAGGGACTCACGACCATGGCGGAACTGCCTATTCTAGCGAGCAATGGTTGCATAGGAAGGGGCGGTGTCGGTGTACACTGCAACCATGCCTTCATGGATCTCTTTTGCATTCTTGCCTTCCTTGGTCAAAAATTTGATCACTACGCGGTGTTCAACCTTCTCCATTGTTGAAAAATTTGTGACTGACGATCTGCGATCAGCTACTGCTTCTCAAATAGACGAGGCAGGAGCATGCGGCTGCACGTCCTGACTTGTCATAACTTGTCCTAACACCCCCACAAACAGCCATCCCCATTCCTCTGTTTTGCCCTACCGATTCGCAAAACTTATTGACCGCCCCTCGTACAAACAACTAACCATGAATATAACAAAAACATTTACAAAAACCAAATAAGAGACGTAAGAATTGCTGTAGAAACAAAACCCATAGAAGGAATCTAAACAACCAAACTACACGCCAAGTTAACATTAGTACAAGTTAAATTAGTACACGTATCCAAAGGTTTGAACGCCTTATAATAATAATATATATATATATATATATATATATATATATATATATATATATATATATATATATATATATATATATATATATATATATTTAATTTTATATATATATATATATACATATATATATATATATATATATATATATATATATATATATATATATATATAATAACATTAATAAAACAAACAATGAAAGAGATTAGCCTGATCTCCAGGCACCTTTGCAAATCTTGCAACCTTCAGACTTCCTTATTTTCACCACTATTCCCAAACCCCACTATTGTAATACACCCCTATCTCTCACACTCACATACTCACCACCACTCTCCCATAAATTTTTCATTCAGTCCGATTCTGACTCCACACATTTCATCGGTAAAGGAGGAAAGAATACATAAAGACGTTCCGAAGATGATCGAATAAGATCGAAAGCTCAACAATTTAGTTTGGTTTTTACCAAACCCATTCATTTAAAAGAGAGATAAATACAGGACAAGTTATCTTTCATCTACAAGATGGAATAAAAAAAAGAGTTAGAAGAATAGGAAGTTCCGAAAGGAAATTGACTAAGGCGAAATATACCATGGTCTTCAACAAAATTTGCATTCAAGATAGACTGCTACCCATCTACACTAATATATATATATATATATATATATATATATATATATATATATATATATATATATATATATATAAGGATTGCTTCTAGAGAGCTTGAACTTTATATTGAGCCGAAACCTTAGGACGAAGAAAATTGGTTGAGCTATAATCTTTAATATATCTGCTTTAATACAAAGAAACAATAAAAATGGCACACTCAAACTATTAAAAATGAAGTAAAACAATGATATAATTGTAATTTAAATTTTGAAAATAAACTAATAAAGCAAATTGAATAATGAACAAAAAGATGAATCAGATTTAAAGTCCTAAAAAAAGTTGTAAGTACAAAGGCTTTACAATTAGTTACAAAGCGAGATCGGAGGCTAAAAGTTAATTAAAAGTTATCGAAACACATAAGGATTGGAATTGTATAATTAAATACGGTACTATTGATTTAAAATATATGTACATATCTTACATGTAAGGACTGGATTCAATATACATACACACGACTTTTGTCTCAGAAAGTCTGAATAGAGCGCACTCACTGAGCTATCAATTCTCTGCAGATGGACATTCAGTAGTTGGTGATTCCTTGGTGTAGCAGTGAAATGAAGAAAGAGAAATGGCGACCGACGATAAATCCGGATTTAAACTCGGGGAGGAGGGATTTATATATAATTTTGAGAATTCGAAGTGAATTGTAGCATTTATAATTTAAAATTAAAGAATTTATTAATTTTTTTTTTACATGTTATTTTGACATACTCGTATGTAGTATAGGGCTAAATGGGAGCGAAATATTGAAAATTACCTAAGTTATTAAACTCCCCCAATTTGTTTTTAGTTAAATTGGCGAAGTTTCTTAACATACATAACTTTGCTGTATAATTATAGTAATAAAAAAAGGTCATAACTATAATTCGGTAGTACTAATCCACTCTGAAAGGTATTCCTAATTATTTTTGTTAGGATAAAAGAGATACAACGGGGGGAAAAGAGGTAGGGATGAAGAGGTAGGGGAAAGTACCATATTACAAGGGAAGAGGGAATACCATCTCAGATATTTACAATCCGGTCGGAAGACATTACGACTTCGCAGTGGAAGAGAGAAGCGTAAAGTTCAAATTTTGAATGCATTTTTTTTGTTATCGGAGCGGATTCGGCGGGTGTGAGTTCTAAGAGTAAAATTTGCAAAAAACGACCATAGAAATGAATGGCACCGATCCACGAGTGAAAGTGAATTTGATTTTAAGAAGTACTGTTATGAAATTTAATTAACTAATATTTTTTAGCATAACCGTAAATAATAATTATTACTTTACTTAAATATTACCGTCATTTTTTTACGGCATGGGTACAGTAGTAAAACCACTAATATCCTAACCTAACTACTTAATCAATGATTACGTAATTTCCGCCAACCAGTAACCACCAAGAATTAATATACGGACTTTATAGAACTTATAAGAGGAAAATAGACAAAAATGGAATAATTGACTAATATAGAATACCTTATTTATTCTTACAGTGATCTCTAGATAGTCATACTACGAGTATATATTACGTAATACGAAGTTATTAAACGCCATTTCAGTTATTTCAAGATAGACGATTCGGGAAAATTGTGCTAAGGTCTAATTTTTTTACCTTCAAATTTTGAGGTAATTGTTTTGGTCATTTTCTGGGTTCCATTTAAAGGTATCTTAGATATATTTATCAAGTAAAAAAAACGTTTCAATCATCTAAAAGTCTCCAAAAAAACAAAATCTCAAAATTCACGAACCAAAAGCAGTAAAAACACATAAACGTGACCTTTATATTAAAATCAATGAATTTCAAAGCAAACTTTATATTGCATGTAATTCAAACAAAAACGATTGATTTTAGGATATGACCTCCGAAAACAAGGCGGCTAGCTTCATTCAAGGTCATAAAAAGCCGTAGCTGACCCGCCCCCGTCACGTAACCTCGCCCCATGCGTTTTTTTGTTCTCGCTTAGACCTAGCTCTAAACCATTTGCTAAAACGAATCATTACTCCTTTATTTAGACGTATATATGTATTTTTTAAGTGGAAATGCTTTTTATTTTCTCTGGGGATGATACATATGTATGACGAAACGTCAAAAAAACTATCAGATGACTCAATTTGCCAAATCTGATATCAATAAATTAGATAACACTTTGCTATTATTTGGAATAACAATACACTTTTTGATAGTTTTAATCGATTACGTTACCTATTCAAATTATTTAATTTAGTTATAACTTAACCCTTTTGGAAATGGGGGTATCTGAAGAGCTCATAAGATATAGAGGGTGATCAAAGAGTAACCGTGTAATTTTTTATTATTTTTTTTATTTCAAACAACTAATGGCGGTTTTTAGAAATAAAATAAAAAGGATTCAAGCCTGTATTTATACCAACGGGGGTCACTTTCAACAGTGTTTATAAACTTTATTCATATTCCTAATATCCTCCTGTTTTGTTTAATATGAAAACGTGTTTCTGTTAATATAAATATAAGTGCACAGTGACTTTTTGATCGCACTACATAAAATAGTCTACTGCACGTGTTTATAAAAGGTAATATGTACTGGAAGAGAAACAAAACAAGTGTTCGTACTGTTTATGAGATATTTGTCGGGAAAAGATAGGCTTTGTAATTAGGCTTTTAGAATTATATTTGTAATATATAGTGATAAGTTTCTTCTTCCTTTTTGTGAGGTAGACCAACCAATGATTGATAACGTTTCTCCCAATATGAGGTTAATTTAATGGTGTTAGATATTCCTTAAATATCTGTTTGTAATGCTTTAAATAGCGCTTCGATGGTGGAAAAATCTAAAGCTCTCTTCCCCTCACTTAACCTTGGGGAAACCAATGTCGCCTTCTCTGTTACCGTCAGTAATCTTGGTGTTGCTTTCGACGAGCAACTCTCGTTTAAACCGCACATCCATCGTATCTGTAAGTCTTCCCTCGGTTTCCTCCGCAACTTCTCAAGTGTTCGATCCCATTTTGATCGACGAAACCTTGAGGCTACTATTCATGCCTTGGTCACCTCACACTTAGACTACTGCAATTCTCTTCTAGTGAATCTCCCTTCTTCGTCACTTCGCCCCCTACAACTACATAGTTCAAAACTATGCTGCCCGGATCCTCCTTCGCTGCTTCCCCCGGTTCTCTCCTTCGATGCCTCTGTTACAGGAGCTACACTGGTTACTTATTCGCTTCCGTACCCACTATAAAATTCTTCCCATCACCTACAAGGCCCTAAACCTCGAGGCTCCACTTTATCTCTCGTCTGCCCTCTTCCGTCGTCAAACTCTTCGGCACTCCGGTCTAACCGCGCTCCTCTCCTGATCATTCCTCGTTCTGTCCTCTGCTCGATGGGTGACCGTTGCTTCTCAGTTTGCGCTCCTAGACTTTGGAATGCCCTCCCTGCCGAAATCCGATCCTCTCCCTCCCTTGGTATTTTTAAACGTCTCCTGAAGACTCATCTCTTCAGAATGGTCTTCTCTCTCATGTAAACTTTCTCTACACTCACTACACAACCTGCGCTCTGGGAGTGCTAACAGCCCTGAAAGGCGCTTTATAAATACCTATTATTATTATCTTGTTTCCGATTACGCTTTGGAAGGGTTTATCGTGTATATTGCCTGGTAGAGAAGTACCAAAAGTCAGGAAATAGCAGTAGGTTAAGGTCAAGGAAGGCAGGGTCACCATACCGTGAGGTGATGAAAATGCATTGATCTCTATCAGTTGCGATCTGACATTTCGCGGCTTAGTGTAAACACCGGAGAGGCTCTGCTGATGGTAAGGGGACCAGAATTGTGGTATTTTGAACTGGGCATATTATAGTCATGGGCGCAAAAGTTTTGAGAAGAATATATATTTTTATTTTTATCTTCTTTTTTTTTAAATTGACGTGACAGGGATAATCATCATCATCATCATCACTAACTCTATAATTTAAGAAGGGAATTTTTTGGAGTATTTGAATAATAATTTCATCTTAGTTTGGTTATGACATGTTTTTTATCAAAGTTATTTTTAATAATTCTTTTATAATATAAAAAAACAAAATGGTGAAGCTCAGAAATAAATATAAGTATCGAAATTTTGTGAAGTTTTTAAAACCCAAAGGATTACAAATGGTGAAGTTCAGAAAATTTAGTTTAGAGTTCCTTTTTAAAATAAATAGACTTAGCGAAGTTCAGAAAATTTATAAAAATTTAACCATGGCTGCTTTTTTTTAGATTTTAGATTTTAATCTTAGTAGCGAAGCGCAAGCTCCCCCGAGTGTCGAAGCCATTGCCTGGTTATTCTAATATTTAAATTATTGTAGGTTAATTAAAAAAAAATCAGCTTTTCAAAAACAATACGAAAAAAACCTGAATTCTTTCTCTGAATCCAAAATTGTCCTCTGGTCCTGTTTCTGTAGGAGGTGAATTTCAGCCCTTGAAGAGCTTTGCTATTCGATGGAAATGCCAAAATAATGACAAATATGGTTAAATGAATGATGCTGTGCAATTGTAATCCATTTCATTATATTATTTTTTAAATAGACCAGGCAATGGCTTGGCCACTTTCCCCTACATGGGGAGCTTGCGCTTCGCTACTAAGATTAAAATTTAAAACCTATAAAACAGCAGCCATGGTTAAATTTTTGTAAATTTTCTAAACTTCACCAATTCTAATAATTTAAAAAGAAACTCTAAACTAAATTTTCCCCCTTTCAAAATATCACGTTGCTAAAATATAGTTATAGAAGAAGATATATAAAAATAAATTTTCTGAACTTCACCATTTGTAATTCTTTGGGTTTTAAAAACTTCACAAATTTCGATACTTATATTTATTTCTGAACTTCATCATTTTGTTTTTTTATATTATAAAAGAATTATTAGAAATAACTTTAATAAAAAACATAAGTCATTTGTCCACTAAGGAAAAAAAACATCTTCAAAAATCACTTTATACAATTATAGAGTTAGTGAAGTGATGAAGTTTGAATATTTTACAATTCCAGAAATAGTTCTTTCCAAAGGTACCGAGAATAACCCCTGGAAGGCATTACCGCCCACCGTGGACAGCGTACTGGGTCGACCACGGGTGGCAAAAAACGTGACCAGCGGCGTCTGGCTTGAATTTTCCATGATAACAGATAAGCAACACTGGGTTAAATTGCATCTACATACAATGTAAGAGCTCGTAGACGCTTATCGATCAGTTGAATGCAGCGTTCTTTATATTATATGAGATATGGGAACAGAAACTCTATGATAGTGCCCGTTTGAAACCCAAGGTACCGGACACAGCGCCACACCTGGAATCTTGACGTCGTTAATTGGACCCTGAAGGAATAGCAACATGTGGGGTGTCCGATAAGTCACGTTTCCAGTTGTTTTGGGTTAATGGTAAGGTTCTGGTGCGGCGCAGACCTTATGAGGCCATGGACCCTAGTTATAATATTAGAGGTTTTATCTGGCTCTCTTCGAGACTTTGAAGCCCTCGCAGGGACCCCGTTGTCAACAAGGCACCGTGAAGGCTGGTGGTGGTTCTATACAAGTTCAGGGTGTGTGTTTGGCATGGGTTTGCGTACTCTAGTTCACTTAAACACATTATTGACCTGACCGGTAACAGATGGGTTGCTCTTCTTGGTGACCATTTGCAGCCTCGATTTCTTGACAACCAAATCGACGGAATATTCAAGCAGGATGTTGTACTGTGCCATTGGGTCCAAGTACCCCATAATTAGTTCTAGGAGCATTCCTGAGACTTCCAACCTAGGGTGAACCCACCACATCACACCATATGAACTTATTCGAGCATTTCGGGATGGAGGGGCCAGGTATATTCACACCCAAGATCCGCCACCCTTTATCAATGAAATGTGGGCAGCTTTCAAGACGTCAAGGGCCAACATCTCTCAAGAGGTGCTCTTCACTGGGCTACAGGGGAAAGGGGTCCTGTACTAAATATCTATCTCATGAGTTTTGTAACCACGGTGTATTATGGTGGTTTATAAATAATTTGGTGTATATCGTCCCAGCGATAAGTGTAATATGGGTGTAAATGTTGTATTGTCTCTATCCTTAAATTCTAACTCTTGGTTTTGTTAGACCACTCTTTATCAATATTGGGGCCCGAGTTGGGAAGGTTGGGTAGATGGGAAGTTTAGGTAGTTGGGAAGGTTAGGTTGTTGAGAAGGTTGGGTAGTTGTGAAGGTTGGCGAGGTGGGAAGGTTGGCGAGGTGGGAAGGTTGGCGAGTTGGGTAGTTGTGAAGGTTGGGGCGGTGGAAAGGTTGGCGAGTCTAGTCTTTCGAATATCCCCTACCATGTTAATGACAGTTTAAAGATGGTTAAAAATGTTTAGACAAAATGACATCGAATTAAAAGATGCTGAATCACCTTTCCTTTAAGATTTTAGGCGAGAATTGCCATCGTTGGTTTTCGCCTTGGAAAAATTGCCAACAAATTAGGAGAGAGAAAAAAAGAGAGAGCTAGAGAGGAAACAATACATTGAGAGATAGACAAAAGAGAGAATAAGAAAAAGAGGGATATACATATATATATATATATATATATATATATATATATAGAGAGAGAGAGAGAGAGAGAGAGAGAGAGAGAGAGAAAGAGAGAGAGGGAGAAAGAAAGAAAAAAAAGGAAAGAGAGAGAGAGAGAGAGAGAGACTGACATAAAAAGCGAGAAATACTGAGAGGGGGAGACAGAGAGAGATCGAGTGGTTACCATATTATACAAAACAAACCTAAACTTATAGAGATCCAGATATGAAATCACTCACCTAATCAAATAACAGTATTAAGTTGTTTTAAAAAATAATAATAATACAAAAGATTTATTAGGAAAGTCAAATTTAGCGACGGGTATCTTGCCTAGCTTGAACAAAATGGATTCTGGCAGAAATCGCGTCTTTATCATTTTCAAATAAGTCTTCAAAGTTATCATATTTCTTTGGCACTATTTCTGCGTCATCCCTGAACCTGGAGGGAGCCCGTAGGTAACTCTTGATTGGTGTTATCCAGGCAACTATTTAGGCATTTGGAAAGCCAAAGGATAACTCTGATTTCAAAACCCTAGAAACCCTGGAGCCACAGACATAAATGCCTCTTCCAAAAGATCCTACGTGAGTATATCCTTATTTATGAAGTAGGGAAAGGTTAGGAGATTTCCTTGAGAACATGTATAGTAGTTTCTTTCTCTGGTCTATAAGTTAAACATTCTGTTCAGAGCATTATGAACCTGAGTAAACGGAGCTTTGATGCTACTACAACAATCTTTAAGATCAGTTCCCAAACAAGACCCATAGAACGATAGACAGAAGGGTCTGAAAATAGGAATCAACAAGCCGCTGTTCTCTTCCTTAACAGGAAGAGCTTGGTTACACAGGCATCCCTGCGGGATGTGGCCTACGGCCTTATTGGCTAATCTTAACCGCCTTTTTTAATCCCCTTTATAGACTTTATTTTAACACCCTGAACACCCTTTTCTTCTTCTTCTTCTTCATCTTCATCTTCTTCTTCATCTTGTTGTTCTTCTTCTAAAGGAATGATTAGAAATAACTGATAAAAAAATTAAATCTACTTAGGTGACAACCGAACTAAAAGAAAAAATCTTATTCAAACACCTTCAAAAAATCTCGTTCTTAAAATATAAGGTTTAGGATATGTTCAAATTTTTCTAACTTTCGCGTAATGCAGTGAAAATGAGAGATGAAGAACTCAGTTCTCAGGATATCTGTTTTGTTTCCAAGGTCATACGACAGATTTATTTCAAGATATTTCACTTGATCTACCAACTTTATCCTTGAGTTATTAACAAAATAGTTAACGAGGTTTAAAGGTTTGCTGAGATTATACGCGAACACCATGCAAGAGGAATTATCACCATTGATATTCATGGCGACCATCAACAAAGCCAGCACTGTTATATTTATTGAAACTAGTAGAACTTGTGAAGAAGGGTGAAGCAAGATTATATCATCAACAAATTCCAGGATGTTGTAGTGGTCAATCCCCAAGCAACAGCCAAGACGCGAAGATCTGACTGTTCCCAGTAGACTATTTATATAGACTGAATAGGAGTGGGGAAATTAACCTTCCCTCTTTCACCCAGAGCCCTAGCAATGTCTAGTGCCCCCCTCTCAAAATCAAGATTATGAGCCCCCCATAAGATTATATCTTACATTTACAAATAGTGCCAGGCACGACAAAGACTATTCTCAGCAATGCCAACGATGCGGAATACTTGTCTTTAAGCGTTTTTATTATCCTCGAATTTTGTTAGTTAGCCAATTGGCCACGTTGTAGAGGGAAGTCCTCAACACAAGGAAATGGAGCCTAAAGGTAGACTGGGCGCGGCGCCCAACGAGAGGTACCCCTGTGGATGGTTTATCCCAACAAACCTATTTAGACAAGGAGGTTAAAACACACAATATGAAAAAAATAATTTATTCAAAAAGACTAAACTCAACTTGTATATGGGAAATGCCTACATTGAAAAATAAACAAAATGTACAATGAAACGAAAAAACCCCAGAAAAAAACAAATATCAACGCAAGAAAATGTTTTTGTCAAATTTCGTGAAAAACGGGCAGGTATTTTTTTGCGTAATATTCTTAACGAACTAACTAACTTTTCTCATACTTAGCATGATCCCAAAAGTGGGTAAAGATTTCTTATATCTCCAACCCCTACAACAATACTGGTTCCAGAAATATTCCTGTAATACAAATATTCTGGTCTATCATTAATGACACAGTCGAAGGGAAGAGATAAATCAGATAATTACAGAAAATGTGTATTCTAAAATTTTATATTTTTATTGATAAAAAAATTTGGGAGGGCCACAGCGGGACCCTTTCAAGAGCCGAGCCAACCCCCCGGCCGGGGGGGGGGGCTACGGCTCTGCACAGTCTCACCCCATTGCCACATTCCAGAATGTTGATTTGATTAGGCCAAAGGCAACGCAAACTAACTGATTCATTAACATATTCTAAATTATATTGATTAGGTACGGAGGAAATTTGCTTTTAACTAGTTTTTCAGTCATCAACCAGTGATACACTAGGTCAAATGCTTTACTTAGGTCCGAGACAACCTCTTTCGAAGCCATAATGGTTGTAGAAGTAGTAGTATCTTGTCTAAAGCCAAATTTGTTGTTGTTGATTTTGTGATTGTTTTTTTTCCGGTTAAATACAATATTCAAATAATTTAAGTAAATTTGAGGAAAAATCATCATTTATACGAAAATTGGAAGAAGAATTCAGGTTTCTTAAATTCTTATTCATATTTAATTTCCCCATTCGTCATTTCACTGGAAAGATGGGAATTAAGTAACGTGCTCGAAAATAGTCTGCTAATGAAACTAAGATACCAGAACCATATTTCAAATGATAAGAATAGACCTTGTTATCTTCCAAATCTAATTTGAGAGAATTGATTTCATTTGCAACCTCTACCTGACCTATTGGTCTATTGCTTATAATTCTTTTTACCATGTCCTTTAACATTTTATCAAAGAAATCAGGTTTATTCCAGCAGATATTGCTGCTAAATACTAATTTGAAATTATTGCTAAAACTTCCGGCAATTCGATTATGAATTTCTTCATCAATTTTTGGTGGAAAAGAAATATTTTGCTTAAAGGAATAAAACCTATTATAATGAAACTTGATTTAATCCCTATCAAGGTTAGCAGGATTAAAATCAAATGATTTGAATCAAGCGATTTTAATCGATTATAATCAGACAAAAAAAAAATCATCGATTAAAATCTTCTTTTTAAAAATTCAAATATACAGAAATGCGTATATGAAAAGGTTGGCGATTTTTTTGGATTTGAAAAAAATCAAATAGATAAAAAAAATGACTATTTTTTATGTTTTTTTATTTATGATTTTTTAAATATTTGTATCTTTTTTGTAATTTTTCTACATGTATTATACCTTAAAAGCAACATGAGCCATTGGATACATAATGTTTATTTCATGCAATCTCTCTACTTACAGAAATTACAGTTCAGGCTGAAAGTTGTGCCAAAAATCAAAATGAATGAATTAGTGCCAGTGCCATCCATAAGTTTTTCTAAACCTCCAAACCATATATCTTTTAGTTTGTTTCTTTCTAAACAAAAAAAAAGATATAAAAAAGAAAAAAGAAAAGTAGATTAAAAAATAAAATCATGAATTTTACAGAAAATATCAATTATTAAATAATCTGATTAAATCAGTTTGATTTAATCATTGCCAACCATGATACATGACTAAGTAAAAGAGTGATTAAGAATGTGATATTTCTATTATGATTAAAATAGGTAAGTTACCAGTTAATACCACTGGTATCTCCCAAATAATCCTTGATTAAAACAATTATTAATTAATATAACTGTTACTGGCACTGTCAAAAACAAGTTGAATGAGAAACTTTCAGCTACTGAAATTAGAACTTATAAATCTAAATTAAGTCCTAGAAATTAAAGAAAATATTGCAAAGAATTATTATAAATATAATAATAATTAATGTTGAGGATTTTACTAAAAAAATCGATTTTTAAAATTTTTAGGAAAGAAAATCCTATTTTTTTCCAACCCTGAAGCCCTATATATAAAAAAAAAAGATCATCAATTCTAATTTCTATTTCTTAATCGGATTATTGTATATTATGTTCGTCCTTGAAAATTCCATTTTTATTCTAATACTACTCTCGTTATTATCTTAAAAATGCTGTAATAGACTTAAGCTGATAATATACTCCTTTGGCTAAAAGTATAAAGCACTCTTCATAATTTATATATTCAATATATTTAATCAAATCTTTTCGAAATAACCATATTATTCATAAATATGTATGATAATAATGTGTATTTTGCTCAAATGTTTGAATATTTTGTTAAAGCGGTTAAATTACTTAGTATTTTGCTAAATGGTATGTAATAAATAAAATGTTTTCTAAAATCAGAATTTTACCAATATTTCTGGTGTTTCAGCTTAAATTTATAACTACTTGTTTATTTAATATCGTTCTAAATAAGTAATAGAGGTAAGACTAAAGAAATTACAGAAACACAGAGAACTCAAATCCTACTTCTCCATAGCCGGAGGTTATAACAAGTAGAAATGGATAAAAAAATGTTCAAGATATGATTGACAAACCACTATAAAATGATATCAAGAGACTAAAACCTTTGTATTAGGGGAGACAAGTGGTAGAAAACGTTTTACAATAGAGAAAACATATATCATTCGATTTTTAATACAGAATCGCAGAAGAACATCTTCTGAACTTACTGTAGAATTCAATGAAGCTTTAAAAATATTACCCAGAACAGTTAGAAGGAGCATTAAAGATCAAGGGCTCAAAGGATGCTAGACGAGAAAGAAGCCATGCATATTTAGGATTAACATAAAAGTCTTCATTAGGCTAAAGATCACAAAAAAGGGATACATAAAAAATGCTATAAAATTATTTGGTTCAATAAAAGTAATTATCAGGTATGCAAGAAAATTATTTTTAAAAAAATATATATTTACAAAAATCTTTAAAAATTATCAGGTGGGCAAGAAAATTATTTATCAATTAAAATAATTATTTAGAAATATTTAAAAATTATCAGGCATGCAAGAAAATTATTTAAAAATTTAAAAATACTTAAAAATTATCAGGTATGTAAGAAAATTATGTAAAACTTAAAAAATATTTCCAAATTATCAGGTATGCAAGAAAATTATTTAAAACTTTAAAATTATTTAAAACTTTAAAATTATTTCAAAATTATCAGGTATGCAAGAAATTTATTTAAAAAATTAAAAATATTTAAAAATGATCAGGTATGCAAGAAAATTATTTATTTTTTTAAAAAATATTAAAAAATTATCAGGCATGCAAGGAAATTATTTAAAACTTAAAAAATATTTCAAAATTATCAGGTATGCAAGAAAATTATTTAAAACTTTAAAATTATTTCAAAATTATTTAAAAAATTAAAAATATTTAAAAATGATCAAGTATGCAAGAAAATTGTTTAAAAATTTACACTTTTGTGACAAATATGCAGATTTTCAGCCCTACTGACACTACCTTTGAGAGACCAAGAGTTAGAGGGGCATTTCACCTTGTTTATGTGGTACCATCCGCGAAGCATGAAGGTTCTATCGAGGTTTGGGCCTCCATCTTAGTAATGGGAGATGTTTTTATGCCAGTGAAGAATAAACTCTACAACTTATACCACCATGCTGTTACAAGTTTTATAGCTATCTATCTAGAAATTGCATCCCGCAACACGAAGAAATGAAGTTATATTTCAGAAGGACAATGTCCCATGCCATAGATCCAACCACTCCAAAAATTAGTTTGTAGAAATTAGGATTATTCCTATGCAGTAGCGACCACAACCTAGACTTAAATCCAATAAAACCCTTGTAAGGATTAGTGGACTTCAACAATAAGTTCCAAAAGTACAAATAAAACAGAACTGTATGAAAAAATCCCAAGCTGAAATTTGTGACAATTTGGTGAAATCGATGCAACCACGAATTATGGTCCTAATTCAAGCAAAAGAGATCCAAAAATGTATTAAAACAAATAAAAAGAAATATATACAAAATATTTTTACTGTATTCATTTACTACAAAGGTATACTTAGATTATAGGAATGATTCCATAGGGTGCTTCATACTTTTGGCCAAGGGGGTAATTGAATAGGAAAAACAACGGTAACTTAAAAATTTTGCATAAATTGATTTCTTTTGTTCTGCTTTTCGAGTCCAGTATATCTTTTAGAGCAGTACTGTGGCCAACTATCGGAACCTAGCATCGCCTTATCTTACTATTTTACTTGTTTTTTTCTAATAATTGCAGCATAAATGACATACTACGTCACTATACATTAAGAAAGTATACCAATGCAAGTCTAACTCCTTGTTTCTCTAATGTTTAGCATTGACTCGGTGTTAACCGAATCCAAGGATTTGATATGGTCCACAAATGACATAATTAAGCATTTCATATTAATTATTTCGGTGAACTAATTGTTTTAACCGCTAGTGGATGGTTGGTCATATTTACGGTGAATATTTCAAACCTGTCTGTGCTGGAGATTGAGTGGAGCTGAGCGTTTGTAGTACTCTTATTTATCATATATGTGAGTATTCTCTATGTTGCTGATAGGAGACTAAATGTCTTGTATTTCTTCCATTTCCATTTGCGAAAATGTGTACAAGTGCAGTTTTAGAAAATGGCCTTAGTATTTTTTTTTTTCATAATCGTTTGGTAAATAGTAAGTCGAAAGATGTGCTTAGCTTTTATAAGGTCCTTTGTTTTTCCAACCCCTTCAGGTATTTATATCACCCTCTTTTGCACCTTTATAATTCATGTAATGAACTTTAAAACAATGAACTGCTCATTACATCTTTATATTTGACAGCACTTACCTATTTATGCCGTAACCATGGCAATCCGCATTCGTTTTGTTTATGAAGTCATTATAGATGAGTTGTCACATCACACTGTTGTGTGTGTACAACTCAGTATCTGAGACCACCCTAAATAGGCAAAAGATGCGCCAGACTTTGACTGAGGAGAAACTTAGGCTCCGAGCTGAATGAAATCGGTCGGACTCATTATTGTGAGGTTTCTATTCGTGAAAGGTAGTGACGATACTATCCTAGCGGGATTGAAAATAAGATACAAAACGATTTTAACTCTATTTTGTATAGAGAATACGAAGAGAATTTTGAATCGTTCGTAAGAATAACAAGTCAAACCTTTTATGACAAAAAAAATCGAAGCGAATTACAAACCAGTTGGCTTAAAACAGTTTAGAATCTCAGGTTCATTATACGTGAGAGACGTTAACTAATACGTTAGCGTTAATGACGTTTATTTACCGATTTATAGTTTTCTTGAGGGAGATCGCGAACACAAAGGTTTCGGGAGTTGGCATGCGAGTTAGGAAATTCAGTTGGATTGCGGGCGAGAGCGAATGGAGGAGGACTTGCTCTTTCTGTGGATCCTTTGCGTCGTTTCGCTCCTTATATACATGGATCCCCATTGGGGAAATAACCTCGGACCGATCTCCCCCACGCGGGGGAGGCTGAACTTGTTCGCCCTGCTACTGCTCGTAAAGATACTGCTTACTCTGCCTGGCGTTTAGCCCGAGGTGTGTGATAAGGCGAATTCCTGGGTTGGCTGATGGCACTCCATGCGTTTGTGTAGACCCGTGTTTCCTGGGCGACACGTAGATTTAAAAGGAGCGATGGTTCCCATACAAGCAATGAGATATCTATCAATTTAATTTATTAATTATTCAATCTAAAGCCGCACTACACCAAACCTTATCTAATTAATTGGTACAGGTGTCTTAATCCGCCAAATTAAATCCCCTTCACTGCCAAAATCTCTGGACGTGTCCCGCGTGCCTCAACGCCTTTCAAGGCCGGATATCCACAACCACCCAGCTTCGCTCTAATCCCTCGAAATGGCTGAACTCTGCAATAATATAATCCTCGGGAGTGGTCCTTGAGGGATTTCCTTCCTTGCCCTCTCATACCCCCCCTACCCCACCTCCAAATCGCTACCCTCACGAGAGGCGGGTCCATAATTTGGTGGGTTGGTTCTACGAGTGGGCTTAGAAGGATAATTTTGAGTGCTTGTACTTTTTCTAACAATTCTTTTCTAGATATTTTGAAATATTGTATTGTTTACCGGTATTCTTATCTTTTCCTCTCATGTTTGTTCTCTGACAACCACCGTTGAATATAAGTGGCAGCTTCATTTTCCTCTACCAAGTTTAATCTTAAAGTTCTTTTAACGACCCCGCTGTTATTTGGCTTCAAGAGAACAAACCTAAAAAGATGCTTAAGTACTCGTTCTGTCCTCTTTTATTCTTTACTCGTTTTCTTTTTCCCCCAAGTTGTTTTTAAAAGCCCCGATCTCAGGTGTAAGACATTTTATTCTTGCGTTTCCCTTTACCACCCATGGTTAATCTGAGTTTGGCTAATCTCCAATAATTAGCGTCAATCAAATCATCGATACAGAGACCGAACATCTTCCCAGATTTTTCCCCCAAAATCCTTCAAAGTTATTGTTCATGAGAAACATTCGTGATTGCCTTTAATTTCTCAATCGATTGCCTCAGGGACAAGATATTCATCCCAAAGCCACTAAACTGGGTCAAGAAATAGCCCTTCATCCGGTCATTAAGAGGTTTTATCCGAGAGGAAAAAATAAACCTTTAACTGTTCTTGAATGGGTTCCATCAATGGAAAGAACTAGGTGTTTAACCATTATTTAATGTGTTCCATCCTAGTAGAAAGAAATAGGCTTCAAATCGTTTTTATTGGATTCCATGAGACTATAAAGAAATAAACTGCTAACATTTCTTTAATGGGCTCCATTCGAGTGGAAAGAAATAGGCCTTTAACTGTTATTTAATAGGTTCTACCCGAGTAAAAAGAAATAGGTTTTTAGCCGATCTATAATAGGTGACATTCGAGTAAAAAGAAATGGGCTTTTAACGGTTTTCAATGGGTTGCATTCAATTTGGAAGGGATAGACTTTTAACCGTTCTCAATGGGTTTCGCCCGGCTGGAAATAAATAGGCTTTTAACGCTATTTAATGGGTTCCATTTGAGTGGAAATATATAGATTTTTTCAGCGTTATTTAATGGTTTCCATTCGAGTGGAAGTAAATAGGTTTTTAACTGTTTTTAATTGGTCCATCCGAGATGAAATAAATATACTTTTAACCTTTCTTAACGGGTTCTATCCAAGTGGAATTAAATAGTTTTTAACCGTTTTAATGGGTACTTTTGAGTGTCAAGAAATAGGCTATTCACAGTTTTAATGGGTTTCATTCGAGTCGAAATAAATAGTCTTTTAAGATTTAACCTCTTTTAAATGGGTTTCATCCGAGTGGAAATAAATAAGATTTTTTAGCGTTATTTAATGGGTTCCATTTGAGTGGAAATAAATAAGCTTTTTAAGCGTTATTTAATGGGTTCCATTTGAGTGGAAATAAATACGCTTTTAATTGTTATTTTATGGTTTCTATTCCAGTTGAAGTAAATAGGTTTTAACCGTTTTTAATTGGTTCCGTCTGAGATGAAATAAAGAGACTTAACCGTTCCTAACGTGTTCTATCCGAGTGGAAATAAATAGGTTTTAACCGTTTTAATGGGTTACTTTTGAGTGTCAAGAAATAGGCTATTCACACTTTTAATGGGTTTCATTTGAGTCGAAATAAATAGTCTTATAACCATTTTTAATGGGTTTCATCCGAGTGGAAAGGAAGCCTCCAGTTTCAGCCAAGTTAAGGGGCATCGCGCGTAGACGCCAGTGAAGCTCCAATTCGTGTTGACTCCTGGTCTCTCCATACATATACTGTAATGACCCATGGTTCGAATCACGCGTTAAAATCTAAGTTCCCACTGAAATTGGTGTTATACAGTGAGTCTTAATAACAAAACCCATACGGTAAATAGAGGGTTTCAGTTTCCTTGGAACAATTTGGAACTCCAAAAGAGGTAAACTCCCAGACTTAATTCTCCGTTCCCTCTCCACTGCCTCCCTCGTCGGCTTCTCTAAGGCATTTAAGATCGCCTCCAGAAACATCGGCTACATCAGAAGCAGGCGTAACCCGGCGGACGTCCCGTCTCGGTACTTTTCAAGAAGTATCCTTTAGGCTGTGTGTGGGCGTCCCCCCTCTGGGGGCTACTTAAGTTCCCACACTCCCCGAGACGGGACAGACGTTTAACAGCCTTCTGCCGGGTCACTCCTGCCTGCTCATTTTTTCCTTTGCATTCTTCCCTGCCGGCGCCCTTCGGCTTCCGGGAATGAGCATACGGTCAGCCGGCAGTAGGCTTCGGCTAGTCCCGCCGACCTCTGAACCTTCTTCAGCTGAAATTACGATTCAAGATACTCAAGACTCTGGAACGTGTACTGGGGAAGGCGTCCTCAGCGCTGGCACATAGGAGTCGTCTACGCGCTACATTCTCCCCGACCGTTCCCAGAGCCTCACCGCTTCCCCGGTGAAGGAGACGACAGGCAGCCGCCACGACAAGGGTCCGTCGCCACCGCCTGTACAGGCCCTTCGTCGTCTTGACCTTGGGCCCTTCTCCTACGCGCTCGATCCCGAGACCCCTAGGTCGCCTAGCAGACCGCCGCCAGCCTACGAGAACGCCACCGAAGATACTACAAGAGCTCAGCCGGTCGATCTTGAGTCTTACGCCCACATTAGGTGGGATCAATGAGGGTCGCACACTCGTGATCACGCGGAAAAACTCTAGCGCCTTCCCTTCCAAGCACTCACCAAATACATTCACCCAATATCCCTTATTGTCCGGGTACTTAAGCTTACAATAACGCTCGAATTCCCCGAAGAATTCATCCATACTCTTCCCACCATGCAACCTAAACTTATCAATCTTTGGCAATTCCCTTATCAAAATACCTTTCCCCACATTCACTTCACTCTCACTTGAGCTGCTCTCATTCTCACTCATGCCAATCATACATTCACTCTCTTCTTCATCTGAGTACAACGAGTCCACACTCTTCCCTCTCACCTTTCCTTTTGACCCAGTCTTCCCTCCTCTCTTGCGTTCCACTCTCTTCCATTATCCGTCCTTCCTATCACTCACAATCATCCTGTGCACTCTAGACTCGCACACACTCCCATTGATCCCATTAGTCTTATCCCCTTCGGTCGGAGCAGGGGTCAGGGTCGAGGGTCCTTGGACCAGTCCTTATCCCTTCATCATGTCATAGAGGTCCTGCATCCTTCTCTCAACCTCATTTTGCCTCTCATCCATCTTCACCTTCATCCGATCAATCTTTTCATTCATACCCACTATATCACCTTTCAGTCCCTCAATCACTGTCCTTAACATTGTACATTCCTCCTCTTTCTTTCTCGACTTAAGCTTCAGTCGCACGACCTTGTCATGGAGACCCTGCTCCACAGAAGCCATCCTCCCAGGTTAGTACGAAAGGACAGATGAAGGGAAAAACAATCAAACTACTCGTGCAGCCTAACCCCTTTACTACGTCCAATCCGATGACGGACTGCAATCCAATCCTGTCACACTCCCGATTTCGAGATCTCATGTCTCTATTCTGGCGCCAAATGTAGCGGGTCCCGAATCTACACTCTAGCCCCAATCTATCCAACCCGCTTCCTACACTAAGTCGGACATGCGAAATCGAGGGAGAAATGAAACGGATTGTATATAGTCCTTTATTTACAAAGGTATTGCTAAATATATTCACAATCTTGGTATATATATATATATATATATATATATATATATATATATATATATATATATATATATATATATATATATATATAAAACAATCCTAATACCAAACGAAAATATTTTCAAAAATACAAACAAACAACCAAAACAAGAGAGGCCTTTTATTTTACGTGGTACCACGCTTTTTGGGGTTTTGGTTTTAGGGACCCCCGGGGAAAGGTCTTGCCGGTTGCCACTCGTGTGGACAAAATGTCGTTGCGCGCGTTTAAGGGCCAGGCGCCTCCGAGCTCGATATAATATAAAGCGATCCGGTTGCGTCTTGAGGCTATTTAAAGGCCTCCGTCCAACGAACTGATATTAAAGAACGTATCAAATTCGATTTAAATTACTGCAAAATATTTTAACAAAATATTAGAGTGACTTCTGGACAGAGAAAATGTTTTTTAAAATAGAACAAGGAATCCAGAATGTATATATATATATATATATATATATATATATATATATATATATATATATATATATATATATATATATATATAACCATCTCCCCATTCTCACACGCATTCGTACAGAGGAAGGAAGAAGTACGCTAGAAAGAGGGTGGGAGAATGAGTCTACAAACACTCTCACATTCGATCCACCACAACCTTAAAAGTCAGTCATTTTTATCATTTCTATTTTAAAACATTGACCGAGCTGCCTTCAACGACACGCGAGGCTACATTATTCCATATCTAAGACGATATTCCTGGTGGCCACTTGTTTGTTTTTTTTAACTCAAATGGAAATTCATAATGTATAATGTATTAGTGAAATAGTTACAGTTTACTATTTTAAAGACCCGTGAGTTAATAGCATAGAAGATGCTTTGAACTCGCTTTTCATCTTTCTAGGATATATATATATATATATATATATATATATATATATATATATATATATATATATATATATAAGAGAGAAAGAAAGGGAAACTTGACGGAAATGAGCGATGAGACAAGAAACAAGAGTTTATTTAAAGGTAAGACAAAGGGACATTGGAAGAACACTGGGATGAAATAGAACAAAGGGCGGCACAATGGAGGCAATCCTTTACCGAGATGACAGAAATAACGCCAGGGGAAAAAGTTTGAAATTCCTGCACGGGACTCGAGCCAGGGTCTGCTGATTGCCGGTCAGACGATCTACCATTAAGCTACCAGGCACAGTGAATCACTTCCACCCAAAGCGTTACCCTATCAAACACAGTATCTACCTTGGCTAGATATGGTATTATAATCCTTGGTGGTTCCTAGCCAGGTAGATACTGTGTTTGATAGGGTAACGCTTTGGGTGGAAGTGATTCACTGTGCCTGGTAGCTTAATGGTAGATCGTCTAACCGGCAATCAGCAGCCAGGGTTCGAGTCCCGTCCAGGAATTTCAAACTTTTTCCCCTGGCGTTATTTCTGTCATCTCGGTAAAGGATTGCCTCCATTGTGCCGCCCTTTGTTCTCTTTCATCCCAGTGTTCTTCCAATGTCCCTTTGTCTTACCTTTAAATAAACTCCTGTTTCTTGTCTCATCGCTCATTTCCGTCAAATTTCTCTTTCTTTTCTACTGTATTGTTATATGGTCTGCAATACACAGTCTCTGCATCTTTCTTTGTCTACAAAAAGCTATTTGAAAGGCATAAATTAAATATGGCAACACATATATATATATATATATATATATATATATATATGTGTGTGTGTGTGTGTGTGAAAAGTGATAATGATAAACCACAATATTTGAATTAATTTATTTATAACAACATAACTAGTTCCGCCTTATTAATGCCATTTTCAACTGTGAAATGAAATGTAAGGCAGGCGACTCACGTATATAAAGGCGAACAAAAGACTAAACAAACAGGAAAACATAAATATTTTGCGTGGATCCGGGGTTAAGTTATTAATCCCCGTGAAAAGATTGTTCCGGCGGCGTTTTATAAATAAGATTGGCAACCTTATTCGAGATATTTTTGTTGAATTTATATTGACCTTCAGATAAAGTGAAATTATTGACCTTGTTAATGATGATATATTCTGCAATTCTTCTCTCAATATAATTGTTTGATTTCTAAATAATTTTGGCTTGGTTGAAATCAATTCTATGGTCATAATTTTTCACGTGCGTAAAGAGACTTGAAGAAATTGCACCACTTCTTATATCTGCTTGGTGTTCTTTTATCCTTTTATTAAAAAGACCAGACTCTTCGATGTATGACAAATTGCAATTTTGGCAGGGGATTAGGTATACGCTAGCGTCTTTGTTGGTGGGACGCAGTTTAGTTAAGGATATTTGTATGGTATTTGAATATTTAAATATAATATTTGTCATTTCTGTTCGCATACGATTTCAAGGGGGCTAAGGCTGGAGCATATGGGAAACTAATTTATTTTTTTAAATTCGTCCTTTTGCGGGGTGGAAATAGAATAGAAGTTTTTTCGTGCTTTTGAATGGCATCTGTTTATGAAATAAATTGGGTATTTTAGTTCGATGAAGAGGCAGATAAAGTAGTTGATTACATCATGAAGGAAGATTGGGTCACATCATAAAGGAAGATATCTTAACAGATTTGTCCTGTATTGAGAAGAAATGTATGTAACCATTTCAATTTTAGGTTTTCGATGGAGTGAACACTATCTGATTATTTAAAAGGTGGATTTTTACGTCCAGAAACTGTAAGGAATTGTTCTGTTCCCATTCTACTTTGAATTTTATCGATGGGTATAACGAATTCAGGTTGTGGAAAAATTTATTGAAATTGTTAAGGGATAAGGGCCATGCAGATAGGATGTCGTCTACATATCGAAACCAGATAAGAGGTTGGGAATGGATTCTAAGGAGGGACGTTTTATAGTTTTTTCATAAAAAGATTGCATAGGATAGGGGAAAGAGGGTTGCCCCTGGTTAGTCTATATTTATGGCGGAAAAACCTATCTTCAGCTGAAAACACATTATCAGTTACACATAAGCGCACTAATTTGATAATTTTGAGATAGATAAAGGTAGGTTAATATTTAGATTGGGAAGAAATCTCGATCAAATATCGAGCGTTTCATCGACCGGGACTTTGGTGAACAAGCTATGTACGTCAAAGCTTAACAGCTTTTTCCACTGAGGTCAATATATTTAATTTTGGAAATAAGGTCAGATGAGTGGATAATATGTGAATGAGAGATTCCACCCACCGCATTTGATAAAATTCCAGCAAGCCTTTTGGATAGCTTATACTTATGGGAGCCAATGCAAGAGACCATAGAATTGATTTCAACCAAGCCAAAATTATTTATAAATCAAACAATTATATTGAGAGAAGAATTGCAGAATATATCATCATTAACAAGGTCGATAATTTCACTTTATCTGAAGGACTATAAATACAACAAATATATCTCGAATAAGTTTGCCAATCTTATTTATAAACGGGGATTAGTAACTTATCCCCGGATCAACGCAAAATATTTATGTTTTCCAGTTTGTTTCCTCCGTTTTCATTTTGTTTAGTCTTTTGGTCGCCCTTATATACGTGAGTCGCTTGTCTTGCATTTTATTACAGAGTTGAAAATGGCATTAATAAGGCGGAACTAGTTATGTTGTTATAAATAAATTAGATTCAAATATTGTGGTTTATCATTATCACTTTTCACGCACACACACATATATCTATCTATATATATATATATATATATATATATATATATATATATATATATATATATATATATATATATATATATATTCATATATATTCCTACGGCTCTTCGCCCATCTATTTTTTTACAATGAACTATAACCAAGCTGTTAGGTAAGGGCGGGACTACAGAAATCGGTTAAGTAAGGGTAATAGTAAGAATTCCTTAATCTGCTAGCAAAGTCTCCTGGAGAAGATAAGGGCAGAGAACGACTGGGTTTTATGAAGTCGTCGATAAAATTTATGCAAACACATTCCAAAATATTACGTGAAACGCTATTGCTGCCATTTGGGATGGAACGAGCACTGTCTCACTTAATTACATGATCGAATGTGTACATATGTGCAAACAGGGCGTTTTGGGAGATACAATTACGTACATTGGTTAGATGTTAAACGCGTACATGAAAGTCTGACTGTCATAGCTATACTTTTAAGAAATCTATACTTTTTACGGAATAAACAATGCCTGATTTGGAAGGAGAGTTGTTTATTAGGACGGAATGCAAAGTGGAAGTTTATTTAAACACGACGTTGATATTTAAATGCCGAAGAAGACGTGGTACATATAATAAGTGTTGGTTGAAAGTGGGCAAAGGATATTTTTTAGAGTTAAAAGTATCTTGCTTTTTAATAGGGTGATAGAAAATATTGTTGGGGATAGACTAGAGCAATTTTATAACCAATGAGAGGAATAACAATGTTTTTGTCCTATTTTATAAATATTAGATATTTCTTCATGCATGAAATCAGGGGTGACGATCCTCAGGGCACGTAAAATAATCGAATTAGAAATATTACGTTTGACTTTGTTATGGTGATTGGAAGAAAAATGAATGAACAAATTTTAGTGGGTTGCTTTGCGATACACTTTATATTTTAAACCGTGAGGGGATCTATGAATTAGTACATCTAAAAACGGGAGGATGCAATCCTGTTCTTTCTCGAAGGTGAATTTTATTGACAACTTTAACATAAACTCCGGCTCGTCTCTTCGCCTTAAATCCAATCGTTATGTATTGAATCGAAATATTGAAACAAAAAATAATTACTTAATGTTTCCCAGTCCCGCTCAACTGGCTTCAAGTCAGATAAGCAAATCCTCAAGTCAGATAAGCAAATCTTACATCTCACTTTCCAACAAATGCCTCTGTTCTCATTCTCAGAAGAGAGAATGAGGGTGATTTTCCAAGCACTCTCTAACCATGTTCTATTTGATTTACGTCTGGACTCTGTGGTATCCACTCTATATAAGTGATCCTAATTTATCCCAGCCAATTTGGGTGTAGTTGGATCCGTATGGCATTGGGTATTGTGCTGCTGAAATATAACTTCATTTCTTGGTGTTGTGGGAGGATATTTCTAGATATATGGCTCTAAAACTTGTGACAACATGATGCTATAAATTGGAAAGTTCATTCTTCTCAGCCATAAACTATCTCACCTAACCCTGAAGAAGACATGCAGACACATACCATGATAGAACCACCTACATACTTCACAGTTGGTACCACACAACCAAGATGAATTGCCTATCCAACTCTTCGTCTCACAAAAGTAATCCCAGCAAATGCTGAAAATCTTCGAAATTGTTACCAAAAGGTTAAATTTAAATAATTTTCTTCCAAGATTCTTTAAATGGAATTACATAAATTGCATGTAAAACAACACTATAGTACCCTTTCTTACATATCTGATAACTACTTTCATCTGACTAGATAACTTTATACAATTCTTTATGTGTCCAATTTTTGTCATCTTTTGGCCACGAAGACGTTTTATTTTGTGCTGACCTTACATATCCAGGACTTATTTGTTGTATTACATTGTTGTAGCCTTTAATCTTTAATGCTCTTTCTAACTGTTCTGGGTGATTTCTTTTTAACTTGAAGCTTCATTAAACTGTCCAGCAAGTCTGAAATCTTTCTGAGTGTTTTTAGGTAAGACAAAATGATAGATGTCTCTGCGATGTGTTGAAAGACGTTTACTGACGTTTCTGCCCTTAAGGCAGATATCTTGGTTTCTTGATATTTATTTTATAGTGGTTTGGAAAACAGATCTTGAACATTTCTTTTTTTTTTAGTAGGATTTGAGCTCTCTGTGCTTCTGTAAGTTCTTTAGTTTTAGTTGTATTATTTTTGTAGAACGATTTTTAATACACAAGTAGTTATAAATTTAAGATGAAGCCTAAGAAATATTGGTTAAATTCTGATTTTAGAAAAGATACCATTTTATTAATTACACACTTTTAGTATAATACTAAGTAATTCAAACGAATTACCAAAATATTAAACATTTGAGCAAAATACAAATTATTATCATACATATTTATGAATAATATGATAAATTCTTAACAGTTTGATTAAATATGTTAAACATAAATTTATTGAAAGATGCTTCATACTTCTAACCAAGTGTGTGTAAGCAAATTATTTTTTTATGTTTTAATTGAAACGACAATAAAAAACATTTTAGCAGGAGTTATAATTTGATTCATTCATTATTTATTCATTTTCCTTTGTCCTTCCAAGAGAATATTATCATAATAATGATATCAAAATGAATTCAGTTTCAGGAAGGGGAAATATATGAACTAGCATTCTATTCATTCCTCCTCGCTTCCCCCATTCATTCCTCCTAACTTCCCCCATAAACTTCTCCATTACATCAATGACAAAAAAGGTAATTTTCCTCTGACACCTCTAGTAACGAGAATATAAGAGTTAATTCTCAAAGTGCCTAATCTGGATTTATACCCAGAGTGCGTGCCAACAACGGTGCGAGGAAAGCTGCCTGTCATCCACCTCATGACGAAATCCACATAAAGATCCTTCCATCGATCCTTTAACTTTATTAAAACGTACTAGTTGTGGAACCCAGTCGAAAGCTTCAATAAATGCAAATAAAAAAATACCATAATTCTCATCTCTATCGACAGCATCGTACGCCTTTCTCTATCTTTCTGTACCTCTCTCTCTACCTACTTCACTACCTCTCTCTCTCTCACACACAAACATACTCTCTTTAGTCAAACACGATTTTCACTTAGTAAAGACTTGCGGAAATTCCTTAATCAACTATGTTTATCTAAGTGATCACAAATATATTTCGCTAATATAGATTCCCTTATTTTGCCCCACCACTGATATCAAACTCACTTGTCGATAACACGAAAAAATAGAATTAACATAAAAAAGCTCCATCCTTTCACATCTACCAATTACTACACTCCTGGGGCTAATGGGGAAAGGTAGCAGGTAGCGGTGAAGACGAAGAAGGCCAGGAAGGGTGACGTTCAACCAATGCGAGAAAAGTTTACCAGGAAAAGCCAGGATTCCTGATTTGAAGGATATATGTAGGTCTCTTAAAGGGATGTATCTAGTGAAAAGGATAGGTAGCTTTGATAAAGGATAAAGGAGGAAGGTTGGAGGGAAAATTCATCATCAATGATGCACCGATGCAATTTAGTTAAAAAAAACAAATAATTATGATGATAAGTAATTGTTGAAAAGTGAAGCCGAGATGGCTTGATGGGGGTGAACAGGAGAGGATTTTCTTGGAAATGGCGTTACTGAAACCATTTGAGGATCGGTTGTAAGAGAATTGTATTCTACGTATAATCACTGAAAACAGTCTGGCGTTGGTTCCTTCTCTTTCCTATCATAGTAGACTCAGCCGTCCATCGTCTACGAAGGGAGCAATATCATGGCTGAAGAAGTCAATCTTCACTAAAGGAAGATAGAAGTGGGAAATAAGAATAACAAAGGGTGCGCAGAAAGAAAACAGAGATGGTGGAAAAGATAATAAATAAAAAGGCCAGCGCAACAAATATCAAAGATTGGGGTACGTATTCATGGGGAACGTGAACCTGCAAAGGGGTGATATAGAAAAATAGATAAAAAGAAAGATATATAAGAAAGCTTTATGAGGTTAGGTTAGCAGAGTTATGAGGACGTCTGATTCCTTATATATATATATATATATATATATATATATATATATATATATATATATATATATATATATATATTTATATGCTTATACTCCTACAAAGGAAAAGTGAAAAACGATTCCGAGCGTTTTCGTCTTTATTCCCTGAAGATGACCTAACATGGTTGAAAGACTTCTAGGAATAAAGAATGTCATTCGCGGATGTTTTTTCTCGCCTCGAAGACCACGTTAAAAAACTTGTAAGAAATATTAAGAAAATAATAGTCAAAATTAATAACGCTGCCACAGCTGTGGACTTCAATAGAACCTGCATATATATATCAAGGCTGAGAACTAAAATAAATATCGATTCGAGTTTCGATTTGAGTTTGGCATTTTTAAAAATATCAATTCGGATTTCGATTCGAATTCTCTATTTTTTTTTTAGATTCAAATTTTTCTGCTTTTCGATTTTTTGATATGGATTTGGATTCGAATTCGATTCGAGTTCGAGTTCAGCCTACATTTCAAATACTTAAATCTATTATTGCAGAGTTCTATATGTTTTTTTCTCGTAAAACAATTTATAACAAAGTAACTTATATAACTTTTCCCCCTCTTATTACACATTTTTTTATAGTTAAGGTAATTTTCGTTATTTACTGTGTTATTTCTTGTTTACTATAGCTCTCCATATGAACCCGAAGCCCAAATTCACTGTGTACTTTTCTATTGAAATTAATTGGTAAAATATTCGCAAAGTCCCAATGCACGGGAACCGTATGTAAGGATGAAAAAACTGCAGTCAAATGGAAGTTTTTAATGGGATAATACATTTTTTTCTCTATTGAAATATTATGCAATAAAAATACACAACCCACAAGAATTTTTAAACATTGTACATTAAAACACTGTGCAACAATTTAAGCTCTTTTAAAAACAAACTTGACAGTCATATGGGCCACCTTCGTTACCAATTGGGAAACCGAACTTGAAAGAACACCAGAACTTATTATGGCTGGCATTCGGCTGCATTACGAACTCTTCAGAATTAGTTCACAACTCTTTCAAAACCATTTATCAACCATCACAAAAAGGTTAAGATATGTAATAAAAAAGAGAGTGGGTGGACTGGATAATAAAATAAAACATTTTGATATTCTTTGATAACAATCCATATAATCAAGGTACCAAAAAACACCCTGGAATAATTTCGAAATTTTGAAGATTGTTGTCTACAGCAAATTCCATCTTCTGCTTATTAGTTGCTGGATGCTTCTGCATTTCTTTATTAGACTGCTAATCAGATTCTCAATTACATAAGTAATACAAAGTTTATTTGATCTCCAAAGCTTAATATAATTATAAATGATCAAACTAGTAGAGGTCATAAAGCATGGATGGGCGATAAATTTAAGCAGCAGGCTACATTGAAGCTTTGCGGGCCGCACTTAAACAGATGATTGAAGCGTTGCGGGCCGCACTTAAACAGATGATTGATGCTTTGCGGGCCGCACTTAAACAGATGATTGAAGCGTTGCGGGCCGCACTTAAACAGATGATTGAAGCTTTGCGGGCCGCACTTAAACAGATGATTGAAGCTTTGCGGGCCGCACTTAAACAGATGATTGATGCTTTGCGGGCCGCACTTAAACAGATGATTGAAGCGTTGCGGGCCGCACTTAAACAGATGATTGAAGCGTTGCGGGCCGCACTTAAACAGATGATTGAAGCTTTGCGGGCCGCACTTAAACAGATGATTGAAGCGTTGCGGGCCGCACTTAAACAGATGCAAATTTTGAATACATATAAGTTATTCGCAATTACCTTTGTGCATTTGTTTGCATAGACTACATAGTCACATATATAGATACACATTAATAACTAAGGGTAATTTTTGACATAGTTTTGCCACCACTTTTAAATTGTTTTCAGAATTTATCAGAGTGGAGACCTACAGCTTAACGTAGAATCCGAACCAGGATTTACAATTCTACATTATTTGATCACAACTCAAGGCCCAGGCGTCTCTCATCAAAGTATTGATCATAGCTAAAGTAGCTTAACTTCCTCGAACGAAAGAGAAAGTGTAGATAAGGGTAATGTGAATAAGAAGTGTTTATAAAGTATCCTATTTTGTTAAGAACATTTTATCTACGAATTAAATATATTTGAAAATGATTAAATTTAGAATCTCGGACTTCCATAAAAAATAATATGACGGATTGGAACGTTTTGTGGCATAAACAAGTCCATCAAAGTCAGGAATCACTCAGAGATAAAGATTATTAATATTGCACACAAATATGACAGAATTTGGAAAAATTTTCAATAATTAATTTTTAATATTTTGTCGAATTCTTAAATGAAACGCGGGCCACATGAAAAGCCTTCGCTGGCCACATAAAAAGCCTTCGCGGGCCGCATGAAAAGCCTTCGCGGGCCACATGAAAAGCCTTTGCGGGCCACATGAAAAGCCTTCGCGGGCCGCAGTTTCCCCACCTATGTCATAAAGCGTAGAAAGTCTAATTGGCTCTAACATTCATAGAGTGGTTATTTACCTAAAAGTAAGAAGCGATAACCAACGAGGGAAGCCAGAAGTTGGTGATGAGAGGATCTCAAAGTGGTAAAATTAGGAGAGGTAAAAATGTATGAAAGTTTGAGTGTTCGATCAGTCTAAAGAGGAGACTACTCGGAGCGACGTTGAAGGGCAATTCTCCGGAATTTGCCCAACCTCCTGGCAGATATTCATAATGGGCTGGGGCCGAGAACGGGGGGGGGGGGGGAACAATCTTTAAGATGATAGCTGCAGCATGGTTATGCATCAACGTTTATTCTGAAAGTTTAGCATGTTTGGGAGAGTTGTGCGCCACAACCAGTCTCTAGTGTTTTAATTAGACTTCTCTTGAAGTATCTTCCACACATTTCACTTCCCCTAACTTCACCAATCAGTACACTCCTATGAAATTGGAACTTACCAAAACGTCGACTTTCCCTAACTACACCACTTAGCACACACTACAGCTCTCCTAATAAATTCATGCCCTCGTTAGTTGCTACTTCTTTGAAAATAATAAAATTGGTCCTGGCAAAATGCGACAAAAATACACACAAAATATAGTCAGCACCGCCTTCTTTTTACATCGTCGCCAGAAAGGAAATTGCATGTATTCCTTGGGAAAGTGTGAAATGCGAAAGTGGCGCCGACTCTACTTTTCCTATATTTTCATCTTTAACTACATTACATTTTTATAAACTTCTCTTCATTTTTATTGCCATCTTTTCTCGGTTTTCGTTTTATAAAGTACATAACCTAGAGGTCACGGCCATTTAAGTGACCATGAATTAAAGAGTTAACCAATTATCCCGTATATTTACGGTCAGGGAGGAGTCAATAAAAATAATAACCCGTAAATTTACGTTACATCTCAATTTAGTTCCTTTTTTTTTTCAAAACAAAACCTTGTATTTACGTTTTCCCTTTGCTGAATGGCTGTTTAACATACATCGGAGCTGGCGTGGTTTCTTGACTTTAAGGAGCAATGGAAGTGCATAATATAGGGGACCGCTTCATAATAACGTTGTAATTATCCGCGTACATTAGCGTACTTGCATTGAAATGGAAAGACAGAAAAGATGTACATATTTTTCCATAAAATTGATGAATTTTGACCTTTTGGGGGGGCATCTTTCAGGATAATTAGTCCGTTAATGGCTTAAGAGTCTTATGAATTCCATTTCATCGCAATATGCTAATCCAGTACTAATGGCTGATAATGACACGGTACGATTTAATCCGAAATGTAATTGTTTCGTTGTAAACTCAAAACCAAATCCTTCATTATACATTTTCTTCGACCTACATACCAATATAAAGAAACGTCTCAAATCCATGATTCCATGGATTTTAGGCGGTCAAGGTAACAGCCAAAAGAACACTGTCCCAAATTGTCCTTAATGTCACGCGGCATATATTTCCACGAAGCACGAAAAAGCAATAAACCTCCAAGGTGAAGCGAACTAGTGTTTGATCTAGCTTAGCGGCGGAAGGGACGTGATCTTCTAGTGATCACACTAGATCTGATGAAAGGTACAAAATTCAGGGTTCCACAATCAACCCCAGTCATTTCTATTATCGATTTAATTAACGTAAAGGATAATAATTTTTTATGGAAACCAGGATTTTTTTAAGCTTCGAAGTTGAAAGAAATTCTTGTAATTCTATTCTTACGTCGTTTTGGAATGGCGAAACGGGAAGGTCTTTGAGTCTGATGAGCTGCAGTGTTAATGTGTTTATGTTAAATGGGACGACATAGAATGTATGTTTATTGGTTCCATACACTGATATCGTCCTAGTTCTCCCCTTGGGAGCCAATCATATTCACATTTGCATCGACTTGCGTTTTCTACATTAAAGCGCTCATTAACCTTCTAATTCTTATCCATAATGATCACACAATAAATCAAAATATATCTATAATGAATCGCGTATTACTTTTATGTGTCTCTTCTATATCACACTTTCTAACACGGTAGATAGATCCAATCTGTCTCGCGACGGGTTTGTGCATACGGACTTGTGAACTATTTGACTTCTTGGAGGACTATGCTTTATTATTGGTGTTTTTTTGTGTTTTTATGTTTTAAGTCACGTGCAGGTGACTTTATAAGTTACTATGTCGGTCGGTCGGATGGTAACCATTTTAGCAAAGACATCGTAACTATTCGACCGATTGTAACGAAATTTGAAACCCTTATGTTGTTTTACATTCTCTTTTCAAGGTCTCCCCAAGTTAGCCCGGGAATTATTTTGTTTTGGCAATAACATCATAACTATCCAGCCGATTCTAACAAAATTTGAAACCCTTCTGTTGTTTTACATCCTCTTTCGAATGATATAATTCCCACTGTCTCTCCAATGTTAGTCCGGGAATTATTAAAATAAAACTAACTATGGGTCGGATGGCCCCAATTCTGCAAAGTTTTGATGGTTATAGGTCAGAATAATTGAAAGCACGCGACTTAAGTCTGTTGACCTTGTTTTGATTTGGTTTTGTTCGTTTTTAGTTGGCTTTTTATCTAGTCTAGCGTTAGGCTATAATTACGGCGACCTATGCCCTTGTAAGGAGGCGCCAGATGAGTGAAAAAAGGGTTTCCAGTCCATAATATTAAATCCATTTTGTCGTCACTTTACACGGGATCGTTTTCACCCACCAGCGGGGGCACTTGTAGGTCGTGTGAAGATGTTACTCATTGCCATACTCTACTCGCCGAAGGAGAAATGGACGAAGGGGTGCGGCAAACACCGTCACAGGTGTCCCACCCATTGTTGCAATATCTCTACATATCAGACGGAAAAGAGAGAGAGAGAGAGAGAGAGAGAGAGAGAGAGAGAGAGAGAGAGAGAGAGAGAGAGAGAGAGAGAGAGAGAGAGAGAGAGAGAGAGAGAGAGAGAGAGAGAGAGAGAGAGAGTGTGTAAGGTGGGGAAACGGGGTTGGAAAGGAAGGCGAGGAAATAGGGTTGGAAAGAAGGGGCGGGGAAACGGGGTTGGAAAGGAAGCCTGGGAAATGGGGTGGTAAAGAAATGCCGGGAAACGGGGTTGGAAACGAAGGCGGGGAAACGGGGTTGAAAAGGAAGGTGGGGAAACGGGGTTGGAAGGGAAGGTTGAGAAACGGGGTTGGAAAGGAAGGCGGAGAAACGGGGTGGGAAAAGGAAGCGGGGAAACGGGGTTGGAAAGGAAGGCGGGGAAATGAGGTTGGAAAGGATAGTTGGTAAACGGGGTGGTAAAGGAAGGCCGGGAAACGGGGCTGAAAAAGAAGCCTGGGAAATGGGGTGGAAAGGAAAGCGGGGAAACGGGGTTGGGTAGGATGGTTGGGAAACGGGGTGGTAAAGGAAGGCCGGGAAACAGGGTTGGAAAGGATCGTTGGTAAACGGGGTTGGAAAGGAAGGTGGGGAAACGGGATTGGAAATGAAGGCGGGGAAACGGGGTTGGAAAGGATTGTTGAGAAAGGGGGTTGGAAAGGAAGGTAACGGAAACGGGGTTGGAAGGGAAAGTTGAGAAACTGGGTTGGAAAGGAAGGCGGGGAAACGGGGTTGGAAAGGAAGGTAAGGAAACGGGGTTGGAAGAGAAGGTTGAGAAACGGGGTTGAAAAGGAAGGTAGGGAAACGGCGTTGGAAAAGAAAGGGAAAAACGGAGATGGAAAGGATGGTTGGTAAACAGGGTGGTAAAGGAAGGCTGGGAAACAGGGTTGGAAAGGATCTTTGGTAAACGGGGTGGTAAAGGAAGGCCAGGAAACGGGGTTAGAAAGCAAGGCGTGGAAACGGGGTTGGAAAGCAAAGCGGGGAAACGGGGTTGGAAAGAAAAGCGGAGAAAAAGGGTTGGAAAGGAAGGCGGGCAAACGGGGTTGTAAAGAAAAGCGGGGAAACGGGGTTGGAAAGGAAGGCGGGAAAACGGGGTTGTAAAGGAAAGCAGGGAAACGGGGTTAGAAAGCAAGGCGGGGAAATGGGGTTGGAAAGGAAGCCGGGGAAACGGGGTTGGTAAGGGAAGCGGGGAAACGGGGTTGGAAAAGAAGGCGGGGAAAAGGGGTTGGAAAGGAAGGTGGGGAAACGGGGTTGCAAAGGAAAGCGGGGAAACGGGGTTGGAAAGGAAAGCGAGGAAACGAGGTTGGAAAGGAAGGCGGGGAAACAGGGTTGGAAAGGAATGCCGGGAAAGGGGGTTGGAAAGGAAGGTAACGGAAACGGGGTTGGAAAGGAAAGCGGGGAAACGAGGTTGGAAAGGAAGGCGGGGAAACGGGGTTGGAAAGAAAAGCGGGGAAACGGGGTTGGGAAAGAAGGCGGGGAAACGGGGTTGGAAAGCAAGGTGGGGAAACGGGGTTGGAAAGGAAAGCGGGGAAACGGGGTTGGAAAGGAAGGCGGGCAAACGGGGTTGTAAAGAAAAGCGGGGAAACGGGGTTGGAAAGGAAGGCGGGAAAACGGGGTTGTAAAGGAAAGCAGGGAAACGGGGTTAGAAAGCAAGGCGGGGAAACGGGGTTGGAAAGCAAAGCGGGGAAACGGGTTTGGAAAGGAAAGCGGGGAAAAAGGGTTGGAAAGGAAGGCTGGGAAACGGGGTTGGAAAGCAAGCCTGAAAAATGGTGTTGAAAAGGAAGGTGGGGAAACGGGGTGGGAAAGGAAAGCAGGGAAACGGAGTTGAAAAGAAATGCCGGGAAAGGGGGTTGGAAAGGAAGGTAACGGAAACGGGGTTGGAAAGGAAAGTTGAGAAACGGGGTTGGAAAGGAAAGCGGGGAAACGGGGTTGGGTAGGATGGTGGGGAAACGGGGTGGTAAAGGAAGGCCGGGAAACAGGGTTGGAAAGGATCGTTGGTAAACGGGGTTGGAAAGGAAGGTGAGGAAACGGGGTTGGAAATGAAGGCGGGGAAACGGGGTTGGAAAGGAAGGTAAGGAAACGGGGTTAGAAGAGAAGGTTGAGAAACGGGGTTGAAAAGGAAGGTAGGGAAACGGCGTTGGAAAAGAAAGGGAAAAACGGAGATGGAAAGGATGGTTGGTAAACGGGGTGGTAAAGGAAGGCCGGGAAACAGGGTTGGAAAGGATCGTTGGTAAACGGGGTGGTAAAGGAAGGCAGGGAAACGGGGTTAGAAAGCAAGGCGGGGAAACGGGGTTGGAAAGCAAAGCGGGGAAACGGGGTTAGAAAGAAAAGCGGGGAAAAAGGGTTGGAAAGGAAGGCTGGAAAAAGGGGTTGGAAAGCAAGCCTGGGAAACGGTGTTGAAAAGGAAGGTGGGGAAACGGGGTGGGAAACGAAAGCAGGGAAACGGGGTTGGAAAGGAAGGTAACGGAAAGGGGGTTGGAAAGGAAGGTAACGGAAACGGGGTTGGAAGGGAAAGTTGAGAAACGGGGTTTGAAAGGAAAGCGGGGAAACAGGGTTGGAAAGGAAGGCGGGAAAACGGGGTTGGAAAGAAAGGCGGGGAAATGGGGTTGGAAAGGAAAGCAGGGAAACGGGGTTGGAAAAGAAGGGGGGAAACGGGGTTGGAAAGGAAACGGGGTTGAAAAGGAAGGCGGGAAAACGGGGTTGGAAAGGAAGGCGGGGAAACGGGGTTGGAAAAGAAGGCGGGGAAAAGGGGTTGGAAAGGAAGGTGGGGAAACGGGGTTGCAAAGGAAAGCGGGGAAACGGGGTTGGAAAGGAAAGCGGGGAAACGAGGTTCGAAAGGAAGACGGGGAAACGGGGTTGGAAAGGAATGCCGGGAAAGGGGGTTGGAAAGGAAGGTAACGGAAACGGGGTTGGAAAGGAAAGTGGGGAAACCGAGTTAAAAAGGAATGCCGGGAAAGGGGGTTGGAAAGGAAGGTAACGAAAACGGGGTTGGAAGGGAAAGTTGAGAAACGGGGATGGAAAGGAAAGCGGGGAAACGGGGTTGGGTAGGATGGTGGGGAAACGGGGTGGTAAAGGAAGGCCGGGAAACAGGGTTGGAAAGGATCGTTGGTAAACGGGGTGGTAAAGGAAGGCCGGGAAACGGGGTTAGAAAGCAAGGCGTGGAAACGGGGTTGGAAAGCAAAGCGGGGAAATGGGGTTGGAAAGAAAAGCGGGGGAAAAGGGTTGGAAAGGAAGGCGGGAAAACGGGGTTGGAAAGCAAGCCTGGGAAACGGTGTTGAAAAGGAAGGTGGGGAAACGGGGTGGGAAAGGAAAGCAGGGAAACGGGGTTGAAAAGGAATGCCAGGAAAGGGGGTTGGAAAGGAAGGTAACGGAAACGGGGTTGGAAGGGAAAGTTGAGAAACGGGGTTTGAAAGGAAAGCGGGGAAACAGGGTTGGAAAGGAAGGCGGGAAAACGGGGTTGGAAAGAAAGGCGGGGAAATGGGGTTGGAAAGGAAAGCGGGGAAACGGGGTTGGAAAAGAAGGCGGGGAAACGGGGTTGAAAAGGAAGGCGGGAAAACGGGGTTGGAAAGGAAGGCGGGGAAACGGGGTTGGAAAGGAAGGCGGGTGAAACGGGGTTGGAAAAGGCAGGGAAAAGGGGTTGGAAAGGAAGGCGGGGAAACGGGGTTGGAAAGGAAGGTGGGGAAACGGTGTTGGGAAGGAAGGCGGGGAAACGGGGTTGGAAAGGAAGGCGGGGAAACGGGGTTGGAAAGGAAAGCTGGGAAACGGGGTTGGAAAGGAAGCCGGGGAAACGGGGTTGGAAAGGAAGGCGGGGAAACGGGGTTGAAAAGAAAGGCGGGGAAACGGGGTTGGAAAGGATGCGTGGAAACGGGGTTGTGAAGGAAGGCGGGGAAACGGGGTTGGAAAGGAAGGCGGGTAAACGGGTTTGGAAAGGAAGGCGAGGAAACGGGGTTGGAAAGGAAGGTGGGGAAACGGGGTTGGAAAGGAAGGGTGGGAAACGGGGTTGGAAAGGATGGCGGGGAAACGGTGTTGGAAAGGAAGGCGGGGAAACGGGGTTGGAAAGGATGGCGGGGAAACGGGGTTGGAAAGGAAGGCGGGGAAACGGTGTTGGAAAGGAAGGTGGGGAAACGGTGTTGGAAAGGAAGGCGGGGAAACGGGGTTGGAAAGGAAGGCGGGCAGCTGATCTGTTGATATATGGTAACACTGACGGGGGGGAAGGGTCATCTGTGACGGTGCTTGCCGCACCCCATCGTCCATTGTACAACTCCATATCACCACTGCCTACACTGACGTTTTCCTTAGAAGCTTCTTATTGGTTTTCTACCTTCCCCTCGTCCACACCTACATCTGGGGGTGAATTATTTCACCAAGATTCATTCGGAACGTGCAAGTACCGCCTTTGGTAGCAAAGTGCCTCTGGACTGTAATTAATTCCCAGCCGTAAAACGGTATCGGATTCCCGTTCAGGAAGACGCGCAAGAAACCGCCATCGTGAGTTAGGTCCCTCGAGAGTACACTCCAGACAACAGTTAATCATACTTTAGCACTAATCCCTTGGATTATGGTCTTATCGTTTTATAGTACTCCATTATTTCTGGTCTTCCTCTCCCTTGTTTCTCCAATTCGTTTAAGTGCAGTATTTTTAGGTCTCATGCAGCAAATTACAGGGGCGTACAGGAACAGAGACTTGGCACGCGTGCCTCTATTCTCAATCGCGCCATGGCTCCTCCCACGATGGAAAGCTGAAAATAAGTTAACCCTTTCTCGCGATCCTTAATATATATATATATATATATATATATATATATATATATATATATATATATATATATATATATAAGGAATTAAACCACATTGTCCGAAGACAATTTAATTCAGAACAGTTTCGGTGTATCTCACACCTTTTTTCAACTGACACTGGATAGAAAATATGAGAAAAGTGCTTACATACATAACACAGGGTCAGCTCGTGAAAGATCCCCTCTTTTTTCCCCCAATCCCCTACTTGAGGCTAATCAGGGGGGGGGGGGTAGGCCTAAACATATTCAGGGGCTGACATTTTACTATTTTGTTTATTTGCTTTCGTATTACAGGATTAAAAGAAAATTGACCCTCAGATAGATTTAAATTAGGAACTGACAATATCAAGCTCGATTCTACGATTCTTCTCTTAACATAGTGAGCCGATTTAAATATCATTTTACTTCCATTGAAATCGATCAAATGATTCAAGTTTCTAACATGGCAAAATATTCCACTGCTTTGGCTGCCCACTCTAATATCTCTTTCGTGTTCGTACAATCTCTTGTCTAGATTTCTCCCCGTTTCCCCTATATAAACTTTATGGCAATCGTTGCATGGTATTGCATATACTCCTATGTTATGATGTTCTTTGGGTTTCCTGGCAATCATCAATTGGTTTAAGGAATTATTATATTTAAAGGCTAGATTAATACCCGCTTTTCCAAATATGTCCTTTAAACTATTAAATTTATTATTAAATGGCAATGTTATACATTTGTTGAAGTCATTAGTGCGGGAAGGCTTATTACCATAGAATGTTTTCCTAGCTGCAAAATGGGCAGACGATATGAACCAATCGGGGTAATACAAATTAGAAAAAATGGTCCTAATAATGACAATTTCTTCATCTAAATAGGAAGGATGACATATTTTGTATGCTCTAAGGAAAAGGTTAAAAATTACCGATTTTTTAAAAGTATTATCGTGAAACGAAAAATAATGTATATAGGCATTCGAGTGTGTTGGTTTCCTAGAAACGTCAAGTTTTAATTCATGGTGATCTTTATTAATGAGGACATCTAAAAAGGGTAATCTATTATCATATTCCCATTCATATTTAAATTTGATGGAGACATGCAAATTATTCAAATTATTAAAAAGGTATCAAAATCATGGCCATTAGGCCATACAGAAAATACATCGTCAATGTACCTTAACCATATAAAGTTAGGGGGAGAAATTGTGGGAAGGAGTTCAGTCTCAAAAAATTCCATGAAGAGACATGCCAATATCGGAGATAAACTATTTCCCATGCTAAGGCCAAATATTTGTCTATAAAACTCATTATTTACTCGAAACACATTGTCAGAGAGACTGATATTGCATTAAGTTTCATCATATATATATATATATATATATATATATATATATATATACAAAAAATAATCACAAATCAACAGGTGATCTTCGAATGCGTGAAATTCCCAAGGAAAAAAAACAAACAACCGATAGCCCAATCGCTTTCGTTGTCAAAACTTCTTCAGGGGCAAGTAAAAAGATAAATGTACTTGCCCCTGAAGAAGTTTGGACAACGAAAGCGCTTGGTTGGGCTATCGGTTGTTTGTTTTTTTGTCCTTGGGAATTACACGCATATATATATATATATATATATATATATATATATATATATATATATATATATATATATATATATATATATATATATATATATATATGCGAGGGGCGGTCAATAAGTTTTGCAATTCTGATATAAGGAAACGAGATATGAGGAAAAGCCTTTTATTATTTTTCAATATAACTACCCTCGACTTCAATGCACTTGCGCCACTTGTCCCTGAGGCTTCGAATTCCCGACAACCAGAAATCTCCCGACTGCTGTTCAATCCACTCCTGGACGGCGAGTTGGACATCTTCATCGTCCCCAAACCGGCGTCCACGCAGTGCAGCCTTGAGCTGGCGGAATAAAAAGTAGTCGCTAGGGGCCAGATCTGGACTGTACGGGGGATGGTTGAGCTCCTCGAATCCGCACTCGCGCAGGGAAGCTTGTGCAACTCTGGCCTTGTGGACTTTGACGACGTTTAAGTCGATCGTGGGGCGTGCGGTTTCGTGAGGTTTCTAGGGACCCAACGGGCACAGACCTTGGTCATGGCCAAATCGTCGTGGATGATGTTGATAACACTTCCATGTAATATTCCAAGTTATGGCTCGATTTCTTCGACCTTCACGCGTCGATTTGTCGAGGATCATCCTCTCCACACAAGACACATTTTCCTCGTTGATCACGTCTGACGGGCGTCCTGGACGGGGGTCATCTTCAAGGGACTCACGACCATAGCGGAACTTCCTATTCCAGTGAGCAATGGTTGCATAGGAAGGGGCGGTGTCGGTGTACACTGCAACCATGCGTTCATGGATCTCTTTTGCATTCTTGCCTTCCTTGGTAAAAATTTTTATCACTCAGCGGTGCTCAACCTTCTCCATTGTTAAAAAAGATTGTGACTGACGATCTGCGATCAGCTACTGCTTCTTAAATAGACGAGGCAGGAGCGTGTGGCTGCAGGTCCAGACTTGTCATAACTTGTCCTAACACCCTCGCAAACAGCCATCCCTGTTCCTTTGTTTTGCCCTACTGATTCTCAAAACTTATTGACCGCCCCGCGTATATATATATATATATATATATATATATATATATATATATATATATATATATATATATATATATATATATATATATACATGATAAAAATTAAATCTGTTTGTGTGTCTGTCCCTTTATAGGAATAAAAAAATATCATGTTTTAAGCCTCCTCCCTCTCTCCCCCCTCTCTTTTCCCTACAAAAGGACATCCAAACCAAGAATATATTATTTTTAAATCCCGTTCTTAAAATATAGAGTTATAGAAGAAGAAGAAGATAAGACTCTCGATCTATTTCTGTGGTCACAACGTCATTCCCTCATAACTAACGGGTACTCACGCGTGAGAGTAAACTGCCCGGCGCGCGCGATGAAACGTTTACTCGTTTTAATTATATTCTATGATAGGTAGAGTACGCACCCAGAGCCGTAGCAAACGCCCCCCGACCCTCCCAGCCGAAGGGGGGGCTCCAGAAGTAACCCCACTGTGGCCCCCAAATTTTATTTTATTAATGAAAATATAAAATTTTCGAATACACATTTTCTGTAGGTATTCCGCAGAATTGGGACTGCTGAGAATAGTATTGGGGACTGATGAGAATAGTATTGGGGACTGCTCAGAATAGTATTGGGAGTGCTGAGAATAGTATTGGGGACTCATGAGAATAGTATGGGGAGTGCTGAGAATAGTATTGGGGACTGCTGAGAATAGTATTGGGGACTGCTGAACAATAGTATTGGGAACGGCTAAGAATAGTATTGGGGACTGCTGAGAATAGTATTGCAAGTGCTTAGAATAGTATTGGGGACTGATAAGAATAGTACGGAGAGTGCTGATAATAGTATTGGGGATTGCTGAAAATAGTATTGAGGAGTGCTGAGAATAGTATTGGGGACTGCTGAGAATAGTATGGGGACTGCTGAGAATAGTATTGGGAAAGGCTGAAAATAGTATTGGGGACTGATGATAATAGTATTGGGAGTGCTGAGAATAGTATTGGGGACTGATGAGAATAGTACGGAGAGTGCTGATAATAGTATTGGGGATTGCTGAGAATAGTATTGAGGAGTGCTGAGAATAGTATTGGGGACTGCTGAGAATAGTATTGATGAGTACTGAAAATAGTATTGGGGACTGCTGAGAATAGTATTGGGGACTGCTGAGAATAGTATTGGGGACTGCTGAGAATATTATTGGGGACTGCTGAGAATAGTATTGGAAGAGCTGAGAATAGTATTGGGAGTGCTGAGGATAGTATTGGGACTGCTGAGAATAGTATTGGATCCACTGAGAATAGTATTGAGGACTCTGAGAATAGTATTGGGGACTTGTGATAATAGTATTGGGACTGCTGAGAATAGTATTGGGAGAGCTGAGAATAGTATTTAGGAATGCTGGGAATAGTATTGGGACTGCACAGAATAGTGTTGGGAGTGATGAGAATAGTATTGGAGACTGCTGAGAATAGTATTGGGACTGCGGAGAATAGTATTGAGGACTGCTGAGAATAGTATTGGGGACTGCTTAGAATAGTATTGGGGACTGATCAGAATAGTATTGGGAACTGCTGAAAATAGTATTGGGACTGCTTTGAATAGTATTGGGAGTGCTAAGAATATTATTGGAGACTGCTGAGAATAGTATTTTGGACTGCTGAGGATAGTATTTGGGAGTGCTGAGAATAGTATTGGGGACTGCTGAGAATAGAATTGGGGACTGTTGAAAATAGTATTGAGGACTGCTGAGGATAGTATTGGGGACTCCTGAGAATAGTATTGGGGACTGCTGAGAATAGTATGGGGACTGCTGAGAATAGTATTGGGAAAGGCTGAGAATAGTATTGGGGACTGATGAGAATAGTATTGGGAGTGCTGAGAATAGTATTGAGGACTGATGAGAATAGTACGGAGAGTGCTGATAATAGTATTGGGGATTGCTGAGAATAGTATTGGGGACTGCTGAGAATAGTATTGGGGACTGCTGAGAATAGTATTGGGGACTGCCTAGAATAGTATTGGGGACTGCTGAGAATAGTATTGGGGACTGCTGAGAATAGTATTGAGGACTGCTGAGAATAGTATTGGGGCGTGTTGAGGATAGTATTACAGACTGCTGAGAATAGTATTGGGGACTGCTGAGATTAGTATTGGGGACTGATGAGAATAGTATTGCGGACTGCTGAGAATAGTATTGGGGTCTGCTGAGAATAGTATTCGGGACTGCTGAGAATAGTATTGGGAGTGCTTAGAATAGTATTGGGAGTGCTGGGAATAGTATTGGGAGTTCTGAAAATATTATTGGAGACTGGTGAGATTAGTATTTTAGACTGCTGAGGATAGTATTTGGGACTGCTGAGAATAGTATTTAGGAGGGCTGAGTATAGTATTGGAGAGTGCTGAGAATAGTATTCAGGAGTGCTGAGAATAGTATCAAGGATTGCTGAGAATAGTATTGGGGAGTGATGAGAATAGTATTGGAGACTGCTGAGAATAGTATTGGGACTGCTGAGAATAGTATTGGGACTGCTGAGAATAGTATTGAGATTGCTGAATAGTATTAAGGATTGCTGAGAATAGTATTGGGGAGTGATGACAATAGTATTGGAGACTGCTGAGAATAGTATTGGGACTGCTGAGAATAGTATTGAGATTGCTGAAAATAGTGTTGGGAGTGATTAGAATAGTATTGGGGACTGCTGAGAATAGTATTGGGGACTGCTAAGAATAGTATTGAGGACTGCTGAGAATAGTATTGGGGACTGCTGAGAATAGTATTGGGGAGTGCTGAGAATAGTATTAGAGAGTGCTAAAAATAGTATTAGTGACTGCCTACAATGGTATTGGGGACTGCTGAGAATAGTATTGGGGACTGTTGAGAATAGTATTGAGGACTGCTGAGAATAGTATTGGGGACTGTTGAGGATAGTATTAGGGACTGATGAGAATAGTATTGGGGACTGCTGAGAATAGTATTGGGGACTGCTTAGAATAGTATTGGCGACTGCTCAGAATAGTATTGGGAACTGCTGAAAATAGTATTGGGACTGCTTTGAATAGTATTGGGAGTGCTAAGAATATTATTGGAGACTGCTGAGAATAGTATTTTGGACTGCTGAGGATAGTATTTGGGACTGATGAGAATAGTATTGGGGAGTGCTAAGAATAGTATTGGGGAGTGCTGAGAATAGTATTGGGGAGTGCTGAGAATAGTATTGGAGACTGCTGAGAGTAGTATTGGGGACTGCTGAGAATAGTATTGGGGACTGCTGAGAATAGTATTGGGCAGTGCTGAGAATAGTATTGGGGACTGTTGAGAATAGTTTTAGGACTGCTGAGAATAGTATTTGGGACTGATGAGAATAGTACGGAGAGTGCTGATAATAGTATTGGGGATTGCTGAGAATAGTATTGGGGACTGCTGAGAATAGTATTGGGGAGTGCTGAGAATAGTATTGAGGAGTGCTGAGAATAGTATTGGGGAGTGCTGAGAGTAGTATTGGGGAATGCTGAGAATAGTATTTTGGACTGCTGAGAATAGTATAGGGGACTGCTGAGAATAGTATTGGGGAGTGCTGAGAATAGTATTGGGGACTGCTGAGAGTAGTATTTGGGACTGCTGAGAATAGTATTTGGGAGTTCTGAGAATAGTATTGGGAGTGCTGAGAATAGTATTGGGGAGTGCTGAGAATAGTATTGGGGACTGCAAAGAATAGTATTTGTCGTGCTTGGCACTACTTGTAAATGTATGATATAGTGTTATGGAGGACCCCAAATCTTGATTTTTATTTTAAGGGGGTTGGGTGGCACTAGACATTGCAACGACTCTGTGCGCACCTCTCCTGAATCTAGCTTCAACCTAAAAATAATAACAATCAGCAAGTACAGATATTTTTGCGACACAATATCAGAATTCCAAACAATGTTCATCGGTATTTATTTGCGATACGAATTTTTATCAAAATCCGTCTTACTTTATTTCCAAGGCAATATCTCAATAACTATTGCAGCTAAGGACTTGAAATAAATAAAAAAAAACAAATGATAGATGAATCCTTCTTCATCATCATCATCATCACTAACTCTATAATTTAAGAAGGGGATTTTTTTGAGTATTTGAATAATAATTTCATCTTAGTTTGGTTATGACTTATGTTTTTTTTCAAAGTTATTTCTTATAATTTTTTTTATAATATCAAATAACAAAATGGTGAAGTTCAGAAATAAATATAAGTATCGAAATTTTGTGAATTTTTTAAAACCCAAAGAATTACAAATGGTGAAGTTCAGAAAAGTTATTTTTATATATCTTCTTCTATAACTATATCTTAGCAACGTGATATTTTGAAAGGGGGGAAATTTAGTTCCTTTTTAAAATTATTATAGTTGGCGAAGTTCAGAAAATTTATAAAAATTTAACCATAGCTGCTTTTTTTTAGATTTTAAATTTTAATCTTAGTAGCGAAGCGCAAGCTCCCCCTGTGAAGCCATTTACTGGTCTATAAATACTTATTCTTTGTAAAAATTGCCTTAAAGTTATTTAACGAGTCACTTAGCATTAAAAAAAATAATGTTCAAACATGTTTTTATTTTCTAAACTATAATCACTAAAAAAGTTCAAAATTTTAAACTGAATTTAAATTTTAAGGAACTCAAAATTACACAGGCTGTTGTTGACCATAGAGGAGAGGCTATATTCAACCATTCCTTAGAATTTAAATTTAGTTTAAAAAAATTGAACTTTTTTTTAAAGGTTGAAATTTAGGAAATAAAAACGTTTTTTAAATTAGTTTTTTAAAAATCTTGTCAACCTTAGCTCTTTATTGTGGAGTCTGGTTGGTATCCATAGGTATGAGTTGCCAGTTAGTATTTTCTACTAATGTCTGGTTGCATTGTTGAATGTAATAAAATGCAACCTCACAATAAATATTTTCTTCACAACGGGAGGCAAATATTTCCGCACAATGTTTGCCATTGGCTAGTACTTAAGTACGATATTGAACAAGGTATGATATTGTATTTAATTATTAACCAATATTTGTTTGGAACATTATCTTTCCCCGTATTGCTCTATGATCTTACGCGAGGGAATTTCGTTCGTGACCTTTCGCACTTAAGGCATCAGTTTCAGTAGGCCATTGCGTTTTATTTTCGTCCTTTCTCATCTCTTCGTTTTTTTTTTTTATTGTGTTTATAAAGTGTCCGCCGTCACCTCATTAGGGCGGGCGCGGTTTCCCATTTCATAGCGTGTAGGTATGAGTGGAAGGTTTTGCCTCTTAATTTTTACGGCCGTTCATTATTTGTCCCTCGCCTTAAAATATGGGAGGAAAAAGCCTTTCCATCCAGCTTCGATGGGGGAGTGGGGGCCTTTCCCCGGTGTAGGAGCATGCAACCAACGCCATTTGACTCTCTTTGGTGTTAGTCGCAAGCTCTTGCACCAGGCCTACCTCAGACGCTTGAGCGTGCTCCCTTCTTGTTTCTGTTTCATTCCTTGTTTTAGTTTATTTTGTTTTGCTTTTTTGTTTAAGTGTTTGGTTGTTATTGGAATTTTGAAGTAGTCTTGCACTAGGCTGATGTTTTTAATTATGTCCACTTAAACCCTTGGTGGGAGGCACGAGATGGGCGCTATAATTATAAAAAAACCCAGGGCCGGAGTTTTTATAAGGTTAGCAGATGAGATGGGTTTTTAAGGCGCCTTTAAAGACCTCAAGAGACACAGGAGTGTAAAATTGCCGCCACTTTATTCCACGTAAGTCGAGAGGGCACGGCGACCGTCATCTACAAAAACGACTACGAGGAACAGCCAACAAAGGGGCAGAGCTGGAAAATAAAGTTCCCTGCGGGCGAGAGTGGCTTAAGGTATAAAGTTAGTAGGAAAAAGCAGCGTATTTAAGACCCTGTAACTTAGTAGAACTTTAAGAGGATTCAGATTCGCTTCCAATGTGGAAATATTGAGAGCGGGAGAGGTGCTTTGACATAAACCAGTCCTTGGGGAGGTTCCAAAGAGACCGAGAAAGTTAAGAGTGAAGGTGTCGTCGACAACTGCTGAGCGGTCAAGAAAGACTAGAATTAAAGACTGGCCAGCATCAAGAGCTTGACGGAGGCGGTCATCAACGGACAAGAGTGAAGACGCAGTACTGCGAAGAGCCCTAAAGCCGAACTAAAAGACCTCATCATTGCCATAAACATGTAGCTAAGTATCCGGGCGATATCAGCCTTTCAAAACCTTTGGAAAAATACGAGAACTCCTGTCTTCGATTAAGTCCATTCTGAGTTTCTTTAGAATGAGGCGAACAACAGCATGTTCAGAGTCGAATGTGACTAGACCGTTAACGGGGAATTGTTAAAGATGTCGAGGTAATTGGAGAGAAAAGGTAGGAATTTAGGAACTGAGGATAAAGATTAGGAACTAGTCAAGGGAAAACAGGCTTATTTTTAAAGATGAGAGAGGAGACTTCGTCTGAGGGAGATATGTTTGTAAGAGGGAGTAGCGGTCAACTATGCCAGTGGGCCTATGATAGGAAGGAGTATGGTGAAATATATTGAAGTCACCGAGGCTGAGGTAGGTAGAGGAGGCTTGATTTATTATTTTAAAAAACGTATACCATCTCTTTTTATAGTCTAGATCAGGTATGGAGTACTTTTCCTGTGTCGAAGTTCGCATGTCAGCTGTAGGCCGGATTCATAAAATTTTATTTGGATATATTGCAGGTTGCACATTATTTTGCTAATAATTTCTACTCTGACTATATATAAGCTTAAAAAGAAAAAGAATGATCTAAAGTTAACTAACCTTCTAATGAATTTGTTGTAGTTTTTTTGTAGAAAAGAAACAAAGTGATTTTAATCTGCAAAATTTGAAATCATTCAGGCCAAAAGCCGCAGTTTTCCTATCTCTGGTCTAGACCTACAACGACTTTCACCGCGTTCCACATCCTCCAGAAGAGATTCTCGTGCAACACTTACCCCCCGCCCCCTTCCCCTCCCACACACACAATGGATGCTTTCGTTGTGGGGTGGAAACATGCTTAGATATACATACCTCGATGGTCATGTTTACAAGCGTAGACAACTTGGCTAATGGACCTTCAACACATTTTTTAATCTTACCCTTAATGTAAACGTCAACAATTTTAAGCTAATCTTCTCTTCGCAAGTTTTCAGTTTATTTTATAATAACAAATACCTATTTAAAATTTTCCGAACCCTTGTTTTTTTCCCTTATCCTCGAGAATTCCACAAATACTTCCCAATATTTGGAAGGGAAGGAACTCTATTTTTTTCTTTTTCCGATTAATTAAATATCGATTATTTTCTCCCCTTCTTTTTATCTGTTGAGGGCTTGTAGGCTTCTCATTAAACTAAAATACAGTTTGCATAATTGCATACAATATTTTTCCGTTGAATAACATTTATTCAGGAAAATTGAACATAATATTGACTGATAGAAAGTCTATTCACGGTGTGTAGCCTGGGGAGACGGGGGTTGGTTGCCACACCCCTATTTTCTAGCCTCCTGAAGGTGGCAGCCTTACAAATGTGACATGAAAATGATTGTCTTTTTGATCCGCACAAACCCACGGTGTTAAAATGTTTGAAAGTCACTTTTCAGTGAGAGCGAAATATCAGTTTTCTAGTACCAAAAATAAATAAATGGCCCTCATGAAGAAATGTTATTACAACATTTTTGAATAAAGATATCGGAAATATATTATTTTTAGTTAATAAACAAAGGTATCAGCTACATTTTGATATAAAATTTGAAAGTCTATGATAAGGTGGGTCGGGGCTGGTTGACATTTTGGGGGTGTTTGGCACATGTAACTGACCCCGGTATAAGCATGTAGTTACACATTTGATTTAAACATGCATTGTATGTATCTATTAAATATAATTAAACATAATTTTATATAAATTCATTATGTGTCTGGGTGTAGTGAGTGTTCGGGCGCTACAACCTGGCTTAGAAGCTTAACAAGAAAGGGGACCACTCAGAAGGTTAGGCTAAGCTGTAACAAAATGATTTAGAAGCCCACGCGCCGATCTTCTTGGCAGGAATATCCCTCTTGCAGATGTATGGAAGCGATTCAATTAAAAGGTTAAAAATGCTGTGCAATGAAAGTAAGGGCTGTCTCTTCAGAAGGTAGGAGAACCAGTCACAGTTGGCCTGGTGAAGCTCTGAACATTTCTATGGCACCTCGATATTGTGGACAACGAACAAGCTATGCCTATTGCCACGCCTCTCTCTCTCTCTCTAACCACCCTCCCGTCTGTCCTCCCTCTCTCTGTCTTCCTCACAAACGTTCTGCCTGGTATGTCTGGAGCCGTTTTCCAACAGCCGGCTGGGGGAAATTTGGCTACAATGCAATGAGTGTAAAAAGTGGGCACATGAACTCTGCACGAAAATGGATAGCAGGGTTTACATATGTCAAAATTGTGCAAGTAACTCTGACTAGAGAGAAGGTTGAAGAAGTAGAAGGAGTAATAGTTAGAGGAGTGGGGGTGGAGAGTGTGAAGGAAATAGATAGAGAGATAGGGTTTTGAGGAGAGATGGTAGCCAGTATGGTAGGGTGAAGGTAACGTTAGCAGACGTGAGAGAGGAGAGGAGCAGATGATTCAGGAAGGAGAGAGAGGAATGGGGATTACAGTTAAATTAATAATCAAATGTTAAACTAGTTGCTAGAAAAATGATTTGTTTTATTTTGTTGTTTGAATAAAATGTTCAAATTGTTTCTAATGATTGATTCATTCATTCATTTTACATTGTGCCAACCAACCCCATGTCGGGGCTGGTTGACACAAGCGTTCAACATAACCTTTAATCATAGGTTACTTAATTTTAGAAAATAACTGTAGACATTAAAATAGGTTTCTTTAAAGCTAAGACCTTAACCTTTCATTCGATGGTAGTTAGAATATACTCACATGAATTATACCAGAGTACTACGACAGAGACTGAAACGTGCGCCAACCAACCCGGGTCTCTCCTAAGCATAGCATTGAACGATTTTGCGTAGCCATGGAAACCATTGTTGCAAGAAATTTGCTTTTATTTCTAGGGCATTTTTTTTTTATTCACTCCTATCTCTTTTGAATAAGTGATTAAAGAGTTCAATAAAATGCAGTGATTCAACTAGCCATGTTACATAATAGCGACTCTATTTTGGTATTCTTTCCAACACGTTAGTTTTCGATTTCCTTTCATAATATCTGATACTAAAGTTTAAGTCTTTATTCTTGTTGGTTTCTGACCACATTATCCAACATACAAAATACCATTTTACATTGTGTTCATATGGGACTTGAAAGAAAGTTCAATAATTTGTAATGATTTGAACATACAGTAAAAAAAATTACACCTTATTAGAAAGTGCATTTTCATATCTCTATTTATTTATGCTACACCGTAAAATAACAAAAATTAACGGACATGAATTTCTAGCCGCCTTCAAATCTTGACGAGAGTTTCTAGTGCTGGGTGTAATTAGAACCCTTTAAAAGACATGATTTGCTCCAAAATATCACATCTATTTAGTTAAAAAAAAAATTATTTATGTTTGTTATATATTTAGAAATTATTGAAGCTTCATATTATTAGAAACGATCAACAAGTACACAATATTGGGTACAAGAAACGTGTAGGCTATTATCCGAAATGTGATTGGTTCCAATAGAAAGGTGGAGTAGAACGAAACTGTTCACTTTATTCTATTTAAAACTTTAAAAAAATATGTATAAATAAATCTTTATAGGACGAATGATCTGGTAAGTCTATGAATAGAAGAAAATTAAGTAGATAGTAAGCGTGAGAGGTAGAAACAAAAGGTAGTAACCGACATAAACAAATTTAACCACAAAATCGTACTTGGAAGCGAGTAATGAAGCCACCAGTCGGTTCTTCCGGATGAAGAGGCGGATTTGTCGTTGTCCTTTTTCTTTTCCTTAAGGAGTCTCTCGTGTCGTAATCGACGCCCCTCCAAGCGAGCGGTCATGATCTTCACCCACCCCGTCTAGCGAAGAAACCAGATGGAATCATAGTAAACTCAAACCGAGGAACCCCTCAACTTTACTTCCGTGGCTCTCACAAATTAGCCAGGGCGGGTTAAAAATTCCTCGCCGTCTTCGATTAAAGACACTCGTTTGCGACACTTGTCACAATTCTCTAATGGACTCTAAGAGACAATAGAATTAAGGATGGATTTTGTTGCTTAAACAGACCAGTTCGCCTCCGTCCGAGACCTTTTTGCAAAAAACTTCAATGAAAAATAAATATCGAGAGGAAAATGCAATGGTCCTGGAACGATGACTCGCGCACCGTGACTGACTCCTACTAGAAGGTTTTGAGCAACCGAGTCGTAGCTCTTGGTTGAGATCGATGGCGCTTGTTTCAAGGCTACAGCGAGTCATCTTCGAAAAACTCTTGACAGAAACTGACTTGCTGAAGAATTCGTCTCATTAGAGCTATTTAGTAAAGAATTGTTGAAGAATTGGTCTCACCAGGGATATTTAATACAAAAATTTCTGAAGAGTTGGGCTCATGAGGGCTATTTATTAAAGAATTGTTGAAGGGTTTAGCTCATCAGAGCTATTTATTAAAGATTTGCTCAAGAGATGGGTTCATCAGTGCTATTTATTACAGAATTGCTGAAGAGTTTAGCTCATCAGAGGTATTTATTAAAGATTTGCTCAAGAAATGGGTTCATCAGTGCTATTTATTAAAGAATTGTTGAAGAGTTTGGTTCATCAGAGCTATTTATCAAAGCATTGCTGAAGAGATGGGGGTCACCAAGGCTATTTATTAAAGAATTGCTGGAGTTTTGCTCTTCAGAGCTATTTATTAAATAATTTCTGAAGCGATGGGCTCAACAGGGCTATTTATTGAAGAGTTGCGCTCACCGGGCTATTTATTAAAGATTAACTGAAGATTTGGGTTCTTCATGACTATTTATTGACGATTTGCTGAAGACAGGTTCATTCTTCTCCTTCGTCAGCTTATTAGCTCGTCTTTATACGGGGTCGCTGTTTTTGATGAGCCGCTTCCACCTGTTTCTGTCTCCTGCCATGTTGGTCTCCAGTCCCTTCTTCATCATGTCAGCTTGTATGCAGTCTCTCTTGGGTCTTCCTCTTCTCCTCCTTTCCTGTACCTCCATCTCCAAAGCTCTTATCTCGTCACTCTCTCCATCCCTCCTCATTATGTGTCCATGCCATCAAAGTCTTGCTTCCTGTCTTCTTCGAAATCTCCGCCACCTTTGTTCTTCCTCTGATCCTTGTATTTGTGATTCTGTTCTCCCTCGTCACGCCACACATCCACCGCATCATCCTCATTTATGATACTTCCATCCTCTTCTCAGCGAGAATAACCCCACCTGACCTATGGGTTACCCTTGATTGGGATAGGTCTATGGGAGCACAACCCCGAATGAAAAAGCTGTGAGTGGGGTCCCACATTGGGTGGCTTTCGACAAACAGGATGTCCGGCAGACCTCTGCAACCCCTCACAGTCGATGGTCGTCCTGATTAACTCTTGCCACCATCAATTCTGTGCGAGGCTAAGCTGTGGGGATAAGACCAGAGCAAGCCCTTCTCCGCATTAATCCACTCACTGCGCGAACACAGTTTCACTTATCTTTCATCCTTTTCTTTTTCTCATCTCTCTCACTCTCTCTTTCATTCAATCATCCCCCTCACAAACTTATCACTTCATTAACCCGTTATCATCATACCCATAAATTCATCTCCATTTTCATTGAGGCGTCTTCGTATCTGAAGGACAGCTATAATAACAACTCTTCTTTACAGGTAATCCCTCTGCTCCATACGTTATAGCTGGTCTTACAACAGGGCTATTTATTAAAGAGTTGTTGAAGAACTGGGTTGATCATGGTTATTTATTAAAGAGTTGTTGAAGAGTTGGGGTCATCAGGGCTATTTATAAAAAATTTACTGAAGAGAAGGGCTCACCAGGGTTATTTATAAAAGATTTACTGAAGACTTGAGCTCATCATGACTATTTGTTAAAGAATTGCTGAAGAGTTGAGCTCATCGTCGCCATTTATTAATGATTTTCTGAAAAGTTGGGTTCATATGGGCTATTTTTTTATTGATACCTATTTCCGCAGCTGATTTGGCGAGGGAGGGGTCAAAATACTTATAAAAAGGGTTCGAAGCCTCAATGCAACTCCTAAAAGGAAATTAATAAGACAAATGCTCAAGAATTTATAAGTTTTCTTTCTTGCAAAAAAGATGAAGCAATATTTCTAAAGTTTTTAAAGTTCTATACAAGAAACAAGGTTTGTGCTTGCTTTTATTATTCATTTCAATCTGTCTTACATTCATTTATTTACATGGCTCCCGTATTCAACCTACCTTCCCATCGAAAAGTTATACCTTAATTGGGAAATGCTACCTTTCTTTTACTTTCTAAAAAAAATTTCCATCGAACATTCGCGAATTTTCAAAACCACGAAAATTTGAAGTCAATTTTAGTATTGTTTGTTTTAAATTAACAAATATTGAAGCAATTTCGAGATAAACTTATATCAGGTATTTTCAACCGTTTTTCTTAAACAGCTTCTGATCCTCCTTTCAGAGATCTCAAGTTCCAGGACCAGCCTGTTCATAAAGGGATACTACACGAACAGCTAGACAGGAAATGCTATACAGCAAGTCCTCGCTTAACGACGAAGTTTCGTTCCAACGACCCCTTCGTTAAGTGATTTCGTCGTTGAACGAACCCCGCCATTGACCGACAACTTGGCCGACGCATAGCGTCAGGCCTATTAATGAAGTCATGTGTTATCTTCAATCTCGGCACTTATTCTCTTTATTTAGACTAATACTGATTGGACTTATATAATAATTTGTACTCCTGTGGAGGACACGAAAACATGTGCGCAAACAAGTTCGACACGGCAATCTCGGCACTAGGAAGGTTATGCGCCCGTCGTAACTTCGAGAGATTTTTGTTAAACGAATATGGGACCGGTCGTGATGGCCGTCGTAACTCCGAGTCGTCGTTCAACGAGTACGTCGTTAAGTGAGGATTTGCTGTATTATTGAATAGCAAAACTTGTACATATTATAGTGTTACAAGTTGACAGGTCGTGAGGAATCCATTGTTCCAATCAGGAAACATTGCCGATTTCTTTTAAATGACGATGCACAGTGGAATGAGTTGAATGTAATTTTTCAGACAATTGTTCAACAGTTACAACCGGATTTTTTTTTCCTTGTTATTCTTAAAAAGATCTTGATCCAATTCGACTGGTCGTCCTAATTAGGGTTAAATCTTTAGACTAACGTTTCACCGAATGACAAAATACCGCCATTACTTTATGGTAATCACAGATGAATCTATGAAGGAAAATAAGTCGAAGCGTTATTTGGACTCAGTTCATCCAAAATTTACCAGAAAAACTATTAAGTTATTTAAAAGACAAAGAAGAGCAGGTAAGACGAACTTGGTTCGATGCTCTATCAAGTTCAGTTTTTCTCTGAAAAAGATTTTTGATGTACTTGAGGTGACATGGATAAATACAAGATATAAAACAGCCTCATAACAGTGAGAAGGTACTGGTTAAGTAGACCAGTAGTACTGGAAATGGTCAAAATTACAATGATCAACATTGTTTTCGTGAAATATGATCTAGACTGGTTGAATTGTTTGACCATGTGTAATGATGGAACTCCATCAATGATAGGAAATCGATTGAGTTAGATTCCTCGAATTAAACCAGAAAATTATAGTCATAATACTTCACTGTTCTTTTTTACATCAAGAAAACCTAGCTTCCCAGCATTGGCAAACAGACTTCCATGTAGTTCCAAATGATGCCATTGAAATCCTAAATTTTGTCAAGGCCAGGGATTTAAACTCAAGTATTTTTCATAAATTGCGAAGTTATAGAATCGCATCACCAAGATGTAGTGTTCCAGTCTGATGTCTACTTGTTATTTAGAGAAAGGATTATCGGAAGAGTTATTTAACTAGAAAAAACACTTGCAGACTGTGTTAAAGATGTTGGTGGGCTGGAAAACCTTGCTTATTTGTAGGGAATTATTCACGCACCTGAATAAACAGAATTCAGAAATGCAAGGTCGAAATCATAGCATTGTGGACATAGGTGAAATAATTGGCTCATTCAAGAGAAAGTTCGGCAAAAGAAAAAACGGCTGCCTTTTCATAACTAATTGCTATGCTGGAAGATTCGTCATAACTATTTCTTTCTGACATACAAAATATTTTTTAAGATCATCCGATGAACCTTCATTAAGAAAAAGAGTAGAGTTAGACAAGGAAAATTTCAGTGCGAACGTCAGAGAAGTTAAAACATATATTCCATGTTCTCAAGAAGATCTTATAAACTTCCAGGAAAATCAAGTGAAGAAACTTTTTGAAAACGTCCTTTATTCAAAGTTTTGGATACAACTCAAGGTTTCAAGAAGAACTCATAGCACTCCAGAAATAAATCAAGCACAGAAACGTTTTGAAAATCTCTGGTATTAAAATTTGGGAGTCAACAGAAGGTTTCAAGAAGAACTTACAGACCTCCAAGAAAATCAGGTGCAGAAACGTTTTTGAAAATTTGCAGTATTCAAAATTCTAGATTGAACTCAAGGTTTCAGGAACTTATAGATCTCTAAAAAATCAAGTGCAGAAATATTTTGAAAACCTCCAGTATTCGTAATTTTGGAATCAACTTAAGGTTTCAAAAACTTATAGACCTCCATGAAATCCAAGTGCAGAAATATTTTTAAAACTTCCATTATTCATAATTTTGGAATCAACTTAAGGTTTCAAAAACTTATAGACCTCCATGAAATCCAAGTGCAGAAATATTTTTAAAACTTCCATTATTCATAATTTTGGAATGAACTTAAGGTTTCAAGAACTTACAGACCTCCATGAAAATCAAGTGCAGAAATGTTTGGAAAACCTTCAGTATTCGTAATTTTGGACTCAAATCCAGGATACGCACATTCTGACTCGGAAGGTGGTAAAGTCTATTCTCCCTTTTTCAACCACATACGTTTGTGAACATAGATATATTCAGGGTATGTTCAACTAAATTAAGGAACCGCTTGAATCCGCCCCATGAATGGGGGTGTGCTCTAAAATTCAACATAATAATACACTTAGAAGATCTCACTCAGAAAATGAAACAGTTTTATGCATGGCCTCTTTAAGGAGCTGCGGGTTCCCCACCCTTATATATATATATATATATATATATATATATATATATATATATATATATATATATATATCACCCCCAACACACCCCTTTTCCTCTGCAGAGAATTTAAAAGAACTGCTAATATGGCTAGGAGGACTCAACTGAAAAAGATGGTTTTATTTTGTACTTTTTATTCATTTTTAAAGAACCACACCGGGTACTACTATTACATAATGCTAGACTTATTATACTATGCAGTATGCTCTAGGGAAGTTTTCTATATTTTTCTTATATATAGTAATATCATATATAATCATCATCATGATCACCTACTCTATAATTTAAGAAGGGGACCTTTTTTAGTATTTAGATAATAATTTCTTCTTGGTTTGGTTATGACTTATGTTTTCTTATCAAAGTTATTTCTAATAATTCTTTTATGATATCAAAAATCAAAATGGTGAAGTTCAGAAATAAATATAAGTATCGAAATTTTGTGAATTTTTAAAACCCAAAGAATTACAAATGGTGAAGTTCAGAAAATTTAGTCTAGAGTTCCTTTTAAAAATTATTATAATTGGCGAAGTTCAGAAAATTTCTAAAAATTTAAAAATGGCTGATTTTTTTAGATTTTAATCTTAGTAGCGAAACGAAGCTCCCCCGGTAGGGGGAAGTGACGAAGCCATTACCTGGTAATAATATAAAAAATCAGGAAAATGAATAATTATTTTTTCTCGGCAAAAACTTAATTACTACTTAATATTTTACATCCCCGCGGGGCACCCGGAAAACATTTAAAATTTCCTTTATCAAAGTTTGTTAGTAATCTTTTATTATTCATGGTTGTTAAAAACCCTAAAAAATATTTTTCCATTATTCTTACTTTATATCGTTTCTTTCTTACAGAATTCTATTTTGAATTACCTTTAAATAATGGAAATTTTAAATAGAAGTGAAATATTAAAAATAAAGTCCCATTGGGAGTTTATTTACTCTGGTACATTTTAAAACCTATTTAAATTTATTGCGTTAGTAATATAATTCTATTGAATAAAACTAGAGTAAACCCTCGATATAACGAACTATATGGGGCGGGGGGTCGTTCGTTAAACCCGATCGATGGAAATAACGAACCAAGTTCGTTCGTTAATCTCTATATAAAGAGAGGAATGAGGAGGAGGAAGAGAACGTCAGAACAACCTCTCCCATGCAATGTTCACAGCCGACTGAGCTGTGAGCCAGTGAGCTGGATGTGCCGCGGCGCGGCGTCTGACGCTTGTCTGACTGAAGGAAATTTGGTTCGTTATATCGAGGGTTTACTGTATATAAAAATATAAATAAGAGTAATATATACGATTGCTAATTGAACCTATACAGAGTGCGTCAGTATTTTGCGGACATCACTCTGAATACCTCTAACTTTATAATAACAAATTCTATTGGAATTCTTTTCAGATTTAATAATAAATGACATTAAATTGACGAAGCAAATGAAAAGGTACGCTGGAAATATTTTGTCTTAAAAGCTCAGTATAATGATACATATGTTGTTCGCTTCCTGAAACTTGCTCGATCCTTTAAGACATGGTTAGAAAAGACTTAGAAGCCAATGGATCGAACACATGCAAAGGGTTCTAAAACCATCAGAACCAAAGAATTTGTGCGGAAAGTACATAAAAAAATCAAGAAAGCCTGGAACATGGATCGGAGCCCTTGCAAAGGACTTCAAGGTTTCAGAATGACCATCAGAAGAGTTGTGCCACAGAATTTCTATGTCATTATTTAACAAGGTCAACGGACTTAGGTCGCGTACTCTCAATTATTCTGACTTATGACCTTATGACCTTCAAAACTTTATACAAGCGGGGAAATCCGACCCATAGTTAGTTTTCTTTTAATAATGCCTGGACTAACCATGGGAGGACCTTGGGAATTATATCATTCGAAAGAGAATGTAAAACAACATAGGGGGGGTTTCAGATTTTGTTAGAATTGGCCGAATAGTTACGATGTTATTGCTAAAATACTCATTAGAGAGTAAAATGGTTACCGACCGACCGACATAAAAACTTATAGAGTCGCCTGCACGCGACAAAATAAGTGAATCGAATAAAGGTACGATTTTCCTCATTAGAGCAACTGGTATTAAAAGAGCTACTAAACGGTAAGAAATTCAAAGCCTATTCGAAGATATTCTTGAAGGTACGCTCAAATTGTTCATACACAACAGTCATATTCTTGAAGGTACGCTCAAATTGTTCATACACAACAATCATATTCTTGAAGATACGCTCAAATTGTTCATACACAACAATCATATTCTTGAAGGTACGCTCAAATTGTTCATACACAACAATCATATTCTTGAAGGTACGCTCAAATTGTTCATACACAACAATCATATTCTTGAAGGTACGCTCAAATTGTTCATACACAACAATCATATTCTTGAAGGTACGCTCAAATTGTTCATACACAACAATCATATTCTTGAAGGTACGCTCAAATTGTTCATATACAACAATCATATTCTTAAAGATACGCTAAAATTGTTCATACACAACAATCATATTCTTGAAGATACGCTCAAATTGTTCATACACAACAATCATATTCTTGAAGGTACGCTCAAATTGTTCATACACAACAATCATATTCTTGAAGGTACGCTCAAATTGTTCATACACAACGATCATATTCTTGAAGGTACTCTCAAATTGTTCATGCACAACAATCATATTCTTGAAGGTACTCTCAAATTGTTCATGCACAACAATCATATTCTTGAAGGTACGCTCAAATTGTTCATACACAACAATCATATTCTTGAAGGTACGCTCAAATTGTTCATACACAACAATCATATTCTCTAAAATTCAACATAATAATACACTTAGAAGATCTCACTCAGAAAATGAAACAGTTTTATGCATGGCCTCTTTAAGGAGCTGCGGGTTCCCCACCCTTATATATATATATATATATATATATATATATATATATATATATATATCACCCCCAACACACCCCTTTTACTCTGCAGAGAATTTAAAAGAACTGCTAATATGGCTAGGAGGACTCAACTGAAAAAGATGGTTTTATTTTGTACTTTTTATTCATTTTTAAAGAACCACACCGGGTACTACTATTACATAATGCTAGACTTATTATACTATGCAGTATGCTCTAGGGAAGTTTTCTATATTTTTCTTATATATAGTAATATCATATATAATCATCATCATGATCACCTACTCTATAATTTAAGAAGGGGACCTTTTTTAGTATTTAGATAATAATTTCTTCTTGGTTTGGTTATGACTTATGTTTTCTTATCAAAGTTATTTCTAATAATTCTTTTATGATATCAAAAATCAAAATGGTGAAGTTCAGAAATAAATATAAGTATCGAAATTTTGTGAATTTTTAAAACCCAAAGAATTACAAATGGTGAAGTTCAGAAAATTTAGTCTAGAGTTCCTTTTAAAAATTATTATAATTGGCGAAGTTCAGAAAATTTCTAAAAATTTAAAAATGGCTGATTTTTTTAGATTTTAATCTTAGTAGCGAAACGAAGCTCCCCCGGTAGGGGGAAGTGACGAAGCCATTACCTGGTAATAATATAAAAAATCAGGAAAATGAATAATTATTTTTTCTCGGCAAAAACTTAATTACTACTTAATATTTTACATCCCCGCGGGGCACCCGGAAAACATTTAAAATTTCCTTTATCAAAGTTTGTTAGTAATCTTTTATTATTCATGGTTGTTAAAAACCCTAAAAAATATTTTTCCATTATTCTTACTTTATATCGTTTCTTTCTTACAGAATTCTATTTTGAATTACCTTTAAATAATGGAAATTTTAAATAGAAGTGAAATATTAAAAATAAAGTCCCATTGGGAGTTTATTTACTCTGGTACATTTTAAAACCTATTTAAATTTATTGCGTTAGTAATATAATTCTATTGAATAAAACTAGAGTAAACCCTCGATATAACGAACTATATGGGGCGGGGGGTCGTTCGTTAAACCCGATCGATGGAAATAACGAACCAAGTTCGTTCGTTAATCTCTATATAAAGAGAGGAATGAGGAGGAGGAAGAGAACGTCAGAACAACCTCTCCCATGCAATGTTCACAGCCGACTGAGCTGTGAGCCAGTGAGCTGGATGTGCCGCGGCGCGGCGTCTGACGCTTGTCTGACTGAAGGAAATTTGGTTCGTTATATCGAGGGTTTACTGTATATAAAAATATAAATAAGAGTAATATATCAAAACGATTGCTAATTGAACCTATACAGAGTGCGTCAGTATTTTGCGGACATCACTCTGAATACCTCTAACTTTATAATAACAAATTCTATTGGAATTCTTTTCAGATTTAATAATAAATGACATTAAATTGACGAAGCAAATGAAAAGGTACGCTGGAAATATTTTGTCTTAAAAGCTCAGTATAATGATACATATGTTGTTCGCTTCCTGAAACTTGCTCGATCCTTTAAGACATGGTTAGAAAAGACTTAGAAGCCAATGGATCGAACACATGCAAAGGGTTCTAAAACCATCAGAACCAAAGAATTTGTGCGGAAAGTACATAAAAAAATCAAGAAAGCCTGGAACATGGATCGGAGCCCTTGCAAAGGACTTCAAGGTTTCAGAATGACCATCAGAAGAGTTGTGCCACAGAATTTCTATGTCATTATTTAACAAGGTCAACGGACTTAGGTCGCGTACTCTCAATTATTCTGACTTATGACCTTATGACCTTCAAAACTTTATACAAGCGGGGAAATCCGACCCATAGTTAGTTTTCTTTTAATAATGCCTGGACTAACCATGGGAGGACCTTGGGAATTATATCATTCGAAAGAGAATGTAAAACAACATAGGGGGGTTTCAGATTTTGTTAGAATTGGCCGAATAGTTACGATGTTATTGCTAAAATACTCATTAGAGAGTAAAATGGTTACCGACCGACCGACATAAAAACTTATAGAGTCGCCTGCACGCGACAAAATAAGTGAATCGAATAAAGGTACGATTTTCCTCATTAGAGCAACTGGTATTAAAAGAGCTATAAACGGTAAGAAATTCAAAGCCTATTCGAAGATATTCTTGAAGTACGCTCAAATTGTTCATACACAACAGTCATATTCTTGAAGGTACGCTCAAATTGTTCATACACAACAATCATATTCTTGAAGATACGCTCAAATTGTTCATACACAACAATCATATTCTTGAAGGTACGCTCAAATTTTTCATACACAACAATCATATTCTTGGAGGTACGCTCAAATTGTTCATACACAACAATCATATTCTTGAAGGTACTCTCAAATTGTTCATGCACAACAATCATATTCTTGAAGGTACGCTCAAATTGTTCATACACAACAATCATATTCTTGAAGGTACACTCAAATTGTTCATACACAACAATCATATTCTTGAAGGTACGCTCAAATTGTTCATACACAACAATCATATTCTTGAAGGTACTCTCAAATTGTTCATGCACAACAATCATATTCTTGAAGGTAGGCTCAAATTGTTCATACACAACAATCATATTCTTGAAGGTACGCTCAAATTGTCCATACACAACAATCATATTCTTGAAGGTACGCTCAAATTGTTCATACACAACAATCATATTCTTGAAGGTACGCTCAAATTGTTCATACACAACAATCATTTTCTTGAAGGTACGCTCAAATTGTTCATACACAACAATCATATTCTTGAAGGTACGCTCAAATTGTTCATACACAACAATCATATTCTTGAAGGTACGCTCAAATTGTTCATACAAAACAATCATATTCTTGAAGGTACGCTCAAATTGTTCATACACAACAATCATATTCTTTAAGGTACGCTCAAATTGTTCATACACAACAATCATATTCTTAAAGGTACGCTCAAATTGTTCATACACAACAATCATATTCTTAAAGATACGCTCAAATTGTTCAAATTGTTCATACACAACAATCATATTCTTGAAGGTACGCTCAAATTGTTCATACACAACAATCATATTCTTGAAGGTACGCTCAAATTGTTCATACACAACAATCATATTCTTGAAGGTACGCTCAAATTGTTCATACACAACAATCATATCCTTGAAGGTACGCTCAAATTGTTCATACACAACAATCATATTCTTGAAGGTACGCTCAAATTGTTCATACACAACAATCATATTCTTGAAGGTACGCTCAAATTGTTCATACACAACAGTCATATTCTTGAAGGTACGCTCAAATTGTTCATACACAACAATCATATTCTTGAAGGTACGCTCAAATTGTTCATACAAAACAATCATATTCTTGAAGGTACGCTCAAATTGTTCATACACAACAATCATATTCTTGAAGGTACGTTCAAATTGTTCATGCACAACAATCATATTCTTGAAGGTACGCTCAAATTGTTCATACACAACAATCATATTCTTGAAGGTACGATCAAATTGTTTATACACAACACTCATATTCTTGAAGGTACGCTCAAATTGTTTATACACAACATTCATATTCTTGAAGGTACGCTCAAATTGTTCATACACAACAATCATATTCTTGAAGGTACGCTCAAATTGTTCATACACAACAATGATATTCTTGAAGGTACGCTCAAATTGTTTATACACAACATTCATATTCTTGAAGGTACGATCAAATCGTTTATACACAACAATCATATTCTTCAAGGTAGGCTCAAATTGTTCATACACAACATTCATATTCTTGAAGGTACGATCAAATCGTTTATACACAACAATCATATTCTTGAAGGTAGGCTCAAATTGTTCATACACAACAATCATATTCTTGAAGGTACGCTCAAATTGTCCATACACAACAATCATATTCTTGAAGGTACGCTTAAATTGTTCATACACAACAATCATATTCTTGAAGGTACGCTCAAATTGTTCATACACAACGATCATATTCCTGAAGGTACGCTCAAATTGTTCATACACAACAATCATATTCTTGAAGGTACGCTCAAATTGTTTATACACAACATTCATATTCTTGAAGGTACGATCAAATTGTTCATACACAACAATCATATTCTTGAAGGTACGATCAAATTGTTCATACACAACAATCATTGTCGTAGAATTCCCCCCCTTTTTGTTATATCTCTAAGAGTGCTAAGAGTGTCTAATATATATTGATATCTGAATATCTTAAAGAACAGAGCCGTTCTGAAACACGTAAGGATATATAAGAGAAAGAACATTAATCCCAAGATAAACTTATATTTTACCTTTATCAATTGAATACATAACTTTTATACATTAACTAGATCAATACTCTGAATATTATCCTAAACAAAAATTAATTAAATTAGTTTACCCACAAAAATTGGTTAACGTTTTCTCTACACGACACAATAATATAAGAATTAGGCTTACGGACTCATCTGGAGTTTAAAAGGCCTCAGAAATGTTATTGACTCATACAGCGATCGAATTTCTACGTGAGCTCTACCACCTAAGAGAAGTCTTAGCCAGGAGGTAACGTTGAGGGCAAGTGACCTCCAGGACACTCCCGCTCATCAACGAATTTTTCTCGAGGACGAGATTTCACCATCTACAACATACCCCCGGACCTAAATAGGACCTTAAGTCACCCCCTGCCCCCCCCCCGAATAAAAATACCTTTATTTCCTAGGCACGTCATTCTGATATGACGTGCTACCCCCCCCCCCCCCCCCCATCCCTGCTCCGCCGTGATGTCTGGCTCCGTGAACGTGACTCTACACATATAGCTTCGTTGCAACTATGCCGTTCTACTTAGAAAAGGCATAATTGAAAACTCTGGGAAAAGGAGGTCTGAGGCTTACCCCGCTGCGGAACCCAGAGGAAGAAGCAACCTGGTTTGGGATTCAGTTACAAACGTGGGGAGGCATAACAACCTACCCTGCGGCCCACGTCCAGGACCACAGAGGAAGACTCTTCCGTCTTTGTGAGATGTCGGACGTAACTGTTAAATAACCAAAACCCAATAGAGGGGGCGGCACCCCGACTGGAGTCAGTTAATTCTGGCTTCAGTCATCATTAAGTCCGCCATGTTTTTACACCCTCTGAGGAGCCCAACCAGGTCCATAAAAATCATCCATCACCCTTCACCACATCCGAGTCATGTTCACGGGGTCCTCATCGGCGGGGCGGGGGCCTTCCCAAATCTAAGAAAAAAGCTTAAAGAATAAAAATGGCAAACACTTCACACCTTATCCTAACGAACACCACAGAACCAGCACCCGACACAATCGACCACCACACATTGCTTAACCTAGCCTCCACCCACGACACACCAATAACCAACATAATAAAACTACGCACAGGCCACAAGCTCGTCTTCCGCTCACAGGAGGACGCGCTAACTTTCCACGAAAATGCCAACACTACACTCAACACACACAACCTACAGACTAGACTCGCTGACGGTATCACGAAACGATACCAGATACGAGTCACAAGGACCAACCCTTTGTGGTTGGCCTTTACAAATGAGGACCTTCGCTCGCACCTCCGTCAGGAGTACGGGGAGGAGGTCATCAAAGACCTATACTTCAACAGGTCTAAAAACTGGGCAGTAATTACACTGTCCAGTGATAACACCAAAAACATGCTGCTAGACCAAGGCATCAAGGTCTGCGGCACCCTCACAAACCCCACACACATTGAAGAACAGCACAACATAAGACCCACACAATGCCACCGGTGCTATAAAACCGGCCACAGTACCAACACTTGCACTGCAGACCTAATCTGCTCCAAGTGCACTGTAGTGGGGCACCACTACACGACCTGCACCTCCACCACAGCCCGCTGTGCTAAATGTGGCGGCGACCATGTCGCCGTCAACCCCAGGTGCCCTTACCTAGGTAAGGCACGCCACGACGCCGTGGAGGCCATCCGGCACCAAAAACCAAACGCACACACAACCACACACCCCGCCCCCGCACCCCCTCCCCTCACCATGTCATTCGCCGCTGCTGCCAGCGCTACGCTGCCGGCTTTCCCTGCTCTACCCCCGACGCACCCCCCCCCTGCAGCAACCACACCACACCAACACATCCCTCCCCCCCCCACCCCAGCTCATAACACTCAGAGACCCCCACTACTACCAACACCCACACACCACACTACCACCCCCACACCACTCTACACGCCCACCCCCACTCTACACCCCCACTCTACACCCCCACCCCACCCCTGCGACAACACAAAAACCAAACTACACCTGGCCACCCTGCTCTCAGCGGTGGCAAAAGACATGTCGAGGGGTGACCCCCGACTATACGCGAATATACTAAACACGCTATTCGCCTCCAACGGCATAGAGCAAATCACCTTCCCCGAGAAGGTGTTCGCTCTAATAGACGCACACACAACCAGACCTGCACTCCTCCCCACCCCGACGGGTACACACCCCTGCCCGCCCCCCACTCTCACCACGCCGTCTGTCCTGTCCCTGCACCTTCCTTAGCCACTGCTCCAGCCCCCATTCACACAACCTATCCTCCTCGTGCTTCTTTCACCCCTCTATCAAAACCCCGCCTACCTCCCACTGCCACCCCCCCCCCCTCGCACCCATCTCCGCCTCCTCTCCCACAGCCTCCACTGTCACTCCAACCCCCTCGCAGTCCACTACACCCCGTGCCAACCCCAAAAACCTCACCCCCAAGCCCCATTCGCGTAGACAGGCACGGGACAAACAAACCCCCCTCTCTCCTGTCTCCACTCCTTCCTCGCTCCCTACTGCTTTCCCCTCCACTCCTTCCTCGCTCCCTACTGCTTTCCCCTCCACTCCTTCTCAATCCTCCCCTTCTCAACACACCCCTTCTCACTCTACTCCTTCTCACTCCCCTCCTCCTCCGCCTTCCGCCCCTTCACCTAAGACTCCTTCCCCTTCAACCCCCCTTCCTTCAACTCCTTCTCCTCCGACTCCTTCTCCTTCTCCCTCAACCACCTCTCCGCCGTCCCTACCTCCTCTCTCCCCCGACACCCCTCCTCTCATAATCTGCACCTCCCCAACCACTTCCAGCCCTTCATCCTCCAGCTCTACACCGCCCACCTCCGTCACGAACTCCCCCCACCAAGACACCACCCCACCCAAAGCCACCACCTCTACAGAACACACCCCTCCACCCACTACGGCTCCCCCACCCAATAACACGGCCGTGCCTCACAAATACGCATCAACACGAGTCAAGGTACTCGCCCCTCACGCCTCCTGGGCTATAACCAAGGAGAAGGGGACGATTCCTGGCAAGTCAGCCTCCCGCGCACTAAGACCACGACAATAGGTCGCATTAGTGTAATACAATTAAACGTACGCAGTTGGCACGGTATTCGCCATACGGTCGCCAACTGGGTACTCAACACACAAAGACCCGACATCATACTTCTGAACTCCACCAGCTTACACCCTCCCAACAACAGACTCCGCATTGCAGGCTATCACACATACTTATCCCCACAGGCGCGGCACCTAGGATCTGCGATCCTAGTAAAGCGCAACATACACCACTCCCTCGTCAACACACGCGACACCTCCTTTCTAGCCTGCAAAATCGACACAAGCTCTGGCCCCATAATAGTGGCCACACATTACAGACCACCACGAATACAGCTAAACTTAGAAGTCCCACTCCGGGCCCTTTCAAACTACAACCTACCTATCTTCTTTGCGGGGGACCTCAACGCTTTTCACCCGACACTCCTTTCCAACAATACGAACGATGCGGGTAGTTACTTGGCGGGTGCCTTGCGGCGTTACCGCTGCGAACACATCGGCCCTGCCTTCCCCACGTTCTTCGGCCCGCGTGGGGGCACCACATCCCCGGATGTGGTCTTCCGTAACGACCACGCCACACGATTCTACACTCACATTGCACCCGGTCCCCACGTACTATCAGACCACATACCAATATGCCTTCTCATATCCACATCCCCCATACTCATCCCCACATCACCTATATACGATTACAAAAACACAAACTGGGCTGAATTCAGGAGCCACATATCCACAAACACACCACATAACCTCGACCTGGAGAACACCAATCCAGGACAAATAGACCACCACTGGTGCTCACTCTTAGACACCATCACCACCGCACGTAATCTACACTCACCACGCAAAAACTACACCTGCTTAAAACACTTCACATTTTCAATACACACACAGTACAACAACCACTACACCAGAGGCCCACGACAACAGAACATCAACCAACTACGTGCCCGCATCCTTCAATGCGTGCAGCTAGATAGGAACCGGCAGTGGCGTGAGGTCGTCCGCATCGCGGACGACACCCGTTGCATGGACCCTTCCTTCTTCTGGCGGCACGTGAAAAGGATGCTGGGTACGGAACCATCCAAACCAATAACACTAAAAATAAACAACCACACACTCACAGACACCAGGTCCCACTGGGACACAGTACACACCCACAACCCACCAAAACCACATGCGCAGGAGCACTTCCAAGACATTCAGAAATGGTGCCGGACTCATGCTCACGAGCTGAGGCCTGCCCCCCTGATACGTATGGAAGTGCTCGACTATACGTCCACACTCACCACTCCAATCACCGTCGAGGAAACAAAACACTACATAAAATCGACACCAAAACGCGCTCCCGGCCCCTCCGGCCTACCAGCCACACTAATACATAACCTCCCCGCAGAAATATACCCCACACTCACACATCTATTCAATGCCTCTCTAGCCTCAGGCCACTTCCCTAAAATATTCAAAGTCTCTCACAATATACTCCTTCATAAACAACACAAAGACCCAAAACACCCAACAAATTCACGGGTCTATTGCTCTATTAGAGCACCTAGGCAAAATACTCGAACGAATGGTCAACTGCCGCCTACGGGAGTTCCTGGAAGAGAGGGACTGGTTCTCCCCCCATCAATACGGGTTCAGGAGAGGCAGGTCCACTCAGGCAGCCGTGACCATCGTACACGACAGAATACAGAAGAAACGACAGATACACCAAAAGACTCTGACAAGGTTTGGCACGAGGGACTCCGTTGGAAACTCGCCAACAACACGGAGTTACCTCTCTGCACCAGAAGGCTCCTCTCACACTACCTCACTGGACTGCGCTGCCACATCAGATACAACAACACCCTTTCAAGACCCTTCACACCACGCTCAGGCGTTCCCCAAGGAAGCGTTCTGGCACCCACACTCTACATTATGTTCACAAACGACACCCCACGCCCACCAGAAAACTGCGTTCACACATACATAGTGGCCTACGCCGACGACGAGACCATTCTCGTCAGCGGCCGGGCCCCCGAAGAAATCGCGCTCCACGCACAAAGAATACTTGACGAGAAGACAGACTACGAGGACAAATGGCTGATTGCCACGAATCCTCAGAAGACACAGATGACACTCTACGGCGCTAGAGATCACTTCATGCACAACCTACAAATCTACTCACACACACCAAACATGAACCACCAAAACCCAACAAGGCTCGCATACACACAGTGCACCAAAATCCTGGGGGTAACATTCGACAAATCCCTCAGGTTCAACTTACACCAGAACATAATACAAGCAAGAGCCTCACGTACAAACGCATCGCTGGGTAGGTTCTACCCAGCGAGTAAAAAACTAAAACTACACTTATACAAAGCACTCGTGCGTCCCATTCTCACGTACGCCCCACTGTCACTCGTAGCTTCGAGCGACACCTGGAAGCAAAAGGCTCAGCGCATTCAGAACTCTGCTCTGAAGCGCGCTTGCCGTTCGCCGCTGTACTGGAGAATGGACGCACTACACAACAACAACAAACTAACTCCTCTCAACACCTACGCTCACACCAGACTTACAAAACAACTCGGAAAACTCACCACAGACCCACTTTACACCACGCTACACGTAAGGTACGCGATGGCGCCACGATATCCCGCGGCCCACGAACACCTGCCGCCCGTACCATTCTTCGCATAAAAACCAATAAGGCATCGTGAATAACGCGTTTCCGGATGGACTGTCAGCCTCTCCCATCTGACTTGCCCCCAACCCTCGCCCAGTCAATTACCACATAACCTACGCCCTCATAACAACACCTCGCTTCGGTGTATAGCCACCGACCTATCTACTCTCGCTGTCCCTTTCTTAATTATTTTCCGCAACGCTCCTCTCTGACTACCTGACTGCCGTGTTACGGGAGTCCCTCTCTGTTCTTTCTATACACAAATTGATTGATTGATTATTGACTCACGACGCGTGCCGTGTGTCCAGATGTAGATGGGCGAAATTCCACGGTCGTTTTGGCGAGGGTAGCAGCTGGGGGGTCCACACGTTCTTCCGGGGGGGGGGGGGGGGGGTTCTTCAATGATGAGAACAAATCCGGTGCTTTATGCAACACCTAGGCGGTCATGGTCTCTCTGGCGAGAGTGAGTCGAACCTGGTTCTTAAATCAAGTTAACTTGGAGTGCGGTGTGACCACCGAGTAACGAGCTTGATGAGGAGCTTTTCTCCTTCGTTACTTATTTCCTTATGGACGAGGACTGAACTCGGGGAGGGTCTTCTTCAAGGGCGAGGATAACGGAGGGGGGTTTCTCTGGCGAGAATAAGTTACTTAAAGTTCGGTTTGATAACCGGGAACTAGCTCGAGGATGAGCTTTTTCTTAGTTCCAGTCTTCTTCAAGGGCGAGTATAACGGAGGGGGATTTATCTGACGAGAACAAGTTGAACTTGGTTCCTCACCAAGTTAACTAAGAGTTTGGTGTGGTCACCGAGTAACGGGCTCGAGGAGGGAGCCTTTTTCTTCTTCTTTTCTTAATTCCTCAAGGACGAGGAATACCCCTGGTGGTAAGGTGCACCAGGATATGAGGAGTCTCTCTGGCGAAAGTAAGTTGAACTTACCAAAGTTAACTTATCGTTTGGTTTGATAACCAGGGACTTAGCTCGAGGATGAGCTTCTTCTTAGCCCCTTAAGGTAAGTAGCCCTGCCCCTCTTGCAGGGTACTTCTTGGTCTGGCGAGCCAAGTACACTACCTCTCCAGTCTCGGTAGTTCGGTTTGATCCGAAGACTTCGTCACCTAGAGACTGACGTATACTACCTCGATTTTCCTTAGAGTTCCTCATTTATACCTCGTCACCCCACTGGGGGAGTGAGTGGTAAGGGGGAGAGGGGCTTGAGGACGGCCCCAGGAGAGTTCTTTTTCCAAACGGTTTTACACACGAAGTCAAACATCGGCTCCTCGTTAGCCTTCGAGATTGGGAGAAACCCGTCTCCAATTTCTTATTTGATGTGAAACTGGATCTCACTCTCCTGGGGCAGATCTTACATTTTGACCTTTAGGGTCTTTCATGGCACCGAGTTGTGCCACACTGCGGTTAAGCACTGAACCCGCCGATGCCTTCGACGGATGTCTTTGCGGTAACCGCCTTGTGACTGCACCAAGAGTGAACGTGGAAGGGGGGGGGGAAGTGACCATTCTCCTACAATCATATTCTTGAAGGTACGCTCAAATTGTTCATACACAACAATCATATTCTCGAAGGTACGCTCAAATTGTTTATACACAACAATCATATTCTCGAAGGTACGCTCAAATTGTTCATACACATCAATCATATTCTTGAAGGTACACTCAAATTGTTCATACACAACAATCATATTCTTGAAGGTACACTCAAATTGTTCATACACAACAATCATATTCTTAAAGGTACACTCAAATTGTTCATACACAACAATCATATTCTCGAAGGTACGCTCAAATTGTTCATACACAACAATCATATTCTTGAAGGTACACTCAAATTGTTCATACACAACAATCATATTCTTGAAGGTACACTCAAATTGTTCATACACAACAATCATATTCTTGAAGGTACGCTCAAATTGTTCATACACAACAATCATATTCTAGAAGGTACGCTCAAATTGTTCATACACAACAATCATATTCTTGAAGGTACGCTCAAATTGTTCATACACAACAATCATATTCTTGAAGGTACGCTCAAATTGTTTATACACAACAATCATATTATTGAAGGTACGCTCAAATTGTTCATACACAACAATCATATTCTTGAAGGTACGCTCAAATTGTTCATACACAACAATCATATTCTCGAAGGTACGCTCAAATTGTTTATACACAACAATCATATTCTCGAAGGTACGCTCAAATTGTTCATACACATCAATCATATTCTTGAAGGTACACTCAAATTGTTCATACACAACAATCATATTCTTGAAGGTACACTCAAATTGTTCATACACAACAATCATATTCTTGAAGGTACACTCAAATTGTTCATACACAACAATCATATTCTTGAAGGTACGCTCAAATTGTTCATACACAACAATCATATTCTTGAAGGTACGCTCAAATTGTTCATACACAACAATCATATTCTTGAAGGTACGCTCAAATTGTTCATACACAACAATCATATTCTTGAAGGTACACTCAAATTGTTCATACACAACAATCATATTCTTGAAGGTACGCTCAAATTGTTCATACACAACAATCATATTCTTGAAGGTACGCTCAAATTGTTCATACACAACAATCATATTCTTGAAGGTACGCTCAAATTGTTCATACACAACAATCATATTCTTGAAGGTACGCTCAAATTGTTCATACACAACAATCATATTCTTGAAGGTACGCTCAAATTGTTCATACACAACAATCATATTCTTGAAGGTACGCTCAAATTGTTCATACGCAACAATCATATTCTTGAAGGTACGCTCAAATTGTTCATACACAACAATCATATTCTTGAAGGTACACTCAAATTGTTCATACACAACAATCATATTCTTGAAGGTACGCTCAAATTGTTCATACACAACAATCATATTCTTGAAGGTACGCTCAAATTGTTCATACACAACAATCATATTCTTGAAGGTACGCTCAAATTGTTCATACACAACAATCATATTCTTGAAGGTACGCTCAAATTGTTTATACACAACAATCATATTATTGAAGGTACGCTCAAATTTTTCAAACTCTGATAATTAATCTAATTATCACAATACTATTCACGACTGCGTGTTGAAATGTCGTTTTCTTCCCTAAAGAGAATCTAAACCTATCAGAGAAATAGTAAACATGAAATACGCGATTGTCTTACTTTCTCTTTGGAAAAGAATCTCCTTCAAAAATGACCGAAATCTAAAGATTTCTATCGAAATATCACCAATGAACTTTATACGAAGGAGGGGAGAATTTAATTATCATATATAAGGTATGTTAATGTCTTTAGGTGTCTATTTTTCATATTAAATTTTACTTTAATCGAACAGAAAAAAAAAACAAATATAAATGATTGCATCTGCGTCTATCGCATTATCAATTTCCCCAAAGCCTTCCTTGGTTACTTATCAAAGGCCCCATGCAACGTTTTCGACCTAGCGGTTATCTTTTTTTGGTCTTTAGAAATACAAAAGTTAAGATGCAAAAGTTGGTAATGAATTAGATGAATAAAAGTAATACAGATTCAGAATTATAGTTAAAATCAAAGTGGAATAAAAATGAAGGCGGATAAAATTATAACCAATGACTAGGAAAAACAACTATAGTAGTAGCTACTTTGTTACTGAGATATTCAAGTTGAATATGAGGTAGGAGAAGGGTCCGCGGAACACAAGATCAGTTTGTATAGTATAGTTATAGGTTTAATTTGGTTGAAGAAGAATCAGAATTGAGTGTGGAAGATATCATTCGGATATAGTGATTCTGAGATGCGAAGTGATAGAAGGTTCGAGTCCAAAACCTTGAAGGAGATGGAATAGTTCGACATTTGATAGATGCTCTCTTCTATAAAATGGCTTCTTTTTTTAATTTAATAGGCAGGTTAATAAAATAGGATAAGATTCGTTATAACACAATTACGATTTTTTAATTCTCAACGACATAAACGTTTTTAACTCTTAAAATGATTTTCACCGATGTCATTTTCAACTTCCAGAACTTAATAATAACGTAGTTACTCACTTTTTGAAAATATATTTTTACTTTGCGAAATTTTAATCTTTCTGCGCCATTTGCCCTATTCCCTTCAAGTTTTGGCCTGACTGGTTAGCGAATAGCAGGCTTTGTTATATCTGCAGTCGATCTGCGCATGCGTCTTTTGGCGATTAACCAATAGAATTCTTTGTTTTATTTTCTTATATTACAGACGATTCGCGGTGGCTGTGGTAGGTCGCAATAACAACCAATACGAGAAGTTTTTGATGCCGATTGTCAGGCATCAGAAATAGATAAGGCTCACAGTGTAATCCCGCGAGATATTACATGTTCTACATGCTACAGTATTTGTAGATTTAGACAGGATCAGAATTTATTTTATTGTATTAAAATTGCAAAGGATTCGGAAGGGCGTAAAACCCCATGTACATTTTCTGTTAGTAAGGGCACGTGGCTTTCTAATGCCCGCATTCGACCATGTGTCGGCAAGAATTTCAAGACAAATGAGGTGAATTGTTTCCCAAATTTCTGTCTGATTTTATTAGGTTGGGTTGGGTCTGAATCTTTTAAATGATTTTGAACATTTGTTTTTGTTATGCAGTTTCGTATGTACTTTTCAGATCTGAAACTCGTTTTTGCTGGAAATACATACTTTTCTTATTATCGACTTTCGTCGATCATGGGAAAAGTATGCATTTCCGGGGAAAACGAGAGTCAGATCTGAAAAGTACACATATGACTGCCTAAGAGAAAAACATTCTTAAAGTCATTTGAAAATATGCATTAAAACGAATCTTTACCAAAGAATACTCTATCTTACTTTAAACTAATGCAATTATTTATTTATTTAATAAAAAAAGTGGTGTTTCTTTACCACAACCTTATAGGAATATGGTAGATAATTTAGTTTTTAGAAGCGTAAATATATTTGTAAATGTTACTGATAAAAAGCGAGAAAGTGATAAATAGAAAATGTTCTTTATGGATAACTAATTTTATTATAATATTTGTTCAATTTCTGCAAATGAATTTAATATAGTTAGAATTAATTCTCTTTTTATGTAATGAAGTCTATATTTTATTGTATATAACTGATCCTTAATAATCTGATAATGATCATGTTTTGTTCAATAAAACATACTTTTAACTCTTTCTTTGTGTTTGGATAACACAAGTTTGCATCCTTTCTGAATTAATAAAATGCAATAATTTGTTTATCAGGTCGTTTTGGGGGTAAGATAGTCCATACTGGAAAACACTAAATGCACAAACCATATCCATTTATGATGGGTTTTCAAGGTAGCTACCCCCCCCCCCCCTGTTTTTTGTCTTTGTAAGGCATCAAACAAGCGGCACTACAAACAAGTTCATACGTTTTATTGCATTCTCTTGTCAACCCACATAAGATTCTACCTTCATCACTACACAAAAAAAATCGAGTAATAAAGATTTTTTTAATTCACTCAACAACAAACGAAACCCACGTTTTTACTTTTCGGAAACAAACATTTCGTGGTCTCAGCGATGCCAAACTAGAAGCAGGTACTTTTGATGGTCCTTAAATAAGGGAGGTCATGAAAGACGTTCAATTCGACAAACATAGGTGACAATGGGATTCAAACCTAACTTCCATTCGCTCCAATGTCTAAAGTTTTCCTGCTCGTCTTCGAACTCCAGACTATGAACGTGTTGGAGAGGAGCTTCAGCACAGCCTCCTGGCTAGTATAGTGGTTAGCGCGCTTGTCCGGCAATTCGAATCTCCGTCCGGATTCTTTTTAAGCTGACACTATTTACTAGGGAGGATACCACCGTGACTGGAGGGGAGTTGGGGGCTTGCCCTGGCTGACCTCCGCCTGATAAGCAGCAACACAGCAGCTTGATACGAGGAATGAAACCAGAGAAATTTAACTTAAACAATGTCCAGTTTCTTGGTGCAGGTATGTCTCTAAAGATACATTTTTTTTCAGTTCGCATCTGAACTACTTTCCAATAACTGCAGTGATAATAGCGAACGGCAGGGACAAGAGAGGGGGGCTCTCAAGATGCCCCATTGATAGGTAGTAGGGCTAAAGAGATGTAAACGTGTTGGAGACTACTTCTGGTGCAACATAAACAAAAGCCTTTGAAAAGCCATTTCTTCCCCAGGGATTGTTATTATTAATGTTACCATTCACAGGGGCGGGTTTAGGTATGGACAATACGGGCAACTGTCCAGAGCAGCATTGTGGTGCTGGAACCACATTATGGAATTGCATTTGACTCAAAACCACCTCCTCAAAGACGAGCAGTTTGAAGTCTTAGGAAATTCTATGATTGGTTCACAGTAAATTGGTCCTCACGCAACTTAACCGTTACCTCCTTTACCCGGTAGCGACATGCCAATAGCAAATTTATTTCCTCCAAGAATTCAAAACCAAAAAAATCTTTTTTTCTCTTTTTTTGGGGGGGGAGAAAAGGTACGGCTCGCGGTTTCTCCTCCCCTCTGTACCCCTCCCACGGTCGGGAGGGGGGGGCACATAAGAGGAGGAGACCATATTACAATTTCAATTGTGGGGAAGTGGTGAGTATGTGAGTGTGAAAGATAGTGGGGTATTAGAATAGTGGTGAGAATAAGGAAGTCTTAGGGTTGCAAGATTGGCAAAAGTGCCTGGAGATCAGGCTAATCTCTTTCATTGTTTGTTTTGCTTGTTTTATTATTATTGATATATATATATATATATATATATATATATATATATATATATATATATATATATATATATATATATATATATATATATATATATATATATATATATATATTGCTATAAGGCGTTCAAACTTTTGGATTCATGTACTAATTTAATTTTTTTAATGTTAACTTGACGTGTAGTTTGGTTGTTTAGATTAATTCTATGTATTTATTTTCTACAGCAATTCTTACGTGTCTTATTTGGTTTTGTAAATGTTTTTGCTATATTCATGTTTGGTTGTTATTATTCGTGTTTTGTGTGTTCTGTGATTCGTACTTACCTATTTTCTTCATTTTTATTCTTCATTGTCTTCACTAGGTAGCTGTGGTCTTCTTGGGCTTTGAGGTAAAATCGGTTTAGTTCGTCGTTATCGGTTGCTTTTCATCGTCAGTTTTGGTCGATAGTTTGTTCCTATGCAAAAAATGGGACAATTGCGTTTTCAAGCTTGCTGACGCTGCTTGGGAATCTTGCGTGACTCGGATCTTGTTGGTTTTCCGCGATGAATGCTCTAATTTCCTCGTTGGTATATATTGTAATTTTCTCTTTCATATCTGACGCTCTTTCTTTTAAAATGGTATTGAGCGGTTTGATGTCCACCGCTCTGTGCAGATCCACTTGCTTCCTACTATCCCTCCTTCGTGTATTGGTGATGAGATACATACACTTATTTTGTATCTTCTGTATTTCTTTTTTTTGCTGTTTTAGAGACTCTGAACAGAGATGCTGAGGGATAGATGAGGGTGGGTCTGACTAGCGTCAGATGCAGTTTCTTTTTATTTTTTTGGCTGAGGTTTCTGAAGCTGTAGAGGGTTCTGACTGCCGAAGATACTTTTTGGATCCGTTCTGTGAGGTGCTTCTTGTACCTGTTAGAAGTGACTTTCATTGCACTCGTTCGTGTAGGGATAACGCCTATTCCCCACTCACACATTTGATGTTTTTCTTCTTCCTAATGGGGCGATCTTGAATTTGTCGCCATTAGTTCAGATTTTCCATTTTGATTCATAAATGTTGATTTTTTTTTATTTCCTCGGCAGTTATTCGAGCTTTCCAAGGCGCGTTTCTATAACCACTAACTATGAGATGACTTATGTCATTGTCTAACTGGATATTCAAGCTAGTAGGGTGGGTTGGCTCTGGGATGTGGACTGTATATATCGAGTATAAGGTTGGACTGAGGCACCCACCTTGAGGCAATCCTACCTGTAGATTAAAGGTGAGACCGTCCATGCGCCGTATACTGATGTAGGCCGACCTCTCCATGACATAATCACAGAGGATTTTTTTCAGTTTTGAGCTTAAACCTAGCTGTAGGATCTTGTGTTGTATCCCCGTTAGGGATACTTTATCGAATGTCTTTGACACGTCTCTGCATACTATGTCGATATAGCTCCTGTTTTTCTTCGCTTGAGCAATCTTTTCCGTGATGACCTTTATTGCCATCTCGGTGCTTCTCTTCTTTCTGAAGCCGTATTGCTGTTCGTTGTAGAGCGAATTTTCCTCCAAGTGCTCGACGAGTCTTCTGTTCCGTATTTTCTCTAAGAGTTTCCCCCAAATTTCCAGAAGGGATATTGGGCGATAACTCTCCTTCCTCGTCGTGGGATTTTCAGGTTTGGCAATAAAGATAATTTTTGCCGTTTTGTATGCGTCGGAAAAGTAACTTACATTTAGAAAGGCATTAAATATGTTGGGTAAACCTTCCCGCACATATCTCAGTGCTTTGACGAAGTTTAGCTTTGTCAAACCTGACCGTCCTGGAGCTTTTTGCTTAAAGGAGTGGAGCGCACTTTCTAGTTCTTCTAGCGTCACTCTTTCTTCTTCTTCCTTCCTGTTCACTTGGTAGTTAGGATGCGTCCTCTCAATGACTTCGTTCAGCTCGTCTATAATCTGATTTTCAAAATCTATGTCGAAGTCTTCATTTTCTTCACTGATTCTGAAAATCTGTTCCCAGTATTGCCTAAAAATCTCCTCCATTTCATTTTCCTCTGATTTAATTTCACCATGGTCGTCTTCTAATTCCATCTTTTTCTTTACTCACATTCTCCTGATTTTCGCCAGAATTCTTTGGGTGTTGCTCCGCTATTTAGTTCTTCGATAGCTTCATTCCATTTCTCCTCTTATTGTTCGTAAATTAGAATTTTTAGTTCTTCCTTTATTTCTCTCAGACGGTACATTATATCCCGGGATGTCCCCGTGTTGATGTTCACCTGATACAATCCTTTCAGTTCACGGTGGAAACCTTTCATACGATCAGTCTATTTGTATGTTGAGATCGTTCTGTATGTACTTTTGGAAATCGACTCCTCTCTGTCAGCCTCGATCATCTGGGTCTCTAGCCGCTCTATTTCTGCGAACCTCGAGCGTCGCTTCGTCGAGGTTCGCTGGGATGTAATTTCTTAGCATTCGCTCGTAATTATCCCAATTCGCCCTGCTGTAATTCTTCCTTGTATGTGATGGTATCAATATAGGGTTAACATTGATATAAAGATTAATCCCTATATGGTCGCTACAATGTATCACTTCAGGGCTCATGTGATAGTTAAAGGGTAAGAGGAAGTTGGTCAAGCAGATGTCCGGCTTGGTGGCGCTTCTTTCCGTGATGAAGGTCGGAAAGTCGGGGCCCAGTCTCTGGAGGATGTTCCTATCCAGGAGAGTATTCAAGCATCTGCCTATACCGTTGCTTCGAGTATACCAGGACTCGGCACATCGTGCGTTCAGGTCCTTCATAAATATCGTAGGGACCCTTCGATATTTAAAAATCTATTTGATGCTGATTGGTCAATTTTTACAGCGCTTATGTGTAAAATTTGTTTTAAAGCTGAATGAATAAATTAAACATAAGATTACACAGGGGAACAATTTTAATCACATTTTCTGATGACTTAGATTTATCTGCCAATTTTAATTCGTCTTTTTCATGCTGATTTCAAATATATAATCCATTTTTACCTACATGCTATAGTTATTCTGTAATTTCTATTTTCTCGTTTCCCCGAAAAATGCCCTCCGGACGGACAGAGAGGGTGTTTGTAGCAAGCAAATACTTCACAGTACATAGTGGTAAGATAGTAATAAGTGTTATTGTGCAAAATATTGACATTATTGTTTCTTTTTTCAGGTTTCATGTTAGAGTGATAGCTTCGTCAAGAGGAAATTGCGTTAATAATCCAGACACCTTCTGCTACATATGTGGCTGTTACATGCTAGTTCGTCAAAGGCGCAATATATCAAACTTTGTGATCCGCCCTTATAAGGCATATTTTGATGTTCCTCTTGGCGATTAAGATAAGAAGTGGGCCCCACATGCTGTTTGCCATAGTTGTGTGGAACATCTTCGTGAGTGGACGAAAGGAATGAGAAATGGTCTTCCTTTTGGAATCCCCATGGTGTGGCGAAAGCCAAAGGATCATGTATCGGACTGTTATTTCTGTCTGGTGAATACTAAAGGGATTGGCAAGAAAAATCGGCACAAGATCGACTACCCCAACATTCCCTCGGTGATCCGGTCAGGACCTCATTCTGAGTCTTTACCAGTTCCGATTTTCAGTGGATATGCTTCCTCCGAGGATGAAAATGATGTACCTGATATGGACGTCCACGGAATGGATTCAAAGTCTGCAGATTCATCATCAGATGCTGAACAGTCATTAGCTCCTCACTATTTCAATCAAGAGGATTTGAATGACTTGATACGTGATTTGGTGCTCTTCAAGAAAGCTGCAGAACTTTTAGCCTCCAGGTTAAGTGAAAAACATATGCTTGACAGGTCGGTACGAGTATCATATTACCGAACAAGGGAGAGTACATTTGTTAAGTATTTCTCTGAGGACAAACAATTTGTATACTGCCACGATGTTCCTGGTCTGTTTACCGAGTTGGGACTTGGCACCTATAGCCCTGCTGAGAGGAGACTGTTTTTGGATAGCTCCAAGCGTAGCCTCAAGTGTGTCCTTTTGCATAATGGCAATGACTTTGATGCAGTTCCTCTCGGTCACTCTGTCCATCTGCGAGAAACTCACGATGGCATAAGAATGGTCATGGATTTAATTAAGTGCCATGAACACAATTGGATCATATGTGTAGACCTTAAGATGGTCAACTTCCTCCTTGGTCAGCAAAAGGGATATACAAAGTTTCCATGCTATATCTGTATTTGGGACAGTCGAGCCCGTGACAAACACTGGTCCCCAAAAGATTGGCCAGTTCGGGAAACTTTGGAAGCAGGAATGCCAAACATTCTTAATGAGCCAATCTTAAGTCGAGAGAAGATCGTTTTCCCTCCACTTCATCTCAAACTGAGGTTGATGAAGCAGTATGTCAAGGCGTTGAGCACTGACAATAATTGTTTTCAGTACATAATATCGGCGTTTCCTGCTTTGTCATACGAAAAATAAAAGCAGGAGTATTTGATGGTCCCCAAATCCGAAGACTTCTGAGTGATTCTAGATTCGTGAACACCATGAATGAAAAAGAGAAGGCAGCCTGGCTCTCAATTTCTGCCGTTGTTTATAACTTCTTGGGAAACAAAAAAAGCGCATAACTACGAGGATCTGGTTACTAATATGCTTTTAGCATATTGTGATCTGGGATGCAACATGAGTGTGAAGCTGCATTTCCTAAATAGTCACCTCGACCGATTCCCAGAGAATCTGGGAGCCGTGAGCGACGAACAAGGGGAACGCTTCCATGAGGATTTGATGACGATGGAAGAGCGTTACCAAGGTCACTAGGATAGACACATGATGGCGGACTAGTGCTGGACGATTAAAAGAGATCAGCCAGAAAAGACTTACGAGAGAAAGAGTTACAAACGCAAATTTTTGCCCGGTTGAAATCAAGAAGAGGTCCTCCAGCCTGATGTACGGTCATTAATAAATTAGTACCTATTTGATTACAGTATTTTTAATCCTATGTGTAATTCAAGTTTCTTTTTATATGCAATAAAATGTTTGTGCAAAAAAACCTGCTTTACTATAAATAACGCAAATGGATGATTCAAAATTACTTCAGGGCATGATGATAGGCGTGATAAAATGAAAATTATTGTATAATATTAGTTATTGATATTACGAAAAATCTGTAGCATTTAGATAGAATCTGATTTGAGATTTGAATTCAGTATGTTCGAATTAGATAGGAAAATGTACTTTTGTCAATTCACCAAATACATTGTTCCCTAGTGTTATCATTAAAAATCTGCTTGATCCTGATTGGCTAAATTTTGTATAGCTTATGTTACGTATAATAACTATATATAGAGCAATATTTTGGCAAAAAATATAGATACCCGGCAGGGTCATGCAGGCCGCGGGTTCTCACTCTCTCAGGCAAATGCAGAGAGTGCAGAACAAAGCAGCCCTGCTGATAGCTGGAGCGCACAGGATGGACCATTTTCGGCAGACAGAATTGCACGCAAGGGCAAGACCGAAACCACTGAATATGGAACTCCAAAGGCTAGGGAGAAAGACCTGGGACAAAAACGAAGAAGAAGATACTCCCAAACTCGGTCACCGACATAGACATTCCGAGAGCTCAAATTGGCCACGCCACCAGGAGAGGCCTATTTCCGAGCGGAAGAAAATTCTCCCGAGAGAACTTAAATGAAATATTCACCTGACCACGACCAAAAAGAACAAATACAAGAACAAAAGAGGCGAAATGCCCAACCACAATTAGAATACCGGACAATGATAATGAAAAAAATAAATAATAATATTAAAAAGAGGCGAAGTGCCCACGACAATTAAACAAGAACAAAAAGAGGAAAAGATTCCACAATGAAAAACAAAGAGTAAATGAACAAAAGAGGCAAAATGCCCACAACCGGTAGATACCATATATTATAATTGAAAGGTTTAAATGCCATGATGGTGGAAATAGAAAAAGTTTATTTATATAATTTAAAAAAAATAAACAACGAGAGAAAGATAAAATAAAACAAACAACTACAACAATGGTGGCAAAGCGGCTATAACCCCACCACCAGCAAAACACTGATGGTACAGAAAAGAAAACAAAAGAGTAAGGAAAAGAAAAGAGAAAAACTCAAGAGATGCCCCCTACACCAGCGCAATACTCAACTTCTATTTTACCTCTATTTATCTAATACACATTTCAACAATTTCTTCATCTCATCTCATCAAAAATATAGATAGTATTAGCAGTCATTATTGTAGAAGCAACAAGAAGTTATCCTCACCGTTCGCCTTTTCGAGATCGGTTCCCGCAATTTACCACTGAATAAAGAATCCAGCTGGATAGTTTCCTTTATCCTAAGGGAGCTTGTTTGATCGCTTAACCCAGTCTGCTACACGAGAAGAGCTCCCCTTTTCGCACTTTACATAAAAGGGGCATATAACGTACGAATACCCATACCTATAGCATCTTGCCAGGGGCGGCATGAGTTACCAGGGGGTAAAAAGCAAGCGCCCAGAACCGAGGGCAGCCAGCGGACAACATCGAAACTAACTAACTAACTATATATATATATATATATATATATATATATATATACAAAAAAGTACAATAGAGTACGTGTAACGATAGGGATAAAACCACAGTAATAGGACTAATTTTATATGTGAAACCAGGTTTCAACAAATTAATAGCGCTAAGGTGGAAGATGCGAGAATGTGTCGGCATTTTTGAGAAACGGATGTATGAATTTCTTGCTTATTAAGGTATTAGTATTGAATTGGCCGTGGGAAGTATTAAAGTTGGGAATTTCTTTTATAAGTGACGATTCAATTGAGCGTCGATGTATATAATTGTGAGACTTATAAACTATTTTAGCATTATCAATATCAATTTGATAATTTTCATTGGATATATGACAATCATCAAATTAATATTGGTAAAGCTAAAATAGTTTATAAGTCTCACAATTATATACATCGACGCTTAATTGAATCGGCACTTATAAAAGAAATTCCCAACTTTAATACTTCCGACGGCCAATTCAATACTAATACCTTAATAAGCAAGAAATTCATACTTCCGTTTCCCAAAAATGCCGACACATTCTCGCATAATCCACCTTAGCGCCCCTGATTTGTGTGTTTGTACGTTAAGAAACTTCTGTATCTCACTTGTTCACGAGCGATTGACAATGACGGAGGTCTCCGTCGAAACCTGGTTTCGCATATAAAATTAGTCCTATTACTGTGGTTTTATCCATATATATATATATATATATATATATATATATATATATATATATATATATATATATATATATATATATATATATATATATATCCAAATATCACACAAGAGAAATGAAAAGCGTATTCCAAGTACTTTCGAACTTTGTTCAGTTCATTCTCAAGGAATACATAAAGAATTATTTCACAAGAATGGTATATATGTATATACTCGTAGGAGAGAACTAAACGACGCTCCACCTACGTACAACAAAAGGATACAAAACTGAGTGGGCATGAAAAATATAAATAAATGATCAGAAAAGGAGATTAATGCAAGTACCAAAGAGTAAAGACCTAGATAAAATTTCTACCAAAATATCCACGTGTGAGAGAGTGTGTGTGAAATGTAGAAATATAAGTCACATAACTAGGAATTCATTCATACGCAATTCTAAATACATTGTTAAATAAACAAAAGGAATATAAAAAAAATGATAAATCAGAGGGCTATAATTTAAAATAGACAATTTCGTTTGAAATAAACTTTTTAATGACAGGGTCCAGTTTAAAGAGACCGGGGGATATATTGAAATTAGGGGAGGAATTAATGAAGGAGGATTCAAAAATATTTCTTTTAACAAAGTCATCTGAGTTGAAAATACAGTTAGCCGAATTCAAATTAATGGGATGGCCATGTTCGGATAAGTGATCAAAGAAAGCACTATTGCTTTCACCTCTTCTAATAGTGTATTTATGTTGGGTTAAACGAACATTTAATGATTTTGCTTTTGTTGTTCCTCAATCTAAATTTTCTCTATTAATTTAAATTTTATTTACTGGGTTTTAGGGGAAGGGGGTAGTAGCTATTTCCTCCTAATAAAAATTAAAAGTTAAATCTATTTTAGAAATAACTTCGATAGAACTTTCGAATATACGAAAAATGAAATAAAAAACAGACATGCCAAAATTTTAATAGATTTTCTGAAATTGACCATTTGTAATTCTTTTTGTTTAAAAATATCCTAGTTATTTTTTCTAAACGTCACCATTTTGTTTTTTCAAACTCTAAAGGAACACTTAGAATAAACTTAGATAAAAACTTAAAATATATCTAGGTAACAACCAAAAGTAAAAGAAAAAAATATCTATTATTATTCAAACCCTCCAAAAGATCCCGTTCTTAAAATATAATGTTAAGGAGGATGGATATATATATATATATATATATATATATATATATATATATATATATATATATATATATATATATATATATATATATATATAGTCAGACGGGTTACCATTGTAGAGCATAATCCTTAGTTTAATGAGGAAGGTATGGATAAAGAAGATCAGCTTCATTGTCCTTTATTTTACTACGTTTCTACCTTGCTCACTCATCTTCAGGTCCTATACTAAAAATTAAAAAGGAACAAAAAAATTAAAGATGGTTAACAAAAATATGAATTTAAATAAGATAAGGGATAAATAAAGTAACTAAATTAAACGAAAACAGTGAGGCATAACCCAGATAGGCTCGATTTTGAAAATTCTTGTGACATTTCATTCGTCTTATTATTATTATATTTTTTTTGTGTGTGTTGGGTCATACCTCACTTTTTCCGTTTACTTTGGTTACTTTATTTATCTCTTATCTTATTTAAATTCCTATTTTGATTTACTAGCTTTAGTTATTTTTTTCCCCTTTATAATTTATATGTTGATACTTGAAGATGAGTGAGCAAGCTCGAAACGTAGTAAAATAAAGGACAATGAAGCTGATCTTCCTTATTCTTACCTTCCTCTTTAAACTATATATATAAATATATATATATATATATATATATATATATATATATATATATATATATATATATATATATCATTTAGAAAATAACACATTCTGGAAAGTAACAAAAATTTAAACATTTTGTCCCCTTCAAAGGAGTTGCAAAATATATCCCCTTACGAAGGTCATATATTTATTTTGCTACAAGTCCCTCGAAACCTTAACAATACCAGTTGTATCCAAAGCTAGTGATGTCTAAAAGAATGAGCGTCGTTAACGTATCTACTATCTACCGCGATGCTTTAGTATGACTTTGAGAAAACCGTTACTACACTTTCATATTGGCTAATATTTGTTAGTCCTGACAGGCGGCAAGTCAGCCTGAGAGAAGTATAACTCTGGCACCAAACCCGGGCAGCTGGAACTCCTTAGCTCTGTCAGGCCATCCTTCTATGATACGGACAATTCAATGTCACATCTACCACTTGATGACCTCACTGGCACAGTTCCCCCAACCTTATTGAGCCATGGTATTTGGAACGCAGGTGTAAAATGAGGAGTGATTACTGCGCACACTGCATTCTGATCGGGAAATCTGGAGAGACACCGTTGATCAGGCTGTTCGTTCAAGAACGCACGGAAGACGGGTCATGAGGACAAAAAGAAATTGGGAAGGAACTGTACCACTGCATTACCAAACCCATAACGGATCCCCTTGTCAACAACTAGCAACCATGCAGCAGACTTGAACATATCCCTCTCCTCTTCCTAAATCTTCTTTCACGAAGCCAAGCCACGGTGATGATAAATCGACCATTTGCAAACAATGACATATGATCGGAGAGGTCAAGGTTGACACAAGACTATAAAAAATGGCCCCTCTCGTGCGTGTAGTTGGATCGCAAACTAAATGGCATAATTAAAAGCCTTACCAAGGAATGATGTTTATAAGTAATGGTAACTAATATCTTCAATCTATTTGAAGTTATTGGTCGTATTAAAGATATAAAATGTAAGGGACCAGTTGAAATTTATGGAGTTTCCTAGCCATTTGTGATTTGGGAGAGATCGTATTTTACATGGTAATTCGGAAAGGCTGGGATTAGGGTAGGTTACGATGGTTCTTTGAATAAACCCAGACGAACCTATCGTAAAGTAGCCTAAAATAAATTGCATGTAAAATAACAGGAACTTAGCCTAAAGTAAATAACATGTAAATAACAGGAACCTAGCCTAAACTAAATAACATGTAAATAACAGGAACCTAGCCTAAACTAAATAACATATAAATAACAGGAAAATAGCCGAAACTAAATAACAGGAACCTAGCCTAAACTAAATAACATGTAAATAACAGGAAGCTAGCCGAAACTAAATAACATATAAATAAGAGAAACCTAGACTAAATTAAATAACATGTAAATAACAAGAACTTAGCCTAAACTAAATAACATATAAATAACACGAACCTAGCCTAAACTAAATAACATGTAAATAACAGGAACCTAGCCTAAACTAAATAACATATTAATAACAGGAAACTAGCCGAAACTAAATAACAGGAACCTAGCCTAAACTAAATAACATGTAAATAACAGGAACCTAGCCTAAACTAAATAACATGTAAATAACAGGAAGCCAGCCTAAACTAAATAGCATGTAAATAATAGCAATCTAGCCTAAACTAAATGACACAGGAACCTAGCCTAAACTAGATAACGTATAAATAAAACTAATCTAGCCTAAACTAAATAACATTTAAAATGACAAGAACTTAGCCTATACTAAATAACAGAACCCTAGCCTAACCTAAATAACAATAAATAATAGAAACATAGCCTGAACTAAATAACATGTAATAACAGGAAGCTAGCATAACTAAATAACATGTAAATAACACGAACCCATCCTAAACTAAATAACATGTAAATAACAGGAAACTAGCCGAAACTAAATAACACGAAACTAGCCTAAATTAAATAACATGCAAATAAAACGAACTTAGCCTAAACTAAATAACAATAAATAACACAAACCTAGCCTAAACTAAATAACATGTAAATAACACGAACCTAGCCTAAACTAAATAACATCTAATAACAGGAACCTATCCTAAACTAAATAACATGACCCTAGCCTAAACTAAATAACATGCAAATAACAAGAACCTAGCCTAAACTAGATAACATGTAAAATAACAAGAACTAGCCTAAACTAAATAACATGTAAATAAAAGGAAGCTAGCTTAAACTAAATAACATATAAATAACACGAACCTAGCCTAAACTAAATAACATGTAAATAACAGGAAATTAGCCGAAACTAAATAACAGGAACCTAGCCTAAACTAAATAACATGTAAATAACAGGAACATAGCCTAAACTAAATAACATGTAAATAACAACAAATGAAGCACGGATGACCATAAAATTAAAATTGATCCAGTGTAAGATATGCTTAGAATTTATATAGGAGCGTAGCTGGAGTAGTTCGTTCGAATGACCCCGCAAGTGGGTGCTACATGTCGATTGTTACACCTGGCACATGGAGGAGCGGCACGCCCTCCAGGCCCCACTGCTCCGGGACATTTCCTTCTTACCTCTTTTTTCATCACCTTCTTGCAAGCCCCTTCTTGCCTCTATCCCTTGACACGTGGCTAATGTCGTAGGCCAGTCGCGAGCGAGGGAAGTGTCACCCCCTTTCTCTTGGCTCTGAATGTGGGTGTTTCTTTTATTTCCAGCCATGTACTCTTCCCACCATTTCCTCTCGCAGGGGAAAGGGGGGGGGGGGTTCAGGTTAATATGGGCCATTTTGCTGTGACTGATTCTGAAGGCTTGTGCCTTTCCGGCCTCAACAACTCTGAGTTTATCTTTCCTCCTGATTCGCCATCAATATATATATATATATATATATATATATATATATATATATATATATATATATATATATATATATATATATATATATATATATATAGTAAACCCTCGATATAACGAACTATATGGGGTGGGGGGGCATTCGTTAAAGCCGAAAGTTCGTTAAACCCGATGGGCGTTAGTAGCAATAGAAATAACGAACCAAGTTCGTTATGGATATGTAATACGTATGTAATTACTAATAAAGTTAAGTGGACTACACAACATAGTAGTGATACGAACCTTGCACTGTAGGAGACATGTGACACACCAACACTCACTTAGGCGGGTCGTAACGCTTGCCTGATAAACCCGATGGAGGTCGGCCAGGAAATTTGGATCGTTATATGCGAAATTCGTTATATTGAGGGTTTATTTTTTTTTTTTCTCTCTCTCTCTCTCTCTCTCTCTCTCTCTCTATATATATATATATATATATATATATATATATATATATATATATATATATATATATATATATATATATATATATCAGGCAAATGGCTTCGCAACTTTCCCCTACGGGGGGAGATTGCGCTTCGCTACTAAGTTGAGAATTTAAAATCTAAAAAAAAAAGCAGCCATAGTTAAATTTTTAGAAATTTTCTGAACTTCGCCAATTATAATAATTTTAAAAAAGGAACTCTAAACTATTTCCTCCTTTCAAAAAATCCCGTTGCTAAAATATAGTTATAGATAAAATAAAAAAGCAGCCTTACTTAAATTTTAATCAATTTTCTGAACTTCACCATTTGTAATTCATTTTCTTCTAAATCATTATAAAGCATTAGGTAATCATATTTATTTTTTTCTGAACTAAACTATTTTGTTTTTTTCAAACTCTAAAGAAATTCATAGAAATTTCCTTGATAAAAATTTAAAATATACATAAGTCATAACCAAACTAAGATGAAATTATTATCCAAATACTCAAAAAAATCCCCTTCTTAAATTATAGAGTTAGTAATGGTGATGATGATGAACTAAACAAGTTCGAAAGTACTTGGAATCCGCATTTCATTTTCCTGTGTGATTTTTTTGCATTTATGGCTCCAACCTCACCGCTTTTTTTACTCATCTCTCCTTACGACCACCCTGCGTGATATGGCCTCGTTGCTATTGCGCTTTAAATTCAAGGGGGGAAATCGTTTGAATAAATAATTAAAAATACAAATAAATAAAGCAAAAACAACGAGGGCATCTCCCGCATAAAATTATGCGAAAATGTGACGAAATTAAAGTGAAAATGTGTGGAATCAAGTCGCCGATTCTTCTGTACTGAGGCTGGTAGGGCACGCAATGCTACAGATGTTAGCGCAGTAAAAAAGGTTCTCAGATTCATTCAAGTTACCTTTTAGGGGTAAGTGGCATACAAAGTATGCCTTTTGGGGAAAAGGATTAGTAGTATTGAAGCACCCATGCCGAGTCTATACACACACACACAAACATGACGGTCATAATAATAAACTAGTAGGTTCCTAGACTTATCTATCTCGATAACAGACTAAAACTCTGCATATATGTATAACAAGGGAGACTAACTTTATTAATGGAGAGCTCAACTCTAACTATATTGATAATTATATACCCTGTTGTATAGGATCGGAGCATTCGCCAAGACAATTAGTACTCTTGTCCTGATTTACGTTAATACAATAAATACTTTACCTTTTTAGAAATTGTTCATACGTAAGTCCAATACTCTGCCCACCTTCAATACCCCCTATTCCTTATATAACGAGTAAAAAGCCCTTGAAGCATCCGAATAGTCTAATTCAAATAGTCTTTCAACTTCATTTCCGTTTACATGGATAGTAATGCGATTCATATTATAAGGTATAAATTCAAAAGGTGATGCATCATAGCTACCAGAAAATGCTGAATGGTCAACCATACCAATTGGCAATTGCCATCCACGTAAGTATTCTCCCCATCAATTGTAAAAATACGCATAGGAACTTGTGTGATAGGATACTTAGCATTTGATGTAAGCAACCTATTTTCCATCTCCAACTGAGTAGATGCTGAAAGGCGGATTTTTCCCAGGTAGAGGAAACTCTCTAATAATTCTATTTTAGCTTCTAAACCGGTATGGCTTCTTAATTGTGTAAATGAATGTGATGCTCTGGATAACTTTATCTTTAGCGAGACTCCATTCATCAATAGCTTATGTTGCGAAAAGAATTTTTTTTTTAAGAGCTCATCTGGCGACTGCCTACTTGGGCATTAGTCGCCGTATTAAAACTGGCCTAGTTCTTGGCTACTTTAAAATAAAATTAAAGAGACAAAAAAACACCCCAAAAAGGAAGAAAGGAAGCAAGCTGGTGCATCGGGGGGAGGTCCCCCCGGCGCAGGAGCGTGCAACCTAAAGGGAAAAAAACAAAAGCAAAAAACAAAACAAAACAAAAAAAACAAACCCTGCTTAAATAATAGGGAGAAGGCTGGCCTCCCCCAAGAAGTCAACAAGTCCACCAGTCAATGTGCACGCACTCGTCCCGAGTACAAGGGACAGGCGGTAGCGACCCCGCCCATCCCGGTACCGGGACAGATATCGTGTGCGAAGATCACCCAGACTGGGACAATAGACAACGTTGTTGCGAAAAGAAATCGGCGTGGAGTTTTCCATATACATCAATTAGTTTTTTCTTCGATTTGCTATATTTCCTTTATATACTTTCTTTACTAGAGTAATATCCTGCAGTAAAAAGAAATGTAGATTTTTCTTCTTCAGAATAATTCAACAGGGTCTCTAAATATGCACGATAGGAGTAAATATTTCCTATGGAATTTACAGATGTTTCATTTAAATAAATGTCAACATTGTTGAACAAGGTGTAAAAAAAATATTATTTTCCGGAAAAATATTATCCCCATCTTTAAGTTCGTTGCCGTTTGCATTCACAATTATATAAAGATTAACCTCACTCAGATCTATATAATACTGTCCGCTAGCAAATATATATTATTCAACCGGAGTGAGGTCGGATGAGATATTGCTAAGTGGAGAGTAAGACTGATAATTGCTCTCAACTATGGAAGTTAGGGTTGGTGGAACAGTAAACAAATCGAGTTCTGTCTTTGAACATATATCTTGTGGGATGAAGAGCATTCATTTTTACACGTGTATGATTTACAGCCGTTGATAACTTTATGAGAACATCTATTAAATGTGTGCTTGTTTATATTATGAGAAAAAAATATCCCCATTTTCTTCATCTATTTTCAACTTTTTTCTATTCTTCATCTTCCGATTTCATCCATTTTTCGATTATTTATTACACCGTTTTTTTCGGATTTCCTTTCACTATCACCCAATAGATCGTGTAGTATCTTTAGTAATATTAAGTTTCGTCCTTTCCAGTTGATCTTTCAAAGCTTACTTCGCGGTCTATCCAGGCATAATATCCTGAACAGTGCCGAAACCGGCGGAAATGGACTTCTTTCCTTGATAGCGATCACGACTCTTTAGATATGATGCCGCATTTCAGAATAAGGAGGAGAATAGGAATCAAAGACCATGTCCCTCTGAGCTATTACCCCTTTAAACACGTGTGGTCCATTCAACATTTTTTAGAATTATTTGCTCCTAATGTGTAGTTTTATCATCAAATGACCAAGAAAGAATGGAAAATTTTCACTTTCAACCGTTCTTATATACGAGGGGCGTTCAATAAGTTTTGCAATTCGGATATAAGGAAACGAAATATGAGGAAAAGTGTTTTATTATTTTTCAATATAACTACCCTCGACTTCAATGCACTTGCGCCCCTTGTCCCTGAGGCTTCGAATTCCCGACAACCAGAAATCTCTCGACTGCTGTTCAATCCACTCCTGGACGGCGAGCTGGACATCTTCATCATCCCCAAACCGGCGTCCACGCAGTGCAGCCTTGAGCTTGCGGAATAAAAAGTAGTCGCTAGGGGCCCGATCTGGACTGTAGGGGGGGATGGTTGAGCTCCTCGAATCCGCACTCGCGCAGGGCAGCTTGTGCAACACTGGCCTTGTGGAGAGGGGCATTGTCGTGGAGGAGCAGGACACCACGTGTCAACTTGCCGCGCCGCTTCTAACGGATGCACTTATTCAACCCAGCCAGTTCCTCGGCCTAATAGTGGCCTGTGATGGTCCTTCCACGAGGCGCATAGTCCACCATCAACACTCCCTCAGAATCCCAGAAGATGGTATCCATGATCTTCCCGGTTGAGGGTTGGGTCCGGAACTTGATGGGGGTCGGAGAGCCCCTGTGCTTCCAGGCCATGCTTTCGAGCTTGGCCGGGTCTTGGTTGTACAGGAGCAGCAGCTCCTCCGAACTTTGATGACGAAGTCGATCATGGGGCCTGAGGTTTCTAGGGACCCAACGGGTAGAGACCTTGGTTATGGCCAAATTGTCGTGGATGATGTTAACACTTCCATGTGATATTCTAAGTTATAGCTCGATTTCTTCGACCTTCACCCGTCGATTTTCGAGGATTATCCTCTCCACACGGGCCACATTGTCCTCGTTGGTCACGTCTGACGGGCGTCCTGGACGGGGTCATCTTCAAGGGTCTCACGATCATGGCAGAACTCCCTATTCCAGCGAGCAATGGTTGCATAGGAAGGGGTGGTGTCGGTGTACACTGCAACTATGCGTTCATGGATCTCTTTTGCATTCTTGCCTTCCTTGGTCAAAAATTTGATCACTGTGCGGTGCTCAACCTTCTCCATTCTTGAAAAATTTATGACTGACAATCTGTGATCAGATACTGCTTCTTAAATAGACGAGGCGTAAGCGTACGGCTGCAGGTCTTGACTTGTTATAACTTGTCGTAACACCCCCACAAACAGCCATCCCCCTTCCTCTGTTTTGCCCTACCGATTCGCAAAACTTATTGACCGCCCCTCGTAGATATAAATTGATCTCAAGTCCCCAGAGGTTAGATTAAGATAGTATGGATTATCAAAATTTATACTAAATGAGCCATCATTGAAGGGAAGGTGAATAATTCTCAGCAGCTTCAACTGCGTCCCTCCTACTAACTGATAGTTGACGGGGTTCGAGTAAATGCAACATGATCTCGGATGAGATATAAGAGCAGTAAAATCTATATTGAACGCTATACAATGATTTAATTTGGGGATATCATCTTTGACAGATCTTTTCATTATAGTGGAAAATTCTTTTGGCAGATGAATTAATAGATTTTCTCTACTTTTCACATTGAGCAATGAGCCTGAAGTGAGCATTAACATATAATCAGTAGGCATTTTCTGTTGTTTTCTGTCAGATTGAAACATTAAATCTTGAGATGATAATTTCTGTTTCATTTTCAGATTCATTTTCTCTATGAGTGCTTTTTCATTTTCATAATACCCAGCGTCTATCCATATCTCATCCTAAGCATAGTCAATTTCTTTTATTTTTGTTACCATTCCTCTTGCCAATATAGTATTTGATGCATAGTTGTTTACTTCTGCGATTTTCCGATAGACTGTGAATGCGTGTGTAGTCTTAGTCACATTATAGATATTCTCTGTAAATTGAAACTCACAAAGGCATACTTCATACTGCCTGTGGTTTGTTATTATGGATTTGTGCAACTCGATTCTATAGTCAGACATGTTATTTTGACGGTAACCATCTAGGGAGGATGAGGAAGGAAGGGTGACATAAAAACTCTCATGCCATCTTCACTACTGATCAAAACCTTCCTCATCTCCTACCTTTATATATAATTTCACGAATGCATGTGCTCAAGGTTGGTGGGTGATATCACATGCCTTGACGTATGAGTTAAACGACTTAGGATACCCTCGCCATTTTACTAGCATAGCTTTTTTCCATGCCCTTTCGTGTTAACTATCCTCTCCACTATATATTTCTTACGGGAGTGAAACTTTAGTTTCTGTAGTTGTTCTTCATAAACACCACCTTCAATATGTTCTCCATTTAAATCTTCAATATTATACAGGTCTAATAAATTTGAAATTCTATATATCTTGTAGATTTTTTTACTATACCCTGCCTCGTATCCTTTTTTTAAAATTGCTGGAAGCGCGTGAGATTCTCACATAATCACCGATCTTATATAGAAACCTCTCTTATGACCTTCAATTCTCTGATTCGGTATAGCAACATAATGCATAACTTTCAACGGTGCGTCCCAAACATGTTATGTCTAGAATTATTATACTCATTTGCAAAATCAACTAACACGTCGATGTAATTTTTTTTATGTATTATTGAAGGTAAAATATCTGAAAAGTCTTTCTATTATTGTTCTTTGTACACGCTTTACAAGAAGAACTTTGTTTAGTTAGCTTACATGATATACTCCGATATTAGATTCAGTCAATAAACATTTCATCTTCTTCCCTTTAAACTCTCCTCCATCATCAGAATATATATAACCTGGAATCCATCTGGTTTCTTCCATGATATATCGTATAGCATTTGACACTACCTAATCCGTCCTCTCCTTTAAAGTAATTAACCAGAGATATCTAGAATATACATCAATTACAAAGAGTATGTAGCGTACACCCTAATTAAAACTTTGACACTTGTGCATTATAGTGAGACCTATTTGCCAAATCTCATTGGAACCTTGTGATTTTACATGTTTTGTCTTGAATCTTTTTCGCACGAGTTTGTCTATAGTATAATTATCCAAACCTGAGAGAACGCTTTTCACATCAGATCTTTTAGCGATCTTTTTACACATCGAAATATCTGATTTACCCCACAAAAAGATGTTGGCAGAAGACTCGGAGATGTATATAAGCGTAACAATCGGGAGTTCATTTTAAAGTGAATATCTGATACGTTTACACTCGTATATAACTATTCAATAAAAGATATCTTATGTTAAAATCCAAGTTTATTTTACACCTTAGTTAAAATGCATAATTTCAATTAGAAATTTGTGGGTCCGCAACCTTATTACTTTGTACACATTTACTGATTCTATGAATCAAAAGAGTTGGGTTAATCCGGTCAGGAAAAATGGTATTCGATATGCAACGGATACAAACTATCAATGTGTATTTTATTCCAACCTTATAATTTTAAAAATGAATATCAGAAGTTTTTTTTATATTATCTAGAGTCTGAATAAACATATGAAAGAATCGTGGTCCAATAAAAAAAATTATCTTGGATGAAGTTAAACTTTCTTCTTGCAAATCTTGATGACTCAAGCTGGTGACACTCACTAAGGAGTAGTTTATCGTTATAGCGAGATCTTCCGTAGGTATTTTCAAAGATCACTCATCATAACCGGATTTTGTTCTAGTAATCTTCAAAACGCTGAATATATTAATTTTATATTCTTGTTGTATAATTTGCTTCACCTGGAATCGAGACATAGCTTCTTACGCGTAAGTATTCTAGTGAATCTGGACAGACAGTGACACAAAGTCCAATATGATAGGCTATTTTTTGACGTGGTTTGAATATTCATGTAATGTTTCGTGTTAGCATAACAACAGAGTTGCTACTTAACTCTTTACAAATCTTTAATTGGTCCATCTAATTGTCATTTTTCATCGGTGAAATTGATTAATAATTCAACCACTTCCTTAGTGGGCGATAAAGAGAACTACCACGTGTGTTTGCGCAAACCACTGAGCTTGATGTAGAGGAAGTTGATGTGTGAGTAATATTTTCTAACTCTTTCCGACGTTGCGAGTTTTTCATGATAGATTTAGGGATATTTGAAGATATTAATTTTACTCTTACTTCCTCCCAGAAGGTGGGTGGTGATCTTTTCCACGTTCTAACTAAATCATTGAGTAGGTCAATAATGTTAGATTGTGAAAGTCTTTTACCATCGAGGGTAATCACCTCCTCATCACTACAACTGAATCCTTGTTTATTTTTTAGTGTCTGATAAATTAATCTACCTCTTTCACGAACACCAGGCTCCAGTGTTCCCACTACTCCATCTATATAACTGTTAATTTGATCCCTGTCACATTCATTAAAATTAACGTACTGTTTCAGATATTGTTCCAACGTGTTCTGTTAAAGTATAATACGTCTACCTGGTGGGATATGTGAACTATTTAGTATAGTAGTCAACTCTCTCTCCAAAGATAAAAGTCTTTCTTGTGATGGGATTAAGTTTGAAGGTACGTCTCCCTCTTTTTCGGGCTAAAAAAAAAATTATTTTCATTTTAGAAAGTTGGAGAGGATAAGAGCTAGAACAGATAATAATATTCGTAGAAAAGATCCTCCACGCTGATTTATTATGTTGTTTTTTTTCGATGTATATAACCTGGCTTCCTTGCTAACATACGTATCACCCGTTTGAACCGTGATATCTTTTTTTTCTGCGATGTTGTCATCGGAACACTACTTTTTATTAGATTAAGACACATTTCACATTTGACAAAATCACTATCTATGCTTCCTATGATTGATATTTTCATCTTTTTAGAGAGAGTGGGGAACTTATGGAATAGATACGCGTATCTTCTCATTCTAAAAGATATACGGTTTCGATTTCGTTTGGAAAATTCCCGTCCGTAAGTTAAATCGTACAGTGTTTCTCAGACTTAAGTCACAGAACAAATAACCATAGGATTTTGAGACTGCTTCCTTATATATCCTCATGAAGTTATTCTGTTCCCAAGGAATTATATGTCGAGTGAATATATTTATCTGGGAGATGTCTCTCCTCTGGTTAAATAAGACTTGTAATAAAAAATTGCAATCCAAAAATCGTTGCTAAGATATCTTTTTTGGCAACACTTCCTTTAGTCAAACGCACAAACTAACACGCTTTCAGCTGTCCCGTATTGAACACAAAATTCCTACTCGTGCTTCGTCCTTCCCATTGTAAAGACTCTCGAACACACTAGTTGTTACCTTGTTGCCTAGTTACCTTTTAACCAATATTTACCTTGCTATCTACTTGTACCAATTTATACCTGTTTATACATCGTTGTCACTACCTTACACCAAGCTTAGTCACGACGAAAATTCAGTATTAAACTCATGTTCATTATCATCACTAACTCTATAATTTAAGAAGGGGATTTTTTTGAGTATTTGAATAATAATTTCATCTTAGTTTGGTTATGACTTATGTTTTTTTTTAATAAAAGTTCAGAAATAAATATAAGTATCGAAATTTTGTGATTTTTTAACACCCAAAGAATTACAAATGGTGAAGTTCAGAAAATGTATTTTTATATATCTTCTATAACTCTATATTTTAGCAACGTGATATTTTGAAAGGGGGGAAATTTAGTCTAGAGTTCCTTTTTAAAATAAATATAATTGGCGAAGTTCAGAAATTTGATAAAAATTTAACCATAGCTGCTTTTTTTTAGATTTTAAATTTTAATCTTAGGAGCGAAGCGCAAGCTCCCCGTGGCGAAACCATTGCCTGGTTTTGAATAATTAAACTCAAATTCAATCATTATATTTCAACTATGTTCCATTATTGTTAATCTATAATATATATATATATATATATATATATATATATATATATATATATATATATATATATATATATATATATATATATATAGATATATATATATATATATATATATATATATATATATATATATATATATATTGTTCTATCCTCGTCGTATTCCATCCATTCCCTTAATGATTTCGCGGTCAGCCATTGCGCCTGAATTCGCCACCAGCTCAGCCGCTCCTGCCTTGTTAACGATTCATCCTTCAATAATTCTCTCCCTCTTCCCAAACTTATAGATATAGGTTTGTTGCGAAGTATCTATCTAGGTTCATACCACAATGGCCCTATATCTATAAATTGGTGCCCAGAATTTGTTTAAATATTCCCCGTACGTTCATTCATTCTTAATTATAAAATTAAATAAAAATTTTCAACCGTCACATGGTTTCATATTTGTCGAGCGCGCTAGCAAGCCGAGTCATTTAGTCACGTATTCAACACGTGTGTAGTTTCTAACCCCAAGTTTCCAATTACATTCTAAATTTTTTATTTTACGTTCATTCGCGTGACTGAATTTTGCCCGCATACACACGCACATCAATCATATCCATCCATCTACACAAACTCGGTAGCGACTAGCATGAAACATCAGATGACCTCAGTCAACGGCCAAATCGAGCAAATTAGCGAAGCCCCTGCTCCAAACCCCCAACTCATCCAGAGGCACGCCCACGCCTACACCTCTCTTCCCGTGTACAACCCGGCAAATCCTATCGCATAGCTAGTGGCGTCAGCCCTCATCCTTAAGCCTCAGCATGTGACGGAAGAAGATAAGATGGCTGGCGTCATCCAGCACCTCCCCTTGAGTATTTTTTTAAGAATTTAAAGAGCTTTTACTAGATGGGGGGGGGGGGCAGGCGGGCATTCTGGAACGCCTCATGGGTGCATTTAATGCCAAGTTCGGCAGGTCCCAGGTTGACGACCTGAGAGAGCTCCTATCCATTCAAGAGATGGGAGATAAGAGCCATTCGGAATTTCTAAAACATTTGAAGCCTACATGAGATTTTCATGAGGGGAGTCCCAGAGGGGATCAAGCCTTTAATTATTAACAAGGAGGATTCATCGATCGAGCAGCTCGCATCGGCCGCTGACAAGTTATATAACAACACTTATGTTCAATGGGGCAGCGGCCCATCTAATAATTTATTTAACCCATCAATATCCCAGGTTAGGGGGACGGCGAGCTCCTCTGACGACCGGGCCGAGCGTTTAGAGGTTCCATCATCTTTATCGAGGGTCCTCGAGGCCTCAATATGGAGGGTGGAGGCCGACATCCAGAGGTTAATGCTGCAACGGGGATCACGGAGCGAGTACAGGCACGGAGTTGACGATCAGAGGCGCAGGCCCCGTTCAGGTTCACGCAAGAGAAACCAACGAGGGCATATCAATGCGAGAGGTGAGAGACAGCAAATTTCTCACTCTTATTCCGCCTATCCTCACCATCTTCCACACAATCAGGGCTTAGGCTGGTACCATCAAAGATTCGGTCACAACGCTGTACACTGTGCACAGCCTTGTAACTACCGTTATGCTCCTTCACATACTGCGACAAGTAGTCACCTCAAGCATACCGTTTCATTTCCCTCTCAACCAACTCAATGTTGCTGGTATCATGACAAATATGGTGCACAAGCCGTGAAATGTTTACAGCCTTGCACATATTTACAACCAGTAACTCCACCTCCACCTAATCTCACCTCTCCACTCCTCGCATATCAATCTTCATCTCAAAACTCCTCTAATCTTCACTCTTCATCACCAAACTCTCCAAATCCTCAATCAAATCTTAATTCCTCAATCTTCACATCAAATTCTCCTTTAAACTAGTAAGGTATGGTGCAAAAGGGTATACACCCCCTGCCTACACTTCATTCCATTGGGCAGATCCTCCTTTTCGCATTTTTTACCCACTTTCTAGCTTCTCATTCCTGATGGACACTGGAGCTGATTGAAGGGTCCTACCAATTTTTCAGCCGACAAAGCTTCTGCTCCCTCAGATTTAGTCCTGAAGGCAGCCAATTCAACTAATATTAGGACCTATGGAAGGCGTAACCTTCAAGTCTCACTCGGTCTCCGTCGTGTTTTTCGATGGACCTTCGTCATGGCCGAGGTAGAGTGTTCAATATTGGGACTAGATTTTTTTTTCGGCTCACGACCTCTTGGTCGATTCTCATCAACGCAAGCCTGTCGACCGCAAAACTCTCCTCACTGTTTCAGATTCGTACTCGCCTTTTCAGAGTTCCCTCCTCTCTATTCGTCTCCCACCCTCCGAGCCACAATTTCAGCGCCTTTTTCAGGAGTTTCCTGAGCTCACCCTTCCACCTTCGAAGGACAGGCCCATTAAACATAGCGTGGTTCATCGGATCGAGACAAGAGGAGGTCCTGTATTTTCACGGCCACACCGTCTAGCACCAGATAATCTCTGCTATGCGTGATGGATTTCAGGTTATGATGGGGGCTGGCATTTGTAGGCCTTTCTCTTCTCATTGGGCCTCTCCACTCCACATTGTGCACAAGTCCACGCCGGGGGAATTCAAAGCAGTTAGGGGATTACAGAGTTCTTAACACTGTAACGATTCCTAATCGCTATTCCTTGCTGTAGTTAGCCGATTTTACCTCTTCTCTCCATGGCTGTACGATCTTTTCTCGTCTAGCACCAAAGAGGCTATTGCCCGCGCTGTGGAATTGGCTTATCCTTCTCCAGGAGCCCCCATCAGCGTCTCCTCAAATGCATCCTCAACTCATGTTGGTGCAACCTTGCAACAAAAGATTGGTGACCAATGGCAACCTCTTGCTTTCTTCTCTCGCTCTCTTTCTGACTCTCAAAAGAGGTATAGTACTTTTTCTCGCGAGCTAATCGGAATATACCTTGCAGTCCGCCACTTCCGCCATAATTTGGAAGGGTGTGAATTCACTATTTTTACGGACCATGAGCCTTTGTCGGTGCTTGTTATTTTCTTTACAATTTCCTTGAACTATATCGGTCTGATTCCTGAAAAAAGGTATTTTAACTATGAGAAAATGAGCAATGAGGAAAAGGTATACTCTGACAGTAATTTTTACGCGCATTTCCAGGAAGAAAAATAGAATATTCGTACACAGTGTATTAAGTATTGCATTCAAGATGCTTCTATCCTTCGCCTGTATTTTGAGAACATTGATCCCATGCAATCTTGCATTATAATACCCTCATTCTGTTACATTGTGTATAAAGATGTCTTCTTGCAACCAAATTCGATCGCAATTATCGACAGGAAGAAATCAAAACTTTTTCTTATACGGCTCTACGTTGGCTTATGTTTAAAGAACATGTTAGATGAATCCCGATTTTCCATGCACGAAACGGTGGTGAGCGAAGCCTTTCTGTTGGCGGGAGATTATTTTTTCTTGACGGGTTTTCACCATTAGGAGGAGGAACCGTGTTTCTCTTCATGGGTGATATTGGCATGGATGTCATAAACACGACTGTAGTCTCAAACAAGATGATTCCATATCTAGACGCGGGTCGTTGGACCGCAATTACTATACAATAGAGTAATTGAATTCTCGCTAGAAAATATAAGGTTATCATTCTCTGGGAGTGTGAATTTGAAACCATGATGTAAACCATTCCCTGACGACGTGAGACAGTTAATAGAATCTCCGTCGATGTAGTGAATAGTGTATTGAATGTGGAGAGTGCACTTTTCGGCGGCAGATGTAACCCATTCATATTATACTACTCACCAACCGTGGGTCTGAAAATCTATTACGTCGGTTTTTGCTCCTTATATCCGTACTGCATGAAAAACAATCCCTATCTCATAGGATCACCCCAACGTTGCGTGTCTGTGCGAGAAATTCCGTCTATTCAAGAATTCACCGAGGGTGTGAATAGAACATATTTCGGTATCGTGAAAGTTGATATTCTCCCTCCTAATAATCTGTATATTACAGCTCTCCCTCAATCCATATATGGTAAACCTACTTTTACACACTGCACCACATACACCTAGCAAACCTCACGCAAGTGAGATCACTCTGAAAAGCAACGTATGACTTGCGGAGTGTCCCCAACCCCGGAGTGAAACTTTCACTGGGAAAGATGTATAATATCAAGAAAATGTACGAGTTTTGGGAGTTTGAAAGGAGGGATGGTTTGTTCGCAGAGTACATAAAAACTTTTCTAGAAGAAAAGAAAATAGAGGCTTCTGAATTCCCGTGAGGAGTGGATGGACAGGAGAAAATGGTATATGTGAAGAGGGTGAATGAGTTTGAGGGGAACAACATACACATAGACAACAGCGAAAGGAATCCTGGAAAGCTTTTTAGGGCGAAGCTCTGTTTAAACAGGTAAGGATTTCTTCCTGAGATTAGTTTTCTCCATTGATCTTATTAGGTTGATAGATTATGTACATTCAAAATGTGATTTTATAATTATTAACAGCGAATATGAAGTAATACTTTTCTAAATATTGTAGGCAAGAATAATAATAATACAAAAAAATCACCAATCCTACTCATATTCTCTTCCTTTACAGTCGCTGGGGAAACTTCGCTCAGAGTATTCGCAGTATGAAAACGGTCATCTGTGGTTCGGACCATTATGTTATAGGGTTAATAAAAAAAAGATTATATTGTGAAGTCCTTGGTGCAGTTGGTAATGCGTACATAGCGAAAATGGAGAATGCTGAGCATGTAGAAGTTGACTCCCAGGTAACAATCTTACAATTGCAGCATTCACAACCGTCTATGCTCGAATCAAGCTCCGCGGCCTCTTAGACTCGTTGGGTGAACGGTTGTAGTACTGTGACATAGACAGTACCACCTTTATTGCTAGGAAAGATGACCCACCACCTCGACTTAGAGAATTCCTAGGTGATATCACCGATAAGATCAAACATATGTACGGTGTCGGGGCCTATGGAGATTCATTCTGCTCTACGGGTCCCGAATCCTATTCAGTACGTATTCAGTCGACGAATGGGATTAAGTATATACTTCGTGCTAAAGGATTAACCATTAACCCTCAAACGAAGGATATAATTACCTACGATACTATGAAACGGCTAACTGGAACTGATATGGGTGGAAAAAAAGCTGACAATCATATCCCTGTACTATTTATGGGTTTCAGAGCCGAGGGACATGGTGGAGTGAAAGAGGTGAGATGGGAAAAGGTTTTCAGAAATACATTTCTTAAACGAGTTAAGCTCACAAGAAGTTATCGAACCATGCCTTTCGGTTTTCAAAGGGAACTTACATATCATTTAAAAATAGTTATTATACACCTAATCCTTGTCAGTTATTATGACCTCCTTATGCATATATTTTTTTTACCATTTATAATATTCTCTGATTAATATGAGTAAAATGAATATGAAATAATACGAGTTATACTACTGTAGTGCCACTGTGTAAGGTGGAATAGGTTTGGCAATGAGGCCTCACACATGAGCATCATGTGAATCCTATGAGGCCTTGTAAGAGGCACGCTCACAACTATGCACATGCAAATAATCTAAAATATGTGTAGCAGTATTCATAAATAATAATAATAAACCAAACACACATAATTGGTGACCCTTCGCTCGAACAAGAAGAGGGATCAAAAAGAACAATGGACTCACAGAACGAGCAGAAGTCAGTGAGACTGAAGCCGTCAATGCGATCTTCATCAAGCCACCGGTTTTCAATGAAACAGCAGTATCGAGATGGTTCAAGATAGTGGAAGTCCAGTTTCACACCTCAAGAATAAGTCAGGAAGAAACAAATTTATTTCACATCTTGGCTGCGCTACCACCCGAAACCGTGGACCGCATTCCAGCTACGGTTCTAGCGACACGGAATTACAACTCTTTAAATCAGAAGTGGTTGGGCTATTCGAGAGGACCAAACCAGAATTATTCAAGACGCTCATCGCATCCTCTCCACTGACAGGTCGACCATCGGTGAATCCAGAAGAATTGAGGAAGACAGCGCACAGTGATTTAGTATAGATAGTGGTAACAGTAACGATAATAATTGTCGTAGAATGACCCTTGGTTTTGATCACTATACGCTTTGACCCCCTTTTAGTATCGGTATGCTTTAAGGGGCGTGAGTTGGAGAAGTGGTAAGGCACAAATTCATTTAGTCCCTGCCTCCCAACATCGCGCCCATCATCTCCACCCAGAAGGACTTAACCCTCGCCCAAATAGGTACACTCACGGACGAACTAATCTCGTTTTACAAAGCACAGTGATTTAGTATAGATAGTGGTAACAGTAACGATAATAATTGTCGTAGAATGACCCTTGGTTTTGATCACTATACGCTTTGACCCCCTTTTAGTATCGGTATGCTTTAAGGGGCGTGAGTTACTTCTATGATGAAGTAGGCTTTGTTCTAAGAGTGCTATTTTAGTGGTTTAGTCCTTAAGGAAGAGCTAATTTTAAACACATAAGGATAAGAGGAAACACCAGAATCTACAAAAATAAACATGTATTTTAAATTAAATATTACGAACCAACAGTAAACACATTTCTATATTTGGCCTCAAAGATTTTTCAATGACAAAACATAAACAAGTAGGCTTCCAGAAAACATACCAATTGCCAATTAGTATTTTTATCACGACCCTATTTGATTAGCATAAAACATTAAATTAACGTACTGTCATCTACAAACACATATGACCTAGGTTCAAGAATAATGGTTTCTACTCTCCTTTAAAACGTGGGACGTACTAAACTTCTACTATCGCAATAGAGATATAAATGTTATTGTTAACTTACAGGTAGGTATTAGGGATTGCCGGATGTCGCTGGAGGACTTATCTCTCGCTTTGAAGTGGTGTGGCCGCTGGTTGAAGTTTTCGAGGAGGGATTGGTTGTCGCCTGTGACGGGGGCTGATTCTTCAACTTAATTAAAGAACGGGAGCTCGTTGGGGCAGGGTTCTTCTCCTCTCACTCTTACGTTGCTTGAGATGTGAGAATCACTCGAGTGTGAGCGGCTTTGCTTTTCTTCAGTCGGACTTCTTTGCAGACGGAAAAGGCTTCTTCGGTATGGCACCGATATAAAACTTGACTATTTAGGTTAATTTCTTTCCTGAAAGGGGGGATCGATTTTCTCAATCTGATCCTATCGTTCCTCACGGAAATAGTCTTGTATGGCTGAAGGATCGATCTTTACGAACTAATCTTTCTTCTGGCGAATCGACTTCTAATAATCTTCTTGTCTGGCCGATGGATCGATCTTCACGACCTAATCCTATTCTGGCGTATCGACTTCAGATAATCCTCTTCTCTTTCTTTGCGGGGCTTATTTATAGGCGGATTGCCGCCCCATCTAAAGGGAGAAGTGACCAGGCCACAGATGCAAAGGGGGGGGGGGAGCGAATGGTGAGTTAGCATCTGGGGAGAGCGAGAATTCCTGAGGTGGCACTGGGGTGCCCAAGTCAGCTCGCAAATTATAGGCTCGCAACCGCACCGCTACTTGGCGTGCCTTCTGACTCGCACCGCTTTTTTTTCCTTAACCACGGGTTTATGGGTCTCGTAGGTAATTCGCTCGTTAGAGCGTCGTTTAAGGACCTTAGGTGGTCGCCTTCAAACATATGTTAGCTCCAACTGCCCACAGCGGCGGGGAGATCACACATGGTAAGCATTTTCGCCGGCTACCTTTCCCACGCTTCTCCTCATGAAGGGGGGGGGGGGCTTGAATGTACCTATACTCCTCCAGGATGCTTAATGTAGCCATTTCTCCACATTTACCTCTATCCTTAAGGAAATAACGGGAGGGGGGGGGGTCCAATCCAACGCTTACAATAATATACATGGGTAACTTACGGAACATTATATTATACAATAAATTCTAGTTCACTCGGGAATGCCTCGATAACATTTCACCTGACCTTACATTAATTCCTATATTACTGTGCCAACTTAGCATTTTCTTACCTACCACTAGGGGGTTACTCGCCCCTACTTACTTACAATTCTACTGATTTACACTTAACTTTGCTATAATACAATAGTTGGGCTGCTCCTTAATCGTCGACAGGGTTCCGACTTAACGAGTCGGCCTTACAATTGTTGGACCCTTTTATATAGTGAATGGAGTACTGGTACTCCATCAAGAGTAAACTCCATCTCAGGAGTCTTCCATTCTTACACTTATTTTTACCTAAGTATGACAACGGTTTATGGTCGCATTCCAACTTAAACTCGCGCCCTATTAGATAATATTTGAATTTACCTATGGACCATATTATGGCCAAAGCTTCGATTTCGATAGTAGCGTAGGCTTTTTCTCTACTCAACAGTTTCCTACTGACATAAGCTATGGGATAGGCTGTTTCGTCATCTTCGTATTGAAGCAATACTCCGCCTAACCCGTCCCGACTAGCGTCCGTGCGAAGGCCGAAGATCTTGTTGGGATTTGGTAAGCGAAGAATGGGTGCAGTTACGAGTTTTCCTTTTAGAACCTCCAACTGAGTTATTGCATGGGGGTTCCACGTGACAGGGTCTGACGCTCTCTTTTTTAACAAATCATTAAGTGGGGCCGCAATGGAAGCGAAGTGTGGTACCAAAACGCCTATAGAACGAGGCCGCTCCCATAAACGATCGGAGTTGTTTCTTTGTTTTCGGCCGGGGCATCTTGATTATGGCGTCCACTTTTTCTTGCTGGGTAGTCAAGTGTTTTTGTCCTATTTTGAATCCCAGGTAGTCAATGGATTCGTAGGCAAAATAACACTTGGTCGGCCCGGCGGTTAGACCTCGCTCCTTCAATTTCTCCAGCAATGAGCGTAAGGCGTGTAAGTGTGACTCCCATGTACGGGTAGCTACGTACACGTTGTCGAAGTACAACGACACGTCACTTAGTCCAGCGATAATTCGCCTCATCATCCTATTATAATTGCTACCGGCTGTAAGTAGTCCGAAGGGTAGCCTGGTAAACTGTAACAGACCTCTCTCGGTCGCAAACGCCGTCAGTTTTTTGGACTCCTTAGCGAGAGGTATTTGATAGTACGCTTTACACAAATCCAATTCGGTGATGAATTTAGCGTCTTCAAATAAATGGAGATTTTGATCTATTATTGGGATGGGCTCGGCGTCGAAAACGGTAACTGAATTCAATTTTCGGAAGTCCACGCACATCCGAAATGATTGATCCGGTTTCTTAACCATTACTATGGGGGAGCAATAATCGGACTCCGATGGCTCTAAAATTCCCAATTTTAGTAAATTCCGGACTTCCTTATTGAAGGCTTCTCGTAGGTGGATCGGTAACGGATATGGTTTGCTCCGAACCACTGAATTAGTTTTTAGTTTTATTTCATGGATAAAATCCTTGGCACATCCGGGGTTTTCAGAAATGACTTCTGGGAATTCCATGAGCAAGTTCAACATTTCCGCTTTTTGTTGAATTTCTAAGTGGGGATTTATCTTTAAATCCAACCGAGGGTCTTCCGGGGTAGGTGAGAGCGAGGGAAGTTCGTATTCCTCGTCTTGTTCCACACACACGGTGTGTATGACTTGCAGGGGCGTACCCGGGTAAACGGCATCCATCGGTTCTTCTTCGTCTAGAAGGGTAATATTCTTTATGCACGCGCGGCGGTGATATTTTTTTAGCATGTTTATATGATAGGTTCTTCGCCCTGTTGGGGTATCTATCAAGTAATCGACTGGACCCCGTGCCTCGATTACTTCAAACGGTCCCTTCCACTGGGCCCATAACTTATTATTTTCGGTCGGGAGTAATAATAAGACTTCATCTCCTGCCTTTAATTTTCGAGCCTTTGCTTTCATATCGAAATAGTCCCGATATTTGGCTAAATTTTTCTCGGCGTTCTCTCGAGCTAAGCCAGAGCAGTATTCTAGGCGCTCGCGCATATCCATCACGTAGGCGTAAGACGATTTGATTTCTTGCTCGAGCTTCGCGTTGGAAAATAATTCCTTAAGAATACTCATAGGACCTCGCACATTTCTCCCGTATAATAGCTCAAAGGGCGAGAATCCCAACGTCCGATGAGGTATTTCTCGGCAGGCGAAAAGGGCTGCAGGCAGGTATCTGTGCCACTGTGTAGGGTTGTTTTGACACAACTTCTTCAATATATTTTTGAGAGTCCCGTTTAATTTTTCGCAGATTCCGTTAGCGGCCGGATGAAATGGACTCGTAAAAATTGGCTTGACTAACAGTAGTTTATTAAAATACTCCATCAATTCTGAGGTGAATTGGCGCCCTCTATCAGATAGAATTTCTTTAGGCAGGCCTACTCGTGCAAAAATTGAAATTAATGCTTCCGCGCAGGAAATAGTGTCAATCTTCCGTAGGGCCACGGCATCTGGGAACCGGGTGGCACAATCCACTAGGGTGAGGAGGTAGGAGTGTCCTCCACTTGAAGGGGGGTGAATTGGTCCCACCAAATCAATTGCCACACGAAAGAAAGGTTCGGTTATAACGGGCACCTTTTGTAAGGGAGCGGGAGGTACCCGTCCTCTGGAGGGATCCTTCTGACACACGTCGCATGATCGGCAATAGGCCACAATTTCCCTGGCGGCCTGGGGCCAATAAAAGTGTCGGAATATCTGCTGCGCCGTTTTGTTGTGCCCAAAGTGTCCGGCTAATATTCCATCATGCGCGGTATTCAAAATTCTTTGCGTGTATTCTTGAGGTACACACAGTGCTTTCTTGTTCTCCTTATCCTCCTCGCTGATAGTACGGTAGAGAAGTGAGTCTTCTACGATATACTGGATAGGCTTCTTTCCTTTCACTTGGAGAATTTCACCTTTAATAGCTTTCTCCCATAGAGGTTTAAGAGTGGGGCATTCCTTCTGAGCACTGGCGAAGGAAGTCAATTTGAACCCATTGTCTTCGAGGGTAATCCTCGGGGTCAACTTAGCAGGTTGCTCTTTCCTCTGGGCTTCTTGTGCCCGGGTGACTACTTGTTGAGCCACTTCTTGCTGGGGAATTAGGGGGTTTTGTCCGATTAGTACTGAGCAGAACTTAATCGGGGCTACTACCACGTACGTCCAACCGGTGAAATATCTGCATTGTATATGACATCTCACGACGGGGAATCGATTGTCGCGTCCTCAAAAGTCGTGGACGATTGCGAATTTCTTATGGTCAGGGTTTACTGGGGGCAGCAACTTGTCGGATACCACTATGCACGTAAATCCGGTGTCTCTGACTAAAGTGGATACTCGGCACCCATTAACAGTGCCCTCTTCAAATTGTAGGCCGCCTGGCGAACTTTTGTTGAATAGAAAGTTTACCTGTTGCTGGGGCCCTTCGGATGTTGGCGCGGGGACGTAGGACGAATCAGCTTGTCCTGCTGGGATCGCGGCAGTCAGGTTTTGCACCTGTTGTCTCGAGGTTTCCCTCAGTTGGGAGTTCTGTGGGCACTGGAAACTCAGGTGACCTATTATCCCGCAGGTATAACAAGTGACGGGCTTCCTGGGATACGTGCCGGTATTAGGGTATGATCCTTGTGGAATCCTAACTTCTTTTTGATTTTTTTCTCCTCCAAAATTTGGCTTATAAGTTCCTTTTGCTACTGAGAACTTAAAGGGCTTCTTCTGCAAATGCCTGGGTGGCGGCCCATTTTTCTTTGGGGAGGGAGCCTTCTCTTTCTTGTATTCCCTAGGATATAACCGATGATTTACCGCGTGGAGGTCAGCCTCGTCCAGACACTCGTTGAAGGTAGAAGCTTTTCGGTCCTTAACGAATGCACGGATTTCCTGGGGTAGTGTACTTAGTAACTGATCTCTAAGCATGAAGTCGACGACCGCAGAGACTTCGTTCTCTACCCCTTCTGACTCCATCCAAAACTGTAGGCTTCGACGAAGCTCAAAGCCAAAATGTTTGTATGTTTGTCCAAGTCTTATACGAGAATGCCTGAACTTCATCCTATATTCTTCCGGGTTAAGGTTTGTTGCTGAGAGAAGTTCGGCTTTGAGAGTGGAATAGTCCACAGTCGCTTCTGAGGGTAAAGATACGAATATCTCTCTCATCCTACGATTGAGTAGCGGTAACAGTCTGGCGACCCCATCTTCTTCTAGGTCCCAATTATTGACTTCAAATATTTTCTCAAAATGGGAGAGATATGAGCATAAATCTTCTTCGTCCTTGTACTCCGGGAGTTTCATGCTGGCCGCTAATGACACTCCTGTTCTAGATGACACTGACTGCACCTCTAACTCGTCTTTGCTAAGAGCTCTTTCGTGGGCCCTTATCTTCTCTCTTTCATCAGCTTCCATTTTCGCCTTTTCTCTTCTTTCATCAGCTTCCATTTTCATTTTACGTTCCTCTCTTCTTTCTTCTCTTTCGTTTCTCTCTTTCTCCTGAATAAACGAACTCAGATCGGTTCCTTCCAGTCCAAGGCTTTGACCTTGCTTCCGATAAAGGTCAAACAATGCCATCACGCTTATGTCAGTCATCTACCTTGTTTTTAATCAAGCCTGACCTATTCCACCACCGAAACTTACCACTTGGCCTAACAATTTCCTTTAGATGGTATCCACCTCTAACTTTACCAATTTCCCACTCGTCAAATATTTTATTATTCCTGGTGTTCCTTTTATGTGTTAGCTCTTCCTTAAATAGACACTGCTGGGTTCTTTCTAATATAAAACCCCACACCTGACACCACTTTTATTATATGTCGTAGAATGACCCTTGGTTTTGATCACTATACGCTTTGACCCCCTTTTAGTATCGGTATGCTTTAAGGGGCGTGAGTTACTTCTATGACGAAGTAGGCTTTGTTCTAAGAGTGCTATTTTAGTGGTTTAGTCCTTAAGGAAGAGCTAATTTTAAACACATAAGGATAAGAGGAAACACCAGAATCTACCAAAATAAACATGTATTTTAAATTAAATATTACGAACCAACAGTAAACACATTTCTATATTTGGCCTCAAATGACAAAATATAAACAAGTAGGCTTCCGATAAACAAACCAATTGCCAATTAGTATTTTTATCACGACCCTATTTGATTAGCATAAAACATTAAATTAACGTACTGTCATCTACAAACACATATGACCTAGGTTCAAGAATAATGGTTTCTACTCTCCTTAAAAACGTGGGACGTACTAAACTTCTACTATCGCAATAGAGATATAAATGTTATTGTTAACTTACAGGTAGGTACTAGGGATTGCCGGATGTCGCTGGAGGACTTATCTCTCGCTTTGAAGTGGTGTGGCCGCTGGTTGAAGTTTTCGAGGAGGGATTGCTTGTCGCCTGTGACGGGGGCTGATTCTTCAACTTAATTAAAGAACGGGAGCTCGTTGGGGCAGGGTTCTTCTCCTCTCACTCTTACGTTGCTTGAGATGTGAGAATCACTCGAGTGTGAGCGGCTTTGCTTTTCTTCAGTCGGACTTCTTTGCAGACGGAAAAGGCTTCTTCGGTATGGCACCGATATAAAACTTGACTATTTAGGTTAATACGGCCCTGAAAGGGGGGGATCGATTTTCTCAATCTGATCCTATTGTTCCTCACGGAAATAGTCTTGTATGGCTGAAGGATCGATCTTTACGAACTAATCTTTCTTCTGGCGAATCGACTTCTAATAATCTTCTTGTCTGGCCGATGGATCGATCTTCACGACCTAATCCTATTCTGGCGTATCGACTTCAGATAATCCTCTTCTCTTTCTTTGCGGGGCTTATTTATAGGAGGATTGCCGCCCCATCTAAAAGGGGAAGTGACCAGGCCACAGATGCAAAGGGGGGGGAGCGAATGGTGAGTTAGCATCTGGGGAGAGCGAGAATTCCTGAGGTGGCACTGGGGTGCCCAAGTCAGCTCGCAAATTATAGGCTCGCAACCGCACCGCTACTTGGCGTGCCTTCTGACTCGCACCGCTTTTTTTTCCATAACCATGGGTTTATGGGTCTCGTAGGTAATTCGATCGTTAGAGCGTCGTTTAAGGACCTTAGGTGGTCGCCTTCAAACATATGTTAGCTCCAACTGCCCACAGCGGCGGGGAGATCACACATGTTAAGCATTTTCGCCGGCTACCTTTCCCACGCTTCTCCTCATGAAAGGGGGGGGGGGGCTTGAATGTACCTATACTCCTCCAGGAGGCTTAATGTAGCCGTTTCTCCACAATAATGCTAACTTGTTTCCAAAAATTCAGGCGTTAGGTATAAATGATAGAAGTGGTAATCAGTCTAATCATGCGCAATACTCAAATAATGGAGGTTCAGTGCCCGTGAGAGCGTACCCTGATTGTAATCCTAAATACAGTGGTGACAGTGCGTGTGGGATTAGGACCTTTTCGCGATAATCAGAGGCCTGTGGTGTGTCGATAACACTTATACTTCGGTAAGCGTGCAGTTTTGTAAACCTTGGTGTAGATGGCCAAAGCAGAGTGAAGATGTGCAAATGCAACCATCCTGCGGCCATCCAAGGAAACTAAAGCGGCATGCCAACCTTACTTACTGTCGCTGCTAAGTTAAATAATGCGAACTGCGGATTCCTAGTCGATACAGGGGCGAGTGTCTCTATAATACCGGTCAATTTGGTGCAATCATGTGAAATCCGCGAATCCACTGTGAATATTGTAACCACAAATGGAGGAAAAATAAAAGTTCACGGTGAAGTACAGATGGAAATAGTTATTCACAGGTTGCGTCGTTCATTTAGATGCACATTCGTAGTAGCGGATACCACATCACCATTGTTGGAAGCTGATTTTCTGGCGCATTTTAATCTTTTGGTGGATTGTGCGGCGTCATCCTTATTGACAATCGGAAGAGGCTCGTCTCTAGATTAAAACAGTCCGAAGAGCCGGTAATTTCGCTAACCATTAATGAATTCCCGCACATGTCACCTAGTTGTAGGGCAGTATTAAAAAAAAGTACGTGTCTCTGTACAATCTTACAAGTGTCAATGCCAGCTCTCCATTGTCTAACTCCGTAGTATACACGATCGTAACAGGCAGTGCCCCCACCGACCTTCGCGCGACCGAGGCCTCTTTCAATGGAGGAATTATAAGTTGCTGAGCAACGTTCGAAGCTCTATTGAAGGAGGTGCTGGTGTGCCCGTCGAAATCATCTTGGGCCTTACCCATTAACATGGTGCCAGAGAAGAACACAGGAGCGGTTGGTGATTTTCGATCACTAAACGCGATCACGAAGTCGACACAGGTATCATTTGCCAAGAATACAAAATATAACCAATCATCTCCATAACAAGGCGGTTTTCTCTCGATTAGACCTAGCTTGGGCCTTCCATCAAATTCCAATGAATCCTGGAGACATAGAGAAGACAGCAGTGGTAACCCCCTTTGGTTTATGGGATTTTTTTAAAGTTGCCTTTTGGTCTCAGAAATGCGAGTAGCACTTTCCAGCGTCACATGGACAATTTATTTCGAGGATTAGAGTTCGTATTAGTATATATAGACATTTTAATATTTTCTGACAACATTAATATCCATTCAGACCACTTAGACTAAGTATTCAGAATATTGGTTGAAAACAACCTACGCATATCAGAGGAGAAGTGCGAGTTTGCAAAAGAAGAAATCGATTTCCTTGGTCATCGTATTTCAGCTACGGGATTATGCCCGCCACCTAAGAAAATTAAGGAAATCAGCGATATGTCACTACCGACGGACTACAAGGGATTGCATCGAACCTGGGCATGATTGGCTATTACAGAAGAATGATATCGAATTTTGCTGCAATTGCGGCGCCTTTGACGGAGCTCGCGCAAATTCAACCAAAGGCTTGGGAAGCATTTAATGCCACTGAAATAGCTTTGACAAACTCAGTCAAGCTATGTCATCCGCTATCTAACAACTCGCCGTATCAATTAGTTGAGGACAGCTCCCAATACGCGGTAGGTGCTGCCCTCCACAAAATGGTAAACCGATCCCCACAACCCGTGCCATTTTTCTCAAGTAAATTTAACAGGGCACAGGAAGCTTACTCCACCTACGACCGGGAACTCCCGGCGGCAAATCTTGCTGTAATCTATCTCCGGCACATGATCTAAGCCCGTCATGTAACTTTGTGCACGGACCACAAACCGTTAGTGTCAGAATTTTCTTCGCCAATGTGCCAAAACAGACAGGCAGCAACGGAACTGGACGACGATCTTGGAATATGTCAGCGATATAGCACACGTACATGGACAAGATAACGTAGTTACTGATTGCTTATCACAGAACGTCAATTCGGTCCAAATTGTTTTGATCTCCGGTCTCTGGCAACGGCACAGAAAAATGACGACGAGATGAAGTTAGTACGGTCTGGGCTGGTCATTTCATTTGGATTGAAGTAATCTCTAGATACCCACGACCGTTTGTACCTACAGTCTGCAGGATGGTAATTTTCAATCAATTACATAAACTAGCTCATCCTGGGGTTAAGCCATCTCTTCGGTTGATCAAGGCGAGATATTTCTGGACCAATATGGATAGGGACATCTATTCCTGGCGCAAGAATGCCTCTCGTGCCAAGCCTCCAAGGTTAATGGCCACACGAAATCTCCAATTTAGCCGATCAACATTCCCACGTCAAGGTTCGAGACGATGCACATCGTTATCGTTTGCCCACTGCAAATTAACCGCTATCTTCTGTCGTGCATAGATCGAGCCACGAGGTGGATAGAAGCATTACAGATCCCAGATATCAGTGCTGCAAAGGTTGCTTTAGCTTTCCTACTTGGCTGGATTTCCAGGTTTGGAGTCCCATTATACTTACTCAGATCGAGTCTGAGCTCTTCGAAGAATTGTCGACCCTCCTTGGTTTTCATCGTCTCCGAACCACGGCATACAGACCAACCACAAACGGGATTATAGAAAGGTCACACAGGACTCTTAAGAGTTCCATTATGGCTCGTCAGCAAGGATGGTTAATGGCCCTACCCATGGTTCCTTTGGGCATTCGGTGCTTGCCTAACGATTCTGGCTTTTCGCCATTCATAGCAGTCACAGGGACTACCCTTCTCTGCCCAAAGCCTTTATTTTCGTCCTCGTCATCAAAAGCCGATTCCAAGTTCATTAACAAACTTGCTAAAGCAATGTCGCAGATATACTTCACTCAGCTATCGGAAGGACACCTGCATTCAATGCCGAAATCATTCGTTCCTAGAGAACTGCGAGATGCGACGTAGGTGGGAGTCTGAGTCGACCGCGTTCGTAAGCAATTACAAGCGCCATAAGCTGGTTCTTTCCTGGTGGTCGAGTGTGACGATGAAATATACAAGCTAGAACATTCCAATGGCAAGCGAGAGATGGTCTCGATAAATAGAGTAATTCCAGCAAAAATCCTGCTCTCAGAAAATAGCAGAGGACAGCATGTAAGTACTCAGGCGAGAAAAAAGGATCCCAACTTGGCCGGAACAAGGACAACATCATTCAACATGGCATCGCCAAGAGCACAATAGCGTAAAGGAAGTTTTACCGGTTGAATGTGGAAATAGGAATAATGATTTTAACGTCAATACGCGATCTGGCAGGCGTGTAACGTTTGTCAGTGACCCCTCATTTTTGTACTTCTAAGAGGTCGAGTGCCGAATTTTGAACTAGGTTAACAAATCACGCCAGTGTAAGTAACTTCAGTATAGTGCCTGTATTCATATGTAGGTAAGAGCGATTTGTGATACTCTAAACTATAAATATAATGTATATTAAAAAAAAATTACCCCTCATTTCCAAAATATATCAAATATTGTAAGACTCCGAGAGTCGAAAGAAACCCACATTCAAATGGATTAATGAATGTTTCTGTGGGATAATTAATATATATATATATATATATATATATATATATATATATATATATATATATATATATATATATATATATATCAACAAAACATTTAGATTCATTATATCTTGTTACACTCCGTGTCTCGGAGGGGAGCTTTTGTAGTCCCACTGTGCAAGGAGGAATAAGTTTGACAATGAGGCCTCACACATGAGCATCATGTGAATTTTATGAAGGCTTGTAACAGGCCCGTTCACAACTATGCATATTCAAATAATCTAAAATATATATAGCAGTTTTCATAAATAATAACTCTTTGCGTAAATCATATGTAACATCTCTGTAAAATAATAATGTATAGCTTTTGTAACAAATAACCTATAACAATAGTCCATGTAATTAATATATATGTTCCTTGTACACACACATACACAGCAAAACAAAGTAAAGCGGTTCCTACAGTCACGCAAAACGTCAGCTGTTCAAACAAGCTTGGTAGCAGGTGCAGAGCCGAAAACACAATAGTAGCGGCCATTATTTGGTGCCGGGAACCCGCGAAACGCAAAGTCGCATTTTTGGGAATTTGAGATGAAATGAATCTCTATCTCATGGACACACAAATTAACACGGAATAAAGGAGGCTCCGCCCAAACAAAATCATTGGCTAACGGTAAGCCACGTCCACGGCGTGCACCACCGTATATACAATCTTGGGTAGACCAAGAAAGGGCAGTCTTACAGTAATTCAGCCAATCAGAGTCACGGGTACATCCACAATTACAGCCACAGACACTAAAGATACCAAACCACAACAAGGAATAGGCTCACCCAAATACACGACACGCCCTATCGCACTCTCGGAAAATCTTGTTCCCCAAATCGGGACTGTTGTCTTCCCTCCCCTGCATCATTGGGCGCGTAAATCAAAAAGGGCTCAGAAGGACTACCTGAATTCTACGACAGTAAGCAACATCTGATCGGATTAGTAGTACTTGCATGGTTCACAGCCAAGGCCGTAGAGAACATCACAACTGCATTCCCCTCAGAGAGCAACCCATATAACTGGTGACGTACCCATAATCAAGCCACCACGACCTAACGCTACCAACCTCACCTACTTAATAAAACCTTACCAAACCAAATCACCCATACTACCAACCTTTTTATTTGTCTACAAAATAACTCATCACATCCTCTTAAGTTTGTGAGAATTTTTTCATCTTTGCCTCTTCAACCTTGGTTTTCATTGTATGAGTGAGCTGGTGGGAATTACACGAGAGAAAGCGAAATAACAAGGGTTTGTGTCAAATATAGCGATGTTCACTTTTTTCTCACCATCATTCACCATGTTAGAATGTAATATACAGAAAAACTAGTCTCCCCATGTACTGTGACGATCGGATAGGCCCCCTACAAAGAAAAACTGATCCATAAGCTCATTTTTATTTTTTTTTCACCAATGATTATATCTTCTAAATCCATAAACTGTAGATTTTCAATTACTTCTTTTCCGTTATTGTAGTTGAAAGATGGTTGGACTGACCCAATGTACAGAAATTCAATCCGATCAATTGGGTGTTCATGAATCAGCTGAGAAGATGGCGGAAAAAATCAACCGTAGATTAATTGCCTGGGCTAAATTTCTAATCAAATCCACACACTAAATCTGGGTGAGACGGCGTGGATGGACGGTCATCTTATAGCATGTGACACACACAGAGGTTTAGCCACGAATGTGTAAAAAAATGTAGGGATGGAGTGAAAAGTAAAGAGTTAAGTGGCAACTCCGCTGATATGCTAATACGAGACAATACATGAATACATAAACCGCGTCAAAGACATCTTATCATATTGGACTTTGTCTCTCGGTCTGTCCATATTCACTCAGGCGGGGGGATGGGGGAGGTCACTGACATAGTCAAACAGAGACTCTTTGAAGCGCGGGGAGGGAAGGGGAGTGGGCGGGTCCATTATGACGGTCATGTCTGCGTATGCCTTTATATACTAAATATACCATTTGTGGGTAAGTGGCATTCTAAGTATGTCTTTTGGGGTAAGTGGCACACTAATAATGCCTTTTGGGTGTAAGTGGCATACTAAGTATGCCTTTTGCGGGAAGAGGCTTAGTAAGCATTCCTTTTGTGGCGTAAGTGGCATACTAAGTATTCTTGGGGGAGGGATGTAAATGGCATACAACTCATAATTATTCCTTATTGAGTTAAGTGGTATACTAAGTATGCCGTATGGGGAAAGTGGCAAACTAGGTATGCATTTTGTGGGCAAGTGGGATACTAGGTGAGGCTTCACCCAGCTTCCTCTGTGCTCTGGTGAGAGGTTCTTGAGTACCAGTCAGCTGTTTAAGGAACAGAGACCTAAGGAAGGTTCTTATCCACTTTTTATCCCGTTAATGTGACTCCATGAGTCGCACTGACTCCAAGACTGACTGTATCAGTTGTATCATCGATAAGAATGTTTTCATCTGCGATGACCTGTTTCAGCTGACTGTGAGAGGACTCACATGGAGATGTGTTTATCCCATTGCTCCCCATGACCTGCATCCATGCCTTGCTACAACCTTTAACGACCTGCAATCTAACCAAGTGGGAGCACTGCTTCTCAAATTGAGGAGAGTTAGGTTACATCGGGTATGCTTATTCGCACGATTGGATTTCCCATTCGGCTCTTTGGAGTGGCTAACATATAATGTAGCACCCCTTGGTTTGGATGCCCTGTTGAAATGTATGCCTAGATTGAGATATAAATCAGATGGTGTGAAAATATGGTGAAAACCACGCCGTTACAAGACAAAATAACTGTTAAAACCACACCACCGCAACAACTGTTACCGCCAGGCAGATTAAATATGCAATGTGCGAGTAATATAAGGCAGATTAATGCCACCCTTGAAAGATTTGCCAAAATGACTGAATGGATCACTTCAGAGGAGATTGCGCATTTAAATAATTACAAAGCCAAGAACAGACATAATAAACACCAATAAAAAAATATAATCAAACTAGAAGCCGAACGAGAAAATGCTATGAAATTATCAGCAAATGAAATCAAAGCGAACGAACAAGGGAAAACGTCACTTTCCCAACGATCTGGAGCGGTTGGTTTTACGCTTACAATTTATATTATTTATTAACAAGGTTAGGTTGGAATTCCTTTGGGTTGCCTGATCTCAGGTAGCTCGCAGCTTGCGTGGATGGAGAGCTTCTGGGAGGTTGATGTAAAGGCTGGCATTTGGCGGGATAATTTATTCTGTTTTCCTCGTGACGGCATACTAAGTAGGCCTCGAACAGCATGAAGTTGCCAAATGTCGCAATCATGGGATTGCCAGTGGTTGATGGCTGCGCCAGATCCATTACGGAGTCAATAGATTAACCTTGAAGAATAAAAGACTATTTCATCTAAAAGGATTAGACGATTAGTGCGCCTTTTATACATTTGGCTCTATAAACACGTCTTAGTAAGATACAAGGGGTCCAGGATAAACCAGGAGTCTAGGTAACAAATACACTAGGCTTCGGAACAGAATAAGCTAGCACTCATTCCAGGCTCTGGCCAACATTGAGCTATTACACGATAGATAAAAGATCGAATTTTTCGTCGTTATGTGGAGATGTATTTAATGAACAATCAAAGGGGATATGAACAAAAAAAGGAGGATAAGTTAGGAGAGAACTTCAAATAAAACGTAAGATGATCCAAATTGAACCAAAATTCCAATTCTCCCCCAAGAAAGTTTGGGCAGAAGAAAGTCTTTCACTCTATTTAGTGGGGTCACAAGCAATAGAAGCAACGTAAAGAATCAAGAATAAACAAATCCAAAAGATAAATAATATAAAACAAAAGTGTGAGCTACAAAGTCAAATTAGGGATAAAATAAACAAAACAAAAAATAAAACACAATAAAAGGAAGGGAGAAAAATATAGATAACAAAAACTAATACTCTAATTGGAGTTAACACTAATCACATACACAAATATAATAATGACCTCGCAAAGTGGCGCGTGATCGAACAATATATGCTAAGCTAACTCACATATAAAAACAAAGTATCATACATTTTCGATTTTTTTTATTCAGTTCATTTACCTCACTAAAGAATTAAAAGTACATAAAAAAAATTCCTTTGAGAATTTGGGGAACTTTACCATCTAATAATTTGTCGTTAATCTCCAATATAATTTATCATCCCTTCAAACTTTCATATCATTGCATTACACTTAAATTTAATGAAAAAAACAGATCGATAGATCATCAGTTGCCAAGAACCGTTCAGATAAAGACTAACGAAAAGATCTAGGCTGAAGCGGAAAACTTAGGAAGACACAATTCTCAACGTCAGTTGGGAAAATATTTGAATCCAACAGATGGAATAGTATGAGCACGCACATACACGTGTATTTGAATACATTAGAGTTATGTACGTAATGAAGTCTCATTACCGGACTCTCTCGCATGAAAACTAGGATATTATGATCGATCAACGATAAAACAAGGAATTAAATATGAGAACGAGAATAATAGAGGGGAGGGGGTCAATGTTCAGGCCCCCTGCATAGGTTAGCATGAATCTACCAGCGGGGCAATGCATCCATGGTGCATACTTAGGATTAATGTACTCTTATTTGAATCTATACGAAGGCTGTCGTGGGACCCCCCCCCCCCGAAAACAAACCAACGGAGGGACGAAAAGAGCCACCATGGAAGCAGAGATCGGCAACCAAGAGAATAGTCCAGATGCCCACAAAAATGGAGCCACCAACGAGCCAAACCGTCACACATTCCCCTCCCCCCAAATGGGGCACGATTAGCTGGGAGTGGCCTCGGGCACCCGGTTAATACCACAACGTTCTCTTATAGAGTTGTTTATACAACTGTATTAACTCATAAAAGTTATCATCAACACCAGACTATTTTATTCCATTTTGTGGTAAAATCATTCTCAAGAATTTTCCAGCGTTCTCGGACCAGCGTTCGTCGAGTCTGCGGCGTTACTCCACCATTAAGCGCATTTTAATTCCGCCCCCAAAACGAGGGCGGCTTCTCTGAGGTCGCTTTTTGTATAAAGGTCTCCACTGTCCAATTAAGGATTTGTTTCGTCAATTTTATATAGTTTCTTCAATATTACCTATCTTGACAGTAATGTATATAAGTGTAAGGACATCAAAATCTCTGGTCATACTCTAAATACTTACATTGGAATAAGAATTGGTTGTATTCATTTCGATGGACCTAAAATTTTTCAAAGCAATGTGTTATAACACCCTCTAAAACGAAAAGACTTATCGGTTACATAGCCAGAAGTTTTGTATTCAAATCGAGATATATTATTCTTTCAATACACAAAGCGCTTGTAAAACCTCACTGTTAATATGCAATTCAATTTTGGCCTTTTTAATAACTCGTAAGAACTCAGACTGAAAGGTTTGTTTAAGGGTGTAGAAACTAGAAGGATTACAAGCACCAGACTGAGATCTTGATTTACTTTCACTGCAAAATATTCTTTAAAATACTAAAGGGTTTCACTATTGTAAAGGATAAGATGCTATTTGGGTTAGATAACCGAGTGGCTACTATAAATAATGGCTTCAATTAACAAAAACACTGCGATAGAAAATAACTTTTTTTTTGCCTAAAATTACCGACATGAATTAATTAATTCTCGCAAGTCGTTGAAAGCACTTGGATCAGTATGGTTAAGAATTGTTAAATATTAAGCTATAAAATGGAAAGAAAGAAAATAACTGCTTATAGCATATATAATCAAGAACTTTTTTTTCCGTTTATCATCATCTCTCCTTCCTTCTCTTCCTTTCTTAGATTCGCTTCAAGGGGTAGGATGGTAATGATGGATTGCACAAGTCCCTTGGCGCTCACTGCGAGATGATTGCGTCGTAATATCTGTGCTTCGAGGAGGCGCTTAGGGTTTTCGCTGGTCAGCATTTCTTAGTAGTGTATCTTGAGCATTTCCGCTTCGGAACTTTTATTCGCCAGATTAAGTCCTGATTCTGGTTATTTTCGTGGCAACTTTCATACGCTATAGTGACCCGAGGTTAGCATCATTTTGGAGTGTTGGGTTATGTAAACATTCTTCACTTATATACTATCTTTATTTATAATGACAGGTAGGAATTCTTAGTGATTGTTTAAGTCAAATGGTTGCAGTTCGCGTGAATGGAAAGTTTTGGAGGTTAACGTGTGAGGCTGGCATTTGGCGTGGACCGAGCAAATGACAAGGCGATGAGAATACAATGATTCGACTCTTCTTAGTGTCAGCTAAATAAGTAACAATGGCGCGAGGTGGCCAGGCCTTGCCATCATGGGGTTGCCAGTGGTCTCTGGCGCCAAATAGAGTGAAAATATTAGTTACCATTGCTTCCGAACATATTCCGTTAATGAGGTGGAGGAGATAGTTCAATTCAATGAATGCACAGGTCGTACACTCACAATTTATCTTTATTGAAAAGGTCAAATGTGAAGGCTGGCACTTGCAGTGGATTAGTGGTTATCAGCTGAGCGTTGTGTGAATGGCGATAATCCTTCGCCCTTGAGTGCCAGAAATAAATAGGACACGAATGACGTGAGGTTGTCGGGTGACGTCATCATAATGTCGCCAGCGGTCGCTGGCTGGACCACTAATAAGAGAAATTCCTTCAAGCTTTCGAATGGACAATTCAAATGTAGCTCCCTTGCCCAAAACCTAATCCGGAACGATATACTCAAAGATGATTTATATACCTTTCTTTTCACACAAGTTACGACATGAAAACATCCTGCAAAGTTATTTTAACGATGCGTTAATATATCATGATTTTGCAAATGGATGCGTTCGTGGGAAATAAAACTGTGCTTTATTTTTCACTGTATTTGTATGATATACAAACAGACACAAATATCCACTCATACTATTTACAGAAATAAAAGTGTAGATATTAGATATATAATTAACGATTAGAGAAACACCGTTCTATTATCAAGTTTGGGTGAACTTGTAAAGTTATTCAAATAAAATGATTTTTTTAGTAACTACATATTTAACACTCATGCATTCTAACACCAATGCTTAGAATGCAGGAGGAAATCTTGAAAATAGTTAGAAATTTTGGATATTTGGGGTCTACTGCGATAAGTGATGGATATTTGGACGCTGAGATTGCCGATAGAATTAAAGCGGGATGGAACAATTGGAATAAGATAGCTGGAATATTATGTGACAAAAGATTAACATAAGGACACAGGGAAAGTGTATAAGACAGTGGTTAGACCAACACTGTTATACGGAGCGGAAACGTGGGCAATAAAGAAGACCCAAGATAGGAAGCTGGAAGTCCCCGAGATGAAAATACTGAGGTGGACTTGTGGAGTGACGAGGATGGATGAGATCCGGAATGAACGAATAAGAGAAACAATAAAAGTGATAAAAATTTCCAAGAAAATACAGGAAAAGAGACTACAGGGGTATGGGCACGTGATGAGACGAGAGAATGAGTATGTAGGAAAGAGGGGAGGGGGAATCGTAACCGTGGAAGGCTGAAAAGACGTTGGATGGAAAATATTCGGGAAGACCAAGGAAGAAAGGGACTCACAAGAGAAGACACGCAAAACCGGAGCGAGTGGCGAAGGCTTGCCAGAAACGCCGACCCCGCGTAAGAGTAGGTAAAGGTGAAGAAAAAGATTTTTAACACCAACATGGACAGCATGGAAATTACAAACCCTGCATATAAGGGATAACCCAATATAGATATGCATATATCCATATCTTCCTGGATCTTTACAACCGGTTCGAGTTTGGGCCAATTTTCATCGGCTTGGCGTAAGGCAGTCGTGGTTGTCTTCAATCTGAACTCCAAGTCATCGGACGTTTCATTCTATAGCCCCTTAAACATGACTAAGGGCACCAGATTTTTATTGAGCAAATGATCTAAAAACAGCTAAATGAAGGAAAGTCCATCAAAATGCTAGACACACTCATTCTAGGCAGGATTTGTTGCTTATGTAAAATCATGGGGATGCTGCTGGCTGGTCTCACGACCTTTCTTTCATACTGAATCCCATTTTTTTTCCCTGACTGTTAGGTGGGGTACCGGCAATTATGTTCTTGAGGCACTTCTCCGCTCTAACCACGATTTCCAGGGGTATTCTTGCGCAGTGTTGTTACGTTGGCTGTATTTTTAGTCGCGTGCGACTCTATATCTCACTATGTCGGTCGATTAATCCGTCGGTCCCCGTTTTGCTTTTTTGGGGGGTAATAACATCGTAACTATTCGGCCGATTCCAACGCAATTTGAAACCTTTATGTTGTTTTACATTCTCTTTCGAATGAAATAATTGACAAGGTCCTCCCAAGGTTAGTCCGGAAATTATTGAAAGTTTTGACGGTCGTAAGGTCATAAATCAGAATAAATGAGAGCACGCGACTTTGGTCAGCAGACCTTGTTTTTACACCTGAGAAGCTTACGATGATGTTCACCACTCATTTATTCTTCCTAGTACATTCCTCTGGACTTTGTGGATTACCCCTACAAATTCTTTTCCCAGTTCTTGCGCGACCGTTTCTACTAGGATCGTGTATATTGCTCCTAATCCAGCCTCTACCCACAGGAGGGCGTTTACAAGGACTCCTTTCTAATCGACACTCTCTTTTCTTTTGTAATGAGGACGCTACCCTCTTCTCTCCCACGCCCCATCAGTAACACACTACGCTGAAGACGTAGTGCTCTATTACTGCGATAGGTCTTTACTCTTGGTCATTAGAGAGGTGCATCGTTGTTTCACTACCGTAATTGAATGAGCTTCTTCTCAGGGATTTTCTTTCCTTCTAACCACAATCTTTTTGTATCAACTGCCCCCCCCCCCCACTAATCCGCCACTATCAAGTTGACCTTGCACTCTTATGTCCGGTGACCTTACATCGATGAAGCAATCAGTGAGGTTTCTAGGCCTCATTTTCGATGAGTTTTCATGGAAGCCTCATGTCTCCCAACTCATTGCCATCACCAGGTTTATTCTCAACCTTTTAAGCCATTTGTTCCACGCTGTACTGGGCGTTGACCGCGCATGTTGCCAGACCTCAACAATACCTTAGTTTAGTCTAAACTGGAATTTGAATGCGCGGTGAACAACTCTGTTTCCCCCTTCGATCTCCGTCTCCTTGATCCAGTTCAAAACTGGAGTATTCGTTTATACTGATTTTCCGTTCGTCTCCAATAATCAGCCTCCGCGTGGAGTGTAATGCCCCTACCTTATCGGATAAACGTGCCTTCTTAGTTTCTCCGGATGCCCCATGCCCACCAAAGAAACCCAATGAATATTGAGATGTAGATATGAAGAGTTTTGAGCAATATTTCTAGTGAAACTGCTAGAAATTAATAGTAAATTAGCAAACGTTTGACAGCTGTAATTATTAACACAGCCCGTGCGACAAGATGTTAATTATTTATCAATCTTTTAAGTTTAGGCAATTTTTTGTTCTGTTTAGGTTTATAATGTTGCTGTAATATTTTTTAGGGGTCTGAATTTTTTTTATTGGATTTGGGTATTACAGTTGAAATGCAAATGCAAAATTTACTGTAGCACAGAAATTATTTATATATTATTCGAGGAGATAATTAAAAAGCCTATTTGAGGTAAACTAGCGTTTAAAAAAAGTTCAGAACGCCTGTATATCTATCAGAACTTGAAATGTTATGCCACTTTAGAATAATAAAACATGTTATCAGCAGGTAAGTAATTTACTAGAAAAATTGAAGTGCCCAAAATAATCCGAAAGATAACGAAAACAAATTTCTATTGTAATAACATTTGAAAAGGTTATAAGCAAATAGTGTTTAGTGTGGAGGTCTTTATTCCTGATGCTTTGACATCTCCTGCTACAGGAATAAACCAACTGTTGACAATCTTGCGCAGTAATCTTGCTCCTTCATCTTAAAGAATTTCTCATAGTTCTTGAACTGTTATCGATTTCCACGCTTTAGACCTCTCTCCGAGTGTCTTACAAACATTTTCAGTAGGATTCAGGTCAGGGCTCTGGGGCTGTCTATTTCATAACACTGATGTTGGTCATCCATGAGGGTTTTCACCGGCTTGTCCGTGTGTCTGTGGGAGTTATGCCGCATAAATATGCAGGTTGGGCTTCAAAGGTTCACAGTTGGTACAAAACATGCTATCACAGCAATTCTTTGTGCACTTCTGCATTCACTGTACCCCGTAAGCGCACAAATGACCCAGTAGTTTCTACCGAATTCTTGACCCAAACCATGATACTTCCTCTGCCAAACTTCACACTCTTTGGTGCATTTGACAGACAATAGTTCACCTCCTCTGCGACGAACAAACCTCCTGCCATCGGATCCAAACAAGTTGAACCTGGATTAATCACTGAAGTGACTAATCCACAGCGAATGCAGTTGAACCTGGATTAATCACTGAAGTGACTAATCCACAGCGAATGCAACAAGAGCCATCTTGTTCTCCGGAAAGATCAATGGCTCGACCACGTGTGTGCAAGCGTGTTATATTGTCTTCCTCCAGACGATCTGACACAGTCTGCCTGCAGACCTTGATGTACTAAATCTCACTAATGTCTCAAGAGACTGCTGCTGCCATTTGAGGCGTTCCTTCATCACAATTAGGGCATTAGCTGATGTTCCTTGGCCTACTGTTTAATTTACCAGCTTTATATAAACCTGTTTAGTCATAGGTTGGTAGAGTATTATGGACTACACGTTGGGAGCTCTTAACAGTCTCTGCAATAGCTCTAATTAAAAGATAATCATTGTGGAGCAGTTTTACGATCTGTTTGAGGACAGAGAGAAGCGTGACAGATTTCTTAGGGCAGGGTTTCCCAACCGGGGGCCATGGCACATCTGAAGGGGGCCACAGGAAAATTTTAAGCTTTAGAGGGGCCACAGATCCATGAAGGGGGCCACAGGACTCAACCTATTGAAACCTGAATTATAGTTAGGGCAGTACCTAATTTTAATTTATGCAGTTGAATTACATTTTAAAAATATTAATACATATATTTTCCTTTTTTTTAAATATTTTATTAGCATAATAGGGTTTACATTAATCTGTAAACAAATATTTTGAATCTTACAAGCTTAATCTGTGGTGCACTCCATTGTGCACTTGATCGTTATGCGCCTGGCACCGTTGTTGGCTTGATGAAAATACTTCAGGTGGAACTTTAAATCCTTAGTCTGTTTATCAAGTGTGTGGGGGAATACCACGTGGAATTTCTTTTCCAGCACGGAAGTTCCATGCGCTGGAAAAGGTTCTGTTAGGCTTAAATTGGTAAGCCTACCCCCCCCCCCTCCACAAGCGGTAGCCTCGAACCGCGTCCACCACGGACCACCTTTACACGGGTTAGAATTTCCTCGACAAGATTCGAGGCCATTCGAGAGTAGAACTGTTTCCCACTCACCCCCGCGGCGAGAGCCTCGGACATATATAGTGCTCGTCTTCTATGAGGCAGACACAAAGTTGAGAAGTCTCGCCCTAGCCCAAGAAGATTCCCCTAGTTCCAAGCCAGGTGCTAACAACAAAGCAAAGTGACAGCTGAGCTATTTGTGTGTTGGAATTAGCCCCAGCCAGTGAGGTAATTCCATTTAACGATCGCTACCGAGCGATTTTTCCGACTTCACTCATCAAATCCTGTCGAAGCCCTCCTCGTTCGCCCCTCGTTTTCGGGTGGCCGAAATACTCTCCCCTGGACCGGACGTTACCCCCCCTTTTTGGGGAGAACCGTCATCACTTTAACTTCCCGCTCAGAAGCTCCGAGCGCCTTCGCCTAACGTGCAGAAGACATCCGTGAAGCCTTACCCCGACGTCTCACCCGGAATCCTCCGTAAGCCAACCCATCTTTCCCTTCAGTAACCCACTTGAGTTAATTCCCCCCATTTGAATAGTCTCCTCCTGCAATACATTAAATTTTAACTTCATAGTCTGATGCATAACTACAATTCCCCCCCCTCGTTTACCGGGGTAATTTTGCCCATCAATTCTCTCATTTTTATGTAAATAAAATTATATTTTTGTACATGCCTCTTTAAATAACCTTGAGCTTTGCCATTGCCCATATTTTACCTGACCTCGTTGCACTCTTATCTTGCTATTCCACCGTCGAAACTCGTGGTGTTCCGTCCCTTTGTCGGTTTGTCTTAAAGTAAGTTATTGGTCCCTCCCCCATAGGTATAATATGGTATTGATGCAATGTAATGTCATACCACGACAAAGTGGTTCGGCGTTATAGTATGTAAGTAGCTTTTATTTGTTTACCCTAATACTGCAAAGTTGTAGTAATTTTACAACTCTGTGCTACCAATGAAGAAGGGTTTGAGCGCCTACTTTTGCATACAGAGGTGCGATGGCTTTCCAAGGGCAATTGTCTGAATCGCTTCATTGCTCTTTGGGATAGTGTTGTGTTATTTCTGGGTAGTAAGCAGCTCAGAGTAAGAATCCTTGCTGCCAAATGTGACATATTCTACCTTACAGATATATTTGAAAAGCTAAATATCTTGAACAAACAGCTACAAGGTAAAAATGCAAATATTTTAACTTGCAAAGAGTCTATTTGTGCATTTATGGGGAAATTAAGCTGTTCAAGACAAATATGGGGCGAAAAGAGTTGATAGTTTCCAACCCTCCGCACTAGTGAGAGTGAGCTGAAAGAAGATGATATTTTAGTATACATTGATCATTTGGAGAAATTTCATAGTGATATGGAAGTTAGGTTCAGAGAACTTCTACAACTGGTCATTCCAGGTTGGGTGGTAGACCGATTAGGAATTAATGCAGCTGATATTGATATCAGATTACAAGAAAGCCTCATGGAGTTACAGAGTGATCAAACTTCTCTGGCTAGATTTAAGCATGGTGTCTGGAACTTACGGACAAGTCATGAAATTGCTATGAAATACCCTTTGCTTCGGGACGAAGTAAAATTATATTTTATTGATTTCCTACTTCTTATCTGGTTGAGTCGGGTTTTAGTAAAGTGTCACACCTGCTATCAAAAGCTCGCATCCGCTTAGAAATAGTAAGAAGAGGTGATCTTCGTCTGTCGCTAACAACTATAGACCGTGATATTGAAAAACTTGTGAAACTGCATGAAGCACAAAGATCGCATTGAATGAATAAAGAGTTGATGATATATTTATTTCATTTTGCTAAAGTATTTTATTTTTTGTAAGGCTAATTATTTATTTTAAAAGAGTATTACATTTTTGTTAACCACTGTTTAATTTTTGCTATGTTTATAGTCCTATATATGTGACAAATATAATTGTACCTGAATACAAATAGCTGTTTTAATATCTTTTATCCTTTAAAGTAGAGTTAAACTGCATATTACCTATTGAAAGTAATGATTATGGGCCACAGGAAAAAATAAGGTTCCTAAGGGGGCCATAAGCCAAAATCGGTTGGGAACCATTGGCCTAGACGACACCTGGTAAGAGCTTTTTAAAATATATTTTTAAAGTGTTTACAACCCTTTGGGTCATATGCACTTAACGTACACGAAACGAAATTGAATTGGTTAATTCTTAGGCAAACAAAGGTGGATCTCTCTATAAGAAACCTAAGTGTCGTAGAATGACCCTTGGCTTTGATCACTCTACGCTTTGACACCCTTTTAGTTCTAAGAGTGCTATTTTAGTGGTTTAGTCCTTAAGGAAGAGCTATTTTTAAACACATAAGGATAAGAGGAAACACCAGAATCTACCCAAAATAAACATGTATTTTAAATTAAATATTACAAACCAACAGTAAAAGCATTTCTATATTTGGCCTCCAAGAATTTTCAATGACAAAACATAAACAAGTAGGCTTCCAATAAACAAACCAATTGCCAATTAGTATTTTTATCACGACCCTATTTGTTTAGCATAAAACATTAAATTAATGTACTGTCATCTACAAACACATATGACCTAGGTTCAAGAATAATGGTTTCTACTCTCCTTTAAAACGTGGGACGTACTAAACTTCTACTATCGCAATAGAGATATAAATGTTATTGTTAACTTACAGGTAGGTATTAGGGATTGCCGGATGTCGCTGGAGGACTTATCTCTCGCTTTGAAGTGGTGTGGCCGCTGGTTGAAGTTTTCGAGGAGGGATTGGTTGTCGCCTGTGACGGGGGCTGATTCTTCAACTTAATTAAAGAACGGGAGCTCGTTGGGGCAGGGTTCTTCTCCTCTCACTCTTACGGTGCTTGAGATGTGAGAATCACTCGAGTGTGAGCGGCTTTGCTTTTCTTCAGTCGGACTTCTTTGCAGACGGAAAAGGCTTCTTCGGTATGGCACCGATATAAAACTTGACTATTTAGGTTAATTTCTTTCCTGAAAGGGGGGATCGATTTTCTCAATCTGATCCTATCGTTCCTCACGGAAATAGTCTTGTATGGCTGAAGGATCGATCTTTACGAACTAATCTTTCTTCTGGCGAATCGACTTCTAATAATCTTCTTGTCTGGCCGATGGATCGATCTTCACGACCTAATCCTATTCTGGCGTATCGACTTCAGATAATCCTCTTCTCTTTCTTTTCGGGGCTTATTTATAGGCGGATTGCCGCCCCATCTAAAGGGGGAAGTGACCAGGCCACAGATGCAAAGGGGGGGAAGAGCGAATGGTGAGTTAGCATCTGGGGAGAGCGAGAATTCCTGAGGTGGCACTGGGGTGCCCAAGTCAGCTCGCAAATTATAGGCTCGCAACCGCACCGCTACTTGGCGTGCCTTCTGACTCGCACCGTTTTTTTTTCCTAACCACGGGTTTATGGGTCTCGTAGGTAATACGATCGTTAGAACGTCGTTTAAGGACCTTAGGTGGTCGCCTTCAAACATATGTTAGCTCCAACTGCCCACAGCGGCGAGGAGATCACACATGGTAAGCATTTTCGCCGGCTACGTTTCACACGCTTCTCCTCATGAAGGGAGGGGGGCTTGAATGTACCTATACTCCTCCAGGAGGCTTAATGTAGCCATTTCTCCACACTAAGTGTTCGGATCATTTTGTACACATCATTTTTATTTTAGTAAATTGCTTCTCTGCTGATAACTTTCGTTTTATTCATCCAGATTTGGATCATCTTTACACATACCTAGTTTATAACTGTAGGCTATCGTAGAAGAATATTTGAAACTTGGGATTTTCTCTGGTAGAAGGTATGGAAGATGCTATGATGGAAATACACTCGTTTTGACCTTTTGGGATCTGTATATTTAAACTTCTGCTACAGACTGCTGGAGTCAGGTAGAAGCAGGCGGGTATCACTTATTTATGGGAGCTGTAGGAGGTTGAGGTCCAGTAGCCAAGGAGGGGGCTGAAAATGATTTTTTCCAAGAAAATATTGATCAGTTGTTAGGTAGAACATGTAGCAATTCGAATTGACGCTCAAAGCTTAGAGTCGGTACAAAAATACTTATACTTGTGACACATTGAGACTCTCGAATGAGGCCGAGAACAAAATTAGACAACCTAATAGTTACACAGGGTGTCTGTCTACTTGTTTGGTGATTTTGAATTCAAGGACTTTTCAAGGTTTTCAAGAACTTTTAAAAATAATCAAGGACGGGTTTTAGCCATTGTTATTTTTCTTTAAATTGAAAAGTGCAATAAACATTATGGGACATTGATGAAGGTGAAGTATTTAAGGGGAAAATGGGTTATAAGCAAAGCATAACCAAAATCAACTGCAAAAAAACAAGACCAAGGTATCCAAGCGACAGTCACATAAGTATAGCGAGCATCCAACATAAAATACAATACATCCAAAGCATACCTATGTTCACTCACATTAGTGAGTAGATTAACTTAAATGTTACTATTTTCCTAATAGACATTAAAAAGTATATAAATAGTGAATTTGAAAAATCATTTGAACAATCACTCAATGATTTATTTTTCTTAAATTCAAGGACCTTCTACCTTTTTCATCAAATTCAAGGAGTTTTCAAGGATTTCAAGGGTAAAAATAAATTGAAGGGCTTTTCAAGGATTTCAAGGGCAATAGACACCCTGTAAGTAAGCAAATAGAGACATACATCTATTATTAAAGCGCGTAGTATTTAATCAATGTATCTTGCCGCTCATTTACTAGTTAGGGGGTAATTTTACAGCAGGAAGTTCAAAGACCTCACAAAGTTAACTCGAATCTCACCGGCTCGAGCATAACTTTGTGCTCGCCTCCTAACCAACTTAGAGCGGCACTGGGCCAAAGGCTGAACCATTTCGCCAACCATACATCATGTGGATCTAGTTAGCATCAATGATCTTATTTTGTATTTATCTCTTTGTTTTGTCCCTTTTAGCTTCCTCTTATTTTTTTCTATATGCCGTTATTTCATTCCACGATTGATTTAATTGTTTATTTGGGGCTTTGTATCTCTCCTTTTGTCCTCGCTCGTTTATTATAGTTTTCTGTTGTTTTCGTCATTCTTTGATTAGGAACTCGAATAGGAATTGGAATCTTCATTTTATTTTCCTGTAGGCTTTGTTGAATTCATTTACCGCTTACTCACGCGACACTTTGTGAGTTTTCCATTCCACACACACACACACACACACACACACATATATATATATATATATATATATATATATATATATATATATATATATATATATATATCGCCCAAGATATAAGATACCTTTCGATGGATAAATAATGCACACTGATTTACTTTCTTCGGTCGGTGATTGACTGGCCAGTCAGCACAATCCGCCCCACCTCATCACCGAGTCCACCCTCTTAAAACCACCGACCCCCAAATCCGTGATTATTGGAAAATTCGTCATTTCTTGGACTCGACTCTGTAAATAAGTCGGATTTGTGGCATCGAAATTCCCCCCCAGAATCCGGAGTATATCTAAAAAGAGCAGCAAGATTATAGGTAATCAATAACGCTTTATTTATTAATGACTCTAGATGGGGGGGGGGGTCTCGCGTTTCCCAGCACACTGTTCGATCGATATCATACGTTTGAGTCATTCTAGTGGTACTCTACCAAACAAATGCGTGTTTCAGTTCTCCTCCTGGCATCTTGTGGTAGTTATTATTAGGGGAGTAGTTTCGAATGACCGACATATACGCCCTTGTAGACGCCCGGTCTTCCTTCTTCGAGTTTTTGGGGGCTTCTATTTTGTTTTTTTGTTTTTTGGGGGGGGCGATTTGGTTGTGATTGTTTGTTTGGGATTTTTTAGGGGGGCGGGGTGCTCGTTTGTTTTTTTAATCGAGTCTAGCATTAGACTATATGATGATTACGGCGACTTATGCACTAATAGTTAGTCGCCAGACGGGGGCTGGATAAAACAAAGCCCGTCTCGTGGTTCGTACCACAGTCAAGGATTCAACCGCGTTCGTTCATTACACCAACAGCATATTACACTCATATGTATGTATATATATATATATATATATATATATATATATATATATATATATATATAAGTAAAAGAACTCAATGGCGATTTATGGTATATGATAGTGAAACCACTGTATAGGAGCCAAAAGTTTAATTCACGAGACTAGTTTCGGTATGTAGTTTATCATACCGAAACTAGTTTCGAAAATTAAACTTTTGGCTCCTATACAGTGGTTTCACTATCACACACACACACACACACACACATATATATATATGATGATGATGATGATGAAAATTGATGCAATATCGCAAGAAAAGATGAGGAATTAAACCACATTCTCCGAAGACGATTTCAATGGAAGTAAAATGGTATTTAAATCGGCTAACTATGTTAAGAGAAGAATCGTAGAATCGAGCTTGATATTGTCAGTTCCTAATTTAAATCTATCTGAGGGTCAATTTTCTTTTAATCCTGTAATAAGAAAGCAAATAAACAAAATAGTTAAATGTCAGCCCTTCGATATGTTTAGGCCTACCCCCCCCCCAGATTAGCCACAAGTAGGGGATTGGGGGAAAAAGAGGGGATCTTGTGTTATGCTTATATGCACTTCTCTTATAATTTCTACCCAGTGTCAGTTGAAAAAGGGTGTGAGATACACCGAAACTGTTCTGAATTAAATTGTCTTCGGACAATGTGGTTTAATTCCTCATATATATATATATATATATATATATATATATATATATATATATATATATATATATATATGATAAGAAGGCTGCATTTAGGAAGTTCATTATGGTATTTTAACTTCTTGGTACCATCGTTTCGGGTAGGAGCCCATTTTCAAGGATATAACATTAACAATATATATATATATATATATATATATATATATATATATATATATATATATATATATATATATATATATATATATTTAATCAGTTTATTCAAGCCCTCCTCCAAAAGTTTCCTCGTGTGAGATCAGGTTCAACGTTCGTCTTCATTTTCCGACCTTCAGGAGGCTACTAAAAGAGTTCCTGAGATCGAAGATAGGGATCATGTGTCATTTATTCATTGAACCTTTTCCAAAGCCTCAAGTGGTGGAAGAGCTTGAGTGTTCCAATGATTCCAAGCGCGATGTCGTCGGCAGTTTCAAACTCCTGGCACGGTCACTCAAGGCGGTAAGGTCCCGTATGAAGTTCCTGAATAAACTCAACTAACAGCAAGAGCTCAACGGTGGGCCAAGCAGTCATTGGCCATATAAGATTCCTATGTCTGGCTCCGGCGGAGGAGGGCAGCGCCCAGCGGGTAGACGCGAAGACAAAGGTGGGCCTTGATAGACCAAGAACCCGACAGCCCGATGCAACCAACCTTGCCGAAACTGCATGTCTCAATGTTTTGAGCCGCAGTGAATGCGTTACTGGCCAAGTGTGCTTGTGTGTCCGTCGCACAATCGCACTCGCCAAAACAAATTCTTCAGCGACTGGCATTTGTCTCTGTTTTCTTTCTGGCCTTCTTTCTTTCTAGGAGTGGACCCTCTCCCTAACGAACTGGGTCTTGTAAGTCATATCCGGCCAAATATCAGCCGAGTGGACCGGATAACTGACGAGGAAACCGATGCTCGGACACGAGCTGGAGCCCACGACGACAAACATAAGAACTTTTTAGAGAAGTTTTCAGATATTTATAAATTAATTATATGGGAAATGTGAAGCAGCAGAGGTGGCAGTATTCAAATTATGAAAATGCAGCGCTTTACCTATTAGGAAATGGGAAATGTTTTTTGTTTTTTTTTTAAATAAAAACTGAGATTACACTGTTTTGGGTGGCTTCGTTGTAGAAAAGTGAGATAATGGAAATATTCGAACGATATGGGTTGTTTTTTGTGCGACTGGTTTGGACGTGTGTGGTTCGTGGGTGTTTATATGTGTAGTAAAAGTGGAAATGAACTTTTGTCCGAGTTTAAAGTGAGGTTTGTAAATCTAATATAAAGGGATTCAAGTGTTCGAAGTTGGGTTTGTGATGTGGATGTCTCCTTTCGTGATGTAATCGGATAGTGGAGAATTCAGGAGTAATGATTGGGGCTTCAGTTCTGTGGTTGATGTATAGATGTGCACAAATACGGGTATGCCTTGATTAGAATCTTAGAAGGAACAATAAGAACAGTGCTGAAACCTCATTTAGAGAAATGACAACACGATCTCTTGCGATATAATTGTACATTTACTACTTGAAGTGAAACGCCCCATAAAGTCATAGTCGTTTGAGATAAGATTGAGTAAAAAGCCCTAATTAGAGAAGCGTTGTAAATTAATAATATAAAAATGCAATGGTTCTTAACGCATTCGAGCTAAACCATTTGTGTACCCTCTCCCATGTTAGGTGATCTCTCTCATACTTTTGTAACACTTCAGGTCAAAGACTAAGAACATTCGAATTAAATATTTTCCCACTCACATGTGTGTCGTATCTCACTTTATATATATATATATATATATATATATATATATATATATATATATATATATATATAGTACAAGAAAAAAAGAAATTTGACGCAAAGGAACAAGACACAGGTTTGCTTTTAAAGGCAAGCGAAAGGGGACACAAGGATTAAAGAGAGAAAAGGATAGCACAATGAAGGCCAATCCATACTGAGAAGACAAATAACGCCAGGGAAAATGTTTGAATAATCCTAGCCGGGAATCGAACCAAGGTCTGCTGATTGCCGGTCAGATAACCGTTAAGCTACCAGCCACAGTGAATCAATTTCACCCAAAGCGCTACCCTATCAAACCCAGTATCTCCTTAGGTTAGGAATCTCCAAGGGATTTTTATACCATATCTGCATACCTATCCGGAATTTAAAGGTTCATTATCCATTCAACATAGAAAGAAAGAGCAAATGCAAGTTCTATGGGGGGTAACAACCACCACAGGACTTTCGCCTAATTTCATTTCTGCCTTTCAAAACCCTTTTTGAAGACAAAAGGAAGACATGGATAATGAGCCTTTAAGTTGTGTTTGGTTAATTTTGGGATTGTTTTTCTTTGGTCAAATTACGAAAAACTGCTCTTTAGCTTGTTTTGTTTTTTTTAGTCGCGGGCGAATCTACATCTCGCTCTGTATGTCGGTCGGTCCCCGTTTTGATTTTTTTTTAATAACATTGTAACTAATCGGCCGATTTCTACGAAATTTGAAACCCTTATGTTGTTTTACATTTTCTTTCGAATGGTAAAACTTCCATGGTCCTCCCAAGCTTAGCCCATGAAGTAATGTGTTTTGGCAATAACATCATTACTATTCGGCCGATTCTAACGAAATTTGAAACCCTTATGTTGCTTTACATTCTCTTTCGAATGGTCTAACTTCCATGGTCCTCCCAAGGTTACCCCATGAAGTAATGTGTTTTGGCAATAACATCATTACTATTCGGCCGATTCTAACGAAATTTGAAACCCTTATGTTGCTTTACATTCTCTTCCAAATGATATAACTTCCAGGGTCATCCTAAGGTTAGGCTTTAAATGATTGAAAGTTTGGGAGATCGTAAGGTCACAAATCAAAATAAGCGAGAGCACGCGACTTTTTGGTCAGCAGACCTTGTTTTATTAGGCTATTGCAATCGCATCATATTGTATTATGTATCATTTTTAAGGTAATTATGATATGGGAGGCTTCCCCCCATACCACCCTTAATTGTGGGGGGTAATTTAAATATTATTTTGTTTAATATTTACAGAAAATAATCCTAACAATTTAATTTCTCATAGTTGTAGGTCAGGGGATGAGGTGTTGAATACCATTAATTATTAATGCACTTATAATTGAGTTGAATACTAGTAAGGGGTCCGGCCTAGATGGCATTCATTCTAAGTTACTCAAGGAAGGTATAGAAAGCATTTCAGTAGCTCTTGAGAAGATATTTACTAGATCACTCGAGGTTGGAGAAATAACTAATGATTGTAAAATAGCAAATGCACTGCCATTTAAAAAAAAAATGAATAGTGAAACGTATCCAGTAAGAGCTTCACAATTTTCATCAAATACTTCCATTACACCTAGTCCTTGGGGAGTCTTATAACCTCCTGACATAATGTACTTGTTAGTTCTAAACTAGATTAAAACTACACTGGGGCCTCGATATACGACCATTTTAAATAACTGAGTTGAATACTAGTAAGGCATCTGGGCCGGATGATATCCAGTCAAAGATACTTAAAGGTGTAAAAAGTATTGCAGTAGTTCTTGAGAAGCATATATAATCTGTACTAGATCACTGGAGCTTGGAGAAATACCTAATGATTGGGAAATAGCAAATGTACTGCCAATTTTAAGAAGGGATGTAAAGAAGACCCAAATAACTTTAGATCCATAAGCTTAACATCTGTAGTTTGTAAAATTCTTGAGAAAGTAGTTAAGAAGAGTATTTCTGAGCATCTAGAAAGAGGTAGTTTAATAAAGGATGCTCAGCATGGGTTTAGAAGAGGTAGATCATGTTTAGCAAACTTACTGGATTTATGGATAATGTAATTAAACAATTAGATTAGAGGGAAAATGTTGATGTAATTTACTTAGACTTTAGCAAAGCTTTTGACAAGATTCCACAAAAGAGACTAATGCACAAATTAAAAATACATGGAATATGAAGGAAAGTTATGTAGTGGATAGTTGAATGGTTTAAAGACAGGAAACAGAGGGTAGTACTGAATGGGGGTGATTTCACAGTGGAGGGATGTTATCAGTGGCTTACCTCAGGGATCTGTTCTAGGCCCTATTTTATATGAATTATCTTGTGGAGGGTGTAAATAGCAAAGTGTCAGTTTTCGCTGACGCCACAAAATTGTCATCTGTAATAAATGAAATTGAGGCTAACTTTAAAGTGCAGAGTGACTTAAATAAGTCAGTAGGTTGGGCACAAAAGTTTCAGATGAATTATAACGTTAAAAATGTAAAATTATTAACATGGGAAGAGATAATAGAGAATTTAGCTAAATGGATTGGCATTAGCTGAATTCAATATAGGATGAGAAGAGGACATAGGAGTAGTAGGAGATAGGCCACTGAGGTTTTATAAGCAGTGTATTGAGGTAAAGAAATCAAGCAAATAAAGTATTTGGCTTCATTAAGAGGAATGTTAGAAAAGTTAGGAAGTTAAGCTTAAACCCTATAACTCATATGTCAGGCCACATTTAGAGTATTGTATACAAGCATGATCACACTTTAGACACATCAACCCGCTAGAGTCAGTGCAAAGGAGGGCAACAAAGAGGATACCTTCCCTGAAGCACCTTGGAATATGTAGATAGGTTGAGGGTGCTAAATATGTTCTCATTTGAATGGTGTGAGGGGGGGGGGATACGAATGGGTTTTTTTTTGTAACTTGTTCAGGGGTAGATAGGTTGGATTTTAGCAAGTTCTATGAGTTGAAAGGTAGTAATAAGACTAGGGGCCACCACTTGAAAATTTAAAAACAAGGGTGTAGAATAGATTTAAGAAAGTATTTTTACACCAAAAGAGTGGTAGATTACTGGAATGGTTTACCACAGGAGAAAATAAGCAGTCCAAATTTAAATGTTTTCAAGCGCAAGTTAGATGAGTATATGGGAAGGGTAGTTTATTATGGTTTTTAAGTTGTATTGAGCGAAATTACATTTTGCAATGTCAATATTGTTGTAGATTGGAGATGATGTTCGGAAACCATTCCTGTGGATGTTGATTTTTGATCGCTATTTTTTTATATTATATTATTAAATTGTCTATTGTAGCTGCATGACTTAGCTTTATTTATATTGTAGCTGCATGATTTAGCTTTATCTATATTGTAGCTGCATGATTTAGCTTTATTTATATTGTAGATGCATGACTTAGCTTTATTTATATTGTAGCTGCATGATTTAGCTTTATTTATATTGTAGCTGCATGATTTAGCTTTATCTATATTGTAGCTGCATGATTTAGCTTTATTTATATTGTAGCTGCATGACTTAGCTTTATCTATATTGTAGCTGCATGATTTAGCTTTATCTATATTGTAGCTGCATGACTTAGCTTTATTTATATTGTAGCTGCATGATTTAGCTTTATCTATATTGTAGCTGCATGATTTAGCTTTATTTATATTGTAGATGCATGACTTAGCTTTATTTATATTGTAGCTGCATGATTTAGCTTTATTTATATTGTAGCTGCATGATTTAGCTTTATCTATATTGTAGCTGCATGATTTAGCTTTATTTATATTGTAGCTGCATGACTTAGCTTTATCTATATTGTAGCTGCATGATTTAGCTTTATCTATATTGTAGCTGCATGATTTAGCTTTATTTATATTGTAGCTGCATGATTTAGCTTTATTTATATTGTAGCTGCATGACTTAGCTTTATTTATATTGTAGCTGCATGATTTAGCTTTATCTATATTGTAGCTGCATGATTTAGCTTTATATATATTGTAGCTGCATGATTTAGCTTTATTTATATTGTAGCTGCATGATTTAGCTTTATCTATATTGTAGCTGCATGATTTAGCTTTATCTATATTGTAGCTGCATGATTTAGCTTTATTTATATTGTAGCTGCATGACTTAGCTTTATTTATATTGTAGCTGCATGATTTAGCTTTATTTATATTGTAGCTGCATGATTTAGCTTTATTTATATTGTAGCTGCATGATTTAGCTTTATCTATATTGTAGCTGCATGATGTAGCTTTATCTATATTGTAGCTGCATGATTTAGCTTTATCTATATTGTAGCTGCATGATTTAGCTTTATTTATATTGTAGCTGCATGACTTAGCTTTATTTATATTGTAGCTGCATGATTTAGCTTTATTTATATTGTAGCTGCATGATTTAGCTTTATCTATATTGTAGCTGCATGATTTAGCTTTATTTATATTGTAGCTGCATGACTTAGCTTTATCTATATTGTAGCTGCATGATTTAGCTTTATTTATATTGTAGCTGCATGACTTAGCTTTATTTATATTGTAGCTGCATGATTTAGCTTTATTTATATTGTAGCTGCATGATTTAGCTTTATTTATATTGTAGCTGCATGATTTAGCTTTATTTATATTGTAGCTGCATGACTTAGCTTTATCTATATTGTAGCTGCATGATTTAGCTTTATTTATATTGTAGCTGCATGACTTAGCTTTATTTATATTGTAGCTGCATGATTTAGCTTTATTTATATTGTAGCTGCATGATTTAGCTTTATTTATATTGTAGCTGCATGATTTAGCTTTATTTATATTGTAGCTGCATGATTTAGCTTTATTTATATTGTAGCTGCGTGATTTAGCTTTATTTATATTGTAGCTGCATGATTTAGCTTTATCTATATTGTGGCTGCATGATTTAGCTTTATTTATATTGTAGCTGCATGACTTAGCTTTATTTATATTGTAGCTGCATGATTTAGCTTTATTTATATTGTAGCTGCATGATTTAGCTTTATTTATATTGTAGCTGCATGATTTAGCTTTATTTATATTGTAGCTGCATGATTTAGCTTTATCTATATTGTAGCTGCATGATTTAGCATTATTTATATTGTAGCTGCATGACTTAGCTTTATTTATGTGGTAGCTGCATGATTTAGCTTTATTTATATTGTAGTTGTATGACTTAGCTTTATATATATATTGTAGCTGCATGATTAACTTTATTTATATTGTAGCTGTATGATTTAGCTTTATTTTTATTGTAGCTGCATGACTTAGCTTTATTTATATTGTAGCTGCATGACTTAGCTTTATTTATATTGTAGCTGCATGATTTAGCTTTATTTATATTGTAGCTGCATGATTTAGCTTTATTTATATTGTAGATTCATGATTTAGCTTTATTTATATTGTAGCTGCATGACTTAGCTTTATATATATTGTAGCTGCATGATTAGCTTTATTTATATTGTAGCTGCATGATTTAGCTTTATTTATATTGTAGCTGCATAATTAGCTTTATTTATATTGTAGCTGCGTGACTTAGCTTTATTTATATTGTAGCTGCATGATTTAGCTTTATTTATATTGTAGCTGCATGATTTAGCTTTATTTATATTGTAGCTGCATGATTTAGCTTTATTTATATTGTAGCTGCATGATTTAGCTTTATTTATATTGTAGCTGCATGATTTAGCTTTATCTATATTGTAGCTGCATGATTTAGCTTTATTTATATTGTAGCTGCATGAATTAGCTTTATATATATTGTAGCTGCATGATTTAGCTTTATCTATATTGTAGCTGCATGATTTAGCTTTATTTATATTGTAGCTGCATGACTTAGCTTTATTTATATTGTTACTGCATGATTTATTATTACCTTTATTTATATTGTAGCTGCATGATTTAGCTTTATTTATATTGTAGTTGTATGACTTAGCTTTATATATATTGAAGCTGCATGATTAGCTTCATTTATATTGTAGCTGCATGATTTAGCTTTATTTATATTGTAGCTGCATGATTTAGCTTTATTTATATTGTAGCTGCATGATTTAGCTTTATTTATATTGTAGCTGCATGATTTAGCTTTATTTATATTGTAGCTGCATGACTTAGCTTTATTTATATTGTAGCTGCATGATTTAGCTTTATCTATATTGTAGCTGCATGATTTAGCTTTATTTATATTGTAGCTGCATGACTTAGCTTTATCTATATTGTAGCTGCATGATTTAGCTTTATTTATATTGTAGCTGCATGACTTAGCTTTATTTATATTGTAGCTGCATGATTTAGCTTTATTTATATTGTAGCTGCATGATTTAGCTTTATTTATATTGTAGCTGCATGATTTAGCTTTATCTATATTGTAGCTGCATGATTTAGCTTTATCTATATTGTAGCTGCATGATTTAGCTTTATTTATATTGTAGCTGCATGACTTAGCTTTATTTATATTGTAGCTGCATGATTTAGCTTTATTTATATTGTAGCTGCATGATTTAGCTTTATTTATATTGTAGCTGCATGATTTAGCTTTATCTATATTGTAGCTGCATGATGTAGCTTTATCTATATTGTAGCTGCATGATTTAGCTTTATCTATATTGTAGCTGCATGATTTAGCTTTATTTATATTGTAGCTGCATGACTTAGCTTTATTTATATTGTAGCTGCATGATTTAGCTTTATTTATATTGTAGCTGCATGATTTAGCTTTATTTATATTGTAGATTCATGATTTAGCTTTATTTATATTGTAGCTGCATGACTTAGCTTTATATATATTGTAGCTGCATGATTAGCTTTATTTATATTGTAGCTTCATGATTTAGCTTTATTTATATTGTAGCTGCATAATTAGCTTTATTTATATTGTAGCTGCGTGACTTAGCTTTATTTATATTGTAGCTGCATGATTTAGCTTTATTTATATTGTAGCTGCATGATTTAGCTTTATTTATATTGTAGCTGCATGATTTAGCTTTATTTATATTGTAGCTGCATGATTTAGCTTTATTTATATTGTAGCTGCATGATTTAGCTTTATCTATATTGTAGCTGCATGATTTAGCTTTATTTATATTGTAGCTGCATGAATTAGCTTTATATATATTGTAGCTGCATGATTTAGCTTTATCTATATTGTAGCTGCATGATTTAGCTTTATTTATATTGTAGCTGCATGACTTAGCTTTATTTATATTGTTACTGCATGATTTATTATTACCTTTATTTATATTGTAGCTGCATGATTTAGCTTTATTTATATTGTAGTTGTATGACTTAGCTTTATATATATTGAAGCTGCATGATTTAGCTTTATTTATATTGTAGCTGCATGATTTAGCTTTATTTATATTGTAGCTGCATGATTTAGCTTTATTTATATTGTAGCTGCATGATTTAGTTTTATTTATATTGTAGCTGCATGATTTATCTTTATATATATTGTAGCTGCATGATTTAGCTTAATTAATATTGTAGCTGCATGATTTAGCTTTATTTATATTGTAGCTGCATGATTTAGCTTTATTTATATTGTGGCTGCATGACTTAGCTTTATTTATATTGTAGCTGCGTAACTTAGCTTTATTTATATTGTAGCTGCATGACTTAGCTTTATTTATATTGTAAACTGCATGATTTATTACTACCTTTATTTATATTGTAGCTGCATGATTTAGCTTTATTTATATTGTAGTTGTATGACTTAGCTTTATATATATTTAAGCTGCATGATTAGCTTTATTTATATTGTTACTGCATGATTTAGCTTTATTTATATTGTAGCTGCATGACTTAGCTTTATTTATATTGTAGCTGCATGATTTAGCTTTATTTATATCGTAGCTGCATGACTTAGCTTTATTTATATTGTTACTGCATGATTTAGCTTTATTTATATTGTAGCTGCATGACTTAGCTTTATTTATATTGTGGCTGCATGATTTAGCTTTATTTATATTGTAGCTGCATGATTAGCTTTATTTATATTGTAGCTGCATGATTTAGCTTTATTTATATTGTAGTTGTATGACTTAGCTTTATATATATTTAAGCTGCATGATTAGCTTTATTTATATTGTTACTGCATGATTTAGCTTTATTTATATTGTAGCTGCATGACTTAGCTTTATTTATATTGTAGCTGCATGATTTAGCTTTATTTATATCGTAGCTGCATGATTTAGCTTTTTTATATTGTAGGCTGCATGATTTAGCTTTATTTATATTGTAGCTGCGTGACTTAGCTTTATATATATTGAAGCTGCATGATTAGCTTTATTTATATTGTAGCTGAATGATTTAGCTTTATTTATATTGTAGCTGCATGATTTAGCTTTATATATATTGTAGCTGCATGATTAGCTTTATTTATATTGTAGCTGCATGATTTAGCTTTATTTATATTGTACCTGCATGACTTAGCTTTATTTATATCGTAGCTGCATGATTTAGCTTTTTTATATTGTAGGCTGCATGATTTAGCTTTATTTATATTGTTACTGCATGATTTAGTTTTATTTATATTGTAGCTGCATGATTTAGCTTTATTTTTATTGTAGCTGCATGATTTAGCTCTATTTATATTGTAGCTGCATGATTTAGCTTTATTTATATTGTAAATGCATGATTTAGCTTTATTTATATTGTAGCTGCATGACTTAGCTTTATATATATTGTAGCTGCATAATTAGCTTTATTTATATTGTAGCTGCATGACTTAGCTTTATTTATATTGTAGCTGCATGACTTAGCTTTATCTATATTGTAGCTGCATGATTAGCTTCATTTATATTGTTACTGCATGATTTAGCTTTATTTATATTGTAGCTGCATGACTTAGCTTTATTTATATTTTAGCTGCATGATTTAGCTTTATTATATTGTAGCTGCATGATTTAGCTTTATCTATATTGTAGCTGCATGATTTAGCTTTATTTATATTGTAGCTGCATGATTTAGCTTTATTTATATTGTAGCTGCATGATTTAGATTTATTTATATTGTAGCTGCATGATTTAGCTTTATTTATATTGTAGCTGCATGATTTAGCTTTATTTATATTGTAGCTGCATGATTTAGCTTTATTTATATTGTAGCTACATGATTTAGCTTTATTTATATTGTAGCTGCATGATTTAGCTTTATTTATATTGTAGCTGCATGATTTAGCTTTATTTATATTGTAGCTGCATAATTTAGCTTTATTTATATTGTAGCTGCATGACTTAGCTTTATTTATATTGCAGCTGCGTGACTTAGCTTTATTTATATTGTAGCTGCATGATTTAGCTTTATTTATATTGTAGCTGCATGATTTAGCTTTATTTATATTGTAGCTGCATGACTTCGCTTTATTTATATTGTAGCTGCGTGACTTAGCTTTATTTATATTGTAGCTGCATGATTTAGCTTTATTTATATTGTAGCTGCATGATTTAGCTTTATTTATATTGTAGCTGCATGATTTAGCTTTATTTATATTGTAGCAGCATGATTTAGCTTTATTTATATTGTAGCTGCATGACTTAGCTTTATATATATTGTAGCTGCATGATTTAGCTTGATTTATATTGTAGTTGTATGACTTAGCTTTATATATATTGTAGCTGCATGATTAGCTTTATTTATATTGTTACTGCATGATTTATTACTACCTTTATTTATATTGTAGCTGCATGATTTAGCTTTATTTATATTGTAGTTGTATGACTTAGCTTTATATATATTGTAGCTGCATGATTAGCTTTATTTATATTGTAGCTGCATGATTTAGCTTTATTTTTATTGTAGCTGCATGACTTAGCTTTATTTATATTGTAGCTGCATGACTTAGCTTTATTTATATTGTAGCTGCATGATTTAGCTTTATTTATATTGTAGCTGCATGACTTAGCTTTATTTATGTGGAAGCTGCATGATTTAGCTTTATTTATATTGTAACTGCATGACTTAGATTTATATATATTATAGCTGCATGACTTAGCTTTATTTATATTGTAGCTGCATGATTTAGCTTTATTTATATTGTAGATGCATGATTTAGCTTCATTTATATTGTAGCTGCATGACTTAGCTTTATATATATTGTAGCTGCATGATTAGCTTTATTTATATTGTAGCTGCATGATTTAGCTTTATTTATATTGTAGCTGCATGATTAGCTTTATTTATATTGTAGCTGCATGATTTAGCTTTATTCATATTTTAGCAGCATGACTTAGCTTTATTTATATTGTAGCTGCATGATTTAGCTTTATTTATATTCTAGCTGCATGATTTAGCTTTATTTATATTGTAGCTGCATGATTTAGCTTTATTTATATTGTAGCTGCATGATTTAGCTTTATTTATATTGTAGCTGCATGATTTAGTTTTATTTATATTGTAGCTGCATGATTTATCTTTATATATATTGTAGCTGCATGATTTAGCTTAATTAATATTGTAGCTGCATGATTTAGCTTTATTTATATTGTAGCTGCATGATTTAGCTTTATTTATATTGTGGCTGCATGACTTAGCTTTATTTATATTGTAGCTGCGTAACTTAGCTTTATTTATATTGTAGCTGCATGACTTAGCTTTATTTATATTGTAAACTGCATGATTTATTACTACCTTTATTTATATTGTAGCTGCATGATTTAGCTTTATTTATATTGTAGTTGTATGACTTAGCTTTATATATATTTAAGCTGCATGATTAGCTTTATTTATATTGTTACTGCATGATTTAGCTTTATTTATATTGTAGCTGCATGACTTAGCTTTATTTATATTGTAGCTGCATGATTTAGCTTTATTTATATCGTAGCTGCATGACTTAGCTTTATTTATATTGTTACTGCATGATTTAGCTTTATTTATATTGTAGCTGCATGACTTAGCTTTATTTATATTGTGGCTGCATGATTTAGCTTTATTTATATTGTAGCTGCATGATTAGCTTTATTTATATTGTAGCTGCATGATTTAGCTTTATTTATATTGTAGTTGTATGACTTAGCTTTATATATATTTAAGCTGCATGATTAGCTTTATTTATATTGTTACTGCATGATTTAGCTTTATTTATATTGTAGCTGCATGACTTAGCTTTATTTATATTGTAGCTGCATGATTTAGCTTTATTTATATCGTAGCTGCATGATTTAGCTTTTTTATATTGTAGGCTGCATGATTTAGCTTTATTTATATTGTAGCTGCGTGACTTAGCTTTATATATATTGAAGCTGCATGATTAGCTTTATTTATATTGTAGCTGAATGATTTAGCTTTATTTATATTGTAGCTGCATGATTTAGCTTTATATATATTGTAGCTGCATGATTAGCTTTATTTATATTGTAGCTGCATGATTTAGCTTTATTTATATTGTACCTGCATGACTTAGCTTTATTTATATCGTAGCTGCATGATTTAGCTTTTTTATATTGTAGGCTGCATGATTTAGCTTTATTTATATTGTTACTGCATGATTTAGTTTTATTTATATTGTAGCTGCATGATTTAGCTTTATTTTTATTGTAGCTGCATGATTTAGCTCTATTTATATTGTAGCTGCATGATTTAGCTTTATTTATATTGTAAATGCATGATTTAGCTTTATTTATATTGTAGCTGCATGACTTAGCTTTATATATATTGTAGCTGCATAATTAGCTTTATTTATATTGTAGCTGCATGACTTAGCTTTATTTATATTGTAGCTGCATGATTTAGCTTTATTTATATTGTAGCTGCATAAATTAGCTTTATTTATATTGCAGCTGCATGATTTAGCTTTATTTATATTGTTACTGCATGATTTAGTTTTATTTATATTGTAGCTGCATGATTTAGCTTTATTTTTATTGTAGCTGCATGATTTAGCTCTATTTATATTGTAGCTGCATGATTTAGCTTTATTTATATTGTAGATGCATGATTTAGCTTTATTTATATTGTAGCTGCGTGACTTAGCTTTATATATATTGAAGCTGCATGATTAGCTTTATTTATATTGTAGCTGAATGATTTAGCTTTATTTATATTGTAGCTGCATGATTTAGCTGTATTTATATTGTAGCTGCATGATTTAGCTTTATTTATATTGTAGCTGCATGACTTAGCTTTATATATATTGTAGCTGCATAATTAGCTTTATTTATATTGTAGCTGCATGACTTAGCTTTATTTATATTGTAGCTGCATGATTTAGCTTTATTTATATTGTAGCTGCATAAATTAGCTTTATTTATATTGCAGCTGCATGATTTAGCTTTATATATATTGTAGCTGCATGATTAGCTTTATTTATATTGTAGCTGCATGATTTAGCTTTATTTATATTGTACCTGCATGACTTAGCTTTATTTATATCGTAGCTGCATGATTTAGCTTTTTTATATTGTAGGCTGCATGATTTAGCTTTATTTATATTGTTACTGCATGATTTAGTTTTATTTATATTGTAGCTGCATGATTTAGCTTTATTTTTATTGTAGCTGCATGATTTAGCTCTATTTATATTGTAGCTGCATGATTTAGCTTTATTTATATTGTAAATGCATGATTTAGCTTTATTTATATTGTAGCTGCATGACTTAGCTTTATATATATTGTAGCTGCATAATTAGCTTTATTTATATTGTAGCTGCATGACTTAGCTTTATTTATATTGTAGCTGCATGATTTAGCTTTATTTATATTGTAGCTGCATAAATTAGCTTTATTTATATTGCAGCTGCATGATTTAGCTTTATTTATATTGTTACTGCATGATTTAGTTTTATTTATATTGTAGCTGCATGATTTAGCTTTATTTTTATTGTAGCTGCATGATTTAGCTCTATTTATATTGTAGCTGCATGATTTAGCTTTATTTATATTGTAGATGCATGATTTAGCTTTATTTATATTGTAGCTGCGTGACTTAGCTTTATATATATTGAAGCTGCATGATTAGCTTTATTTATATTGTAGCTGAATGATTTAGCTTTATTTATATTGTAGCTGCATGATTTAGCTGTATTTATATTGTAGCTGCATGATTTAGCTTTATTTATATTGTAGCTGCATGATTTAGCTTTATTTATATTTTAGCTGCATAATTAGCTTTATTTATATTGTAGCTGCGTGACTTAGCTTTATTTATATTGTAGCTGCGTGACTTAGCTTTATATATATTGAAGCTGCATGATTAGCTTTATTATATTGTAGCTGCATGATTTAGCTATATTTATATTGTAGCTGCGTGATTTAGCTTTATTTATATTGAAGGTGCGTGACTTAGCAAAATTAATATTGTAGCTGCATGATTTAGCTTTATATATATTGTAGCTGCATGATTAGCTTTATTTATATTGTAGCTGCATGATTTAGCTTTATTTATATGGTAGCTGCATGAATTAGCTTTATTTATATTGTAGCTGCATGATTTAGCTTTATTTATATTGTAGCTGCATGATTTAGCTTTATTTATATTGTAGCTGCATGACTTAGCTTTATTTATATTGTAGCTGCATGATTTATCTTTTTTATATTGTAGCTGCATGATTTAGCTTTATTTATATTGTTACTGCATGATTTAGTTTTATTTATATTGTAGCTGCATGATTTAGCTTTATTTTTATTGTAGCTGCATGATTTAGCTCTATTTATATTGTAGCTGCATGATTTAGCTTTATTGATATTGTAGCTGCATGATTTAGCTTTATTTATATTGTAGCTGCATGACCTAGCTTTATTTATATTGTAGCTGCATGACTTAGCTTTATTTATATTGTAGCTGCATGACTTAGCTTTATATATATTGTAGCTGCATGATTAGCTTTATTTATATTGTAGCTGCATGATTTAGCTTTATTTATATTGTAGCTGCATGATTTAGCTTTATTTATATTGTAGCTGAATGACTTAGCTTTATTTATATTGTAGCTGCATGATTTAGCTTTTTTATATTGTAGCTGCATGATTTAGCTTTATTTATATTGTTACTGCATGATTTAGCTTTATTTATATTGTAGCTGCATGATTTAGCTTTATTTCTATTGTTACTGCATGATTTAGTTTTATTTATATTGTAGCTGCATGATTTAGCTTTATTTTTATTGTAGCTGCATGACTTAGCTTTATATATATTGTAGCTGCATGATTAGCTTTATTTATATTGTAGCTGCATGACTTAGCTTTATATATATTGAAGCTGCATGATTAGCTTTATTTATATTGTAGCTGCATGATTTAGCTTTATTTATATTGTAGCTGCATGATTTAGCTTTATTTATATTGTAGCTGCATGACTTAGCTTTATTTATATTGTAGCTGCATGATTTAGCTTTATTTATATTGTAGCTGCATGACTTAGCTTTATTTATATTGTAGCTGCATGATTTAGCTTTTTTATATTGTAGCTGCATGATTTAGCTTTATTTATATTGTTACTGCATGATTTAGTTTTATTTATATTGTAGCTGCATGATTTAGCTTTATTTTTATTGTAGCTGCATGATTTAGCTCTATTTATATTGTAGCTGCATGATTTAGCTTTATTTATATTGTAGCTGCATGATTTAGCTTTATTTATATTGTAGCTGCATGACTTAGCTTTATTTATATTGTAGCTGCATGACTTAGCTTTATTTATATTGTAGCTGCATGACTTAGCTTTATATATATTGTAGCTGCATGATTAGCTTTATTTATATTGTAGCTGCATGATTTAGCTTTATTTATATTGTAGCTGCATGATTTAGCTTTATTTATATTGTAGCTGAATGACTTAGCTTTATTTATATTGTAGCTGCATGATTTAGCTTTTTTATATTGTAGCTGCATGATTTAGCTTTATTTATATTGTTACTGCATGATTTAGCTTTATTTATATTGTAGCTGCATGATTTAGCTTTATTTCTATTGTTACTGCATGATTTAGTTTTATTTATATTGTAGCTGCATGATTTAGCTTTATTTTTATTGTAGCTGCATGACTTAGCTTTATATATATTGTAGCTGCATGATTAGCTTTATTTATATTGTAGCTGCATGACTTAGCTTTATATATATTGAAGCTGCATGATTAGCTTTATTTATATTGTAGCTGCATGATTTAGCTTTATTTATATTGTAGCTGCATGATTTAGCTTTATTTATATTGTAGCTGCATGACTTAGCTTTATTTATATTGTAGCTGCATGATTTAGCTTTATTTATATTGTAGCTGCATGACTTAGCTTTATTTATATTGTAGCTGCATGATTTAGCTTTATTTATATTGTAGCTGCATGACTTAGCTTAATTTATATTGTAGCTGCATAATTTAGCTTTATTTATATTGCAGCTGCATGATTTAGCTTTATTTATATTGTTACTGCATGATTTAGTTTTATTTATATTGTAGCTGCATGATTTAGCTTTATTTTTATTGTAGCTGCATGATTTAGCTCTATTTATATTGTAGCTGCATGATTTAGCTTTATTTATATTGTAGATGCATGATTTAGCTTTATTTATATTGTAGCTGCGTGACTTAGCTTTATATATATTGAAGCTGCATGATTAGCTTTATTTATATTGTAGCTGAATGATTTAGCTTTATTTATATTGTAGCTGCATGATTTAGCTGTATTTATATTGTAGCTGCATGATTTAGCTTTATTTATATTGTAGCTGCATGATTTAGCTTTATTTATATTTTAGCTGCATAATTAGCTTTATTTATATTGTAGCTGCGTGACTTAGCTTTATTTATATTGTAGCTGCGTGACTTAGCTTTATATATATTGAAGCTGCATGATTAGCTTTATTATATTGTAGCTGCATGATTTAGCTTTATTTATATTGTAGCTGCGTGATTTAGCTTTATTTATATTGAAGGTGCGTGACTTAGCAAAATTAATATTGTAGCTGCATGATTTAGCTTTATATATATTGTAGCTGCATGATTAGCTTTATTTATATTGTAGCTGCATGATTTAGCTTTATTTATATTGTAGCTGCATGACTTAGCTTTATTTATATTGTAGCTGCATGATTTAGCTTTTTTATATTGTAGCTGCATGATTTAGCTTTATTTATATTGTTACTGCATGATTTAGTTTTATTTATATTGTAGCTGCATGATTTAGCTTTATTTTTATTGTAGCTGCATGATTTAGCTCTATTTATATTGTAGCTGCATGATTTAGCTTTATTTATATTGTAGCTGCATGATTTAGCTTTATTTCTATTGTAGCTGCATGACTTAGCTTTATTTATATTGTAGCTGCATGACTTAGCTTTATTTATATTGTAGCTGCAAGACTTAGCTTTATATATATTGTAGCTGCATGATTAGCTTTATTTATATTGTAGCTGCATGACTTAGCTTTATATATATAGTAGCTGCATGATTAGCTTTATTTATATTGTAGCTGCATGATTTAGCTTTATTTATATTGTAGCTGCATGATTTAGCTTTATTTATATTTTAGCTGAATGACTTAGCTTTATATATATTGTAGCTGCATGATTTAGCTTTTTTATATTGTAGCTGCATGATTTAGCTTTATTTATATTGTTACTGCATGATTTAGCTTTATTTATATTGTAGCTGCATGATTTAGCTTTATTTCTATTGTTACTGCATGATTTAGTTTCATTTATATTGTAGCTGCATGATTTAGCTTTATTTTTATTGTAGCTGCATGACTTAGCTTTATATATATTGTAGCTGCATGATTAGCTTTATTTATATTGTAGCTGCATGACTTAGCTTTATATATATTGAAGCTGCATGATTAGCTTTATTTATATTGTAGCTGCATGATTTAGCTTTATTTATATTGTAGCTGCATGATTTAGCTTTATTTATATTGTAGCTGCATGACTTACCTTTATTTATATTGTAGCTGCATGATTTAGCTTTATTTATATTGTAGCTGCATGACTTAGCTTTATTTATATTGTAGCTGCATGATTTAGCTTTATTTATATTGTAGCTGCATGACTTAGCTTTATTTATATTGTAGCTGCATAATTAGCTTTATTTATATTGTAGCTGCATGACTTAGCTTTATTTATATTGCAGCTGCGTGACTTAGCTTTATTTATATTGTAGCTGCATGATTTAGCTTTATATATATTGAAGCTGCATGATTAGCTTTATTTATATTGTAGCTGCATGATTTAGCTTTATTTATATTGTAGCTGCATGATTTAGCTTTATTTATATTGTAGCTGCATGATTTAGCTTTATTTATATAGTAGCTGCATGACTTAGCTTTATTTATATTGTAGCTGCATGATTTAGCTTTATTTATATTGTAGCTGCATGACTTAGCTTTATTTATATTGTAGCTGCATGATTTAGCTTTATTTATATTGTAGCTGCATGACTTAGCTTTATTTATATTGTAGCTGCATAATTAGCTTTATTTATATTGTAGCTGCATGACTTAGCTTTATTTATATTGCAGCTGCGTGACTTAGCTTTATTTATATTGTAGCTGCATGATTTAGCTTTATATATATTGAAGCTGCATGATTAGCTTTATTTATATTGTAGCTGCATGATTTAGCTTTATTTATATTGTAGCTGCATGATTTAGCTTTATTTATATTGTAGCTGCATGATTTAGCTTTATTTATATAGTAGCTGCATGACTTAGCTTTATTTATATTGTAGCTGCATGATTTAGCTTTATTTATATTGTAGCTGCATGACTTAGCTTTATTTATATTGTAGCTGCATGATTTAGCTTTATTTATATTGTAGCTGCATGACTTAGCTTTATTTATATTGTAGCTGCATAATTTAGCTTTATTTATATTGCAGCTGCATGATTTAGCTTTATTTATATTGTTACTGCATGATTTAGTTTTATTTATATTGTAGCTGCATGATTTAGCTTTATTTTTATTGTAGCTGCATGATTTAGCTCTATTTATATTGTAGCTGCATGATTTAGCTTTATTTATATTGTAGATGCATGATTTAGCTTTATTTATATTGTAGCTGCGTGACTTAGCTTTATATATATTGAAGCTGCATGATTAGCTTTATTTATATTGTAGCTGAATGATTTAGCTTTATTTATATTGTAGCTGCATGATTTAGCTGTATTTATATTGTAGCTGCATGATTTAGCTTTATTTATATTTTAGCTGCATAATTAGCTTTATTTATATTGTAGCTGCGTGACTTAGCTTTATTTATATTGTAGCTGCGTGACTTAGCTTTATTTATATTGTAGCTGCATGATTTAGCTGTATTTATATTGTAGCTGCATGATTAGCTTTATTTATATTGTAGCTGCATGATTTAGCTTTATTTATATTGTAGCTGCATGACTTAGCTTTATTTATATTGTAGCTGCATGATTTAGCTGTATTTATATTGTAGCTGCATGATTTAGCTTTATTTATATTTTAGCTGCATGATTAGCTTTATTATATTGTAGCTGCATGATTTAGCTTTATTTATATTGTAGCTGCGTGATTTAGCTTTATTTATATTGAAGGTGCGTGACTTAGCAAAATTAATATTGTAGCTGCATGATTTAGCTTTATATATATTGTAGCTGCATGATTAGCTTTATTTATATTGTAGCTGCATGATTTAGCTTTATTTATATTGTAGCTGCATGACTTAGCTTTATTTATATTGTAGCTGCATGATTTAGCTTTTTTATATTGTAGCTGCATGATTTAGCTTTATTTATATTGTTACTGCATGATTTAGTTTTATTTATATTGTAGCTGCATGATTTAGCTTTATTTTTATTGTAGCTGCATGATTTAGCTCTATTTATATTGTAGCTGCATGATTTAGCTTTATTTATATTGTAGCTGCATGATTTAGCTTTATTTATATTGTAGCTGCATGACTTAGCTTTATTTATATTGTAGCTGCATGACTTAGCTTTATTTTTATTGTAGCTGCATGACTTAGCTTTATATATATTGTAGCTGCATGATTAGCTTTATTTATATTGTAGCTGCATGACTTAGCTTTATATATATTGTAGCTGCATGATTAGCTTTATTTATATTGTAGCTGCATGATTTAGCTTTATTTATATTGTAGCTGCATGATTTAGCTTTATTTATATTGTAGCTGCATGACTTAGCTTTATTTATATTGTAGCTGCATGATTTAGCTGTATTTATATTGTAGCTGCATGATTTAGCTTTATTTATATTTTAGCTGCATGATTAGCTTTATTATATTGTAGCTGCATGATTTAGCTTTTTTTATATTGTAGCTGCGTGATTTAGCTTTATTTATATTGAAGGTGCGTGACTTAGCAAAATTAATATTGTAGCTGCATGATTTAGCTTTATATATATTGTAGCTGCATGATTAGCTTTATTTATATTGTAGCTGCATGATTTAGCTTTATTTATATTGTAGCTGCATGACTTAGCTTTATTTATATTGTAGCTGCATGATTTAGCTTTTTTATATTGTAGCTGCATGATTTAGCTTTATTTATATTGTTACTGCATGATTTAGTTTTATTTATATTGTAGCTGCATGATTTAGCTTTATTTTTATTGTAGCTGCATGATTTAGCTCTATTTATATTGTAGCTGCATGATTTAGCTTTATTTATATTGTAGCTGCATGATTTAGCTTTATTTATATTGTAGCTGCATGACTTAGCTTTATTTATATTGTAGCTGCATGACTTAGCTTTATTTATATTGTAGCTGCATGACTTAGCTTTATATATATTGTAGCTGCATGATTAGCTTTATTTATATTGTAGCTGCATGATTTAGCTTTATATATATTGAAGCTGCATGATTAGCTTTATTTATATTGTAGCTGCATGATTTAGATTTATTTATATTGTAGCTGCATGATTTAGCTTTATTTATATTGTAGCTGCATGATTTAGCTTTATTTATATTGTAGCTGCATGATTTAGCTTTATTTATATTGTAGCTGCATGATTTAGCTTTATTTATATTGTAGCTGAATGACTTAGCTTTATTTATATTGTAGCTGCATGATTTAGCTTTTTTATATTGTAGCTGCATGATTTAGCTTTATTTATATTGTTACTGCATGATTTAGCTTTATTTATATTGTAGCTGCATGATTTAGCTTTATTTCTATTGTTACTGCATGATTTAGTTTCATTTATATTGTAGCTGCATGATTTAGCTTTATTTTTATTGTAGCTGCATGACTTAGCTTTATATATATTGTAGCTGCATGATTAGCTTTATTTATATTGTAGCTGCATGACTTAGCTTTATATATATTGAAGCTGCATGATTAGCTTTATTTATATTGTAGCTGCATGATTTAGCTTTATTTATATTGTAGCTGCATGATTTAGCTTTATTTATATTGTAGCTGCATGGCTTAGCTTTATTTATATTGTAGCTGCATGATTTAGCTTTATTTATATTGTAGCTGCATGACTTAGCTTTATTTATATTGTAGCTGCATGATTTAGCTTTATTTATATTGTAGCTGCATGACTTAGCTTTATTTATATTGTAGCTGCATAATTAGCTTTATTTATATTGTAGCTGCATGACTTAGCTTTATTTATATTGCAGCTGCGTGACTTAGCTTTATTTATATTGTAGCTGCATGATTTAGCTTTATATATATTGAAGCTGCATGATTAGCTTTATTTATATTGTAGCTGCATGATTTAGCTTTATTTATATTGTAGCTGCATGACTTAGCTTTATTTATATTGTAGCTGCATGACTTAGCTTTATTTATATTGTAGCTGCATGACTTAGCTTTATATATATTGTAGCTGCATGATTAGCTTTATTTATATTGTAGCTGCATGATTTAGCTTTATTTATATTGTAGCTGCATGACTTAGCTTAATTTATATTGTAGCTGCATGATTTAGCTTTTTTATATTGTAGCTGCATGATTTAGCTTTATTTATATTGTTACTGCATGATTTAGCTTTATTTATATTGTAGCTGCATGATTTAGCTTTATTTATATTGTAGCTGCATGATTTAGCTTTATTTATATTGTAGCTGCATGACTTAGCTTAATTTATATTGTAGCTGCATGATTTAGCTTTTTTATATTGTAGCTGCATGATTTAGCTTTATTTATATTGTAACTGCATGACTTAGCTTAATTTATATTGTAGCTGCATGATTTAGCTTTTTTATATTGTAGCTGCATGATTTAGCTTTATTTATATTGTAGCTGCATGATTTAGCTTTATTTATATTGTAGCTGCATGATTTAGCTTTATTTATATTGTAGCTGCATGATTTAGCTTTATTTATATTGTAGCTGCATGATTTAGCTTTATTTATATTGTAGCTGCATGATTTAGCTTTATTTATATTGTAGCTGCATGACTTAGCTTTATTTATATTGTAGCTGCATGATTTAGCTTTATTTATATTGTTACTGCATGATTTAGCTTTATTTATATTGTAGCTGCATGATTTAGCTTTATTTATATTGTTACTGCATGATTTAGCTTTATATATATTGTAGCTGCATGATTAGCTTTATTTATATTGTAGCTGCATGATTTAGCTTTATTTATATTGTAGCTGCATGATTTAGCTTTATTTATATTGTAGCTGCATGACTTAGCTTAATTTATATTGTAGCTGCATGATTTAGCTTTTTTATATTGTAGCTGCATGATTTAGCTTTATTTATATTGTTACTGCATGATTTAGCTTTATATATATTGTAGCTGCATGATTAGCTTTATTTATATTGTAGCTGCATGATTTAGCTTTATTTATATTGTAGCTGCATGACTTAGCTTAATTTATATTGTAGCTGCATGATTTAGCTTTTTTATATTGTAGCTGCATGATTTAGCTTTATTTATATTGTTACTGCATGATTTAGCTTTATTTATATTGTAGCTGCATGATTTAGCTTTATTTATATTGTTACTGCATGATTTAGCTTTATATATATTGTAGCTGCATGATTAGCTTTATTTATATTGTAGCTGCATGATTTAGCTTTATTTATATTGTAGCTGCATGATTTAGCTTTATTTATATTGTAGCTGCATGACTTAGCTTAATTTATATTGTAGCTGCATGATTTAGCTTTTTTATATTGTAGCTGCATGATTTAGCTTTATTTATATTGTAGCTGCATGACTTAGCTTAATTTATATTGTAGCTGCATGATTTAGCTTTTTTATATTGTAGCTGCATGATTTAGCTTTATTTATATTGTAGCTGCATGATTTAGCTTTATTTATATTGTAGCTGCATGATTTAGCTTTATTTATATTGTAGCTGCATGATTTAGCTTTATTTATATTGTAGCTGCATGATTTAGCTTTATTTATATTGTAGCTGCATGATTTAGCTTTATTTATATTGTAGCTGCATGACTTAGCTTTATTTATATTGTAGCTGCATGATTTAGCTTTATTTATATTGTTACTGCATGATTTAGCTTTATTTATATTGTAGCTGCATGATTTAGCTTTATTTATATTGTTACTGCATGATTTAGCTTTATATATATTGTAGCTGCATGATTAGCTTTATTTATATTGTAGCTGCATGATTTAGCTTTATTTATATTGTAGCTGCATGATTTAGCTTTATTTATATTGTAGCTGCATGACTTAGCTTAATTTATATTGTAGCTGCATGATTTAGCTTTTTTATATTGTAGCTGCATGATTTAGCTTTATTTATATTGTTACTGCATGATTTAGCTTTATTTATATTGTAGCTGCATGATTTAGCTTTATTTATATTGTAGCTGCATGATTTAGCTTTATTTATATTGTAGCTGCATGATTTAGCTTTATTTATATTGTAGCTGCATGATTTAGCTTTATTTATATTGTAGCTGCATGATTTAGCTTTATTTATATTGTTACTGCATGATTTAGCTTTATTTATATTGTAGCTGCATGATTTAGCTTTATTTATATTGTAGCTGCATGATTTAGCTTTATTTATATTGTAGCTGCATGATTTAGCTTTATTTATATTGTTACTGCATGATTTAGCTTTATTTATATTGTAGCTGCATGATTTAGCTTTATTTATATTGTAGCTGCATGATTTAGCTTAGACAAACGATGATGGTGCTGCTTTTTAAGCAGTGTTTTGTACGCAATCTTGTGGAAGCAGCTTAGGTGGGGGTTGGTGTTTACTCCGATGACCTTTTAATAGGCCTTTGCGGCTTTTATCATCCGTTGAATTATGTTCTGTTATTTTACGTTATGTTACATTACGATATGTTATGTTTTGTTATATTAAATGTAGGAGTGTCATTAGCAAATCGAACCGTTCTCGTATTCTTGTCTGCATTGCCATGAACCAGCGTTGTGGTATAATTGCGTGGAGTGCGTTGGTTTGAGAATGCGTGGCAGATTTATCTTCTTTTCCACACGTGATCAACACATTCCTTGCAGGGAAGATGACCTACTGGTACACTTCACGTTCGGGCAACTAAAATCAACTGTTTGTTGACCTTGGAGCGTGATTATAAAATTGAATCTTTTTAACCTTGCTTGTTCAACCTCACGAAATAAAGATTTTTAAGGTATGCTCAGTTACCGTAACGAGTTACTATAATTTTTAATCAAATGCTTCAACATTATTAATAAAGATTTATCCCTCAATGTGAACACATAGGCTGTATCTAGTGCTCTCAGGCCTAATTAGTGACTACTATAAAACTTCGCCATTGCAGGAAAATATTATAATCGGTATAGCATTAATATACATAACATTACATCAGTGGCGGATCCGGAATAAAAATTGGGGGGGGCTAACCTGAATCCCTCCCTATGAGTAGTCTGAGAAAAAGGGCATTGATACTTAATTATGGTTATCATAAACAACATTGATAATAAATAACAGCATCTCAAAAAAGGGTGAGCAACTCTATCAGATCCCGATTTTTTTTCCCACATTACGAATTGTGGTTTATTTGTAGTTTTTTGAGGTCAGTTAAGGTATAATACTGAATCTAATAATTGTTTTTGAGATTTAACTGTATTTTACACATGTATCATATAAGATACATTCGATCGTAACGGTTCTATATTATTACATAACTCCTCAATAGTAGGATATAGATATGTGTCAATAAGAAATATAAACATAAGTGTTTTAAATTTGCAGGGGGCTTAGACCCACCCACCACCCTGGATCCGCGCCTACATTACTTGCCTAAGTTCGACTCCTAGATAAAAATATAAAATTCAACTCATAAATATACAAATGAAAACAAATATTTATAATGAGGTTTTCGCGAGTGCAAATAAATCGAATATTGAATATTAAAACTCTATTTTTAGAATAATTGCATTTGCTAAATCGAATTAGCAAAGGATTGGGTGATGTATCCGCTTAACTTTGAGATAGGAAAGATTTTTAAGTGATGGATTAGTAGCACAAAAGGCCTACTCATTCAAATGCTAGAACAGATCTGGGTAGGCATAGAAACTAGTACCCTAAGATTAGATATTATTACACGTCGCTTTTTAAAAATAATAATTTTGATTATTAAAATGAGTATGTGATGGCTTGGTATTGCAGCAAACGTAAGGGGATCGTATAGCTTCTTATCTATCCCCAAACTTATTTTCATTATATGGGAGTGACGTACTCCATATACACGGCATGGCAATGAATATCCGCTGACCGCCTTGAATTTAGCTTGTGCTTCATCCACGAAGTGCGGTCGGCCATTCCAACTTGCCACATTAAATATTGATCCTCGAGCGATAAAATTTGTTAGCGAAAGACACAAACATGATCATGTTACTTTAGACCATAATTAAAACCAACACATTTCGTTACCTATCACAACCTATTCATCCTTTCGCGGATAATTTGTCTTCCATGCAACATAGCCCGATCAATCACGTATCCACTACATCCAGACCAAACATTCGGCGATGCTGAAAATGACGCACTGCTTTTAATCTATTATAAATACTAACAAAAATCCGCTCTACGGGAGTTTTTTGCTAGCCCTGCCACGCTTGTTCGCTTCGCTCACAAATTTAAGAGTGTGCGAGAGAAAAGGATTTTTATTTTACAACACATTCAAAATTGTTATGCAAGAAAAAAATATTTCACTTTTTTTTTTAATGCACAGACGGACAGAAACAGACAGACAGACACACGCGCTAGGATCGTTATAATAAGATACGCAGTCGGATCCTCTGATTATAGCTGCAAAAACTGACGTATGAGCGTTAGAAATTATTTCATACAATCCTGTAGTTCGAATTACATTTCACTATCCTAATGCCAGTAATTTGCAGTAAATTTCAAGTAGTAAAATGAAGAATGTAATGGAAGCGTCACACTCGAGCATGATCCTTTAAACTCTACTAATGGGTCCATGATAAAAATCCGTCAGTAATGACCATAACGGCAATTATGAACACGTGACAAATTATAGATCGATGGCTTCTGACAGAAACACGTAAATTGATGACAATTCAAAAGACAAAAGTAGTTTCTACTTTATTTAATTGTTTATTTGGTATAGAAAATTGAAATAAGTTTGGATTTGTACGTGTTTGTAAACTCTCTTTTATACATGGTTTAGTGTATATGCCGGATGTCCGAGGGAAATTTCATTTACCTAATCCTATGTTTGAAAATATTTTAATTAAAGATAATCGTTCTCTTAATTTGCACACTCGGTGTCGGGGTTCAAATGCTGAAAAGTCAAGTTTGGGTGTTTGGCCAGATATGAGCAGAGACTAAGAAGGACTTCTGCCAATAATAGAAAGAATGATGAGGGATGATCAATTATCCAGTAGTGATGAATGGTGAGCCACAGAAATTTGTCCATTAATCCAAATTATCAGAGGAGAACCGTCAATCATTCTTCGAACTTCGTAAATCCACATACAGGCGTTCATGCACATATTGAATCGTATTAGCGAAAACACAAAAAATAACAACATTCGAAGATACAAATACAAATTCCTTTCGGGTTGTTTATATATCATGTGGATGGAAAATAATAAAGTAAACTGGTTAATTAATTTTTGTAACGAAATTCTCACTCAATTTTCATTGTAATAAACCAGGCAATGGCTTCGCCACACTTCCCCCTACGGGAGAGTTCCGTTTAAAAATGATTATAATTGGCTGAGTTCTGAAAATTTATACAAATTTAACCATGGCTGCTTTTTTTTTAGATTTAAAATTTTAATCTTAGTAGCGAAGCGCAAGTTCTCCTCGTAGGGGGAGTGGCGAAGCCATTGCCTGGTACAATTATTGTTACTGATTAGTATACTACTAATTTTTATTAAAGGGAAGAGCAGGTATGTTTTTTTTCCCCTTTACATATTTTCATTGGGTTTCGTATTCTTAGAATGGGAAATTTCGGACGGAAATTATTGAAATGGTGGAATTTTTTTTTTTCTTGATATGATCCGTAATATTTCGTATACATTAACTAAATGTTAAATTATATGTTTTACCAGGCAATGGCTTCGCCACGGAGGGAGGTTGCGCTTCACTACTAAGATTAAAGTTTAAAATCTTAAAAAAAAAGCAGCCATGGTTAAATTTTTATAAATTTTCTGAACTTCACCATTTGTAATTCTTTGGGTTTTTAAAAAAAATCACAAAATTTCGATACTTACGGTCGTATGCTAAAACAAATGTGAAATACACATTTGAGCAAAAAACCTATTTTTTTATTTATTTTACATTTTAGCCTTTTGCATATAATCAATTTATAAATAATTGTGAAGCTACACTAAATCTGATAAAAGTGCATTTCACATTTTTCTTAGCATACGGCCGTTATACTTATTTCTGAACTTCACCATTTGTTTTTTTGATATTATAAATGAATTATTAGAAACAAATTTGATAAAAAACATAAGTCATGATCAAACTAAGATGAAATTATTATTCAAATACTCAAAAAATCCCCTTGTTAAATTATAGAATTAGTGAAGTGATGATGATGATGATTAGTGCAAGTTTCAATGATTCGGGTCCATTAGAGATAAGGCACCGAAAGTCGTTCAAGTCAAGAAATGGCAACTCAAGAAACCTCATTTCAAGATTAGGCACCTGTCCTGCAATGGATTTAAGATAAGGCTCCTAAAGGCGTTCAATTCAGGTATAGCGAAATAAAAGGCAGCTATCACCTGTATACGACTCACGAGTTATCTGTTAAGGAAAAAGGTAATTCAATGCAAGAAGTAAGTCAACCAATCATTTTATTTTAGACTCTAAAATAAAATGATTGGTTGAATTACCTCTTGCATTGCTTTATTGCTAGACAAGATTTCATATTCCTTCTCCATACTTGTTTTTGTAAACCTGAAGATCGGACGCAAAATATTTCATCTCTGTTCCAATATGTTTCACCTTTTTGGAGGAAATTCAAGGGGCCTGCTCGTGGGGTTGATATCACTGCGCCCTCCCCCCTACGATGATCCTGAGTTTTAATCAATGGGGGGGGGGGGTCTGGGGGTCACAGCCCACCTATATATAATTATAATTGTTTATAGAATAATGTTCTAACGTTTTTATTTAACGAAACATAAGCGCAACTTAGTGTCGTTTCGGCTGCCCCCCCCCCACACTTTTTCGGGCGCGCCGGCGATCTTCAGGTTTACCCTTGTTTTTTTTCAGTTTTTCATGCAAGTCTTTACTCCCTACTCCCCCTACCCCACCGGAACTTACTGGTATTAAACTTGTTTTTACAACCACGATTTTTTTTATTTATGCAATTTGTTGTCATTTTTTTTTCCATTTTCGCACTGGTTGGGACAACGGTGGTTCTTGGAGATATGAACGGGAGCCTCACCTGAAGGTACCATCTTGAAAGCTGACTTAGTTGTGGTCGTGGCACGAGGTCAAGCAGTAAGAACTCTGCATTGACCTTTGAGGATCAGACCAACGGTACGGACCAAACAGGAGCTTTCTTTTTCCTCAAGTATTATTATCACTTTAGCTTATCTTTTTTTTGACAAATTTTACAGCTTTCGAAATGTCCAAAAGGTCGTCAACCTTTGGAGAATTCTGAGTTAAGATACCGTTTACATTGTCCTAAGTATGGATCTTATTTAAAATGGAAAATCCAATTAAGACATACTAAGGTGATACGTGGGTGTTTTTCTTAAGATCTGAGCCAATCGCTCATAAGGGGCTAAAATAAGGTCGGACAGAAATGCGATGGTATCAGTCTTAGAACGGAAGAGAACATAAACCGGAGGCGGGATCTCATAGCGAGCTGGAAGGACCAGAAGAGGTTGATTACACCATCAGAAGGGAAGAGGGGGTTTCAAGGGAGGAGTCTTGCAATTTAAGGGAGATTCTTATTCAGCGGGGAGGGAGGGGGGGTATGACCGCGAAAATGAAAAGAAGGTAGGGTCAACTCGTACGACTTGCTCCTAAATAGTGCTGAATTTAAATTTAAACAATGGCTTTAGGAGACTGAATTCCTCTGGCTCCTTAGTGAGAGAATTATGTATGTGTATATATATATATATATATATATATATATATATATATATATATATATATATATATATTGAAAAATCACATGACACGTGATATATAATAGATGCATTTAAAGGCCCAAAGAAATAAAAACTAGTAACACAACCAGGAAAAACGCTAAGGAGAATATTATATCTCCCATTTTCTTTCTTAAGAAAGAAAATGGGATATAGAAACGGAGAAATAAGGCAAACTATTTTACCGTTATCTGCTTGTCACCAAGCACTCTTCGCCAGAGCTACCATCCTCAACCTCAAAAAGGTTTGATTCAAGAAGCTTTCAGAGCAGGCCCGGGCAACCATTGGCACGCGTGCCAAACGTGGCACGCCAACGGCTTCTTACCGGCACGCGAAGCCAAATGCTTAATTTAAGAAAACTAAGTTAATGTGTCTCTAACTTCTTTTATGTAGCAACCGCATCGGGTACAATCTCTTATAAATTCTCTGTTATCATTGATGCAGAAGCAGAAGTCTCATTGATGGTAAATAAATAAAAACTCCACATTTTTTCTTTCTCTAGTTTGGATTTGTTCTTTTCCTCTTAAAATCGTAAAGATTCAATTCTGTTTAATATAATATGTAATTTTTTAGGTAAAATAACTATCTTTTCCTTGTAATCTTTAGGCATCATACGTGTTTAAGAATGAATAAAAGAATATCTTTAATATTATGTCCTTTTATTGTGTTTTGGTCAATTATTGGCACGTGAGAAAATTTTGTATCAAAGATTTGGCCAACTTTGGCACACCCACTTAAAAACGTTGCCCACCCCTGGTATAGAGGAACGAAGTGTAGGTTTTATCCAGTGAGAGACGGCACATGTGTTTTTATCGTAGGAGGGGGTACAAGCTTTTTTGTTTATAATAATTGAAAATCGCATGATACGTGATATATACACTCATCGCCAGAGCTACCATTCCTAAACCCCCTAAAATAGTTTGCCCTATTTCTCCGTTTCTATATCTCCCATTTTCTTTCTTAAGCTTTAATGGTTCACGTAATAATTTCACTACCGTTTTTAGTCGCGTGCGAGTCAGTTCGCGAGCGACTCTACATCTCACTATGTCGGTCGGTCGGTCCCCGTTTTGCTTTTTTTGTAATAACATTGTAACTATTCGGCCGATTCTAACAAATTTGAAACCCTTACGTTCTTTTACATTCGCTTTCGAATGATATAATTGCCAAAGTCCTCTCAAGTTTAGCCCGGGAATTATTTTGTTTTGGCAATAACATTATAACTATTCGGTCGATTCTAACGAAATTCAAAACCATTACGTTGTTTTACATTCTCTTTCAAATGATATAATTGTCAAAGTCCTCCCAAGGTTATCCCTGGAATTATTTTGTTTTGGCAATAACATAACCTTTCGGCCGAAACTCTCTAGACTTGTCTAGGCTAGGCTATACTCTGCTAGGCAAGTCTAGAATAGGCGATGTTATGCTAGGCTATTATAGGTTAGGCTATACTATGCTAAGATATGATGTACAAGGGTAAGATATACTATGCTAATTTAGGCTATAATATGCTATGCTAGGATAGCATATAGTATGTTAGGCTAGACAATAATAAGTTATGCTTGACTAGGGTATAATAGTATAGTATAGGCTATACATGTCTAGAATAGTTACTGCTAGGCTAGGTAGGGCATGAAAAGCTATACTAGGCTAGGCCACGCTATGGTATGCTAGGTTAGGCTACGCTATGGTATGCTAGGTTAGGCTATGCTACATTAGGCTAGTCTTCGCTATACCAGGCTAGGATAAGCGACGCTTTGGTAGGGTAGGCTAGGTTATGTTATGCATGCTATGCAAGCCTAGGCTGAGATCTAATAGTCTAGTCTAGAATACTATGATATGCTATACTAACTAGGCTAGGGTAGGGTAAAGTAGGCTATGATATACTATACTAGGCTATGCAAATCTAGAATATGATAACTAGGCTAGAATAGGATATAATATACTAGGCTAGGCTCCAGTGAACTAGGCTAAGCTAGGCTATAATAAGATAGGCTATACTAGACTACGGCAAGCTAAGCTAGACTATACTGAGATAGGCTAAGCTAAGCCTAGGTTATACTTTGCTAGGCAGCCTAGGCTATACTTTGATAAGCTAGGCTAGGCTAGGATACATTGCGATAGGCTCAGGTATACTATACTAAGCTAGGTCATTCTAATATATACTATGCTAGGCTATATATGCGAGTCTATACTAGGCTATGCTAAGGTATACTAGGCTACTCTAGGGTATACTATGCTATTCTAGGCCATTCTATGCTATGATATACTAGGCTGGGCTATACAAGGGTATGCTATGTTATGGTGGACTATACTACGCTAGACTAGGCTAGATTATAGTGTACCATGATAAGCTAGCATAGGCTAGGTTAGACTATGGTTGTGTATACTATGCCAAAATATACCATGCTAGAATAGGATAGGATATAGTATGCTAAGCTATACTATGCTAAACTAGTTTATACTATGCTAGGCTAGGTTATACTATGCTTATACTATAGTATGATAAGCAAGATTAGGGTAAGGTAGGCTATGGTAGATAGGCTATACTATGCTAGGCTTTGCAAGGCTAGCTTAGGCTATTCGAGGATAGGCTAGGCAATACTATGTTATACTATTCTAAACTATACTAGGTTAGGCTATGCTATATTATGATAATCTATACTATGATATATTATGGTAAGCTTTACTATCTTATATATGCTAGGCTAAGTTTTGTTAGGTTAGGCTTTACTATGGTTTCCTAGATAAGATAGGCCATACTATACAATTTCTGCTAGGCTAGGCTAGACTAGTCAGGATAAGTCATACTATGCCAGGCTAAGCTATACTATGCTAGCTACGCTAGAGTATGGTATGGTAAGTTCTACTATTATAGGGAATCATAGGCTAGACTTGGTTGTACTAAGCTAGGCTATACTATGGTAGGCTATGCTATGACATAATCTACTCTGTTATACTATGCTAGGGTAGGCAGGATTTACTATGTTAGGCAATCTAGGCTAGTCTATACTATGCTAGGCTTTATTATGCTAGGTAAGGCTATCCTTCGGTAAGCTAGGTTTTGCCTGGCTACTATTCGAGACTATATTAGGCTATGCTATAAAATGTTATACTATTTTAGACAATACTAGGCTATACTAGGATATGCTAGGCTAGGCTATACTATGATAGAAGATAATATACTATATTATACTTTACTATACTATGTTTTTCTATGCTATACTATACTATGTTATGCTATAATATACTATGCCATGGTATACTATGCCCTAATATAAGCACCACTATGCAATAATATGCTATGTTATACTATGCTGTAATGTGCTATGCTATACTATTCTAGACTATGCAATTAGGGTGTGACCAATTTTTCGCCTTTCCAATTCCATAAATGAGATGTGACAAAAAGTTGAGGCCCGCCATTTTAATTAAAAATATATATATTTTAGTATAATTTAGTTCTATCCTTTAGAAAGTTGGGAATTTTTAGTCGCGGGCGAATCTACATCTCACTATGTCGGTCGGTTCCCTTTTGCTTTCTTTTTTTAAAAACATTGTAACAATTCAGCCAATTCTAACGAAATTTGAAACCCTTATGTTGTTTTACATTATATTTCGAATGATACAATTGGCAAAGTCCTCCCAATGTTAGCCCGGGAATTATATTGTTTTGTCAATATCATAACTATTCCGACCATTCTAACGAAATTTGAAACCCTTCTGTTGTTTTACATTCTCTTTCGAATGATAGAATTGCCAAGGTTGTCCCAAGGTTAGTCCGGGAATTATTGAAAGTTTTCAGAGTCGTAAGGTCATAAATCAGAATAAGTGAGGGCACACGACTTTTTGGTCAGCAGATCTTGTTCCGGGTTGTGTTACCAGTTTTCATTTCTTTGGGCCTTTAAATATATATATATATATATATATATATATATATATATATATATATATATATATATATATATATATATATATATATATATTATTTACCTAAGGACGACCAATTTAAGTAGACAGATGAATTAGAACTTAAACGGTCGTAATACAATGCTGGTTAGGTTAGGTTAGGTTGAGATTAGTTAGTTACCGTTTATTCAATTTAATTTACCCTTGTTATTATTCACTTGCTTTATTTCAGTAATAATTTCTCATATTTTTATTAACACTCCCTATGTAAATGGATCCCATTTATATGTAGAGCTTGAGACACATGGCGCAGCTCTGCAGGGCAACAAGCAATTCCTCCCCTTCTGCTACTGCAGCAATTTGGCTAATTGCCCTAAATGTGGGGTTGTGCAAAATGGCTCTGCTAAAATAATCAAACAAATGACTCGGTTAAGATTTTAAGCGTGACGTGACAGAACAAATATGGTTTATTGTATGGTTTACTGTAGCTCGAATGTGCAGATGCAGTCTCCAGAATGTAATCGAGCAGTGGAAGCAGGAATTTAACAGAGGCGCTTCTATCTTTCTGGGTTTGGGAGCGCAATAACGAGGCCGTTTCGCGCAGAAAGTTTGCAAGGAGAAAACTATAAAGTGAAGATACAGGGGTGAAAATGTGTGGATGAGGTATAGCTGTAGGCCTTCCCTGTAGGCATTGAGGCCGAAGGGCATATAATACAAGCCTTTATCAGTCATCGGACACCCTTAGAGGCTGATTACCCAGATATATGGGAAGGGGGGGCAGGAGACAGAGAAAAGGGAGGGGGGTGCAGAATGCGTAGAAAACTACCACTACGAGCGGAGATGAGGGGGTTGGGGTGAACCCCCCCCCCCTTGCCGGATGAATGGACGAATTTCGCTACAGGCCAAGAAAATCGGCGAGAAGCTTGTAGCAGTGGCAAAGGGGTAAAATGGAAATATCTAGGGCTAAAGCCTAGATAGTCTTAATCTAGTTTGGAGAATGTTGATGGCAGTGGCGTCGAGAGAGCGTAATGGTCCTCCAGATACCAAGAGTAACTACACGAGGCAACCGCTGAATAGAACAGTACGAGTAGTGGTTGGCCAACCTGCCTTTATCCAGGCGGATCCCCACCGGATAATGAAATAGACATAAAGGTCAGTATGACAATCGTTGGCGAGCCCGAGGGCACCGGGGGCCGGTTGTTGCTATGGTGAGATTAAAGTAGCAGTTTTTTTTTTAATTAATATACTTACCATCACGAGATTTCCAGAATAATTTGGGCATGTTTTGACGAATGTCACATCTCCATAATTCAAGCATGAAAGAACGTAAAGAGTCAATGGCATTATCTTGTTTATATCAACTCTCTTTATTTTAATAGCATCATAAGAATTCACTATCTACTTGGGCCAAAGAAACCGTTATTAAAGTTGTTTTAAGTGATTCAAATGCGATGTGGAGAAAATTGTAATATTCTCAAATTTAATTATATTTATACATTATAATATAACCACGATTAATTAGAGAGAATATTATCAAAAATATACTTTATTTTATTGGATAAAGGTAATATAAATACGATTACCACCCTCCCCACTTTGAAGCTGTTTTATTAATTATTACTACTTAATTCTCTCAACTTTACAATGGCAAGATTAAGATGAGAATTAACGTAATGAGATCCACAACTCGACTGGAAATTTATCAGTGGAAAATTCAAACAACAGAAACATTTAGCAACCCTTAGGGAGTGCGATGACGTCATCCTCGCGCTAAACCAAGTTTATACACCATTTTAAAGATTTTTTTTTGTATTTTATATATAATTTAAACTATTTGTTCCAAGCGGACGAATATAAGTAGAGTAAAATGGCTATAACGAGAGAGGATGAGGGAAAAACATAAGTACGTAATAAGACAAATTGGCAACTACGTTGTCCAGGTCACGATAACCAAACATACTTCGAATACAGCGCCTTAAAAATTTTGGGATGGCTACTGCTAATTATAAAGTAACCTATATTTGTTGTTATTTATATTTCGATATATTACAGAAAGGTTGCATTAAATAAACTATTAGTAAATCTAAGTTGAGGGAATCGTCAATCATTTGACATGCTTTTACATATGCAAAAAATGCCGCTAGGAGTTCAATTATTTTTCTCGGGAGCTCGTATACTCTTTTGTATCTGCTTGTTCATATACAGGTTCACTCACGTGATTAACTCACCTGATTAGTTATCCATCACAGTTTCAGCCACTACAAAGGAGAGACAAGCCAGGACAAAAAGGTGGGTAGCACATATACGCAAGTACACCAGCTCTCATCAGATGACAATCACAATGAAAGTTTTATCAGTTTACAATGAGCTGAGTTGTGTGCCATAGTGTAACAAAGAAGAAATAAACAACAAGAAACAAACGAAGATACAGACAACAAACCAATGACTTTCCAGCTGTGGATTCAGCCAAGCAGTCCTGAAATCTATGCAATGATGAATCGCAAATAACTACCGACAGGGAATAGATAGCAAGCGCAGATCTACTCCACATACTTGAATAGTCTGTGCCCCAAACATACATGGATGGCTTTTTTGAACAAATCCAAAGACCCTAGAGAAACAACATCACCTGGAAGAGAATTCCAATCATTTATGCATCTCAAACTAAAGGATCTGTGGCGACACTCCAATGTGCTCAGAACATGAGCAACTTTAAATCTGTGTTCTATTGTGCCAATTCTAGGAGAGAGGATAAATATTTCATTAGGAGATATTCCACATTTATTATTAAATATCTTCCAATATTTAATAATGTCGCAGGATATGTTGAAATTTGCCATAGAAACAATGGAAACTCTTTTAGGGAATATTTTGGCTCAATTTTGCCTATTTCGTATCGATGGCCCCCAAAATTCATAGTTTGCATGTTTGCACACTTTGGTGATCGTATTGTTCATAAGGTTTTAATATATCCTTTCCAGATTGATAATATTACAACGTGGGAATTTTAATACCTCCCTACACAGTACCCTACCTTCTCAAAACCAAGGTACAAATGAGAGAGACGAATGACATTGTCTGTCTTGGGAAAGACAACTATGCACTTATAAATACTCAAGAAGAACTGTGGAGGATAAAAAAAGGAAATAAAGGGTCTTTCAACAAGGACGCTCAAGCTTTGTCAGGCGATAGTGTTCATGTTGTTAAAGCAACATCTCGCAACCTCACTGTGAACTGTTCAGTAGTACTTGGCAAGTCATGATGGAAGGTTATAGCGTTGAACAGCGTGTGCAAATTATCAAATGTTATTATCAAAATCAGTACTCCGTTCGACAAACGTTCCGCACATTACGTGATTTCTATCCTCGCCACAATCGTCCTGCCGAGTCCACTGCTCGACGCTTGGTGGCCAAATTCGTTGCAAAAGGGTCGATCAACAATCAGCCAGCACCCGTACGTCACCGAAACGCAAGGTCTGCTGAAAACATCGCTGCCGTAAATGAGAGTGTACGGGAAAATCCGAGGCAGTCAATTTCTCGTCGTTCACAAGAGCTTAGCCTTTCTGCGACTTCAGTTTGGCGAATTATGCGTAGGAACTTTGGTCTGCATCCGTACAAAATCCAACTTACCCAGAAACTTAAGGTAAACGACCATAAACAACGCTAATTGGGCTCTAGAGCAGTTGGAAGTTGCCCCAAATTTCCCCTAAAAAATCATCTTCAGCGACGAGGCCCATTTTTGGATGAATGGATTTGTGAACAAGCAAAATTGTCGGATTTGGGACGAAAACAATCCACATGAGATACACCAGCACCAATTACATCCCACATAGTCACTGTATGGCGCGGATTTTCGTCTAACGGAATCATCGGTCCGTATTTTTTTGAGAACGAAGATGGGATTGCCATAACCGTCAACGGAGAGACCTACAGATCGATGATGAGCATCTTATTGTGGCCTCAACTGGATTATATGCCTGATATGGATACTGATGATATGTGGTTCCAACAGGGCGGCGCTACGTGCCACACTGCGCACGCCACGATAGACATTTTGCACCAGCGATTTCAGGGCAGGGTTATCTCGCGCGGCGGCGACGTCAACTGGCCACCGAGATCATGTGATTTAACACCATTAGACTACTTTCTTTGTGGCTACCTTAAATCGCAGGTCTATGCGAATAATCCGCAAACAGTTGATGTCCTCAAAGTCAACATAACGAACACCATCCAGCAAATTCAGCCAGATTTATGCGACAAAGAAATCGAAAATTGGGCCTCCCGAATACGCTCCACCAAGCGAAGTGGCGGCGGACATTTGAACGACGTCATATTCCACACTTAATGCCATAAAATGTACTTTCAAATTTAAAATATATTGAGTGCATATATCACACATAACTTGTTTTATTTACACTTAAAAATCAAGCGACCTTATTGAAAGACCCTATATAAAGTGCGCTAAAGGACAAGAATAGGCAAGAAGATTTATGGTTGATCATCCGTAGTAGTGTAATATAACCAGGACCCGCTGAGACCGAGGTCAATGACCAAAGTTCACCTGCAAATGCGAAGGCTGCCAGATAAGAAAACAACCGAATTCATACAAGCTAGTTATCGCTTACTCCATTTATTTGGGGGAAGAGGGGGGTGGGAGCTATATCAAATAAGCTGGCGCGATGCAATTCATTCTCTCCTATATTAATTCGACCACCGTGTTTTCATCCATAGACTGACCTATATATGGCCGAGAGATCACCACCTCGCCCAGCTGGGGCGAGAATCCAATTGCTCTGACTGAGGGTGAATACCATCCAACCTCGTCACTAGTCGATGCAGACAACAAGCAATAAAGATTACAGGATATCCCTAAAGTCTGGAAACATAGGAAATATTATTATTTATCATCATCACTAACTCTATAATTTAAGAAGGGGATTTTTTTTAGTATTTGAATAATAATTTCATCTTAGTTTGGTTATGATTTATGGGTTTTTTTATCAAAGTTATTTCTAATAATTATTTTATAATATTAAAAAACAAAATGGTGAAGTTCAGAAGTATCGAAATTTTGTGAATTTTTAAAACCCAAAGAATTACAAATGGTGAAGTTCAGAAAAGTATTTTTATATATCTTCTTCTATAACTATATTTTAGCAACGTGATATTTTGAAAGGAGGGAAATTTAGTTTCGAGTTCCTTTTTAAAATTATTATAATTGGCGAAATTCAGAAAATTGATAAAAAATTAATCATGGCTGTTTTCTTTTAGATTTTAATCTTAGTAGCGAAGCGCAAGATTCCTCCTTAGAGGGGAGTGGCGTAGCCATTGCCTGGTAATTATATATTTTTCTGACCCATAGATTAAATATTAGTTTATCGAAAGAACTGTCGTCTCCTCGTCCATCAGAGCTTACCTCCAACTTCTTTTTCTGGGGTTATGCTAAAGGAGAAGGTGTACTCAATGGTCTCCCTTACCCTCCTCAACCGCTTTGTCTCCCAAAACTAAAAAGTATTGTTTGTACTCAATGAAAATAAAAAATACGAGACACCTGAGGAAAGAACAGTGCCTCATAAATGAATGTGCTCAAATTGACGGATATTTGGAGTTAATACATCGGCTGAATCTCCCGAAGAGCATCAATCCTTGCATCACAAATAATGAAAATCACACCCTTGATGTTTATTTATTAATATTTCAATTTAATAAAATGTAGCTTATTCTTTTTAATGAAAATATGCTTTTATCCTTACGTGTCCCAACTTTAGGGACGCCCTGCAGAGAAACCATCGGCAAAGAATAAGGAAACGAGAAAAAACGGCGAACGTTCTCGCGTCGGTGGTGAGATCAAGATCGTAGACAACACTGCGACTTCATTTGCGGAGTCATTTCAACAGCATTCTCGATACAGCCAACTCATTCCCATCGCCTCAATTTGAAGCAACACCCAGATGATCCCTCTTTGACGGATAATATGATATGGGGGTGAATAAATATCACGAGGTTAAACAGACGCTAGTTTGTTTAGACAGCGTCAACGGTTACGCTCCACGTGGGATGATACTTTACCCCCCCCCCCCTTCCTTCCCATTTGCCCCGCTACCCCCCAAAACATTCGAGCGTCGCTCGCAAAGAAGGATTTCAGTCAGCAGATTTCGTAGTCCGTTAATATAAACAGAGAAGGGTGTGAGAGCCTTTAGAATAAAAAAAAACTATAAACAGGCTCACTGTACCCTCCGATTTTTTGTCTATTTTTCGCCAAATAGACGAAATCTCACTTTCTTCGTACCTAAACCAGAAGGGCCAAAGTGTCACAACGTTGAAAATTTATGCCCTAGGAAAGAGGCTTAACTATGGACCCTCGTCTCCCCTCCCCTCCTCCAGAGGATAATCGACATATATATAGTTTGATCCTGAGAGATGAAAGGAGAATCCGTTTAGCAATTGAGAGAAAAAGAAGAGTCCCGGAGTCAAACCGGGAATCAAGAAGACAGCTGGAACCGAGCTGGATTTCCCCTCCCGAGGCCGTTCCTTTGGTCGCTTAGAAGAGTAGACCACTGGTATCGAGACCCACTCTCATACCATTCTCGTTCAGAGAAATCCCCTATCTCAGTTTTCTGAATAAAAATAGCGATACCCCTCACCATTGAGGAATACCAACGTGAATTCCCACTCGAGAAAGGACTCACCTCTTAGTCAAGTTTCATCATCGAGAAGCCCGAATTTATAACATAGAGTATTAAGACCCACTCTCATACCATTCTCGTCCAGAGAAATCCCCTATCTCAGTTTTCTGAATAAAAGCAGCGATACCCCTCACCATTGAGGAATACCAACGTGAATTCCCACTCGAGAAAAGATTCACCTCTTGGTCAAGTCTCATCATCGAGAAATCCGAATTTATAACACAGGGATTGAAATAACTTCCGTTCATCCAAGATCCCCTCACTTACATCTTCAAGTCAAGAAGTCTCGCCTCACGTTCCCCCCTACCCCAGGCAAGCATCAGCTGTTCTTCTCGAATAGATTCAGCACGAGTCTCTTTCACCCATTAAGAAGAATCAGCTGGTTTCTCAGCTATCCTCACGGCCACGAGGAAAGCTCCAGTCCAAAGCGCCTCTAATCATCTCATCGAGGAGGTTCCCGTTCAAGATCACCCAACTCCCGACTCCCTCTTAGTTAAAGGTAAAAAGGAATCCAAAACTTATTCATTTTTGTTAGTTCACATTCTGTTCGAAAGTGATTTTTGAGTCAACCATCGCGTATTACTCATCGGTAGTATTAATTTTTTTTATTATATGCTCTTATTATAGCATTAGTATATTTAAAGTTTTAATATTTCATCTTTTATGTCATTAAAAGAATATTTTTTGTCCGAGTTGTTTAATTAGATCCTCGAACGCTCCAAATAGCAATAGTTATATCATAACACTAATCCTCCCTGGTTAAGGAATCAAAGTAAAATAAAGCACTCTTAGAGAAAAGTGGAGCGGATTTACTCATGTACGGAGCAAACGTACATACGTACTCGGCCGTATAACCCGACATGGTAATTTTACCACCAACCTGTCTTATTTTTAGGCCCCACATCACCTCTATTAGGTAGATGATTCGATAGCTTTACCACCGACGATTTGATGATTCTGGTCTGCCATTCCCCTCGTTTGCCTGATAACCTTTCCATGCTGAAATTCTGAATCGAGAATCTTCTACGTCTCTTGTTACCATCGGCTACTTTTGTTTTTCTATATTTGGTTCTACTCGTACAGCACTTGTGAAAGTAGCACCGACTTCTTCATATCGAAAATAGAGCGCATGCAAGATTTTAATTCAATAGTCATTAGTTTTTAATTGCATTAATTTCTATTCGAAGTAGTCCATTTGCAAATATATTAATATTTAACACTATTGCGTTAATTTCTTGCTCCTTGCATAAGCGAGTTTTATTAGAGGCAATCTTGGCAGAGTATTATAAACTTCAAGGGGCAGTTCGTAGCAAGAGCACAAGCACTCAAAAGTACCCACTCGAGCCTACTTGAAGAGGGGGGAGGTCTAATTTTTCTATATATGAAGGTAGAGTTATTTAAAACTTCCTCCAGGGAAGTTGCCTCCATTTTGAGAGAGTTGCGCTAGCTTTGTATCTGGCACCTCATTAGTTCACGCTTTTGGATTATCGAGCTATCCTTCACACACATTTTTACACCCCCTAACTTAACCATTTTCGTGCCTACCCCCCCTCCCCTCAAATAAGGGAGATGCTCTCGTTGGTTTTCTTTTTTATAAATACCCCACCCCCAACGGGAAATGGTCAAGAGAACATTACCATAATGGACTTTTACCACAACCCTCGGAAACCTAACTTTGCCAGAAGCTTTCTCTTGTCCTCCTTTGGTTAATTTTCCCTAAGTCATCCAATTACTGGTCATGGTTTTGATTTTTGTGGCCTCTATTGATTACCAAGACGAGTGGTAATCATCCAGTTAGGCGAGGGAGGACTAATTGGCTCTTGAGGGGTTCCTCGCCTTTAATTACCCTGATTCCAATCATATTTCTCAGTTATCACCTTAGTCCGCCATATTTTACCACCTAAGGCGATTTTTACCATTATATGGTGGTAATATTTAAAGAGGGAGGCGAATTACCACTTCAGAAGATGTGGACGCAGACAGTTTCCAACTGCAAGGTTTAGGGGTGACGCCATTGTTTGTGGGGGTATAATTTATATTGATCATTTTGGGAAATTTCAGAGCATTGAGGGAACTAAATTAGTATTCGTCCCTGGAGTACAGTCGACCCTCGGCTATTCGCGGTTCGTCATCCGCGCCTTCAACTATCCGCGGAAACTTTTGGGGGGCCTTAAAATTAAAAATTTGCGCCATTTCCAGACATCCGCGGAAACCTACATACATAGTCGTAAAACGTAAGTGTTGGTTGGTTGAGACGAGACGATTCCAGTGAATCAGCGTTCAGATCTCACTCGCTCGACTGCAGTATGTACAGTATATGTACCGATTTCCCGCACTCCATCAGTACGCTTGTGTTTCACGTGTGTGAGCGGTGATTTGTGTATTTGTCGTAATTTTGTGTTTTACTGAGCAGGAGTCTGAGGATAATTAGAATCTCCTCAGCTTCCCTGTGCAGTTATATCATCATCATTGTCATCGTCATCATTGAACTGCACAGGCAACAACATCTGCAATCATCAGTCATCAATCATCATTCTTCAATCAAAACAAAACTATCTCCAGGTGAGTAAACATTATACAATAAAATAATTTAATGTGTTCTGATACTTTATTTCGTACTGTGTGTGTTCATCAACATGACAAAACATAACTTCTTGAATTAATATGGGGAGCGTATTACGATGTTTGGCAAAGGTTGGGGGTGTTTTGAGGGTAGTGTCAACTATCCACGGTTTTTCAATATTCGCGGGGGTTCGTGGTCCCTATCCCCCGCGAATATTATGGGGGGGGGGGCGACTGTATTTGAAAAATGAAGTTGATTTAGGGAAGGTAAAAAAACAGGGAAATAAGAGACCCCCAAAGGGGAAGTCTCAATGAATATACTAGTAAAGTATGACTTACTTCTACACATGACGCCATTGTGTAAGTCAAATGATCGCTAAACAAAGGGGTAATAAATACACACAGGGGATTGAGTACATGAAACCCCTTTGATAGCTTCTTTTAGCCGTTAAAATATGAACAATTACAAATATTTTCTACAGAAAACCAGGCAATGGCTTCGCTACTCAGAGAGGGGGGGAGCTTGCGCTTCGCTGCTAAGGTTAAAATCTTTAAAAAAGCAGCCATGGTTGAATTTTTATAAATTTTCTGAGCTTCGCCAATTATAATACTTTTAAAAAAGAACTCTAAACTAAATTTTCTGAACTTCACCATTTGTAATTCTTTGGGTTTTAAAATTTCACAATTTCGATACTTATATTTATTTCTAAACTGCACCATTTTGTTTTTTGATATTATAAAAGAATTATTAGAAATAACTTTGATAAAAAACATAAGTCATAACCAAACTAAGATGAAATTATTATTCAAATACTCAAAAAATATCCCCTTCTTAAATTATAGTTATTAAAGTGATGATGATGATGATGATGAAAGATAATTGATATTAATAAAACGTTCTCTTATATACGCCATAAAAAATGCCGTAGTACAGTTTATATGGACATGGGTTTTGGAGCAGCTCTGCCTGATCCCACGAAGCTGGTTCAGAATCGAAACGTTCCTCTTTAGTAAGTCCTGCGAGGTTATGTCCACTTACTCTGACAATGGTCGTTAATCACAGAGATATTAAAGCAAGGGCCTTTTACCCCTTTTCAAGAAGTATTTCTAGACTAGAATCTCTGGCACCATTAAGATCTGCTCTGCTTTGTGGGGCTAAAACACGCGATCATACGAAGAGACAATCAATACATGAAATGAAAAGTATGAAAAACAAAACCATATTTTTCCAACAATCTCTTAAAAGAGGAAATCTCTTAAAATGTGACACCCTCATAAATACTGAGAAGAAAAAGACTCCATTATCGACTAGTATTTTAGAGTAAAATACCAGTTATTATATAATGTGAACCTGCATTAATGTACACATGCATACATAGTCTCGCCATGGTTTCATTTTTCCCCTCCGGAGGGGCTAAGGTAAATTAAATAAAAACGTTTGACGTTTACAGAGGCAAAATCTATAATGGCCGGCCGTGGTAAAATTGGGTTAATATAATAAAATGTTTATCTGAGTGACATACTGACAATTGGCCGATGTGTGTAGGGGGGAGGGAAGGGTAATATTTTTTATTATAATTGTATAATCTCATAGGTGGGCGTTATCGCGATAATTTATTGCTATAACGATATCGGGTTATCGGTTATCGGATTTTTCCCCCCGCGTTATCGATTCATCGGTATCGTCGATACCTTTGGTTCCAAACTAGCGATAATCGATAATTTCAGTTTTTGGTTCGAGTTTAGCACAAGGGCGAGCCGCGCGTGCCTTGGAGGCAGAAATAGGTAGGTCCGAGCTGGGGAGGAGGATCCTCAAAACCTATGAGGAGATGAAGGAGAGCCTCACCAAGTAAGAAACTAAGAAACAGTATTCAAATATTCTTCCTATTGTATTATAAAATAACGCTATATATAGTCAATAATCAATATTGTATTATAATTTTGGATTTATCGATTATCACCTTATCGGGCGATAAATTTATCGCCAGTTATCGATTATCGGTTATCGCCGATAAGGTTATCCTTATCGATTTATCGGTTATCGTGATACATTTTTTCGTTATCGCGTTCACCTATGTATAATCTACAAATGAAAATGAACATTGTGTATTATATTTTCTATGAATTTGAGGATAATTGAATTCAGATTATACATTGTTGTGCATAACCGTTCGCTATGGAGGTTCATCCATTCACTAGGATCGTAATACGAATTTATTACAGACGATTAAATAGGCATTAATTTTCTGTTTCAGGTTAAGAAATATTTTGGGTCTTTTTCGGAATAGGCCCGACAACGAATTAGGCGTTCGAGGCTCGTAGTGTGAGTACAATCAGTCAGTCACGTCGATAGATAGTTCATTACATTGTGTCTCATAATTTCTTTCCGTTTTAATTCTTAAAAAGATGATGCCAATTGTTGATGACATTGTTACATATTTTACTTTAAATAAATAAATTTGTAAAGGTTTTGTTGTTATTGCCTTTACCTAACCTAACTTTAACCTCGCGATAGCCTCAAACGCCTAATTCGCTGCAAGGCCTTTTCCGAAAAAGACCCAATATTTTTTCTAAAAAATGTCAACTTACAGTTGCCCCAAAGAAGCCGGGATCTCATTTTGAGTGCAGCGGGAAGAAACACCGAAGTCGCAGTTAAATTGTTAAAAATATTTTACCAAGACCAAGTAAGACAATTCACAATTCTACAATTCCACGTTATCCCAAAGCAAATGGTTTTACCAACTAGCCTTGAAAATCGAGAGTGGTTTGTTATTTTTTAGCATCTCAGACTGAAGAGGATTGTAAAGGCCTAGCTATGCATTTTCTGGTCTGTTCGTCGGCCCGTTTTAAAATGGCAGAATATGGTCGCTTTTATTAAAGACATTAAAGATGAATGTTATCCGCAGCTTTGCAAGAAGGCCCTATGTAGTGGAATAATTATTTGTTTCACTGTTTTTTAAATTATGTTGGTTATTAAAGATGTTGCTTTACGGAATAATGCCCGCAAGCAGGAGTACGTGAGGCAAACGGTGAACACATCATCATCATCATCATCACTAACTATAATTTAAGAAGGGGATTTTTTTTAGTATTTGAATAATAATTTCATCTTAGTTTGGTTATGACTTATGTTTTTGTACAAATTTATTTCTAATAATTCTTTTATAATATCAAAAAACAAAATGGTGAAGTTCAGAAATAAATATAAGTATCGAAATTTTGTGAATTTTTTAAAACCCAAAGAATTACAAATGGTGAAGTTCAGAAAATTTATAAAAATTTAACCATGGCTGCTTTTTTTTTAATTTTAAATTTTAATCTTAGTAGCGAAGCGCAAGGTCCCTGCCGTAGAGGGGAGTGGCAAAGCCATTGCCTGAATTAGTTAAATTATTTCTGCGTGTTTTTCTTATTCGACGTAAATCATCCATTTCATATAAGTTTTTATCTTTTTGAACTTTCTTAAAAACATCTTACACCTCTAGCAAAAGCTTATGCACAACCCAAGCCTAGGCTTATGTTAGAATTTGGGAAACGGTCACAAAAAAGATAATTTTAGAGGTGCATAAATACTGAGAGAGGCTTCAAGAAAAAAACAAATTCAGACTCAGACAAGAGTAATAAAAATAGTTGATCGCCCTCATAAACATGTAATGGAGGGCAGTCCCCAATTCCAGGGATAAGCATCCATAAAATTGTGCAAAAGGCGCTCCGTCGGGAGATGCTAAAAGCCTCGTTCGACCGAACAACAACAACGCGAAAGTCGAAGCTCTGTTTACAGCCCTATTGGGGCACCTATCTCAAACAGCGGAGATCTCCATCTCCGTTCGTAAGGAGTTGCTATGGACCTGATTTGTAGGCCTCAACATGACTCTATCCTCTACAGAATTTAGAATTTTGTTTATTTTAATAGTTCCCTCCGACCCCCTTCATGATTTATCTTTTTCCTCTTTTTCTTCTTATCTTCGTTTTTTTTTTTTGCTACTCGGGGGCATTGCCTAATGTTAACTGGCAATTTCCTTATCTTTTTTAAATATGCTTAAGTCCCCATTAGTTTACAAGCACATAGTTTACAAGCAGGTTCCACGAAATGGGGTTCAAAATAGGATTAAGAGTGCATATTATACAATGTGTACAAATTTATTCTTGTAGGCTTCCGTTGGGCCAAAATTCGACCGTTAAGGGGAAGAGTCTTATCATTCGTTGTTTTTTATATACTGTTTCACCTCATCCAAACACCCGGGTAGCTCCCATTAAATGCAAAAAAGGATATTAAAGTATAAATTGATAAACTTACCGAGTAGGTTGTATGTATATCGCTTCCAGCCAGGGGCAGGGGGTTTGTTCCTATAAGTCGTCATCCATCCAACAAAAGACGACACTGAGATGTTTTTAGATTGAGGAATTTTTCCTTCAAATAGGGAGATGATCAGTCAATGAATGGTATTTTAATACCAAATAATTAGTTAGAACTAGTCCTTAATATAATTATTCTGAGATTGTTTTTAAATAATAAGAAACATGGATACATAACTGAAAATTTTAGGCTTTCATCAGTTCTTTGCGATTTGCCGAAACCCATAATTTCGTATTCAAGTTTTGTACTCACAGCCTAAGATGGGGCAGTGCTCGCCACTCATAGGATTTCAAACTTGTCTGGGCTAGTAATCCCCTCGTTCTATTATTTATTTCTACTTTTTTAAATTACTTTTATTCTTATTTGTGTCCCCATTTCGTTCGTTACTCAATGTGATTCAGCACTTTGATAATTATCACTAATCCCTTTAATTAGGATTAATTTATCTTTTTTGGAGGGTCTGAGTGTTTATTTTAGGGGGGTTTTAAGATGTACTTTGTGAGGCTAAACATGGCTCGAGGCTTTCTAGATACCCCATGGCTGGGGCGGTCTCCTCCGTCTATTCAAAAATAGATCGAAGAAATATTTGGGATTTGCTAAGAATTTCTGTTTTACCTCCTTCCACTGTTTCGACGCCGATTGTTTCATCACCTACCATTGCTTCAGCACCTCTTACTATATCCACACCTACCACTGCTCCAGCATCTATTACTGTCTCAACACCTCACATTGCTTTAGCACCTCTTACTGTCTCCCCGCCCCCCATTGCTTCAGCACCTTTTACTTTCTCCCCTCCTCACATTGCTTCACCACCTCTTACTCCCCCCAACAACTCCCGTTGCTTCAGCAGCTCTTATTTTCTCCCCCGTCCTCCCCCCCATTTCTTCACCACCTCTTACTCTCTCCACATCTCCCGTTGCTTCAGCACCTCTTACTTTTTCAACACATCCCAGTGCTTCAGCACATCTTACTATCCCCACACCTCCCGTTGCTTCAGCACCTCCCATTACTTTAGTACCTATTACTGTTTCAATACCTTTCCTTGCTTCAACGACTTTTACTGTCTCAACACCTATTTATTCATCCCCTATTACTGTCTCAACACCTCCATTTGCTTCAGTACCTCTTACTGTTTGAACACCTCCCATTGCTTCAGGACTTTTTACTGTCTCTGACCTCCCATTGCTTCAGGACTCTTTCTCAACACCTCCCATTGCTTCAGCACCTCTTACTTTCGCCATACCTATCATTGCTTCAGCACCTCCCAATGCTTCAGCATCTATTAATGTCTCGATAAATCATATTGCTTCAGCAACTATTACTGTCTCAGCACCTCCTTAGCTTCAGCACATCTTGCTTTCTCAACATTTCAATTGCTTCAGCACCTTTTACTTTCTCCCCCCCTCCCGTTGATTCAATACCTCTTACTCTCTCAGCACCTCCCATTGCTTCAGCACCTCTTACTATATCCACACCTACCACTGCTCCAGCATCTATTACTGTCTCAACACCTCCCATTGCTTCAGCATCTATTAATGTCTCAATACCTCCCATTGCTTCAGCACCTATCACTGTCTCACCTCCCCCCCCCCTTTGTTTCAGCACCTCTTGCTATGTCAGTACCTCCCATTGCTTCAACACATTTTACCTTCTCCCCACCTCCCGTTGCTTCAGCATCACTGTCTCCACGCCTCCCGTTCTTCAGCACGTCTCATTGCTTCAGCACTTCTTACTGTCTCCACACGTGTTCGCCCTAAAACTTTTATAGGGGAAAATTCGTATATACGCGTTTTCTCCTCTGAAACCAATATATGTTCTGACTTGAATCTGTCCGTTTGTCTTTTTTCTCTAAAACATATGTTGGAAAACTCTAATCTCTACGTTTGTCTGTTCGTCCTAAAATCAATATTTGAGAAAACTCATTTCTCTCCTTATGTCTCTTCGCCCTAAACATATATGTGGGAAAACTCGTATCTGACTTTTGTTTGTTCGCCTTAAAACCTATATATGGGCAAATTCGTATCTCCGCGCGTGTATGTTCGCCCTAAAACCCATATGAGAAAACTCGTATCCTTTCGATGGTCTCTTCGCCCTAAAACATATATGTCGGAAAACTCGTATCTCTATGTTTGTCTGTTCGTTCTAAAACCTATATATGAGAAAACTCTTATCTGTTAGTTTGTCTCTTCACTCTAAAACATAGATGTGGGAAAACTCGTATCGGTACGTTTGTCTGGTAGCCCTAAAACCTATATATGTACAAACTTGTATATGTCCGTATGGCGCAGTATCATTATTTGTCAGACGAAAAAGAATAAACTATCGCCTTCTTTGTTCATTTGGCCGAAAAGGAATCAATTGAAATTCGGCCAAACTGTTGTCATTTATCATTCGAAAGACTTTGCTGAATGTTATTTTACCAGTTGTTTTTCTAATTTTAATATGTCCTATTTTGTTATTTTTAATTTGACCCTATTATAAGAAAAAAAAATCTAAATTACATCGTAATTGTTATTTTCATTTATTTTGACTATTTTGTCGATTTTACATTATTAAATATTTTCCATTTTGCCCTTTGACGTGCATTAGTCCAATTATTTTATTATAATGATACAGATTTGGAGAGGGTTAAGGCGCATAGCGGTCCTCTTATTACTAGTCTTTAGATCTTTATGGTCTTATAGCTTAGTGATGCTTAGTTTATTGATAGACGATTCACAATTTAAAAAATTCACTTCTGTTTCAAGTTACTAATCACTCACACGAATCCGAAGCGGATGCAACACTGAAACCATTTTGACTCCATTCGTGACGAGGTAATCGTCATAATCCCCATCTTTACACACAGGTGAGAACAAAGCACATCTTGAATGATTTATGAGGTAAAATGTCATCCGAAGAGATGACAGATCGATGAGAAATCCGTGTAAAGTCTTACTTTCTAAGTGAATAGACTGAGGTGTGTGGCCAAGTCTTAAGATTTTGCTCTAAGACTTGTTTTCAGAATTACCAACATTGACGTAGTCATTTAATTGATGTACTTACACTGAGATATTGGAATAGCATCAGTGTTCGTAGCTTGGGAGTGAAATTGCATATGAGTATTTTAAACATCTTACAAACAAAATTGCCGATGATAAGTAAATAACTAAAAATAAACAATATTTACCTGCAAGGCCTATTTTGGAAAACAGCTTACAAATGTGTTCGGACTTCAGACGTCTAGGTCAACCTTCTGTAAAATTTGCATCTTCGGGGTACTTCACTTGCAACCGGTGCTCTGGTTACTTTGATGTTTGTTTTTTCTAAGTTCACGTCATGACGGCAAGCAACAAAAGTATTGCTTTGATGGACGTTGAATTGTAGTGACACATTGCAAGGTGAAATTAATAACATTTTGTCATTTAAATAATAGTATATTCAAAGCAATGGCTTCGCCACTCGGAGCTTGCGCTTCGCTACTAAGATTAAAATCTGAAAAAAAGCAGCCATGGTTAAATTTTTATATAAATTTTCTGAACTTCGCCAATTATAATAATTTTAAAAAGGAACTCTAAAATAAATTTCCCCCTTTCAAAATATCACATTGCTAAAATATAGAGTTATCGAAAATATCTAAAAATAAATTTTCTGAACTTCATCATTTGTAATTCTTTGGGTTTTAAAAATTCACAAAATTTCGATACTTATATTTATTTCAGAACTTCACCATTTTGTTTTTTGATATTATAAAAGAATTATTAGAAATAACTTTGATAAAAAATATAGTCATAACCAAGCTAAGATCAAATTATTATTCAAATACTCAAAAGAATCCCCTTCTTAAATTATAGAGTTAGTGATGATGATGACGATAACACTTTTCAGATAAAAAAAATAATATACATCATCTGATCATGTAAACAATAATATTATATACTGTTCTTATAAAGGACTACAGGCAAATGAATTTTCACACGCATACACGCTCACACTCTCACACGCATATACACTTACACACCTCTCACGATAACAAAAGTTCTATGAAACGCCACAGCTGTACCAACAAACATCAAAACAGGTGCAGTCATTGACACCGAGCAGAAGACTGGAAAGATACGGAGTTTATTTACTGTCGGTGGGCTGCGAAACACAAACTTGTATTCTCGAAATTTGAGATTAAGATTTTCTCTATTCTAGTGCACACAGAAATAAACATCCAGTAGAATAAGCTCCGCCCAAACGTGTCATTGGTTAACAGTGAGCCACGCCCACAGATTTTCGATACATTATATACAGCTCTGGGTAGAGCCTAGGGAAGACAGTCAAGGAGTCGTGCGTCGAGTCAAGAAGAGAGTCAGACAGTCAGGTAGTCAGAATGATAGTCGGAAATAGACTTATACATCAGTAGGCCTGTCTCAAATACCAAACACAAGTTCAATCAAATTCTTTCTGCCTAAGCCTACCGAGTCCCCCGCCCAATAAAGAGTCCTTTGAATCCGCCTTCCGAGATTCCTTTTTCTCGAGAGTAAGCCAACCGGCACCTTACCCACCCTACTTCACTAAAGCCAAGCAAGAAAATAATCTCCCCATAATTGAAGTCAGCCCCCAATCAGCGCCCGTTAACCGAATACCCCCAATAGCGCTACGTCGAAGATAAGCAACATTGGGAAACAGCCGAGTCGACCTCCACCGGTAAACTAGTACCAATAACTTATAGGCCAACTGCCAGCCTAAATCCAGCCACCTCCAATATGCCATAACTTAGTAACTTATAGACCAGGTGTCATAACTAGCGACCATCGGGACCTGCCATAGAATTTAAGCTCCCTTAACAACTTTTCGATCAGGTTAAACCCAAGGGTTGAGTCAATTCTCCTCACTTAACCGATGTAAGTTTAACCCGTTGTAATACCGGTGAAAAATTGGGTACAGTTATGTCTCATCTCGGTCGTTAGATCATCGGATTGTTTTCTTCTTTGGTTACTCAGGCTAGGAATTTTCATGCATTTTTGCTTACTCTAACTCATTACTCGCATTACAAACCTTTTTTTTTCAGTGTTTCGCAGAAATGCGCGGATGGTTTCCGCTGTTTATTTAAATTATATAAATAGCTTCACTTCGTCATGATACGGCTTCGTTTGGTCTTTCATCAGAATCGTTCTCGTTTTCTTCCCAACAGATTGAGTGATTAATCAAGCCGATTAGTAAAAAGATCCTCTGAATATGTCTTGTCGCCAAACAGTTTTCATTGAGGCTTCCATTTGTGTATTTTTGTTTCAACTAAGCTAGTAGCATTATCATGTCTGCCAATCTTTTTTAACAAACTACATTTTCTCTCTTTCGCAATGATTGTTGCATTGCCCAAATGTAACTTTTCGCATAGACGTTTGTACTTCAACTCCTCGATGAAATGTAGATTATTAATCTATGCGATAATGTTTTGACGCTTTCCTTATATATGAAATTTAATTATGTAAGTACGTCATGTGCTATAAATATTAGCTGACAGTGGCATGTATACGTTTCTGAATGCCTCGACTAATTTGGGCATTATTTTATCAAAGACCTGGTAAAAGCTTAGCCTATGGCCTTATGTAGTCTTGTCACTAATTTTCTTCCCACTTGACCGACGCGCTCAGTCCATGATATACATAAATTCCGATGCGTTCAGTTTGAATCCTTTAATCATTTCAACAAAATAACCTACACCCTGAACCACGCCAATAGTTTGGTAGGAAAATTAAGGATTTATCGGTTTTCTGTAAATAAACTTTGCTGAAACTTTTCCCAGCTATTCTACACAATATGGAAAAAAAACTAATGTTATGTTTTTATTATGCTGTGTTACGTCCTTCACTTTTGACCCCAGATTCGTCGTTTTATGAGTGAACCACACTAATAGCATTCTTCCACTTTAAGAACAATGGAATGTCGCAGATGCCTTAACGATGAAGAAAAGTCCTTTATCATCAAGGAAAGTGCTGTTCATGTTATTGTGAAGTTAGTTCGAAAAATGTGGACACAGTTAGACGATTTCTGAAAGGCCATTTGCTAAGGAAGAAGCGATCCGATTGTGGGACCTCCAGACTGTGATAGTTAGGGATTTGAGTAATATTGGCGGTGCGAATAAACTGCAAGAAGACTCAAGATTTTCGTTTTCTGTTAAAGTAAACGCCATCTCTTACACAAAGGCTTCTTGAAATTTCTCCTTTAGAGAAATGGATGGTCGTCCTGAAGACACTCCTAAAGAGAGTTGAAGAACATCAGGAGACTTTTCTAGCGAATTTAGGAATTATTACCTTTGCCCTGATCTCACCGCATTGACAAGAACGTTATTGTTCACATTTCTTAAAAAAAGCGATGCGAATAAACCGCGAGAACACTCAGGATTTTCGTTTTATGTTAAAGTAAACGCTATCTCTTACAAAAAGGCTTCTTGAAATTTCTCTTTTAGAGACATGGATGATCGCCCAGTCGTATGAATAGCGCTCCTGAAGAAAGTTGAGGAACTTTAAGAGACTTTTCTAGCAGAATAAGAAATTCTTACTATTACCCTGATCTAACCGCATTGATATTAACGTTATTGTTCACTTTTCTAAAAAAAAACAACTCATAATTCTCGTTTCTGTTAAAGTAAACGCTATCTCTTGCAAAAATGTTTCGTAAAATTTCTCTTTTAGAGATATGAATGGTCGCACAGTCGGATGAATGGCACTCCTAAGAGGTTTGAGGAACTCCAGGAGACTTTGATAGCTGATTAAAGAATTCTTACCATTGCCCTAATCTAACCGCATTTGATATTAACGTTATTATTCACTTTTTTAATATATATATATATATATATATATATATATATATATATATATATATATATATATATATATATATATATATAATTAGCCTCGCTCCCTCGCTCCATATGATGATTGTCACCTTCTGGCATCGCTCTTTATAGGCAATCGTCGCAACTTCTCGATTTAGGAAAAAATATTTAGGACAGATCCATTCTGCGAAGCGGTGCCTACTTTATAACCACAACCATTTCCTTTGCGATGCCTCCAACTTTCAACTTTTTAAACACACACAACGACATTCACACTAACATCTCGTATTATGACGTCACTATGCCGCACCCATCAATTCATTAGCCTAATTTTAACTCCGCCTCTTTGTCTTGAAATATAACAACTATACTTACACTTTTGAATATACTTCTTGATAGTAATTCATCACTACCGGTTCATAATTACATTGTCCAACTACATACACGTATATCCACTACAAATTATCGAACGATTTCCACCAGATTTCTCATTTAGGCCCTGAGCGCACATTTCATTCAGGCTCTATTCATCATTGAGCTATTATTGGAATTTAACATTCATAAACTGGTGGAATTGTCAGGTTAATATTATTAAATTAAACATTCACTCTTGGTAGACCTTGCCAACAATCTGTGACTAAGCGCCATAAGTGAGAGTGTCATTCTTCCAACGCTCTCTTTTGTAATTTCAACTAGCTCTACAGTAGACCAACTTCTTCTTAAATACACTGAGCTTTACAGAACCCACAACAAGCACGGTAATAGTTAAAAGGAGTTCCCTCTTCTTATATTCATCATGTTGTGACGAAGGTGCCGCCAGTTGCCGATCAGCCACGCTGTTCATTCCTAACGGGCTTAGGTGTGATCCAATATAGCATTCAGGCTTTGTTAAAAGCAAAAAAGAGTAGGCCAAGTAGATCTCCCTATGCCTGACCCATTCACCTCGTAAATAAATCCAACAACAATTACTGTCGAGAATAGAGGCTCCTGGTGGCCTTTTTCTCGACGAGCTGAAGGCTAGAATTATACCGAAGGATCTGAGCCCCAGTCAATTGGCCCATCCATGGTTTCGGTACATTTCGTTTGGCACGAATACTCCCTCCAGTTAGTGTTACTACTAGAGGTTAAACTCCCCGTGGTTAAAGCCACTTGAATAACCATCCGATCCCCCGTTTCATCTCTTAATGCCTCGAACCCAAGCCAGGCTGAGATGAATCATCTGTGGCTATCCGGCCAGACCGCCCTGTGTGTGTTTGTACAGAGGCTCGTATCGCCTCTCGTTCCCCCCCCCCTCCGCAGAGCCCGCTCTGAGTAGCTCTGATACGTTCGGTCTTTGTATACATAGAGCATTTATTGCCATTATTCCATTTAATCTATTTATTGTGTATGACTGTGTATATATTAAAGTGTATTTTTGTACCTACTTTTTCATATGCCTCATAGCCGGAGCCTTCATTAGTTTAATATCAGCCAACTGCACTCAATCTTTGGAATTTAAAACCCTTCGCACTACCCCCCCCCCCTTCACTTCTATTCCCCATCTCTGTCGTGACCAGAGTAGAATCAAGGTCACGCGTTGACCTTGAGCGACCACGCCTATTGGGTAGAAGTGACGTATATTTCAGAGTCATTATACGACAATTACCATGTGACCAGCGACTACCGTCGTTTAAACTCTATCAAGATTATGGATAAATACCCGCTCTCTTAATTCACCAACTTTACTGTAACTTAACTTAATTGTTCGATGTTCTCCAAAATCGTTTTAAATGACGTATTTTTCCAAATACCTATGCAGCTATCATCCATTCAAAGAGTGTATATGATATCGCCATTAGATCTTTACGAATTCCTGGTTCTTTCTCAAGGTATGTCTAATTCTTCCCAGACATTTCAATTCAAAATCAATCATGTTTGCGTACTCGAACTTCGTTATGGCATATCTTGATGACCTACTTATCGCAAGTGAAAACGAATGTCAATATTTGCCCATTTGAAGCAACTGTCTGAAACAGAGAATGCATGATTTGTAAAGAACCATTGCAAAAAGCACTTTCTCAGTAGAATCACTTGATTTTTAGGATATAAAGTTAACTCACAAGTATATCCCCAGAAGAAAATAAGACCACCACTATGAAGGATTATCCTAGAACGAAAACGGTGCAATAGCTTCAGGAATCCTTGGGTTTACTCAACTTCCTTCCTTCGTATATTTATTGAAAATGCTGCAACACTCTCATTCTTCCCACTACGCGGAATTTGTTTTCACTAACTCTATAATTTAAGAAGGGGATTTTTTTTTAGTATTTGAATAATAATGTAATCTTAGTTTGGTCATGACTTATGATTTTTTATCAAAGTTATTTCTAATAATTATTTTATAATATCAAAAAACAAAATGGTGAAGTATAGAAATAAATATAAGTATCCAAAATTTGTGAATTTTTTAAACTCAAAGAATTACATTTGTGAAGTTTAGAAAATTTATTTTTATATATCTTCTTCTATAACTCTATATTTTAGCAACGTGATATTTTGAAAGGGGCGAAATTTAGTTTAGAGTTGCTTTTTAAAATTATTATATCTTAGTTTGGTTATGACTTATGTTTTTATCAAAGTTAATTCTAATAATTCTTTTATAATATCAAAAAGCAAAATGGTGAAGTTCAGAAATAAATAAAGTATCGAAATTTTGTGAATTTTTTAAAACCCAAAGAATTACAAATGGTGAAGTTCAGAAAAGTGATTTTTATATATCTTCTATAACTCAATATTTTAGCAACGTGATATTCTGAAAGGAGGGAAATTTAGTTTAGAATTTCTTTTTAAAATTATTATAATTAACAAAGTTCAGAAAATTTATAAAAGTTTAACCATGGCTGCTTTTTTTTAGATTTTAAATTTTAATCGTAGTAGCGAAGCTATTGCCTGGTTACACTATATAATACTATATATAAAAGGAACTCTCTTTTTTCACTCAATAAGAAATAAGCCAATCCGTTTAATTAACGACCAATCTGACAGGCATCACAAGTATGTTTACACATATCTGAGAGATAATGGGAGAAATTATAATTCTTTAGTAAGGCTTCCAAGGACCCAGAATTAAAACAATCCACGTTTACTAAACAATTAATCGCTATAGCTTTTGCTATAGCAAACCTCATCCAACAATCAAGATATTGGTATGACCACTACTCCCCTTAGCCGACGCTTAACGATGCACTTGGAAGAAGTAGAGATAAAAGCGCATTAAAACGAGTAACACAACTAATAAATTACAAGAACAATTCTGGTTAAAACACAACATCCTCAGAAGAAACTCAGATCTTCGCCTCATTCAGATTCTAGAGGCTCTTCTCTTTAAAGAGATGGACCCAAACCTTAAAACCTTAAAACCAAACGCACCAGATCGGAGAGAGTGCAACACTTTTTCTGCTAAAAGTGAACCGTATTCTGACTCCCACCTATAAAAGCCCCCAAGAACGAAAACTTCATTCTTTGCTTCTCATATATATATATATATATATATATATATATATATATATATATATATATATATATATATATATATATATATATATATATATTAATTAATTAATAAATGCGTTTGGTAAAAACCAAACTTAAATTGATGAGCTTTCGATCTATTGGATCATCTTTGGAGCGTCCTTAGGTATTCTTTCCTCATTTACCGAAGAACGGAGGAGAACTTCGTGTTAAGATTCATTTATGAATTGAGCACGAGAAATAAACTCTCTTTTCTGGACGTTGAGGTACAAAAAAGGTCCGGACATGGGAAGATGCCTCTACGTGGATGTTAAATGTCATGAAAGATACAAAAAAAAAAGTGTAATCGGTCCATACATCCGCCGAGCATACAAATGCTGCTCTAGGTGGGAACTTTTCTATCAAGAGATTTCCCGCGTAAAACCTACCCTCAGGAACAACGGTTTCCCGAACAGCATGATTGGAAAACAACTTCAATCATTGTTAAGTATGCAATTCAAAGATACGGATAAAACAAAAAGTAATCAGGAAGCAGTAAATAACATCAAACTGTATTACAGAAAACAAAATGGACAAAATGGACAAAATTCAACTTATTATATACTATAAAACGACAAAAAAGAACAATCTCCTTATGAAAAACAACAGCTGGCGAAACTCCTCGAATCTAAAGTCAACCAACATAATTTACGAGTTTACCTGCCCGAATGAAGACTGCAAGCTTCATAATAACTCAAAATATGTTGGCATGACAACCACCGCCCTTTCGAACCGTTTAACCATGCATCTGCAAGGTGGAGGAGCCAAAATTATATGGAGAGCGCACATAACATCAACATAACTAGAGATATTCTGGTTGAAAATACCACAATTAAAAGAAAATAGGGAAATAAAGCTAGGCTGAACATCTTAGAAGCCATTTTAATAAACGAAGAAAATCTGGCCCTCAACACCCAGGCTACGAGTTGGAATCGAATATTAAAGTTGTTTTAAAAATTCCACTCACCCGATTTGCTCGTTTCCCTTGACATTACGTTCAAGCGAGGAAGAATAAAAAATCCTTGAAAACCGTTTTCTTTTCATGAATTTACTCTATTTATACGCTTGCTCTCTCGCTGCGATCTGGTAAAGGCTATCTCAGGTAAAGGAGGAAAAGTTTCAGGTAAAAAGAAAAAACGCCTTTCTCAAGAAGACTTCCAAGAAGAAATATATGCGCTCCTGAGGCTGATTGGAGATTCCTCCTGTTACTCTTGAGCAAAGTGCCCCCCCCCTACGAAGGGGTAGCTCTTTCTTATTCTAAATTCTTGGCTCTTTATTCATACTTTTTACCTCAAACTTACTTCTCACTTGCACTACATAACTTGGTCAGCGGCAAGGTCTGAGTTGCAGTTGGTAGTAAGGTATAGTGAACCTCTGCAGGAGACCCCCTTAGGGGCCAGAAAAGGGGGACCGATTTTCGGTCACGATCCAGAACCCAACTGTGGACCGCTGTTAGAGCTAGGCCCAGATAGGTAGGGTTAACCAAGGAGAATGCGAAAGTTGGAAGGTAGGCGAGATAGAACTAGGGCAGATAGAGGGGCTCCTCCCACTAGTGGAGACTGGATAAATTCGGAGAAACAGCTGCCATTTTAGCTTCAGGAAAAAAGAAGCACGGAGATGGCCCTTGGAGTCATCTTTGAAAAGATAGCGAAAGCAAAGAGAGAAAAATTGAGCGTAGACATCGTATGTCGGGACGTGTCCAAGGCATTCAACAAAGTATGGCAGAGGGGTATGCAACTCAAGATACTCAGATTAGGAATGAACAACAAGATCAAAAGGATTTTATGTGATTATGTAATGGAGAGACGTGCTTATGTGGAAATAGGATGACATCAGGGAGAAATATTCGAGCTCACTGCGGGTTTGCCCCAAGGCGGGAGTCTGAATCTGTCTCTCTATTCAATCTACATAGCAGATATACCACCACTAAGAAATGAGGGCTGCTTGAACATCCAATTTGCCGACGACGTCACCCAGATCTTAGTTTGCCCCTATAGGAACGGACCAATGCAAGCTAGGATGCCTGCAGAAGAGATAAGAAACATTAATAGATACGAAGAAAAATGGAAAATTAAAACCAATAGGGATAAATTTAAAGTGGTACCCGTGTACAGGAGGAGCATCTCAGATGTATATGTAGAAAGACAGCGCTACAGATACGACAAAGAATGTAAGGTGCTTGGCATTTCTATACAAGTTAGTTAACCTAAGCATGAAAAACCAGAGAAACATTATCAAGCCATAATACAGTCGGCGATTATTTATCCAACCATAGCGATGTACACGATCTCGAGAAGTAACCTATTAAGACTCCAAAAAGCCCAAAACAAAGCTATCTACTTAATAACAAACACTAGAAGAGAAGAAAGAAGAAGACTACGAGAGCTGCACAGGGAGGCAAAGATAAAGCCACTTAACAGAATAATTGAAAAAAGAGCAAGGAGAGTCATAAAAAAGAAACAAAATGAAGTAGGAGTTGAATTAACCAACAAAATTGCCCAAAGAGAAGGATGGAGATCACACAGATTATTTCCAATTGTTCAAAGGATAGTAGAAGGAAAAGAAGAGGACGAAGAAGAAATTTACACCTAGAGAAGGAGAATAATACTCGACGACGACTAAGAGTAATTAGATAACCGAATCATCACCAGAAAATAGCATATAGTCAATTATAACTAGGATAGGAATACAAAAGAATAGATAGAGAGATAGAAACTTACACCAGTTTTTAGTAAGAATAATTAGTAATAACGGTTTGAACGCTTCCTAAATACAAACGCTACTTAGATATATTAAAAATAGATACATATACAAAAAGACAAACAAACAAAAAACAGCAATGTGGGACACTCGCGCAAATACAAATTTTCTAACTTTATCACGCTAATTATAACTACATATAATGGGCAGAGATAGTCCTGATCTGCAGGCAACTAGCATATCTTTGCAAGCCTCTTACTTCCTCCAGCCTTCAAAATCTATTTTTTTTTTTACTATCACATTCGCACACGGGACTCACAGTAGACGCGTGGGACGTTATAGTTAGATACAAGCGACACATCGTGGTTCGGATTCCACGTTAAGCTATAGGTCCCATGACTAACTAAGTCCACCTTTTTCTCCTACTATTTTATTCGCTGTCCTATCCTGAAACTTTTTTCTTCCTCTCCCTCTCACTCCTAACCGCCGTACTTTCAGTGCTTGGAGCCTAATTTGGCTCTAGACAGTGTGACTATGGGGGTCTACAAAGGAGTAGCGGGTCTCCCACCCCATCCTTGGTCGCTCCATGAGGGCCGAGGGCGGCAGGGGAGGGTCGGAAGAATTGTTTTTTGTCTTCCACTTCTCTTTTCATTTCATTTCATTTCTTTTCATGACTAATCGGAATTCTTGGGCATAAGTCAACAACCAACAAAGGCAGAAATTTTTTGGTAAGGCGGCAAAGGTTCGGCCAAAATCTGTCAGAAAACGCCTCCATAATTGCATCCTCTACACGACGAGGAAGCTTCAAGAAATAGAAAAAGAAGGAGAAGCAACAAGAGAGATTATACCCTATTACTCGTACACTATTTCACGCCTTTACATTATCATTTTCCTCATATTTTTTCAGGCTACGCTTTTTAAGAAGATAACCGGACCTGCTTCACATCGCCCTCACAGAAGGAAATTACCGTACACAGTCTCGCCCAACTATGTCACTCACTCGAGAAGACATAATTGGGGGCACTGGAAGAAGCTGGTTTGAGGATTAGTCCACAGTGGATAACAATGTCAAGAGGCTCGACTGGACAATGGACGGACTGCAACCTCCGGTGCTAATTACTGCGGATGCCCATCCCATGACCACAGAGGGACACATAATAGTGTCTGTGTATGGTGGGAGCAGTCGCGATTCAAACACAACCGGGAAGCGGCGTTGTCAATGAGTCCGTCAGTAGTCATCCCCCGGGAGGATCCCACCCAGTCTCACAACTACTCAATCATCATTCATCTCATCATAATGCGCCATTACTACATTCATCCCAACATTCACCAAGGCGAATACCTCTGGGGTACAAAGTTGCTCAAAAGCGGAGGGGGGAGGTAAGGGGGGAGCTCACCCTAGGAAAATAATACTTTCAATACACACTCACTGCTTACCAAATTACACACCGCATAACAGAAGTCTGCTTACCCTACGAGCTTGCCTCACAAGGTCCACGAGGGGGTTACCCTCGACAAAATGGCAATGGGTCTGAACACACGAATACTCGTCAGGGTAATCAATGGTCAGGCCAAACCGGAAAGAGGCAAAGTTTTCGAAACCTACAAAAATTCTTACCTGCATACTTTATGCTCACGTAAGGAATCTCACGGATCCAGGCACGTTCTCAAGTGAGCTCAACATGATGCTCAAGAAGAACAATCTGAGTGATATGTGGTTCTCAGAGACCCCTTCCTCAGGAGATGTCCTGCAATTGCAATTCTCCCAAAGGTGAATGAAGAGGTAGCTGCAGCCACGTCTCTCAACCCTACTGAAATAACGGACTCACACCACAAAGATTAAGGGAAAGAAACACAGGAACCCATCAGGAGGCCTGACCTTAGAATTGTAGCGAGAAAAGAGTGGGAAGAAAAAGCGAGGAAAGCTATCGTGGCATTGAAAGCTGCCACAAACAAACCCCATGGAAGGGAACTCTAAACTTCAACTGACGCAGACTCGGACAGCGACAGTACCCAGAGCGAACCCGCAAGAGAAAATAATACTAAAAGAACAAAAAGTAAGAAAAACGAGAACAGGTACGACGGTGGGGAACTAGGTCTGAGGTCTGAAAGTTTACGCTTCTGACAAGACCCCATTTTCTGAACAAATATCCCTCGTGGAGATCACCAAAGGGATTAAGAACCAGAAACTAAAATGGAGAATAAAAGAATCGGAAGATGAAACTGAAGTTGCGGCAGCACTCTAAGAAGGTAAAGTGAAACTCGATAACGCCTCCTTATTTACGATCCCGGCCATGGAATACAAGAAGACAAAGAGCGGAAAGGTCCGAAAGCACAAGGAATAAGCAGCACACTCTAGAAGTAGAAACAAAACATGGAGAACATAAACAACACCTTAAAAATTTTTAACAGTAAATCCGAATGGATGATTGGGGAAAACGAATGAATATGGCAACATATTCAGAAGGGCGGACCCGACATTATCCTAATATCTGAACACGGTGTCAACACGAATAACACTCGGATGAAAATCCCGAACTACCACGTCCTGCAAAGAACTCCTAGCACGATAGATTCGACGGTACTGCAATCGCAATAAAAAGGAACATCACCTTCAAAAGGCTACCAGAACTAGATGAGTCCTTCGTAGCTGTCGAAATCCCTACACTTGTTGGGGGGCTCACGATTGCAGCAGCATACCAACCACTACGCCGTCCATATTTGCCCATCGTTTATCTACTAACCCTAACAGCCCACCACAGGAATGTATTTATAGGAGGCGACATCAATGCTAGACTGAGGGCCTCGGGCTACACCAGAACAAACGAGAAGGGCAGAAACCTGCAGCTTGCCATTGGCCGGGATAAGCTCGAGAGAGCCGAGCCAGAATTTCTGACCTACATCACTGAAAGATCAGCAACAGCCCCGGTATAATATTGACAAGCACCAACTTCCTTTTCAATCTGGTCAGTATGCCTGGCCCCACAGTTCCAAGTGACCATATCTCCATCATGATCACCACCCCCTTCGCACCTATTGTGCTTCCTATCCCAGCCAGGAAAAGCTTTGCAAAAGCAAACTGGGAGCTGTATAAGCAAATACTCAACAGTTTTGAACCAGCCAACCTAAACGAAGCTCTCCTGGAAGATATTGACGAAGAAATGAACCATATAACACACCTGATCATGGAAGCGGACGAGAGATGTATTCCATACATCACGCATAAAAGCCCTCTGCAACCCAGGTGGACTGAGGAGATGCGAGATATTGCTTCATAACACAGAGATCTACGAGGAAGTCAGGCAATTTGGCCCAAACAGAGATCGCACCAGAAGACTCCGACAACTCAGAGAGGAACTCAAAGCGCGGATTAACGAACAACAACGGGCAATATGGGGCGGAATAATCGAGAGACTCGACACAGAGCAGAACCCTCAGAAATTTTGAAAGAATATAAAAAAAACTGAGAAGTATGTCCCTGAAGGAGAATCAGGCTGGAAGAACATGGGGAAACCATAGAAGATCCAGAGAGACTCGAAAGAATGTTCATGAGGTACTGGCGACAAATATTCACTATCACGCTAGAAGAGAATGAGGATTTCGACCTGGACTTCGAAGGCCAGGTGATTGACGAATTAAATAATATAATCCACCGCACGCATCCCCACCCCCACGTTTCCGTGAAGAAGAGAATGGAGGGCCACGGCCAACCGATCACTGCTGAAGAGTTCCTGAGCACGCTCAAATCCTCCAAACAGAGAGTTCCTGGCTGAGCAGGGATTACCAAAAACCATCTAGTAAACGCTCCTCCACGCCTGCTTCAGTGCATTACCAACGTAATGAATGCGGCGCTCAACACTGGTTACTTCCCTGACGGATACAAGGTGGCAAAAATTATCTTTATCCCTAAGGGGAAAAAGTTGCCAGAACAGCCGATAAACTAAAGGCCCAGCTCCCTCTTGGAAATCATCGGCAAGATTCTGGAAAAGATCATAGCCAAAAGACTTCAGAATCAACTTGACGAGAAGGGGACCCACAACCAAAAACAACACGGACACCGCACTCGCGCTCCTAACCGAGAAAATCCCTAAGTGCCGAGCGGATGGAAAGTACATTGACATCGTACTAAGGGACGAGCAAAAGGCCTTCGATAAATTCTGGCTGATGGGCCTTTAACATAAGATCCTGAACCTTCATCTAGACTCAATCCTGAAACGAATCATCTGCGACTTCTTAATGGAACGGCGTGCCTGGATCATGATAAAGGGCAACCAAGGACCATAGATGGGTGCGATAACGAAAAAAATGTATCACGATAATCGATAACGATAAAATCGGCGATAATCGATAACTGGCAATAAATTTATCGCCCGATAAGGTGATAACCGATAAATCGATAAATCTAAAATTATAATACAATATTGATTATTGACTATATATAACGTTATTATATAATACAATAATAACAATATTTGAATACTGTTTCTTAGTTTCTAACCCGATATCGTTATCGCGATAACGCCCACCTATGCCAAGGACCAGAGTTCCTCCTCGAGGCCGGAGTCATACAGGGAAGTTGGCTGAGCCCCCTCCTTTATCTAATCTACACAATAGATTTAACAACTCCGGTAAAGGAGGACTCATTATATCTCCCGTTTGCGGATGATATAACCCAGGTGATCCCTGGTACATTCAGGAATTCCAGGGCTCAGGCTCTCGAGACTGCAAATGAGATTCGGAACGTAAATGAATACGAAAGAAAGTGGAAGATCCGCACGAATAGTCGTAAATTCAAGATTCTCGCCCTCGGTCGCAGAAAAAAACCCCGGATGTATCAATAGGGCAGCTAATATTTCCCTATTATCACGAAGAGAGTGTTCTGGGGCTCCATATCACCTCCACTGGATATATCCACCATTTCATAATGCGGGAAAATCTGGCGAAGCTAGAACTCAACAAATTTCATAGATTTAGAAATCTGAGCTCTAACATCAGAAATATATATATCATGCATATTCGAGCAACGCTCATATAACCCGCGGTGGTGACCCAAACCCAAAGTATGTCTCGCTTGAAGTGCCTGCAAAGAGTCCAGAACAAGACGACTCTCTATATAAACAAACGCAGAAGGAGAGATCGAATACCCCAAAGAGAACTCCACCGCAGAGTCGCCTTGACACCAATCCATCTGACGACCCAAAGTCTGGCTAAAATAACATGGGAGAGGATCCTGAATGAAAGGACACCCGAATAGCTGAGGGTCTAAACACCCTAGCGAACAAATGAGAGAAAGTGGCCAGAACAAGGTAATTTCTGAGCTCGAGACAATGCTCCGAGAAACAGTTGACACCGTTGTTCGCATAGACATCACAGTGCACAAACAACTACACATACTATATATTAACAAATACACTTACAAACATGAATGAATGTGTTTGACGGAAAGCGAAATAATTGTATATAAGTGTATATATGTCAATATAACTAGTATTTCAGGAAAAAAAATACAAAACAAAAAACAAATCCTTAAATTAGTATATAAAATTTAGAATAGGTGATTAACTATATTATTACCTTTAAAAATCTTATCTCTCTTAAAATAAGTATAGTACTAAAGAGATAAACATAGCTAGGCGCGACTTTAATTTTTTCAGGTGCGACTGCGACTTTGCGACTCTATTTATGCCCCCCCACCTTCAGTGCGACTTGCGACTTTTTTTCCCGATGCGACTCTGCTAAATTACAAAGTAAACTTACAGAAACATGCTTTTATAAGGCAGAAAAACACATATATAAAACAGCCGCGGGAATTTTTTTCAAAAAAGTTGTCTTTGTTCCTGTTCAAAGTCGCGGCAAAAGTCGCGGAAAATTGGCGGTGCGACTTTGCTTAGTCTGACTTTTTGAAAACGTTTGTGACTTCGAAATTCATAGTGCTGCAAAGTCGCAAAGTCACAACTCGTTGCCGCTGTAGGGGTGCGAAAATGTATCAGAGAAAAATTCCTTCCAACGCGATAATATAAATAGCCCATTAAATTACCAACTCTCCGCGGACTAAGCTGTGGCATAATGGCTAGAGTGACTGGCATTTAAATTAAGAGGTACCGCGTTCGAAACTCAAAAGTCCACAACCTTTTATGAAGAAATCTCCAGAAGATTACGGAAGTCAAGGAAACAGCTGAAGGACCAACTCAAGAAGACTCAATATAAAATGGATCGCCTCAAGAAAGAAAAACGGAAGAAGGACTAACTCATCAAGAAGACTCAAGATAAATGGATCGCCTCAAGAAAGAAAAACGGAAGAAAACGACTTCAAGGACTAACTCAGCAAAATCATCAAGAATCAAAAAGGAATCATCAACTCAAGCTAATTGCAATAAAAAAGGAGCTACATCAAGAAAGAAATCGAAGATCAAGAACTAACCCAGCCAACAAGAATATTAAGCCAAGACAAATGGAAGACAAATGTTTGAAGGGCCAACTTAAAGATAAAAGGAAATTCAGAAAGTAAATAGATCCCATAAAGATAAAATTCTAGATAAATACATAAACTGAAAATAAGGAATGCTTCCCCGCCCCACCCATACCGCAACGCCCAGCTCTGGAGATAAATATAAAAAAATATAGAAAAAAATATATAAATATATAAATAAGCCTGAGAAAAAAGATACTATAAACAAACTAAAATAAATAAATAAAAAAATATAAAAATAGGAAATAAATAAATAAAATAATGTAAATATATATAATATTTTTTTTTAATAGTTCAAAGTTAAGGAAAATAAAAAATAAGGTTGCAAAATAAGTGTAAAAGAAAAGCTTGAATACGTTATAACAAACTCAGGTTCAGACAACAATACAAATTACAGGATTTAAGGTTATAGAAAAAGAAAAAGAAATCTAAATAAATGAAAAACGTAGCCCTGACTACCAGGGCAAACCCTACACACTCTCTTCACCCACAATCTATCATCTTATCTTTCACATTAATTTTTTTCTTAACTAATATTCATCAATTCAATTCAATTATTTTCATTGAAACTGATTCAGACTCCACCGTACTTCATCGGCAAAAGAGGAAAGAATACCGAAAGATGCTCCGAAAGATGATCCATTCCTACATTAAATATATCATTCCATAAATTATAACTCAAATTTATATTTACTCTAAACCTACATTTATATTCGATCAAGTTCATTATTCTCATTCTGTGTATTTCCCATTTTCTCCTTGCTCTTTGTTTGACTTCTATATCTTTCTCGTTAATTTATAAATATTAAAAAATATATAAATTAACGAGATAGATATAGAAGTCAAACAAAGAGCGAGTTGAAAATGGGAAATACACAGAATAAGAATAATGAATTTGATCGAATATAAATGTAGGTTTAGAGTAAATTTTTATATAAATTTGAGTTATAAATTATGGAATGATATATTTAATGTATGGATGGATGGACTTTGGAATAGTTTTGGACACATAATAATTGCTCGAATTATAATCGCAAGGGGAGTGGAAATGGAGAGAAAAGAGAGAATTACATTTTGAATAGTTAAGATATTCGTTTGAGTTGAATAATGGTAATGTTAATTTACTGACCTTTGTCTGGCAATAACGAGAACACGAGTGAACTAAAATTGTCAGTGAACATTGGGAGCGAGGAAGGTAGATGCTGATTGGTCGGTTCAAAATACGTCCAACAATCATTTGGATTGGATGAAATATATATCGTACCACTTTATAGATAATATTATCGGACAAAAAAGGTCGGGTAAATTTTGTTGGAAATCGCACGAGTTATATATGATTGGAATTTTCGTACATGACTATAAATTAATTGAAGCGAGATGAGTAATCTCTCAAATGGGGAATTTTACTTTTGTAGGAGCTAGCAAAGATGTTAGCTGCTACAGTCGAAAGTCGCAAACGTTTTGAAAAAATCAGACTAAGCAAAGTCGCACCGCCAGTTTTCCGCGACTTTGAACAGGAACAAAGACGACTTTTTTAAAAGAAATTGCCGCGGCTGTTTTATATATGTTTTTTTCTGCCGTATAAAAACATGTTTCTTCTATCGCACTAATGTTTACTTTGTAATTTAACGGAGTCGCACCGGGGAAAAAAAAGTCGCAGTCGTAAACATAGAGTCGTTAATCGCAGTCGAACCAGATCCGGCGGCAAAGTTGCACTTGTGTGTGTGTGTGTGTGTGTGTGTGTGAGGAAAGAAACCACAATCGGATCGATTTATTTGCGAAACCAGGTTTGGTTTTGACGGGGACCTCCGTCATCTTCAATCGCTGGTAAACTAATGAATACAGAGAGATGCTTAGCCTAAGGACACACACATTTGCAAGTCGGAATGTAATTAGGGCGGGGGGGGGGAGCAGAGGAAGGAAGAATCTTCTACTTATCAAGTGATTAATGTTCAATTGGCCATCGGAAGTATTAAAGTTTGGAATTTCCTTTATAAGAGCTGATTCTATTAGACGTCTATGTATATAATTATGAGAATTATAAATTATTTTTTACATTACCAATGTCAATTTAATATTTTTCACTTGACATGTGTAGAAACAGGCTAGATAAAAGGCTTCAACGGCCGCGGCGCATGTCACATTTGTGTTCCTTCATTCTTTGGGAGAATCTGCTGCTTTCACCAATGTATACTTGATTGCAAATTTTGTATGCAATATAATAAACCCTCTTCTTTATCAGTAGATCTATTTTTAGACAGATTATTTCGGATCGTTTTTTCGTAGTGAAATGCACATTGATTTTGTTGGCCCTTGTTAGCTCTTTAAAATTAATTTATTGGGGCGAGTATGGGAATGTAATTTAATTATTATTACATACTCAATCCTTAGGATTAGCTGGTGAGTAAAAGTTGGTTCTCAATGAATGATTGGATGATCGTGTTGATTTCATTTTGGAGGAAACAAGAATCACATATGCGATATGCTCAGAAACTACCGGCCTTTTAACAAATTTCTCCTAGCAAAAGAAATAGAGTATATAGGCATTAGAGTTGGTTGGTTTTCGATACACAGAACAATATGCTTTGTTGCTTACTTTAGATATTTTGACATCAAGAAATGACTGAGTTATTTTGTTTCCATTCTACTTTAAATGCAATAATGAGGTGAATGTTGTTTAATTGTTCACAGGAAGAATCAAATGCGTTATCATTAATAGACCATGTGCCACATACAGCATCCACATAACGGATGCAGTTATAGGAAAGCACATCAAAAAATGTTGTGCTTTGGCAATGCTAGAATTTGCTGTCTGGCCCAGCTGAGAAGGGAGAAACCACGCCAATTCGCCGGCAGTTGGCAAAAAGCGCGTGAGTCGTGAGGTCCTATTGTTGTGACATATTTTGAATTTGGCTAGGTGGTTCTGATTTGCTCCAAGGTTGATAAAGGTGTTAGTAAGCAGTGAGGATTGAGGTTTACCGGCACCGGTCAGTAAAGTTATTGTTTGGAAAAAGCTTGTTTACGTTGAAACCGTCGATCGTCTTCCCCGCTGCAACTCGAGTGAGTAAGACTGTTTATCCTACGTATTACTACTTTGTATCATCTGGCAACAGGGGTGAATGTTGTTTAATTGTTCAAAGAAAGAATCAACTGCGTTATCATTAATAGGCCATGTGGTACATACATCATCCACATAACGGAACCAAGTTATGGGATTAGGTAAGATAGGGGGGAGGAGGTGTTTCTTAGAGTTTTCCATAAACAGATTACATAGGATCGAGGAAAGGGGTTTACCCCTTTCCTCGATCCTATGTAATCCTATGTAATCCTCGATCCTATGTAAACGGACCAACTTTACAATTTAAGTCAAGTTTTAAATAATGACATCAAGGTCTTCATGAACATGTCCTTTTCTAGATTCCCAGAGGAAGGAATTCAGGTTACCCTCCCCCCTTTTTATCCTGGATCCCCCACTGACGATAAAAAGTCACTGTACTCAATAATATTTTGTATGGGACATAATACTTGCCTCACTTTGCTAATTATTACTACTACCTACTCCCCTTTTTGAGAGTTTGATATGTTCGTATTAAAGGTTGATACGCTATGGTTATTTTGAAGTTGCTTTCCATTGCACATGTGTATAGTCATTTTTGTTCCATTCTTCGTTCGATTAAATTTTTAAGCAACAAATATTTGCAAGAAAATATCAGGCATGGAATGAAAATAAAGAAGAATAATTTTTACTATTGTGACCAGGTTGAAACATTTGGTATCATATATATATATATATATATATATATATATATATATATATATATATATATATATATATATATATATATATATATATATATATATATATATATATTATGAGGTATATGATAACAAACGCACCTCCAATATCATAATGCGAAACAACCCAGGACCTCACCAAACACCCAAGCAGAGAAGTCACCTGATATATGAGACTGTGAATGGGAGACTGTGAACTCCAGGCTCCCCTTCATATATAGGCATGGCGGAAACAAATCTATCACGAAGAATGACCTATCACTTAAGCAATGGTGCTTCCAGGACACAGTCGTTGAAAAAACATGGAAAACAACTGGGCCCGAAGTCACTTGATGAGGGCACCGAGATCTTAGCACACGCTACAAATTGAATCGACGACAGTTGCTTATATTATAGGCCATATACATAAAGGAAAAACAGCCGAAATTAAATATTAAAACAAATGCACAATTCATCTTGCTTTCTTCCAGTCCACCCTCCTCATCTTAATCCTCTGACCATTATAGTCTCTCAACCATTTGCATGTTACTTCACGTGTTTAAAGAAATTCCTTTCCTATGAATATGTTCATATAAATGTTAAAACAACTAATCACATATATAAAGCTCTGTATCATATTCCCTAGTCACAACTGTTTAGTCTTTAAAAATGATATTTGTATATATCGAAACGTGTCAGGCCAATAAAGAATTTCGTTTTGCCTAGTGAACCAGTTTTCTTCCTTCGTGCGTCACGACTTTCTGATGAATTTTGGGGGAACTAATCCACGCGGGGAGCCAAGATCAAAAACGAAATATAAGACAAATCGAGCGACTCGAAAAGAAAACAATTAACAAAGCAGTCAACTTCAATAATATGTATATATATATATATATATATATATATATATATATATATATATATATATATATATATATATATATATATATATATATATTTATTTATCTGAAAATCATGGTATATTTCCCCTTGATCAATTCCTTGAGCAACTTTCTATTCTTCTTACTGTCTTTTTTATTCCATCTTGTAGATGGAGAAAGATGGATTAAAAAAAACAGTAAAAAGGATAGAAAATTGCCAAAGGAAATAGATCACGGCGAAATATACCATAGTCTTCAGCAAAATTTGCATCCAAGAAAGACTGGTACCCATCTACTTAGTAGATATATAATTATTAATTTGTAATATATTTATAACTTTCAAATTATTTTTTCAATACATTTGCCCATATTAAGAGAGCAAATAATGTGTATCTCCATAAGCACTAACTTACAAACGTAATCGGTAGTCTGCAGTTTCTTTGCGCATATTGTTCGTCCTTCCTATGAGTGAAATTGCAGCTGTCTACTGCCATCTTCTGACAACATTTTGGCCTACCGCTGTGTACTTCCATTCTTGATCATTATATCGTGACGGTACTTGTGTAATGTAAAATCTTAATGACTCCTCAGAGCATTTGCTTCCCAAAGGCGTTTGGAACATTCATTTACGGCCGTCTGACTCAGTCGGCTTGATTTCTGTCAATGGTTACGAGGAACATGGCTTCCTCCAGTAGGGGAATTCAGATTGGTTCTGCTTGGTTTCAGAGAAAAATTAAACTTCGACCACAACACAGGGGAATTCACTTAGTTACTGATGAAGTTTTAAAAGAAATTCCAGAACTGCGACAATTTTCAGTTGGTCTCCTACATGTACAAAGTAAGTTAAACGTTTAATTGAAGCAAACCTTTTTGTTATTGTTGGTAACTCATTTCCCAAATTTAAAATATTCTCGACCTGGGAATCAGAATTGTTTTATGGTAAATATGTAGATTGGCGGCGCGAATGATGGGACAAACTATTTCGTCCGTGTTTCAATATGTTTCATATTTTTGGAGTAAATTTAAGGGGACTGCTCATGTGAGGTAAACACTGCAGGGGGATCCCCTTACCCATTTGAGGCCTAGTTGTGTAAATGGTAAATATGTAGTTTAGCGGCCCGGCCGGAAAAAAATTTGTGTGTAAATATTATTGTTCACTCGTGTCGGAATATTCATGCGCGTTTGGTTCCTTTTTGAATTATTATTCTATAAGCAATTAGGATTATATACTGGGGGGCTGTGCCCCCCCCCCCCAAATTTAATGAAACTCAGGATCATCGTAGTGTAGTTAAACATTTAGATATCGAAGGGAACTTGAAGAATACAACATCGAAGGGTATGAGATAGAGGAAAGTAATGTTTTGGGTAATGAAGGTAGAGGTCTCTTGATATACGTGAAAAGTGGCATTAAGTATAGTAAGGGGGATTTGGTTTCATGTTTCTGTGAGTATTGCTGTCTGGAAATTATGCTTCAAGGAGAGAAACTTAACCTAACTCTAGTATATCGGAGTCCAAATAGCCAGGAGGAAAATGACCAACTGTTGCTGGATTTATTGCAAGAGGTAACTGAGATGAAGGCTACATTTAAGATTTTGATGGGAGACTTTAATTTGCCACATATAAATTGGAAAAATTGCACGACTAACACTGTAATGAATGATTTTGGAACAAAATTAGTGGAAAAGGTGTACGATTGCTTTTTGACCCAGCATGTGGAGGAAATTACAAGAATAAGGGGTGAAAATGTGGGTAATACCCTAGATTTATTTTTCACAAATGAAGAATCAATAGTTGAAGAGGTCATGATTGGAAATCCACTGGGGAGAAGTGATCATGCTGTGATACAAGTTACATGTAATATGGAGGAGATCGTGGCTCATGATAGAAAAACTATGTATTTGTATGAAAAAGCAGATTATGAGTTGCTGAGAAGGGAACTTAGTATTAATATTGACTGGGTGAAATACCTATCAGAGGCTACCAATATTGAGGAAATGTGGAGCAGATTCAAGTCAATTGTATGTTGCAATAGATAAGAGTGTACCCACAAGAAAGATGGGGAATTTAAATCAATCCAGGAAAAGGACGAATAGCAATCTACCAATGAATAAGAAATTATGGTCTAAGATAAAGAAGAAACAGAGGTTGTGGATGAGAATGAAATCCTTGAAGAGTAATCTGAATGTATCTACTAAGAACGAGTATTTAGAGACTGAGAAGGAGTACAGAAAACTGAATAATCAAATTAGAAAAGAAACCCAAAATGCTGTAAAACTAAAAGAAAGGGAGATTGCAAAAAATGTGAGGATAATCCTAAAATATTTTGGAAATATGTGCAAACTAAGACAAAAAGGAAACCAAGGATTCCTGACTTATACAAGGGCACTGCTGAAGATGGAAAAACTGAAAATGATCTGGAAAAAGTTGAAGTTTTAGCCAAGCAATTTTCGAAGGTGTTTGTCATGGAGCCAAAAGATGAGGTACCATATTGTGTGATGAAAAATGTACCAACACTGAATCACCTGGAAATTAATAAGGAAAAAATTAAGATCATTAAAAATCTAAAGAGGCATAAATCCCCAGGACCTGACGGAATCCACTCTAGGATTATAAAAGAAGCTATGGAACAATTAGTAGTGCCTTTAGAAATACTTTATCAGTACTCCTTTAAACATAAAGAACTCCCTCAAGATTGGCTAATTGTTCATATTACTCGTATATTTAAAAAGGGTTCCAAGTGTGATCCAGAGAATTATAGGCCAGTCAGTTTAACAAGTATAATCTGTAAGATATTTGAGACAATGATAAGGGAGGAGATAATGGCACACATGAGAACCAATAATTTATTTAGTGACAAGCAATATGGCTTTATCTCAGGACGATTAACGGTGCTACAGCTCATAAAGGTTCTGGACAAATGGACTGAAATTATTGATGATGGACATGCAGTGGATGTAATATATTGTGATTTTATGAAGGCTTTTGATAGAGTTGCACATAGAAGACTATTCAGTAAAATTAGTAGTTATGGAATTGGAAAGGAGTACCAAGAATGGATTGCAGCATTCCTAACACAAAGACAACAAAGAGTGGTGGTGAAGGGGGAAATGTCAAGATGGAAGCCAGTGGAGTGCCGCAGGGCACTGTTCTCGGACCATTGTTGTTTGTTTTGTTTATCAATGACCTCCCCGATAGTATAGTAAATTACAGCGAAGTATACCTGTATGCAGACGACACAAAGATATTTAGATGCATAAAAGATCAAGAGGATTGTCAAAAGCTGCAGCAGGATGTGCAGGAGGTATACTCATGGAGTGAAAAATGGTTGTTGAGTTTTCATCCGGATAAGTGTAGTTATGTGAGAATAGGAAGAACGACTATTGAAGATCAAGGCTACCAAATGGAGAAGCAGCTGAAAAAGATTACTTCTGAGAAGGATGTGGGAGTAATAATCAATGATAAATTGAGTTGTGTAGACCACCTGGCAGAGAAAGTAAATAAAGCCAACAAATTAGTGGGAATAATCAGAAGGACCTTTGTTACATTGGATGCAACGATATTTAAAGCTTTGTTTGTAGCTTTAGTAAGACCGCATATAGAGTATGCTAATCAGGTATGGAGTCCTCACCTGGTTAAAGACATTGAGATGCTAGAGAATGTGCAACGAAGGGCTACAAGGATGGTGCCGGAACTTAAAGGACTTAATTATGAAGAGAGACTAAGGAAGCTGAACCTACCAACACTGGCATACAGAAGAGCACGGGGAGACTTAATAGAGACCTACAAGATACTCACTGGAAAATATGATGGGGAATGTAGTCAAGGCAAACTTCATGTCAACCCTTTTCATCTCTGATGTCCGACCGATTCTAGATTTTGCATCTCCAATTTGGAATCTTGGGTTCCAGGGCCAAAATCAGCTTCTAGAATCTGTTCAACGCAGATGGACAAAACAGGTTGCTGGTCTGACTGATCTTCCATACCTTGACAGGCTGACAACTTTGGGATTATTCTCTGTGAAGGGTAGGCTGTTAAGGCAGGACCTTATTTATTGCTATCGTATATTCCACGATTTAACCATCATCTCCCCTTCCGACATCTTCACAATGGCACCTACTGTTGGCACAAGAGGTCATAAATTTAAGATTCAGATGCAGCATTGTCAGTTGGAAGCTTGTAGACGATTTTTCTCTTGTCGAATTATCCAAAAATGGAATTCTCTACCCCAAGATATTATTGATGCTCCGAGCCTCACTGCGTTTAAGTCTAGACTGCAGTACTTTCTCGGTGAAGAATTGTTCCACCTTTGACCTACTGCCAGTTCATTTCAATCTCAATTTGTTATATTTTCAGGGTATTTTATATGGAGGATACACTTAGCCAGTCATTAATGTTATATTTGAGTAAACCTCCCGTGTAGCCTGACTGGAGTATCTGTCTTGGACTTTTGGGCCTGTCCCTCTCCTATCCGGTCTGGCTGGACTAGAGTGGTAGGTCCCTACCAGGTAATGGCATATTGAAACTTCAAGAAGAAAACATCAGCAGGGGAAATTCACTGAATCTTTTTAAGACAAGGTCACGGCTGGATATAAGGAAGTATGCTTTCGCGTGTAGGGTGATAAATAACTGGAATCAGTTGCCTGAGTGGGTGATTGCAGCAGCATCAGTCAACCAGTTTGAGGTCAGACTTGATAAATTTTGGTTTAATCAAGAATTGAAATACAATTCCAAGGCAAAGATAATCCACCACACGTTGCCGCAGGTTGATAATATAGATCTGGAGTCACAAGCATAAGCCTCTTCCATGAAGTCTTCTGTAAGTAGTCCCCCCCCATTGTGTTTACCCCCACACGAGCCGTCAACTTAAATGTACTCTAAAAACAAGAAACATTTTGGAACACGGACGAAATAGTACGTCCCATCGTTCGCGCCGATAATCTACATATTTACAGTGTAAATGTTAGAACATTATTCTATAAACAATTATGATTATATACTGGGGGGGGGGACCTCCCCACCAATTGATTGAAACTCAGGATCATCATAAGGGGGTCCCCCTGCAGTGCTTACCCCCATATGAGCAGTCCCCTTAAATATACTCCAAAAATGTGAAACATATTGAAACATGGATGAAATAGTTTATCCCATCATTCGTGCTGCCAATTGGTAATTCTGAAGATCCATACCCCGTGAGCTTTCCCGCTCTCATTTCCATAATATTTATTCCACCTCCAACATGTTTTCACCCAACTGTGTGATTAACTTATTTTATTACTTGTTTCTGAGGGCGAGCGTAGCGAGCAGGGGTGTATGGGGGCTATGCCCCCCCCTCCCTATATTTCAACATAGTACGGCTCGCGGGGTATGGATCTTCAGGTTTACCACTTCAGCTTCCCCACTTGTGTTCCCATAATATTTCATCAGTAAACCTGAAGATCCGTGACACACGCTTGCCCCCACAGAATATTTCATCCATATTCCAATAGGTTTCACCTTTTTTGACAAATTTTAACGGTGGATCATATGGTGGATGACCCTGAGATTTCAATCAATTGGGGAAGGGGGTCTGTGGGGCACAGCCCCCCAGTAAAAGTTGCGAGTATGGGTGGATGCGATTCTTGCTTATTTTGTGGCTATTTTTCAGTATTTTTCTGCTCTCTTACTGGCCAATCACAGATCTGTATTCAGTTCTATCAATGTCCAATCAGAAAGCTCTATTTGTTTCAATGCTTTTTGTCTTTTATTTGATCAAAAGTAGGATTTTCTTTTATTTTCTATCATTTTCTGGGCAGCTGCTGACGAGAGCCCGTCCTGGTGGTGTTTGGTGTGGGTGTGGTGGTCTACATTTCAGAAAATGACTGAATTCTCTATCTTAGTCAAGGAGTTTAGGTCAATCGATGAGGCCATTGAGTTCTTGTGCAGCAACCTCATCGCTCAATCATATCCCCTCTCACACACCTCCTTTTGAACGAGAACATATTTAATACCCTCAGTCTATCTATATATTCAAGGTGCCTCAGGTAAGGAATAATCTTTGTTGCCCTCTGTTGCACTGACTCGAGAAGGTTAATATCGTGTCTAAAATATGGGGACCATGCCTGTATACAGTACTCCTTACTTTTGAAACTGACATTTCTCTTAATGAAACCCAGCACTCTATTTGACATAACATAACATAATTTCACGGATGACAAAAGCCACAAAGGCCTATCAAAGGTCATCCGTATCCATCAAATCCCACCCACATAATGCATCCATAGGATTTTGTCAGATCATGCATCTACAATATACAATTTAACAATCCATAGGATTATGTTCAACCATGCATCTACAATATATAATTTAAAGCCTCCATAGGAGTCTGTCAAAAACAAAATCAAAATCGCCAAAATATACAATAAAAAGAAACTGCATCCACAGGAATGAGTCAAGAAACATATCCCCATAGCAAAAAGTAAGAAATTAACCCTCCATCCCCATATAATCATCCAATCTGCGCTTGAAAACATTCAAGTTTGGGCTGTCTACAGTCTCAGGTGGCAAACTATTCCAATAATCCACCACTTTGTTAGTGAAAAATATTTTCTAACATCCAGTCTGCACCTGTTTTTTAATCTTTAAGTGGTGGCCTCTAGTTCTATTACTACCTTCTAACTCAAATAACTTGCTGAAATCCAATTTATCCATCCCAGAAAAGATTTTAAAAAGCTCAATCATATCTCCCCTCATACACCTTTCAAATAAAAACATATTTAATACCCTATTTGCCCTATTTCTTGCTTCAATACACTGCTTAGAAAACCTTAATGACTTATCTATTACTACTCCTAGATCTTTCTCATCCTCTACTGAGCTCAGCCAATGCCCATCCATTTCATAGTTAAATTCTCTATTATCTTTTCCCATGTTAATAACTTTGCACTTATCAAGGTTGAAAGTCATTTGCCACTTATGTGCCCACGATAACAATTTATTTAAATCCCCCTGGACTTTAAAATTATCATCAATATCTTTAACTACAGCTGCTAATTTGGTATCATCTGCAAAAATTGACACTTTATTATTAACTGCCTCCCCAAGATCGTTTATATAGATGACAAATAATAATGGACTGAGAACTGATCCCTGAGGAACCACACTGATAACATCCCTCCACTCTGACTTTACACCATTTAGCACTACCCTTTGCTTCCTATCTTTCAGCCACTCAGCTATCCAATTTGAAACAACCCCACATATCTCAATCATTTTTAATTTATGAACTAGTCTCCTATGTTGTACCTTATCAAATGCTTTACTAAAATCCAAGTAAATGTCTTCTGCACAGAGCGGCTTCCACAAGTTCCACTCCATGTCTGAAGCTCTGCTCCGACTGGAAGATGCCATCTGCGAAGCCTTCCTTAGTAGACAGCACTATGCCACTGTGTTTTTAGATCTGGGCAAGGCCTATGATACTGCATGGCAATACAGTATCATGGAGACTCTCCACAGTGTGGGAGCGAGGGGACACCTCCCAATCTTTATATCTGAATTTTTGTGAGCTTGTCGATTCCGTGTATGGGTGGGGGGGGATCCCTCTCCTGCCCAATGAAGCAGGAAGAGGGTTCACCGGAGGGAAGTGTCCTCAGTGTCACACTCTTTGCCCTGAGCATCAACGGCATCACCTCAGTGCTGCCTGAAGATGTTCTCGTTACGCTCTACATTGATGACCTTTCAATATCTTTTGGCACGGCTCAGATGCCAACTCTGGAGCATTGACTCCAATAGGCATTGAACCGCCTCTCTTGCTATGCCGAAGCGCACAGGTTTCAGTGTTCCTTGGCCAAGACTAAGGCAGTGCACTTCTGCCGCCATCCACGGCTCCACCCTGACCCAGACTTGTTTCTTAATGGGGTACACCTGGAAGTGGTTACATTGCACCGTTTCCTTGGTCTTGTATTTGGCCGACGCCTCTCCTGGGAGGCTCATATCCGCAACCTTAGGGTCATCCTGGGCCATGGATATTCTCCGTTCCATGATGTTCAGCGCTTTGGGCGCTGAGAGCTCTACTGCCTTACTTTTTTATTGATCCTTTGTTTGTTTGAAGCTCGGCTACGCATGCAAGTTTTATGCATCTGTAGCCGAGCGTGTATTACGGAAGGTGGACTCGATCCACCACACCAGCCTTCGCCTGGTGACTGCTGCCTTCCACACTTCCCCCATTGAGAGCCTACTAGTCGATGCTGGGGAGATGTCACTCTCTTTACATTGTGCATAGTGCATTATTTGCCTGTATGTGCAAGCCCAGCGCCTCCCTGCATCTGTAGCTGATTTTGACGGTGCCTATGCTGCTGAGAGACGCCAGTCATACCCTAAGCCCTTTGGGTTTAGGGCTAGGAAACTCATTCGAGAGCTAGGTATAGCTCTCAGGCCAGTGGCGCCCCTGGTTCTGCCCAGGATGCCACCCTGGAGGGTATATCCTTTGGCTATTTGTTGCCTTGCCTCTGCTCCCAAAGCTTCTGCAGCACCAGGAGTATTGTGTTTGACCGTGTGTCACACTGGAGCCATGCCAGTGTATACGGATGGCTCCAAGTCCCAAGAGGGGCTGGCTTCCACGCCGTATCACGTCTGTTTGAAGTCAGCAGGGCTCTGCTGGCAATACACCACTCGGTACCGGTGATTACATGACATGCCTTGTTTGGAGACCGGATTGTGATTTATAGAGACTCACAAAGCACCCTAAGTGCTATCAAGGCATTGTAATCTCCACATCCCTTGGCTCGCGATATCCGTGATGCCACAGTTTTGGCAAGCTGGGTGGATGTCAAGATTATCTTCTGCTGGGTTCCTGGACATGTAGGAATTGTGGGGAATGAGGATGCCAAAGAGTCTGGGATGACTCGGCGACCGGACCAGCGTTTCGCTGGTCCGTTCACCAGCGCCCTACTGTGAAGACTGCAATGTCCCCCAGTATGGGCAATCTCTGTCCAAGTTCCTGTCCTGGTACTGGGATGGGCGGGGATGCTACCGCCTATCCCTTGTACTTGGGACGAGTTCATGCATATTGACTTTTGCGGGGAGGCTGGCCTTTTTGCCCTTTATTTAACTAGTTGGGGTTTTTGGTATTTTAGTAGGTTGCATGTTCCTGTGCCAGGGCCCTGTAAGGGGCGCGGCGATTTGCCATCCTGGCCGCCGTGCTGACGGGATCCAGCGCTCCATCATGCCCCAGCTTAGCCTCTCTTCCTTCCTTCAGATAGCCTGTATTTCTCCCCTACCTCGTCACTTTTCATACAACCTCTCCCACAACTTTCTCTGGTCAGCCTCTAATTTCACAGGGTAGATGCTGACCTTCTCAAGCCAACCGTCCGGATCGGGGCTGAGGGGGGAGGGGACAATGATCCCTAACCCCTGAGCTCCGGTTCGGGATGTTTTTTTTTTAACAACCTGCTTCATCCCCACCCATACCTTCCTCTCCTCTTCACATTCTATCAATTTTACAATGTGTCTAAGGTGGAGCCTCCATGCCGATGGACTGCCAGGCCACCAGGCGGGAGGGGTGGTCCCAAATGGCGGCGGCTGGCTCTGACGGGCCTGTAAGCACCTCTTGCAGTGCGGGCTACTGCAAGAGGTGGTGAGCGATTGTGTCCCGTGTAAAAAAGAGGGTCACCATGCCCAATGATGAACATAAAAAAAACCCAACCCCCAACTTCCCCTGTAACATCAACGGAGCCGCCCTCGGGCAGCTCCACCAAAAAAATGGAGGTCCGCCCCACTGTGCTTGCGCAGGGGACCCTCCATATTTCTTTAACTGGAGAGGAGGCTTACTTCTCTCCTACGCCTACAGGTGAAGGGAACTCCCCCTCACCCCCTTCTCTCGAGGTGCTTTCAGGCACCTCCCTATTCCCAGCGGCAGTCCCTCCTTTTCTTTCTAAGGGGACTGCCAAGAAAGCCAGCAGGCAGCCCTTTGCCGATCCGCCCCTTGTGTAAGCGGCTCGGTAGGGCGAACCCCCTTAGGGGGGAGAGGGAAGCCAGGCCCCTTCGGTCGCTTCCCTCAAAAGACCTGCTGGCAAGAATACTAAACCTTGCCGGGGTCAAGGCCTGTGCCTCCCCACAAAAGACTCATGACGATGCCAAGGGGACCTGCGATGTCCTGGGAGGGGATGGCCAAGCACCGAACCCGAATCCGCCCCTATGCAAGGTCCTCCTCAAACAGCTGGGGATTCTGAGGCAGTACAAGGAGGGGAGGGATCTCCTCCGGATGATGCCCCTGCGACCACCAGGACCTGGCTGAGGCCGGTCCATCTGCTTAGGGGCTTCTACCGGCGGAGTTGAGAAGCGGGTTCATTTCCCGCCCTCCTCTCCAAAAAAGAAAAGGACGAAAAAGACTAAGAAGACACGGGGCTCCTCTCCATCCGCGGGGGCTGCAGGGATGGATGGGTCTGCTGCCATTTGGCAAGTGACCAAGCCAAGACCGGCACATCCAGCCCCTCTGCCCCCCCGGTTGCGGAAACCCTGACTAAGACCAAAAGTGCACAGGGCAGAGCCTCGATGACATCGGGGCCCCTCATTCAGAGGTTACCCGGCGTTTTCTAGCCCGCTGGCTTCAAGCGCTTTCTTGTTATTCGCTCCACTGATGGCACCATGTTGTCCAAAGGCAACATGATCCATCAGAGGAGAGGATTAGCTAGTGCAATTGGTAGAGAGCCGAAGGTGATCCGTTTCAGGACGGGAACCTTCTGGCGAATGCGGCGAATCCCGCCGAGACGGCCAAGATAAGTGCTCTTTGGACACTTCATGGCACCCCGTTGAGTGTGACGCCGCACTCTACCATGAACTTTGTGAAAGGAGTAGTTTATGCGAGGGAACTCGTTGACTACTCCATTGAGGACATCACCCTAGAGCTGGCCAACTGTGGGGCGGTCAAGGTCGAACATGTGATGAGAAAACAGGGAGGGGCCTCAAGACCCACCCCTACACTCTTCGTCACGTTCAACTGTGACAAGCTCCCTGAGTCGGTGTGTGCCGGTTGGTTCCACAAGCACGTGAAGGCATTCGTGCCACTTCCGCGGTGGTGCTATTACTGTCACCGCTTCGGCTATACAAATCGCTCATGTAGACATGCAAAGTCGGGGTCACCCGAAGTATGTGTAAATTGCTCCAACGTCGCACGATAAGTCCAAATCGTGTGTGGCCAAGTGTGTCAATTGCGGAGAGCCGCACCCCGCTTCTTCGAAGCAATGTGGTGCATATCTCCTTGAGAAAGAAATCTTTGCTGTTCAGGCCCAGGAACGACTCTCATCCTGTGAGGCTAAGGACTTGGTCCTGGCACGCCCAGCTCTGCCTGGGACGTCATATGCCTCAATAGTTAGAAAGGCACCCTCTGCTACTGGCCCATCCAGGCCAACGAGCACGGTTGTTTCCGCACCCATTTGGAGCCCTTCTGCAGGCTCTACCCAACCTGGGCACTCCCCTGGTAAAGCTGGCGGCAAAAAGGGTTCATACCCAGCCCCGGCTAAAACCAGGGCTCCCCAGCATGACTGTTTCACATAAGGCGAAATGGTCACGCGCCTCCACCGAGTCGTTAGACTCTCAGAGGCAACACCCCTGAAGATGGTCGCTAGGCCATCTTCGGGGGTTCCTAAAGCTGTCCCCCAAAAGGAGGACAGCAACAAAGGAGACGGTGGTTCCTCGAAAAGAGGGCCCACCGCCCCTAAGACAGCAACGCCCGGCTTAGGTTTTGAGGCGGAGGGAGAAAAAGACTTGAATGGCGAGCCCAACCTCCCCCAATAAGTCCTCGGAGGCAACAGCGCCTTCAGGGCTTTGTCTGGCCAACAGCGCCCGGGGTTCTGCCCCCAGAAAGCGTACCGCCATTCCTGTGAGGGTTTTCAGTTCGAGGATGGCCCCCGTGTCTCCTCAGAGCTAGGCCTGGAGGGCATATTCCTTCAATGGAATTGCCGTGGACTCCTGGCCAGCTGGGAGGAGCTGCGGAGGCTCGTCTCGTCCCGTTCCCCGTTAGCTATCTTTTTTTGCAGGAGACCATGCTAGGCGTGTGCTCACTGCCTGCCCTCCCGGGGTATAGGGGTCTTGCGACCCCACCACTGCGAGATGTCCGGGCTGGGGGATGCACGGTTTACACCTGGCATGATGTCTTCGTTCTTCCTTTCTCTTTAGATACCTCCTTTCAGGCAGTGGCTGTGCAGCTGCCCCTCGATAGGGGGTATACTATCATTTCTGCTTACATTCCACCGTCAGCTGACTTCGACGCAGGGGACTTCCGCCGCATTTGGCATGGTTGCTGAGGCTCTATCTCTTGCATGAGATCTGAATGGCAGGCATCCTCTCTGGGGAGATTACTCCATAAATCCCAGGGGACAAATCCTTGCTGATCTGATCGAAGAGCTTGAGATGGGTGTCCTAAACGTGGATGAGTTTACGCATCACTGTCCGAGAACCGTTTCATTTTCTTGCCTTGACCTATCTTTGTGCTCTTCGGATGCACAGCCTGATTTTGATTGGGGGGTGGTCGATGACCTCCATGGTAGTGATCACTTTCCCATTCATATATCATTTTCAGGGCAACTGCCGCCTGAGAGACCACCTCGGTAGTGCTTGGGGTGGGCGTGGTGTCCTGCATTTCAGGAAATGACTGAATTCTCTATCTCAGTCGAGGAGTTTAGGTCGGTAGATGATGCCGTTAAGTTCTTCCCTGGCAACCTCATCGCTGTGGGCCTGACTACTATTCCTAGGACGTCTGGTCGTTTTGCACACCGACCACTCCCATGGTGGTCAGCCGAGTGTGAGACGGCCCTCAAACATAAGCGTTATACCTACATGCGCTATAAGCGCCGCCCGAACGATTTCACTGTCGCTGAATTTCGTCGGGCTAGGAAGCGGTGCCGACACTGCCCATGGTCCGGACGATGTCCCGTACGCCATGCTTCGACACCTGGGTGAGCGAGGCATGGCCTTTCTGTTAGATTTGTTCAACAGGATCTGGGTGGAAGGTCTTTTCCCAGACTCCTGGCAAATCGCTACTGTGCTCGCCTTTCGCAAACCGGGGAGAGATCACTCTACTCCGACCGGTTTCCACCCAATCTCTCTAACCTCTTGCGTGTGCAAATTGATGGAGAAATTGGTAAATATTAGATTAGCCTTTTTCCTGGACAGTGGAGGCCATCTGTCTTCCACACAGTGCGGCTTCCGCAAGTTCCACTCCACGTCGGATGCTCTGCCCTGACTCAAAAATGCCGTCTGCAAGGCTTACCTTCGTATACAGCACTATGCCACGGTCTTTTTTGATCTGGAGAAGGCCTATGATACCGCATGGCGATACGGTATCATGGAGACTCTCCACATGATGGGGGCGAGGGGACGCCTCCCAGTCTTTATATCTGAATTTTTGCGAGATCGTCGATTCTGCATACGGGTGGGGGGAGCCCTCTCCGGTCCAAAGGAGCAGGAAGAGGGTGTCCCGCAGGGAAGTGTCCTCAGTGTCACACTCTTTGCCCTGAGCATCAACGGCATCACCTCGGTGCTGCCGGAAGATGTTCTTGCTACGCTCTACGTGGATGACCTTTCGATCTCTTTTGGTGCGGCCCAGATGCCAACTCTGGAGCGTAGACTCCAACAGGCATTGAACCGCGTCTCTCGCTATGCCAAAGCGCACAGGTTTCAGTTTTTTTTGGCCAAGACTAAGGTGGTGCACTTGTGCCGCCATCCACGGCATCACCTCGACCCAGATTTGTTTCTTAATGGGGTGCGCCTGGAATGTGGTTGAGTCGCACCGTTTACTTGGTCTTGTATTCGACCGACGCCTCACCTGGGAGGCTCATATTTGCAGCCTTAGGGTCTCTTGTACCTGCGCCCTGGACATTCTCCGTTCCGTGACGTTCAGCGCTTGGGCCGCTGATAGGGCCACTGCCTTACTTTTTTATCGATCCTTTGTTCGCTCGAAGCTCGACTACGGATGCGAGTTTTATGCATCCGCAGCCGAGCGTTTATTGCGGAACTAGCTTAGAACTAGGCTTTTTGTTTACAGCAACTCATGCCTAAGTGGGCAGTCGCCAGATAGCCCACTTAAAAAAAAATCCTGCGCCAGGGGGAGGCGGACCTCCCCCCGGCGTGCTTGCTTGCTTCCTGCTTATTGCCTTTTTCCTTTTTTATCTTTTTTTGTTTTGTTTTTTTTGCATCTTTTTTAAAGATGCCTAGTATTAGGCAATGTTGACTATGGTGCCTAATATCCAAATAGGCAGTCGCCAGTTGAGCTCTTAAAATATATAAATGGTCTCTCTTCTTTATTATTTAGTAAGTGACTGCACTTGTACTCAATTTTATTAATTAGTATTGTAATGATATTTTCTATGCTTTGTTTTTTCACTTTAAAGATAAAATTGCATAACTTCTCTTAACGTTAAAAATAAACCATTATTTTCACATACTGGTAACCTTAATTCAACCTTATTTCAAACATTGACAGCCCTGCAGCCAGGCAGTTAAGAGTGCAAATCTTGAACATCACTTTCTCCACCTTTAATACGACTCTTGCTACAAGTGTGGAAAAGAGGGAAATAAGTGTTGCTCGATTATAATAGTGAAAGGTGGAGATGGTTTAGCCTTTGCTGTGCAGTGATTATTTACTAGGATGAAGCAAAGCTGACATTTAGCAATCGCCTAAATGTTAGCCTTTTGAATTAATATAACATGAATTAATATAATTGAATTAATATAACATGACAAAAGCCACAAGCACCCATCATAGGTCATCCAAGTCAAACAGCCTCTTTTTTAAGGCACCCAAACTCCCAAGAAAACTACATCCAGAGGATTGCGTCCAGAAGTGGGGTAAAGCCCTACATTTTGAAAGTAATTAAAAAAATATTAATTTCGGGCGGTGCTATCATCTTTATTATTTTGATAATAGTGCGATCACTTCTGCACGTTTATTGAAATAATAAAGACAATAGCGCTGCCTACTTTAGGATATTTCTGCCAAAAATTAAAATTTTTAGTTTCTTTTGAAATGAGGGGCTTCGCCTTATGATGTTATAACGTCTAAATTGTAGCCCTAAACTGTAGACATACTATAGTCTCTATGAATGGCAATTGACTCAATGTATATCACATTTACCAAGTATGTTCAAAATCTTTAATTAATCTATTTGATATTCCTAGTACATTTTATTACATTATAATGTCGGCTGTTCTATTTGGGAAATAAAATGTCACTTTTTAATTTTATTTAACACAAATAATACTAACTCTATGCGTATTTTGTAAACCTACAAATTAAAATTCAATAAATAATACATATATAGTACGATATACACGTAAATATTGCATTCGTAAAAGTGAATGGTAAATTATTTATTTGAAATTTTAAAACTTTGGGCTAGTTTCATTACCCTCCTTCATAAAGTACAACCTCAAATCTTCCGACTTTTCTTTGCTCTGTTGTCGCTGATAATGCAGGGTGTCTACTGCCTTTGAACTCCTTGAATTTATTTTTTGTCCTTGAAATCCTTAGTCCTTGCATTAAAAAAAATTAAATCATTGAGTGATTCTTCAAATTCACTATTTATATACTTTTTAATGTATTAGGAAAATAGTAATATTTAAGTTAATCTCACTAATGTGAGTGAACATAGGTATGCTTTGGATGCATTGTATTTTATGATGGATGCTCGCTATACTTCTGTGACTGTCGCTTGGATACCTTGGTCTTGTTTTTTTGCAGTTGATTTTGGTTATGCTTTGCTTATAACCCATTTTTCCCTTAAATACTTCACCTTCATCAAATGTCCCATAATGTTTATTGCACCTTTTTAATTTAAAGAAAAAAAACAATGGCATTTGTTATCTTTAACACATCTCTGTTGTAATCAGCATTTTCTTCCTGTATCAAAATCTGCAAGGTTATTACTTTTGTCATGTTTGAAGCTACAATGGTGCTCTTCTTAACTCTGCACCAACTGTCTGCTAAGAACTCAATTGCATCTTTTGCAATCGATTCTTACATAAGATGAGTCTTCAATAGCTTTAAGTGTGAACTGCACCAAAGTGGAGCGGTATGACATCTTAAGATTGTTTATGATTCCCATATCCATCGAATTAGGGGGCAAAAATTCTAATTGAATATTTGATAAACCTTCTAACTGTGAATGTGCAGTGCAATTATTCATAAGAAGCAAAATTTTCCTGTTAGTCGTTTGAAGTTCTGCATTCCATTTCATTACCCATTCCGCGAAAATTACAGATGTAATGTGATACATTTTTTGTCACTTAACATAACATAACATAATTTCATGGATGACAAAAGCCACAAGGGCCTATCAAAGGTCATCCGCATCCATCAAAACCCACCCACATAGGACTATATCAGATCATGCAACTACTTTATAAACAATCCATAGGATTGTGTCAGATCATGCATCTACAATATACAATTTAAACAATCCATAGGATTGTGTCAGATCACGCGCCCACAATATACAATTTAAACCAGCCACACTAGCGGATCAAAAACAAAAAGTACCATCGCCAGGGGAAGACAAAATCAAAGTCCCCCACAATATAATATAACAGATGACAAAAGCTACAAGGGCCCATCATAGGTCATCCAAGTCAAACAGCCTCTTTTTTAAGGCACCCCAACTCCCAAGAAAACTGCATCCAGAAACAAGGGTATCACCAATCAAGGCTTGTCAAGTACTAAATCATGCAGCTATAGATATATACAAACAATATTAATATATACAAAACTTAAGAACCATCACAACCTTCCCTCCCCATAAACTCATCTAACCTACTCTTAAATACATTTAAATTTTGACTACCTACTACCCTCCGCGGCAATTTGTTCCAGAAGTCTACCACTCTATTGGTGAAAAAATATTTTCTTAAATCCAACCTACACCCTTGCTTTTTAATTTTCAAGTGGTGACCTCTAGTCCGATTTCCATCATCTAACTCAAAAAACTTGCTAACATCCAATTTATCTATCCCAGAATATTTTTTAAAGAGCTCAATCATATTCCCTCTCACACACCTTCTTTCGAATGAGAACATATTTAATACCCTCAGTCTATCTATATATTCAAGGTGCCTCAGGTAAGGAATAATCTTTGTTGCCCTCTCACTGACTCGAGAAGGTTAATATCGTGTCTAAAATGTGGGGACCATGCCTGTATACAGTACTCTAGATGTGGCCTAATATAAGAGTTATAGAGTTTAAGAATAACCTCCTTACTTTTGTAACTGACATTTCTCTTAATGAAACCCAGCACTCTATTTGCCCCTATTTCTTGCTTCAATACACTGCTTAGAAAACCTTAATGACTTATCTATTACTACTCCTAGATCTTTCTCATCCTCTACTGAGCTCAGCCAATGCCCATTCATTTCATAGTTAAATTCTCTATTATCTTTTCCCATGTTAATAACTTTGCACTTATCAAGGTTGAAAGTCATTTGCCACTTATGTGCCCAGGATAATAATTTATTTAAATCCCCCTGCACTTTAAAATTATCATCAATATCTTTAACTACAGCTGCTAATTTGGTATCATCCGCAAAAATTGACACTTTATTATTAACTGCCTCCCCAAGATCGTTTATATAGATGACAAATAATAATGGACCAAGAACTGATCCCTGAGGAACCACACTGATAACATCCCTCCACTCTGACTTTACACCATTTAGCACTACCCTTTGCTTCCTATCTTTCAGCCACTCAGCTATCCAATTTGAAACACCCCCACATATCCCAATTATTTTTAATTTATGAACTAGTCTCCTATGTTGTACCTTATCAAATGCTTTACTAAAATCCAAGTAAATTACATCTACATTCTCTCCCTTATCTACTTGATTTGTTACGAACTCCAGAAAGTCTGGTAAATTAGTCAAACATGATCTACCTGATCTAAGCCCATGCTGAGCATTGCTGATTAACCCCTCCCTCTCTATATGTTGGCAAATCCCTTTTTTAACTATTTTCTCAAGAATTTTACAGACTCCAGGAGTTAGGCTAACCGGTCTAAAGTTATTTGGATCCTCTTTACTACCCTTCTTGAAAATGGGGACTACATTTGCTCTCTTCCAATCAATGGGTATTTCCCCATATTCCAGTGACCTAGTATACAACTTCTCCAGAGCTATTGAGATACTTTCTACCCCTTCTTTAAGTATCCTAGAATGAATATTATCAGGGCCAGAGGCCTTGGTAGTATCTAACTCGCCTATTAGTTCTTTTATCTTCCTCCAATCCACACTAATGGTAGTAAACACCTCTTTCCCTGACCCATGAGTACTATACATAAGACTATTTAGTTTCTCCTTTGTAAATACTGATGCAAAATGACCATTTAGTATCTCAACTATTTCCTCATCAGTTTCTCTCACAACCCCTTCATATTTGATAGGTCCTATTTTAACTCTGCCAGACTTGTTATTAATTTTACAGTAACTAAAGAACTTTCTAGGATCTTTGTTGCTATCCTGAGCTAATTTAATTTCTGACACCCTTTTGTTCTTCTTTATAATCTTATTTAACTCATTCCTAGCCATTCTATAATCACTTAAATTTTGAATATTATTTTGTACCTGTAATTTTTTGTATGCCCTTTTCTTCTCTGAAATTTTTCTGGCTATCTCCTGATTCCACCATAATGGTTTCCTACTTTTGTTTCTAATGGCCTTTATTGGGATACATTACTCTTGGACTAGATTTATTATATGCTTGAAAGTATCCCACATCCCATAAGCATTTTTACCTCTGAATTCTACATCCCAGTCTACCAAATTTTGCAGGCTTTGAAGTTTTACATAATCTCCCTTATGAAAATTTGGAACTTTTACAGCATTCTCAGTTATTTTACCCTTCTCAATTCCCAAGTTAAAACGAACTATCTGATGGTCACTATTTCCCAATGCTTCCCCAACAGTCAATTCTTGAACTAAATGATCACTGTTAGAAAGTACTAAATCTTATATATTGTCCCTCCTCGTTGGCTCATTAACAAATTGATTAAAAAAATGATCCTCAAAACATTCTAGAACCTGCCACTTGTTCTATCCCTACCTATCATATTTTCCCAGTCCACAGAGTTTAAGTTGAAGTCCCCAATAATAACTGCATCTGTTTCACATCCCTTACTTATTTCCCTTATCATTAGTTCATCTATATCATCAGTCTGCCCAGGGAGTCTGTAAAAAGCTCCCAAATGCACCATTCTATTTTTACTGAACCTAATATCTATCCAAAGTGACTCAACTCCATCCTGCTTTATTGAAGTATTTAAACTTGAAACAATGTTGTTTTTTATATGGATAATTATTCCTCCACCAATCCTACCTGTCCTTTGATTAATGTACATATTATAGCCCTGTAAATCAAATTCACTTATAGTGTCACTAAATTCTATTTCATTAGCCCATGATTCAGTAACATAATATATCTATATCCTCATCACTAATATAACTAAATAGCTCATCCTTCTTGTTTCTAAGACTACAAGCATTTGTATAGAAACAATTTACCCCCCCCATCCCTGAAGCACCTCTTCCAACTTGAATGACCTCACCTCTATCGCCTTGGAACCTATTTCTGTTATCTGCCAAGTCCATTCTACTTTCAGTACTATAATGTCCTCTCATAATTCTCTGACCACTATTAGTATCTAGTTTCCCGCCTGCAAAGACCTAATAACACAATCAGACTCCTCCCACAGCACATCTACCCCCTTCCTACTCAAATGCAGTCCATCCATCGCATATATTTCTTTCATTCCAACAAACCTATCTCACACATCCACAAACATGACACCTTCCATCTCAAACATCCTCCTCACATAATCATTCAGCACAATCGCACGAGACATCCATTCTACCCCAACATCCATTCTTGGAAGCACACCTTTCATCCTACTTTCTTTCACCTTTTCAATCAACCTCTTGTACCTCTCACGTAACTCACATGCACCCACTTTCTTCACATAATTCACTCCTACATGTGTAATCACAACCGCATCCCTTGCACAGCCAGACACCAGCTCCTCATACCTATCAGACAGATCTCTCACTCCAGCACCTGGCAAACACACCCTCAAACCATTCAATCTACTTGCCATTGTTTGTTTTAGCCCATCACAGTTTCCATTCACAATAGTACAATCCTGTTTTGTCTGCATTATAGATGTCCTTAGAAGAGTATTGTTTTGGAAGTTTGGGCAGTGTTGAAAACTTCCAATCTCTAGCTAGATGTAAAGTCGCACTGGCCTTCTCTCCATGAGCTCTCTTATATCTTTTTTGATTGCGATATTTAAATCTTGAAAACCACCCATCAGTTGCTTGCAACTCTGGATATCCCAGCTCTGTTGCAAAACCTTTGGCCTTTCTTTAAGAATTTCACCGTTAAGCCTTACACCTCTCTTGATGATGATTTCAAACCATCTCTTTAAAACATTTTCAACTTCAAGATTTTTACTGTGCCATTTTCTTTTCCTCATTGTGGGAAATTCTTTCACTGTAATGTGGAGCTCATTTTCATTCTTATAGAGTCATGAAAGTGTAGTTTTTGGAATATATCAGGTTTCAGACAACTGGGATGAATTCAAGCTTCCATTATAACTTTTAATTTTGTCCAAAATTTGAATTTGTTCTTTAATGAGTTTCTTTTCCTCAACATTTGTAAAGGTAATCTGATAAATAAAAAAATAGTCAACGTGCACTATGTGCTTATGTCTAGTACAAGCCGAAAACCACAGAATGTAACCAATGCTTGAATGACTTGTAACTAACTGTACAGTCTACACCAATGGCTTCATAGAAAACATCTTGGCATAGTAAACTTTTAATGGTAAACATTTATAGGTTATCTACAAATATTTTGAGTAAAACAATTATATACCACATGAACGTTTATAGTAGGTTTTAAAGTGGTTGATACATTATAAACCTTTAGATTAAGTTTCATATTTATACATTATGGAAAAACACATTTATGTACTTTTTGTCCCAATGAAGTTAGGTTAGCTATATAGGATTTGCTTCGGGACTAGCATTGTTTGCCCTTATAGGCGGCTGTTTCTAATAAAGGGCATTCCTTATAAGCGAAGTTGACTGTATTTGACTTCATTTTGTGCATTCTCCATAAACTTAGGAAGTAGATAATTCAAGCAAATATTAATTTCTTGTATCTTGAATTTGTATGGATTTAATGCTAAAATTCTTCGTGCAAGTCCATTGAATTTATTTATTTCCATTTAGCAAAACTTTAAAAGTCTTCTCATTTTTGTTTTCAGTTCTTCATACATCAGCAAGTCTAGCGTTAAATGAGAATTGGGACCCATATGTGAGGGATGATATGGAGATGATGCTCAATAAGATTGTGCCTGAGGTAAATATATTTTCTTCCGTATATATCTAATATTGATATTAGAACAAAGTTATGGATACCACCCTGCATATCTGAGTCTTTCCGCTCCCTCTACAATCAGAACACTACATTAATACAAAAACACTATCTCTGCAACCACCAACTGACATATAACACCACTCATCCTCACCTGCCCTTCCCTTAAACATCTCGATGCTGACTATCATGTCACCCCATTTGGAGACCTCTGGACAAGACCGCTTGCCATGGCGGCATTCTTGGGTGCATGGTTTGACTGAAGAGAACCCAGGGGCCACAATTAAAATTAATTTTAACTTGGAAAGAGAGAGAGCACCACTACATACATTTTTACAGTAAACTTGTTGGGAATGTTAAGTATCTCTAGCTGGTAGGAATGGGACTGTTTATTTATTTTCACAAGTGTTGAGAAAACAAATGTGGGCTTATTTGGGGTTAGCATTGATGAGCTCCACCTCTTATACCAAAGGTTCAACCTTGTGGTGGATATTCCTGCCAAGGAGAACCCTACCCTGAGAAGAAAGTCAAGTAGGCATACTCTGTCCCGACAAAGTTATCCATGGATAGGAGAATAGTCTCTCATGAAGAGTGGCATTGGTCGAAGTGCAAAGAAGAGGGGAATAGAATCCCAGGCTGAAATGGGGGAGTTTGCTAAAGTCCAATGCAAGAGTCACTACCTTCCAAATAATGCCCACATAATGCTTGTATCGTCTATTTCCAACCAGGTTGTAAGGAGTAGTGCGACTCATGGCTACCCCTTTTTTATGAATGAAGAAGCTGCATTCTGAGGGCATAAAAGATGTCCATTGATCAGAGTCAACATCTGCTAGCATGCTGAATATTGAGAACAAGTTAGCCCACTGGCTTGAAACAATTTTTACTTGGCCAAAGGCTACATGCTCCATGAAAGAGTTTTAGCTAAATTGACTGGTAGAGAGCCTAAGGTGACCATTTTCTTGGATGGGGGCCATCTGGCAAGTGTAGTGGCCATTATTAGTGCCCTTTGTACACTGACTCTTGAGTGTGGTACACACACTACCATAAATTGTCTGAAAGGAGTCATTTATGTGAGGGAACTCATAGAATACATGACTGAAGAGCTGGCTGACCAAGGAGCAGTCAAGGTCAAGAAGTGGCGGATGAGAAAATAGATAGGGACCTCAAGAACCATACCTACACACTCTTGTCAGATTATATCTTGACAGGCCTCCTGAGTCATTCTGTGTCAGTTAGTATTGCTATTGCATGAAGGCATTCATGCCACTGCCGCTGCTTCAGCCACACAAATCGCTCATGTAGATTTGCAAAGTTGGGTTTACCCTGTCTGTGCAAGTTGCTCCAAGGCCATACATGATAAGTCTTTATTGTGTATGCCAGGTGTGTCATTTATTGGCGAGCCGCACCCTGCAGCCTTGGAGCAATGTGATGTGTATCCGGAGAATGAAATCCAGACTGTGGATCGTCTCATTATGCCAGACTAAGGACTTTGTTGTTGCACCCTCTGCTCTTGGTCCATACAACTATTATTGTTTGCATGTCCATTTGGAACCCTTTTGCAGGATCTAGCCTCTACCTCCAGCCATGAAGGTCATTGTGAGGCTGTCTTATGTAGTTCCTACACCTAAGGCTGGACTGGGTGGCTCAGACTAGATCCTCCAAAACCATCCTGCCTGTCAATTGTTTAGAGGTGGAGGTAGAAAAGACTCATACAGCCAAACCTCACCTGATAAGTCCTTGAAATCATTGGCTCCCATAGTTCTGCCTCCGGGAAGCATATGGCCATTTCCCTGAGGGTCTTCACTTAGAAGATGGTCCCTGCATCTCCTATGAGCTAGGCTTATAGGGCATATTCCTTCAATGGAATTGCTGCAAACCCCTGGCCAACTGGATGGAGCTGTGGAAATGAAGCTCCTCCCATTCATGCATGTGTCCCCCCTCCCTCAAGGTATGTGTTTTGAGACCCCACCCCTGCAGGATGGGGGCTGGGTGGGAGGATGCTCCATTTACAGTTGGCATGATGTCTCTATTGTTTTTGCTATAAATACCTCCTTTCAGGCAGTATCAATACAGTTGAACCTGGATAGGATATACTGTTATTTCTGCATACATACCACCATCAGCCGACTTGATTGCAGAGGACTTCCACTCTGTCATGGCACAATTGCCGAGGCCCTTTCTACTGCTCTGGGATATGAAGGGTAGACACTTCCTCTGGGGAGACTATTCAATCAATTCCAGGGGTCAGGTCCTTACCAACCTAATCAATGAGCTGGAGATAAGTGCCTAAATGTATGAGTTTATGTATCACTGCCTGAGAACCACTTCATTTTCCTTCCTTGATCTAACCCTGTGCTCCCTGGATGCACAGCCTGATTTTGGGTATGGGTGGATGATGACCTCCATGGTAGTGATCACTTTCCCACCTTTGTGGTGCTTGGTACAGGCGCTGTGGTCCGCATTTCAGAAAATGACTGATTTCTCTCTCCCAGTCGAGGAGTTTAAGTCAGTTGATGAGGCCATTGACTTCTCTGGGTGCCTCATTGCCATGGCCCTAATTACTATTCCTAGAATGTTTCAACTGTTTCTTGGTGGTCAGCTGAGTGTGAGATGGCCTCATGTGCTATAGCACTGTCCGTGAATTTTGTCAAGCTAGGGCTAGGTTCTGATATATTTCAAAGCACAGGTGCCGTTCTTTGTGGGCATATGTGTCACTTAACAGGAAGACCTCTTACACATGTGAGAAGTGACTAAAAAGGATTTGGGGCCAGTTCTTGCAGGGTCCCATGTCTGTGGAGTTCTTCATGACGGCTTTCTCTGCATTCTATCCAGGATGCTGCTCTACCAGCATTCAAGGTGGAGAACCATTTGATGATAGGTTTACATTGAGTGAGTTGTATTCCACTCTCACTTTGTGTGGATGATGTTGTGTGTGCCATGCTTGACATCTAGGTGAGTGAGGCATGGCCTTTTTGTTAGATTTCCACAACAGGATCTAGAGAGAAGGTATCCTCACAGACTTGTGCTGAATGGTACTGTGTTTTACCCCAGCGTTTTCTTCCCGATCTTACTAACCTGCATGTGCAAGTTGGAGAAATTGACTACCCGTCTTCTGTACAATGTGGCTTCCGCAAGTTCCCTTTCACATCAGATGCTCTGATCCGACTGAAAAATGCCATCTCTGAAGTCTTCCTTTGTATAAAGCACTACACACACATTTTGGATCTGGAGAAGGTCTATGATACCACAAAGCGAAGGGATGCCTCCCAATCATTATTTTCTGTGAGATCGTTGATTCCTTATACGGGTGGAGGGACCCCTTTCTCTGTTGTTTAGGACTTGGGGTGCTGATATGGCTACTGCCTTACTTTTCTACTGATCCTTTTGTGTTTGATGCTTGAGTACTTATGTGAGCTTTATGCCTCCACAAATGAGTATGTATTGTGGAATGTTATCTCAATCTACCACATCAGTCTCCCCCTGGTGACCCATGTCTTCCACGCATCTCCCATTGAGAACCTACTTGTTGATGCTGGGGAGATGCCACTTGCTCTGCACTGTACATTATGTGCCTGTATGCTGGCACCTCCCTTAGTCACCAATGGCTCTCACTGCATTCACAGCTAATCTTGATGGTGCTGATGTCACTGAGAGATTTTAGTCATACTCTAAAAGCCCTTTAGGTTTTGTGCTAGGAAACTCTTTTGAGAGCTCAGTGTAGCTCTTAGACTGGTGATGCCTCTGGTTCTGCTCAAGGACACCACCCTGGAGGGTATCAGCTTTGACTATTTGTCACCACACCTCTGCTTCCACAGCAATGAGAGTATTGCATTTGACCTTTTAGGAGCTGGATCTGCACGTGTACATGGATGGCTCCTTGTCTGAAGAGGGGATTGACTTGCTGTAGCCAATTTGTTTCATGTCAACAGAGACTTGATACAGGAGATAACTCATTGTGTCTGGTTTGGAGACTAGATCATGATCTATAGTGATTCACAAAGTACTATTGATACTTTTAATGGATTTTGGGCTTTATATTTTGATAATTGTAGTTCAGAACCAGCTTTTCATTTGATTTTTGTAGTTCCATTAATATTGGCCATTCTCTCTTTCCTTTTTGTCTGGTAATTTTTCTAGTTCTCTGTAAATAATCTTGAACATAGCTGAATAGATAGTGGATGGTTTTTATCACTTTTGACCAGTAAATAAGGATTTGCCAATGAATTAATTTCTGTAGATTATTGTAGATTTTATTCCACTTTCAAAATTTCCTGCCCTTGTGTGAAATTTTATATAGCTTTGAAAATATACATAGCTCTAGTATTGTCACCTCATATCACTTTCACATATTGCAACATTATTATATTTTGATTATTTTTACAATTTTTGTATATAGAATTGCTCATCTAAGCAAAAATCTAAAAATTATATTTGCTACATAGGAATAGATGACTCAAATTCTTAATAGCTGGTTTAGTAATATATTTTCACTCTTAGTTTGCTGTATATAGGTTTTTACTATTTGGGCAAAGTATTTTTGTATAGGTCATATATAGCCTTTCGCCCTATTTATAATAGAAATATCCTCAAATTTGACACCCCTTTTTTTATTTACTGATGTGAAAATAACATTTCTTTAATTGTTCTCTTTAAATTTTTAGGGGATGCCATATCGCCATTCGTGTGAAGGACCTGATGATATGGTAAGAAATTATTATTTTTTTTACTTGTTCTATTGCTTGATAAGTTTTAATTTTTGCATTTGTAGGGGAAAATCTTTGTACAAAGTTAGATTTTGATGTATAGGCACTGCAGAACTGCAGCACTCACCATTTCCACTAGATATTATTGATAACATTCGATATAATGAGTCCTTTTTTTCTTTAATGCTATCTTTATACTTGTACATTATATAATCCTTAAGCTTATTGTCATTAGCCATCCCCTAGTTTATGAAAAAAATATAAAAATCCCTGTATAGAACTGGGCACTTCATAGTTCTAGCTCCGCGGTGTTTGGCTGTTGTGCTCATACTCACATGTCCGAGATAGGAAGCTGGGCGCTAGGGGCAGAGAGCACTGTGGCTCATGCAGTGCCGACCCTGGTATGCTGGTGGGAGGTAGTATTGTTTTTTACTCTGCGTATATTGTGCTAAAAGATGTTTATATTCTTGAATGTGAAAGTGTAGAATTTAATTCATTTTTTTTTGTTCTTTCATTAATTAAATAATTTAGCTGCTGAAATTTATCTTGAAAATAATCTAGATGTTCTTAGTGAAATTATGAAATTGATACAAATCCTCTTGACAATTCCCACAACTACATCAGAGGCAGAACGCTGCTTTTCAACACTGAAAAGAATAAAAACTTTTCTAAAGAGCACTATGAATTCTGAAAGACTAAATGCACTTGCCGTGCTTTCAATGGAGAAAAAAATCCCTCAGTAGTCATCCAGAAATCAAGGAGAAAATAATTAATCTTTTTTGAAAATTAAAATGAGAAGAATGGATTTTATTTTTAAATGGATGGATCAAGCTTGAACTGTAACAATTTAGGCTATTAGAAAGTAAAAAAATGTTTGATTTTGTTCTCTTTATGACTTTATCAAGTTTATCTATATATTTTCTTTTTATATATTTATTTCCTTTTACATAATATTAAAACTGCTAAAAATATTCTGATGCAGCACCCTCACTAATTTTAGCTACGAGCCACCACTGGTAGACACATTTGTATTTTCTATGGTTAATTTTAGTTGATCTGAATTAAAACTACAAAATGGCATCTCTAGATGGAAAAATTATTCTTTTTCAGCCAGCCCATGTCAAGGCCTGTTTCATTGGATCATCATTAACAGTGCCCATCTCGGAGGGCAAGTTGCACTTGGGTACATGGCAGGTAAAGGCTTCAATTTATTGTTGAATTTTTAATCTAACAAATTATGATGGTCATGTGCATATTAGAAGTGATATTACTACCAAATTATTTATTATTAATCTTACCTGGTCATTCCCGAACCAATTTGTCTCACTTCTAACATTATTGTTTCCGCACTGGTAACATCTGATTGTTCTTGCACTTTACACTCTTTAATAAGATGACCCATTTGGCCAAAGCCAAAATAAATTCTTGTTATTTACATTCATATTGCAATTTATCTCGCTCAGTTGTCTCCGAATCGGACATACTCGTGTGATGCATCGCTCTTTGATGGAGCGCTCACCTGTGCCCTATTGTGAGGACTGCGTTTTGTCCCAGACTGTTTGGCACATTCTTGTTGAATGTCCCAGTCTGGGTGATCTTCGTGCATGTTACCTGTCCCTGTACCAGGATGGGCGGGGTCGCTACTGCCTGTCCCTTGTACTCGGGACAAGTGCGTGCACTTTGATTGGTGGACTTGTTGACTTTTGGGGGGAGGCCGTCCTTCTCCCTATTATTTAACCAGGTTTTTTTGTTTTGTTGTTTTTTTCCCTTATAGGTTGCACGCTCCTGTGGAGGGGAGACCTCCCCCCAATGCAGGAGCTTGCTTACTACTCGTTTCCTTTTCCCTTTTTTCAATTTCTGGTCTTCTTTGGGTTGTTTTTTTTTGTGTGTGTTATTGCATTAGATTTTAAAGTAGCCTAGTACTAGGCAGTTTTTAATACCGCAACTAATGCCCAAGTAGGCAGTCGCCAGATGAGCTCTTAAAAAAATTTCATCTTGTTCATAGTTATTATAATTGCATTACTTTGTCCCATTCCCTTTCATGCTTATACCATTCTTATTCCCAACTGGTCACCTACTTTTGTTTTTTTCCTATGTATTCTCACAACCCTTAGTTTTAGCTACCAAAACATCCTTATATGACTGAAACTCTGGTATAAAATTCTTATTCTTTTCACCCTGAATATTCTGATGCTTCCTCTCTGCTATATCCCTCAAATTCATCATCCTCGATAATCTCCCAAAACATTTTCTCCTCCATCGCATCTTCTCGTCTTAAGTTGACATACTCAGACATCAATTGGAACATTGCCTCAAGAAATTCTTCATTAATTTCTTATTCCCATTATTTCGTTCACTAAAAATCTTTTCAATGTGCATAAAAATCTACTCATTTCCTTCTCTCCCTCCCCCCTCGCCCTTTGTAGCCTGTTACACTTGGTATCCTGAGGAGTTGCACATCTTTCTGGCCTGAGAGCAAATTAGGGAGGCCCTGTCACTGGGTTGACTTAAATTATATGATAGGGACCTGACAAAGTCATTGGTGTGCTTTCTCTTCACCCACACTCCACTACTTTAGGTACATTTTTATCATTAGTATTATTATTATTTAGTATTTTTATTTTATTTATTAGTATGTATTATAATTATTGTGTATTACTATTACTGGGTATTATTATTATTATTTATTATAGATATCCCCTCAACCTTTTTTAGCTACACTTTCTACCAAAGAGGACAGTTTCAACCTGGACAGAGTTCAGCACCTAGTGTGATGATAAGACTAATTGCTGACTTTCTTTTCGATTGATCCTTTGTTCCTTCGAAGCTTGACTATGGATGCTAGTTTTATGATCTCCAGCCAAGCGTGTATTGCTGAATGTGGACTTGATCCACCACTCCAGTCTCCATTTGGCAACTGGTGCCTTCCGCATGTCCCTTATTGAGAGCTTACTTGATGCTGGGGAGATGCCACTCACTGCAGCTGATTTCAATGGTGTCTATGTTGCTGAGAGAAGCCATTCATACACTAATCCATTTGGGTTTAGAGCTAAGAAACTCATTTGAGAAATCAGTGCAACTTTTGGGTTAGTGGCACCACTGGTTCTGACCAAAATGCCACCCTGGAGGGTATCACCTTTGACTCATCTAAGCAAATATCTAAAAATTATATTTGTTACATGGGAATAGATGACTCAAATTCTTAATAGCTGGTTATAGTAATATATTTTTGCTCCCAAAGAGCAGATAATCCCGGGAGTATTGCATTCAGCTTTTTTGCAGCACACTTCATGTCATGTGGGGTCCATGCAATTGCATACAGATAACTCCAAGTCCCAGGAGAGGGTCGGTTTACACTATTCCCTCTTGAAATCATCAGGGCTCTACCAGGCCAAACTGGTTGCAATAGGTTTGTGTACAGACTTGTGTACTGTCTGACATTTTGGAGGAGGCTGGCCTTCATTCTATTTGACTCTGTTCTAAGTCACATGTTCCTGCTCTGGGGGGGGGGAAGCAGGCCTCCCTCTGTTTTTTTTGTTTTTTTATAATAATAACCCAGTTCTAAGCAAAAATTTTAATTTCAGTAATTTATACCCTTGAAGGCAGTTGCCAGATTGTTGAATTAAAAAAAAAATTCCCCTTCCCCATAATTCATTTGTCATGCTATACTTCATACTACCTTTTACTCTCTTAACTTGGTCCATAGTTTTTTTTTTTCCCACCATTTCATACTTCAGTTCACCTACGCTCAGAATGTGTTGTAAAAGTTGTAATATCTCCCCCAAATTCCCCTATTTCTTTTATCTCAAATTTATTTTGCCAAACTTTTCTTCACAGGTTTAATATTCTTTAAGAAAAATTCCTTCATTCTTAGATACATACACAAACTTATTTATCTTTGGAACTTCTCTCTAATCAATACACTTCTTTGGACTTCAATCTCTCTCTCTCTCTCTCTCTCTCTCTTCCTCTTGCTTCTTACAATCAAACTCATTACCTTCATTCATACTCAAGGGAATTTACACTCTCTGACAATTTGAATGGGTACCAGCAGTGGGGGATCCAGGATAAAAATGGGGAAGGGGGGCTAACCTGAATTCCTCCCTCTGAGTAGTCCGAGAGAAGGTTTATTATAGACAGAATAAGGTTTATAATAGACAGTATTGATAATAAATAACAGCATACTGATTTTAATAATTATTTTTGAGATTTATCTATTTTAGACATGTATCATCTAAGATACATTTAATTGCAATGGTTTAAAAAAAAACTTCATATATTCTATATTATGACAACTCTTTCTGAATGGCAGAATACAAGTATGGTTTAAAAATTAAATATAAACAAATAGGGTCTGAAATTTTGGGGCGGGGGGGGCTTCAGCCTCTTAGCCCCCCCTCCCCCTCGATCTGCACCTGTGTACAAGTCATGGCATTGATTTTTACGTCTTCCTTTTCTTACCCATGTTTGGTTCATCCATATCACACCTTTCTCTTCCTTTTTTTTTCTAATACCCACTTCTACAGGGAGTCTAGGCCGCAGCATCATCAATTACGCTGTTCTTCCCTCATCTCAATTCTCTTCTACATTTTCACTGTCATTCTTTTCCCAAGTCTAATTTCACTATCCTTAATCCTCTCTATACAAACTTCATCTTCCTCTTTATGCTATCATTTTCTTTTAACTATGCATTCTCTTTCTTTGTGCCATAGCTCATCCCACAATCGCTTTAATTCAACTTGCATGCTTTTATTTCTTTCTCCCCTTCATTTTTTTTTCTCATGGTAATTTGTTTTAATAAAGGATAATATAGGAACAATTCGCCCCTTTTCCCCCTTCAACCCACCATGTATTCCAGTTCAGGCACCAAGAAATGAAGCAGTTGCTCCCAGCCCTCCCCCCCCCTTAAAAAACTAACTTATGCAATATATAAATCAATGAATTGCCATTAAATAAAAAAACACCCATAACCCATAAATTGTTTCTTGTGCAAAATAACCTCTAAGATGTCTAAGCAACTCAAATAATTCCAGAAAAAAAAACCCACCAGTTTTTGTCTCAGATTTGAGGCCCAATTTCACCTTCTCTCGGGAGCAATGGGCACAGCACCAACAAGTTCAGAAATAAAAGTTCAATTCTCTCGAGCATTCTTGTTGAATGTTGCCTGTCATAGTATTAGGATGAGCATGGTCGCTACCGCTGATGCTGGAGCGTGCTTTGTTTTATTTGTTTACTTGCAAATTTTAGACTAGCCTAGTACTAGGCTAGAATTTTAATGACAGTGAATTATGTGCTTGAAGGCAGTCACCAGATAGGTGAGAAAAAAATTATCTCAAGCAGTGTGCTTGAAAGAACTGAAGAGATGTAAAAAATTAACCAAAATTATAAGTTTAAAGTTCCCCATATACCCACTCAACTCGCATTTATCTGTATACCTGGAATCCTATTCAATTCCTGTGTAGATGTATACAACCACTCACAAAACAGCTAATGTCCAAATAAAATGACTACTATTTAGTCAATGGTAGGAGAAAGGAAATCCTACGCAAATGTCTTCTTATGGACCACACTTCAAAAGGACCTTGCCATGCAGCTAAGAAATATCTTCTTATGGACCACACTTTGAAAGGACCTTGCCATGCAGCTAAGAAATCTCTTCTTATGGACCACACACACTTCATGCCATGCAGTGTATACAGATGGCTCCAACTCCCATTTGTTTGAAGTGGGTCTCAGATCATGTGGCCTTCCCTTGATAGCACAGTGTACTTCTTCTTCCTTTTGCAATGTTGTTTTTGTTTTTTTGCGTAGTTTCTATTCTTTTGTGGGGAGGGGTTTAAAATGTAGCTCCCTTCCAGGCTTTTTTTTTAATTGTGGCGACTTGTTGGCAGTGTCCAGTTGGGCCTCTTAAAAAAAAAACACTCCCCAAATTTTTAATGCAACTTTCCAGTATTTCCCCCGCCCCGTCATAAATACTGGAAAGTTGCATTAAAAATTTAAGGAGTGTTTGCAATCCTTCTTAGCTATTAGCCTCTTGTGACCTCATTCTCCCCCATTTGCCTACCCATTTATTAAGTCCTCATTGATTAATACTAGTTTCAATTTCTTCCTCCTTGAACACACTGCCACCAGACATCCTAAATGAGCCCCTTCCCCTTAATAAGCCAGAGAAATCACTACATAGAACACAGAATAATCCATTCTCAGCTCGGGTCATGCTACTGCATGTTGGTGTCCCAACACAAATATACATAAGATGCTACCAAAGCCCCAGACAATATCAAATACCTACATATAGACTGCTCAAACCTCTCACATTTAGGAACTGGTGCACCCACCCAGGGAGCGTGGTGCCCTCTCTAGGGGCTGCCAGCACAGATGTGAGGTAGGAGGGGAAGGCAAGTAAAGTAAAGAGCCCTCCTAGCAAGTGAACTCGTCTTAGAAGTTTGTACTCCAAATATTTTCACAACCCACCAAAATTAGAGAACGATTTTCCTTTAAAATATTTTTTAAAAATATGAGTAACAAGGAAAGAAAGTAAATGAAATTTCTGTAGTACCTAAACATGCATTTAATATATTTTATGAATCCTATGATAGTCATTCAATAAATTATACTAAACAAAATAAAATGTCAACCTGCAAAATAAGAGAATGATTTTTCAGGACATCATTGAAGTTCCTTGAAATCATCTGGCAACATTTTGCCCAGTAAGTAAGAATTGTACAACTGCTTCTGTTGTCATACTCATGCTGCAGAGAATTGTTCGCTCTAAGACTCGGAGTGGGGGGAGGAATCTTTGCAATTTAAAGAGTGGTCAGAATGTCCAAGAGTGTCATTTTGCACATTCTGAAGTTATACAATGAAAGGAAAACATAAATCTCATACAAAAGTCAGTCAACCCTGCATAACCACCATCCGAGAAGACAGAGCTATTAGGCGCTTTGCTATGAAGAATCCCTTCGAGACGGCAGCAGAAATTTCTCAAAGTTAAGACCAATAGTGGTAAAGACCTGATCCATTTCACAGTGTCCCATTGCCTCTATGCATCTGGTTTAAAAGCTCATTCTCCAGCACCCAAACCAATCATCGGTTAAAAGAACCAGAAGGCATGACTTGAATATGTTGACGCTCATTTTGTTTGGAGGAATGAAGATTTGGAGAGAATTCGGCAATGAAAGTAAATTTAATTTAGTTGGATCTGATGGCAGATTATTTGTTAGCTGGGCTGTAGGTGACAAGCTTAACCCTAAATGGGTTAAGCAGTGTATACAGATAGCTCTAAATCCCATTTGTCCGAAGTCAGTGGGTCTCTATCAGATGCTGCATCTATCTTCATGCTGCCAAGCATGGATGAGGCAGCATCATGGTATAAGGGATGTTTTCATCTGAAGTAGTTGGTCTACTAGGGCTAATAATTGGAATGGTATTGCATTTAACTTTTTTTGGGCACATTTCATGCCATGAAGTGGCTCTAAGTCCCATTTGTTGGAAGTCAGTGGGTCTCTATCAGATGCTGCATCTATCTTCATGGCTGAGTTGTTTGCATTCACCTCTCATTATGGAAGATAACATGTTGTGGCTGGATTGTGATCTATATTGACTCACAATGCACTCTGAGTTCTCTCAAGGTGCTCTTACAACAACATATTATACTTTCACTCTGAGCATCTCTAAAACAGGCAGCAGTATTTATGCAGGTCAACGAGCCATGCCATATTGCAAAGCAAGTGAAATATTATTTCTAAAAAGAAGATTTTGAAGTAATGAAGTGACTTGCTCAGAGCCTGGACCTGAACTCATTTGAGAATCTCTGGAAGATCATTGGACACAAAGTTTAAGACCAACAGCCTTCAACTGTGATGGAAACCAAAGCTTAAAAACCTCATATTGTTTTAAGATTTATTCTTGCCAAATCTTGCTTTGTTTCTTGTTTATTTGCTTGCTAAGCAATTCTGTGAATGATCATTCTCTTATTTTGTATATCAATATTTTTTTGTTTATTTAACATAATTTCTTCAATATACAATTCTATCATATGAAATCTTTATAAAATATATTAATGGAAATTTCATTTAGCTCCTCATCACATTTTTGAAAATATTTTAATAAAGGAAAATCATTCTCTTATTTTGCTCGGTAGTGTATACTTCCCCCAACTCGCACACCAAGGGACTTATGCAATCCATTCATCCATCCCACAACTCACCATCTTTGATTTTATTTAAAAACAACCCCCCCCCCCATCAGGCACAAAGCCATCCATCTTTTTTTCACTCATGCACATTGAAATCCTTTTTCTTGACACGTTCCTCAGTTACCCATGCGGGTGATCTCCAAGAGAGAGAGAGAGAGAGAGAGAGAGAGAGGGAGCTTGATCTCAATTATCCATCTTTGGCTTATTCATTTCAGGGGATTTGGCTGTGCGAGCATCGCAACGATGCAGGACCTCGCAAACTCGTGGTGACCATCAATGGGTGCCTCCGCGATGGTCGAACACCCGTCTCGCCTATGTCTCCAATGGCATCGACGAGTAGCTAGGATCAAGGGATCTGCCTTGCGCACCCTTCCTCCATCTCTACCCTGACACCCATCAAATCCCTGGAGGAATTTGAGCTATGGCAGCAGCAGTGATGAGGAGGCCAAAGGGAGAGTTGGGGTCTCACTCATACCCTCCATCGGCTCTCTTATTTACTCGCTCACCCATCATTGTCAGAGAGGAAGCAGCGGCGTAGTGGCAAAAGTTAAAGTGGGGTGTGATCTCCCCCATCAGCTGGAGTAAAGGTGTTCACTCTCGTTGCTGTTCCAGCAATAATTGTATCCCGTTTGCTCGTCTCCACTATGTCCAGAGTCGACAATGGGTAAAACTTACATAGAAGAGAGTGATGGGACACTGTATCCCTGTTTTTCCCTGTAAGAATACTTTCATCATATGCCATCTCTTCCCTCTATTCCCCCAATTTATGGCTGTGCTCTTTGGGAAGCCCACGATGATTTCTAAGAGTGTTGGCACCAGCTGATCGGTGACATGATATATGAATATATATATTTAGATGTGTATGTTAATATTGTATAAAAAAAATGTATGTTTATATAACTTTGAAGAAATAATTCGTAATTATAACAAGAGGGGGAGTCTCTTCCCAGTGTCGCATCCTTCAAGAGGATGGAGTCTTGTTTGGTCTCTTGAGGAAAATGCGACCATTTAACCAAAAGAACTGAACCAGTGGTACAAACTTTAGGGGGGGGGGGCAAAGCTATAAAGTTAAATGTATATACCTGCATTTGTGGGTATGTTTGTCAAGTACTAGTACCTAAATATAAATGGAAAAGTTAAAATCTGTTTTGTTTTTTTAAGTAAGGAGCAATCTGTAAAGGTGAAATTAATGGAAGTCATATAGCCCCTGAGCCTCCTGCAGGCATTGAGGCTGTGTGGACACGTAACTACGGGTGTATACAATCCTCCAGATGTTAGCTGCAACATGGTTGTCTGTGTTAAAATATATAATTGCCTTGTAGGAAAATTTTACAAATATGAAAGACCCCATATCTAGGGAAATCCCAAAGTTTTAATTTCTCTTTGGTCACTTTGAGTTTGGCTGTTTCCTTTCTTCTCTCCCACCTTCTTCCTCTTCCTTTCTCCTCTGTTATAGCATGAATTATGTAAATATGTAAAAAAAAATAAGAATAAGATTTACTGCATATCATTTTCTTAGAAAATGCAACTTAGCCATTATGAATTTACTATATTCTTGATCTAGTTTATAAAAAAAAAAATTAAGATATTTTGAGCTATTTGCTGCACTTGGGTGAAGCCTTTTGTGTGTTTGGGGAGGTGGGGGGATTTGGCTGGAGTAAACTGGGGTTTCATTTGCACTTTTTGTACTAGAGCTCTATGCAGGGGGTTGGCAATGATGACATTGTTCCTTGAGATGGTATTTTCTTCTGTGCGTTTATATAGGGGCCTTTTATTGTACAGGGTGCCCGCAAAGTCTGGGTACATAGGGGATAAATACATACCTTTAGAATATTAAAATATTAAAATTCCTATGTACCCAGACTTTGTGGACACCCTGTATAGTGCTGTGTAGTGCTTTTCTCTGCTAAAATTGTGGAGAAAAGTTTGTTTTGCATATCAGGAAAGCTGTAAAAAAAAGGTACATATTTGGTAGTGTGGCTGTGGATATGATTCCAAGCGGTGGTGGAGTGATGTAAGTTAAGAGGATTGTCTGCTACAAGTTTAGGGGGGTGCTTTCATATTTGTACTTAAAGAAGGCAGGACAACATAAATTAAGTACTCCTTTAGCAGGGAGGAACTAAATAGTGCGAAAATGAGCATTACACAAAAGTATGGGGCTCTGGCATATACCCTTCAGCCCTTCCCCAAACCCCCTACATGCATTTTAAAGAGATTGTTTATGCATTAGAACCATTATCCGTCTTTTAATTTTAAGCTTCAGTTAAGAGTACTTGAGATGGATGCTTTGTCTAGTTGCTCTTTTTAGCTTAGCTCTATTGTCCATTTTGGCTTGTACCATTTTTTCATTTCACTCGTACCAATTAATGATGTTTCGCCTGGCACCAGGAAAATTGGTAATATGTTGCAATACTGCTGCATGGCTTGTTCCCTCAGCTTGCCTTCATTCTTAAGATTTGCAATTAAATATTGCAGACCCCCATACAATCAATTTCCATTCATTTTTGTCCTATGTCAATTCTCTTTCACGCCATCTGAGTGATGGTTATAGCACAAATTAAGTCCTATTTATATACAAAGTTGTACATAGATGCCTAATTTGGCTTATTTTTCATAAGTATGCCTGCTTATATTATTATTAGTGTCCTGCTACATGTAGCGTTGTTAATATACATATATAAATATGTAATGGGTGATATTTATTTGTAGAGTTTACAAGCTCCATTGAAAATAGTTTGGAGAGGTGGTTGGTCAATTTTTCTTCTGCGATTAAAAGTAGGCCATTCACTATAATGATGTCAATTTAAGCTCACCATCTCTCAATGTTCAACACTGCTGACCACCTTTTGGTAGTAATTCCACAACATAGTTAGGATACAAACTGTGAGTCTATCATCAACCTCCAAACTAACTAAGTGGGTCTTCTTTTAAACTTATTTTCTCTCATTCTTTCTTCCAAATGTCCAATGTAAAAATAAACCTCGCTTGCTATAGATCAATACCATCTTTTCCCTGAGAATGGGCAGTTATTACACTGTTTCCTTCCTTACCAAAGTTACCTCACAAGTAGGTCTACATATTTCCATGGCAAGCTCCCTGAGCTAGTTCTTAACCAAGGAGCTATTTTGTGTCGATGGTGTGTTGCGTGATCGATGCAAATATAAAGCTACAACGCATCTATAAGTATGCCTTATTCTAGGCAGATTGTTAACTATCACTTCGACTAAAATCAATTTTATTGTGACTGGTGTTGCTCAGTGGTAATTGTTATCAGTGGTATTTGCTTTACTTATGGGCACAGTAGTAGGAAACTGTTGCCATACGGGTAACAATTAATTTGACCAATTTCTAGAGGCAAGCTGCTACTGCTTCAGCCACTTTCATCTTTTTAATTTCACTCCGTGTGCTTCATCTTCCACCCTCCCTGTGGAAGGTCCCGCAGCCATGGTTGAGATAAAAAAGACAGGGCAATAATGAAAGTTTTCATTTTTTGTTTTACTATGCCAATATTTGATTGTTTTTTACATTCCCCATTTTTCCCGAACTCTTTTAGTAATTTTTTTTTTATCTCCGGAAATTTGTCTTCCATGTTTCACTTTGCTAAATTCTTTTTCCCTCTTGGCTCGTGGTCAGGCATATTGAGGGCTGTACTTAAAGTCGCATTTCAAGACGGTACAGTTTTCTTGGGGTTGGTATTTCTCTTTTCCTTTGTCCCTTTGTGGAGACTTTTAATAAAAGAAGCAAGATGTTGCTGCATGGATTTATGTGCTTCCGTGCAACTAGATTGGTACTAGGTTCTTAAATAATTTTGAAAGTACAATGAATTTCTGAAGTAAGAAGAATCTTAACCTGTGGTAATTTTGGGAATAACCAGGAACTAAGATTCTTCTAATGTAGTCATATTTAGCCTATTAAACTAATTCTATTGATTGTTGATGTTGCAGAATTGAATTTTATTGTGCTTTTTCATATATTAGAGAACTATAACAGACTGCCATCTTGTTACTGATGTCTTTTTGCTTACATACCTTGTTAGTTAGCCAAAAGATAAAAGAAAGGATCATTGCCCACTAGGAGGTTATTTATAATGCAGAAATTTGATGATAGAGTATCCCAAATATCACTGCACTTCAAATAGGTAATCTGAGATTTCCTTTTCCCTACCCCTCCATTTTTGGTTACGGTAATTAGATATTGGCTAGTTTGTAATGTGTAGAGATTACTTATAGGCAATTTAAACTAAAATGTTTCATAAGCATATTTACAGTTTTGAGTCATTGGTGATTTACCTTTGGCTATTTTATCCCAAACATCCATTGTTTATTTCCCAAGCAAATTGTGTGCACCTGCTATTATTTATTATTACCACTAGGTATATTTTAACTTTTCACCAAATTTACAGTTAGATTCATAAGCATTAAATTATATACACCAGCTTTATAGGCTAATTAAATATTGCTAGGAATTCTCTCTACATTAGAAACATCCAATTTTGACTAAAAGTCTCAAATTATGCCAGTTTCATCTAATAGAGCTACGTTCATTAGTGATAGTGCTTTTACAGGTACTACTATAATATTTTCATGGTAGTGTCAGGAAACACTTCCCCTCTCCCTTCCCCTTTCGCTAGTTATTGATCACATTTAAATGAAAACTCAAAATTTCCCATAAATTTGCAGCAGTAATGTTAAATTTGGTCTTGGTTGAGTCGTCATTTTCTAGTGTTATTGGAAAAAAAAATCTTAGTCCACATTCAAGATGTAAATTTAGGGGAAACTTAAAAAAACAACCAGCCGTTAATCTGTGCCCTGGTGTGGCTATTTTCCCGCTGCCCTTTTTGAATGGTGCTTCAATTGTTCTGAGTTAGATTTATGTAAGTGTTATTTGTAATTTTATTCTTAGTAAAACTTTGATAGAATTGTGATAAACTGGAATTAAAAAAAAAAATATTGTTGCAAATTTGAGGCCAGATGCCAGTCTTAACAACTTAAAATTTGTCTAATGTGAGTCGTATTTATGTAAATGATCAGAAATACATTTTTGTACGTAACTTTTTTGTGATCTTTGCGAGTTCCAAATCTCATTGTTGAATACTTCTTGTCACAGGCATTGAAGTGGATTCCTCACTTTGCCTTTTTAGTAGCTACTATCTTATTTACAATTAATAATCACTGCAATAGTTCCTTTGTGCTACAATTACTTTCGATAAATTAAATTAATATATATACATCTGGTTGAAAAGCTCTAGATAGGTTATTTGTGTACATACCTTTGTGAATATTGTAAACTATTTTAATTAAGAAAGAGCTTTTGAACTTGCTTTGTAGCTCACCATTGCTTCTTTGTTTCTTCACAAAACCATTCCTTTGTTTTATTATGTTTAGAGGAATCTGTTTATGTACTAGTAGGAATAATAATTTGTCTTGTTTTCATAATTTTGTATTAGCAAATAGCAAATTATTTCAAATTTGTTTTTATTGGTCGTACAAGAAAGGAATTCAATTTAATTCACATTTTAAAAGTGCTGTTTCTCCATTCGCTCTTCCCTGAAAATATAAATATATAAATATATACATAATGTAGTTGTTGAGAACTTTAAAAAGTTATTTATGGCAAACCAAAGCCGGCAGTTCATATTTTTGTTAAATTCACTCATTATAAAATACATAGTTTCTTCTTTGCAACATTAGTTTTTGTATGGTTACCTTTTTAGGGGGGGGGTTCTTAATTGGTTATATAGTTTTTGTCCCCTTGCCAGATTGCTTCATATAACTACTTATTTCATTGTCCCTTTTCCATTTGAGGTATAGCAGCTTGTCGTTCAATAGGCGTCACAAGAGGGACTAATCCGAAAGAGTCGTGGATGTTCAGGAAGGAATCAATGGGTTTCAAGGAGGACTTGTACCACTAGTGTCGCACGTTCTCGGCTCTAAAACTCCCTTGTTTCAGGGACTTACCTGGTGGAAAGTTTAAGGTGCAAATGATTATAAGTTTCTAGAAGAAACCCCTCAAGGCCACTGCCTGCTGAGCAGTGTGGAGAGGCATTGTGGAACTTTAGTTACTAAAATGGAAACTCCCCAGCCAACCCCCAAGGGTGGATGGTGAAGTCAAGATTCAAAATTCAGGAATCAAAGGAAAAAGACTTATTCAGTTTATATTCCTCAAGACAACTGAAACTTGAATGTCGGACGAAAGGGCCGGTAAGGGGCGCGGCGATTTGCCATCCTGGCCGCCGTGCTGACGGGATTCAGCACCCCATCCGACCCCAGCTTAGCCTCCTCCTCTTTCAGACAGCCTGTATTTTTTCCTTACTTCGTCGCTTTTCATACAACCTCTCCCGCAACTTTCTCTGGTCAGCCTCTAATTTCACAGGGTAGATGCTGACCTCAACTAACCGTCCCGGATCGGGGCTGAGGGGGAAGGGAACAATGTTCCCTAACCCCTGAGCTCCTTTCCGGGACCGTGCTGACGGGATCCAGCGCTCCGTCCGGCCCCAGCTTAGCCTCTCTTCCTTCCTTCAGATAGCCCGATTTCTCCCCTACCTCGTCGCTTTTCATACAACCTCTCCCACAACTTTCTCTGGTCAGCCTCTAATTTCACAGGGTAGATGCTGACCTCAACTAACCGTCCCGGATCGGGGCTGAGGGGGAAGGGAACAATGTTCCCTAACCCCTGAGCTCCTTTCCGGGACCGTGCTGACGGGATCCAGCGCTCCGTCCGGCCCCAGCTTAGCCTCTCTTCCTTCCTTCAGATAGCCAGATTTCTCCCCTACCTCGTCGCTTTTCATACAACCTCTCCCACAACTTTCTCTGGTCAGCCTCTAATTTCACAGGGTAGATGCTGACCTTCTTCTCAAGCCAACCACCCCGGCCCCGTAAGGGGCGCGGCGATTTGCCATCCTGGCCGCCGTGCTGACGGGATCCAGCGCTCCGTCCGGCCCCAGCTTAGCCTCTCTTCCTTCCTTCAGATAGCCCGATTTCTCCCCTACCTTGTCGCTTTTCATACAACCTCTCCCACAACTTTCTCTGGTCAGCCTCTAATTTCAAAGGGTAGAATGCTGACCTTCTTCTCAAGCCAACCACCCCGGATCGGGGCTGAGGGGGAAGGGGACATTGTCCCCTAACCCCTGAGCTCCGGTTCGGGATGGGGGTTTTTTAACAACCTGCTTCATCCCCACCCATACCTTCCTCACATCCCTTTTCCTCTCCTCTTCACAACCTATATTTTTTACGCCGTGTCCAAGGTGGAGCCGCCATGCCGATGGACTGCCAGGCCACCAGGCGGGAGGGGTGGTCCCGAATGGCGGCGCCTGGCTATGCCGGGCTTGTAAGCACCTCTCGCAGTGCGGGCTACTGCGAGGGGTGATGAGCTATTGCGTCCCGTGGCAAAAATAGGGTCACCATGCCCATAGATGAACAACAAAAAAAAAAAACCCAAACCCCTTTAACTCCCCCTTGCTCATCGACGGAGCCGCCCTTGGGCAGCTCCACCGAAAAAATGGAGGTCCCCTTTCTCTAACCGGAGAGGAGGCTTACTCCTCTCCTTCGCCTACGGGTGCAGGGGACTCCCCCTCACCCCCTTCTCTGGAGGTGCTTTCGGGCACCTCCCTTTTCCCAGCAGCAGTCCCATCTTTTCTTTTCAAGGGGACTGCCAAGAAAGCCAGCAGGCAGCCCTTAGCCAGCCGCTTCCCATCAAAGCGGCTCGGTAGGGCAAACCCCCTTAGGGGGGAGAGGGAAGCCAGGCCCCTTCGGTCGCTTCCCTCAAAAGACCTGCTGGCAAGAATTTTAAACCTTGCCGGGGTCAAGGCCTGTGCCTCCCCATACAAGACTGGCGACACTGCCAAGGGACCTGCGATGTCCTGGGAGGGGATGGCCAATTGGAGGCCCCTCCTGTGATAGACATGGTCCTTGAGGAGACCCAGCCCCAGACGGTAGGGCCTTCCATGGGGGGGAATTCGGGCTCGGCGCCAAGCACCGAACCCGAATCCGCCCCTATGCAAGGTCCTCCTCAAATGGCTGAGGGCTCCGAGGCAGTAGAAGGAGGGGAGGGATCTCCTCCGACAGGTGCCCCTACGACAACCAGGACCTTCTCCATTTCGGAGAGGGACCTGGCTGAGGCTGGTCCATCTGGCCTGGGGACTTCTGCCGGCGGAGGTGAAAAGCGGGTTCATTCCCCGCCCTCCTCTCCGAAAAAGAAAAAGACTAAAAAGACCAAAAAGACTCGGGGCTCCTCTCCATCCGCGGGGGCTGCGGGGACGGATGGGTCTGCTGCCACTCTGGCAAGCGACCAAGCCAAGATCGGCACATCTGCCCCCCCCGGTTGCGGAGCCCCTGACAAAGAAGACTACTACCAAGAGTGCACAGGGCGGAGCCTCGATGACATCGGGGCCCCTCATTCAGAGGTTACCTGGCGTTTTCGAGCCCGCTGGCTTCAAACGCTTCCTCGTTATTCGCTCCACTGATGGCACCATGTTGTCCAAGGGCAACATGATCCATCAGCGGAGAGGATTAGCTAGTGCAATTGGTAGAGAGCCGAAGGTAACCCGTTTCTCGGACGGGAGCCTTCTGGCGAATGCGGCGAATCCCGCCGAGGCGGCCAGGATTAGTGCTCTTCGGACACTTCATGGCACCCCGGTGAGTGTGACGCCGCACTCTACCATGAACTTTGTGAAAGGAGTAGTTTATGCGAGGGAACTCGTTGACTACTCCATTGAAGACATCACCTTAGAGCTGGCCGACCATGGGGCGGTCAAGGTCGAACGTGTGATGAGAAAACAGGGAGGGGCCTCGAGACCCACCCCTACACTCTTCGTCACGTTCGACTGTGACAAGCTCCCTGAGTCGGTGCGTGCCGGTTGGTACCGCTACCGCGTGAAGGCATTCGTGCCACTGCCGCGGCGGTGCTATTACTGTCACCGCTTCGGCCATACGAATCGCTCATGTAGACGTGCAAAGTCGGGGTCACCCGAAGTCTGTGTAAATTGCTCCAAGGTCGCACACGATAAGTCCAAATCGTGTGTGGCCAAGTGTGTCAATTGCGGAGAGCCGCACCCTGCTTCTTCGAAGCAATGTGGTGCATATCTCCTTGAGAAAGAAATCCTGGCCGTTCAGGCCCAGGATCGACTCTCATTCCGCAAGGCAAAGGACTTGGTCCTGGCGCGCCCGGCTCTGCCTGGGACGTCATATGCCTCAATAGTTAGGAAGGCACCCTCTGCTCCCGGCCCATCCAGGCCAACGAGCACGGTTGTTTCCGCGCCCATTCGGAGCCCTTCTGCGGGCTCTACCCAACCCGGGCGCTCCCCTGGTAAAGCTGGCGGCAAAAAGGGCTCATACCCTGCCCCGGCTAAAACCAGGGCTCCCCCCTCTTCCCCCAGCGTGACCGTTTCCCGTAAGGCGAAACGGCCACGCGCCTCCACCGAGTCGTTAGACTCACAGGAGGCAACACCCCTGAAGATGGTCGCTAGGCCATCTTCCGGGGTTCCTAAAGCTGTCCCCCGAAAGGAGGACAGCAACAAAGGAGCTTCGGCTCCTTCGCCCACGTCCCGAGGTGGAGCGAGTGGCTCGGAGACGGTGGTTCCTCGAAAAGAGGGCCCCCCCGCCTCCGAAGCCGCAACGCCCGCCTAAGGTTTCGAGGCGGACGGAGGAAAAGACTCGCATGGCGAGCCCAACCTCCCCCAATAAGTCCTCGAAGGCGACAGCGCCTTCAGCGCTGGAATTGCCTTCAATGGAATTGCCGTGGACTCCGGGCCAACTGGGAGGAGCTGCGGAGGCTCGTCTCGTCCCGTTCCCCGTTAGCTATTTTTTTTGCAGGAGACCATGCTAGGTGCGTGCCCCCTCCCTGCCCTCCCGGGGTATAAGGGTCTTGCGACCCCACCACCTCGGGATGGCCGGGCTGGGGGATGCGCAGTTTACACCCGGCATGATGTCTCCGTTCTTCCTTTCTCTTTAGATACCTCCTTTCAGGCAGTGGCTGTGCAGCTGCACCTGGATAGGAGGTATACTATTATTTCTGCGTACATTCCACCGTCAGCTGACTTCGACGCAGGGGACTTCCGCCGCGTCGTTGCACGGTTGCCGAGGCCCTATCTCTTGCTTGGAGATCTGAACGGCAGGCATCCTCTCTGGGGAGATTACTCCATAAATCCCAGGGGACAAGTCCTTGCCGATCTGATCGAAGAGCTTGAGATGGGTGTCCTAAACGTGGATGAGTTTACGCATCACTGTCCGAGAACCGCTTCATTTTCTTGCCTTGACCTATCTTTGTGCTCTTCGGATGCACAGCCTGATTTTGATTGGGGGGTGGTCGATGACCTCCATGGTAGTGATCACTTTCCCATTCAAATATCATTTTCAGGGCAACTGCCGCCTGAGAGACCACCTCGGTGGTGCTTGGCGCGGGCGCGGTGGCCTGCATTTCAGGAAATGACTGAATTCTCTATCTCAGTCAAGGAGTTTAGGTCGGTAGATGAGGCCGTCGAGTTCTTCTCCGGCAACCTCATCGCCGTGGGCCTGACTACTATTCCTAGGACGTCTGGCCGTTTTGCACGCCGACCACTCCCATGGTGGTCGGCCGAGTGTGAGACGGCCCTCAAACAGAAGCGTTATGCCTACATGCGCTATAAGCGCCGCCCGAACGATTTCACCGTCGCTGAATTTCGTCGGGCTAGGGCTAGGTTCCGGTATATTTCGAAGCACGCCCGCCGCTCTTCTTGGCGGGCATACGTGTCTTCACTTAACGGGAAGACCCCTTTAGCTGAGGTGTGGAAGCGAGTCAAAAGGATTCGGGGCAAGTTCTCGCAGGACCCCCCTCCCGTTCTCCAGGAGAATGGGACCGCAATCTCGGACCCCGCGTCCGTGGCGGAATCCTTAGCGACCGCTTTTTCCGCATTCTCTAGCCGTGATGCTGCTCCGCCAGCATTCAATGCACGTCGTGATGTCGCGGAAGGCCGCCGGCTGGACTTTACCTCCAGAGGCGGAGAACCCTTCAACGACAAGTTTACTGTGAGTGAGTTGCGTTCCGCTCTCGCTTCGTGCGCGGACACCGCCCATGGTCCGGACGATGTCCCGTACGCCATGCTTCGACACCTGGGTGAACGAGGCATGGCCTTTCTATTAGATTTGTTCAACAGGATCTGGGTGGAAGGTCTCCTCCCAGACTCCTGGCGAATCGCTACTGTGCTCGCCTTTCGCAAGCCGGGGAGAGATCACTCTACTCCGACCGGTTTCCGCCCAATCTCTCTAACCTCTTGCGTGTGCAAGTTGATGGAGAAATTGGTAAATGTTAGATTAGCCTATTTCCTGGACAGCGGAGGCCATCTGTCTTCTGCACAGTGCGGCTTCCGTAAGTTCCACTCCACGTCGGATGCTCTGCTCCGACTGGAAAATGCCGTCTGCGAGGCTTTCCTTCGTAGACAGCACTACGCCACGGTGTTTTTTGATCTGGAGAAAGCCTATGATACCGCATGGCGATACGGTATCATGGAGACTCTCCACACGATGGGGGCGAGGGGACGCCTCCCAATGTTTATATCTGAATTTTTGCGAGATCGTCGATTCCGCGTACGGGTGGGGGGAGCCCTCTCCGGCCCAAAGGAGCAGGAAGAGGGTGTCCCGCAGGGAAGTGTCCTCAGTGTCACACTCTTTGCCCTGAGCATCAACGGCATCACCTCGGTGCTGCCGGAAGATGTTCTCGCTACGCTCTACGTGGACGACCTTTCGATCTCTTTTGGCGCGGCCCAGATGCCAACTCTGGAGCGCCGACTCCAACAGGCATTGAACCGCGTCTCTTGCTATGCCAAAGCGCACAGGTTTCGGTTTTCTTTGGCCAAGACTAAGGTGGTGCACTTCTGCCGCCATCCACGGCTTCACCCCGACCCAGATTTGTTTCTTAATGGGGTGCGCCTGGATGTGGTTGAGTCGCACCGTTTCCTTGGTCTTGTATTCGACCGACGCCTCACCTGGGAGGCTCACATTCGCAGCCTTAGGGTCTCTTGTACCCGCGCCATGGACATTCTCCGTTCCGTGACGTTCAGCGCTTGGGGCGCTGATAGGGCTACCGCCTTACTTTTTTATCGATCCTTTGTTCGCTCGAAGCTCGACTACGGATGCGAGTTTTATGCATCCGCAGCCGAGCGTTTATTGCGGAAGGTGGATTCGATCCACCACACCGGCCTTCGCCTTGCGACCGGTGCCTTCCGCACTTCCCCCATTGAGAGCCTGTTGGTCGATGCTGGGGAGATGCCACTCGCTCTGCGCCGCGTGCAGTGCATCACTCGCCTGTACGCGCGAGCCCGGCGCCTCCCCCAGTCGCCAACAGCTCTCACTGCATCCGCAGCTGATCTCGATGGTGCCTATGCCACCGAGAGACGCCAGTCATACCCTAAGCCCTTTGGGTTTAGGGCCAGGAAACTCCTTCGAGAGGTAGATATAGCTCTCGGGCCGGTGGCGCCCCTGGTTCTGCCCAGGACGCCACCCTGGAGGGTACCACATTTGGCTATTTGTCGCCACGCCTCTGCTCCCAAAGCTTGTACTGCGCCGGGAGTATTGCGTTCGATCTTTTTGGAGCACACATCGTGTCACGCTGGTACCGTGCCAGTGTATACGGATGGCTCCAAGTCCCAAGAGGGGGTCGGCTTCCACGCCGTATCCCCTCTGTTTGAAGTCAGCGGGGCTCTACCAGGCGCTGCGTCTGTCTTCACGGCCGAGCTGGTGGCAATACACCACTCGGTACGGGAGATTACGCGACGTGCCCGGTTCGGAGACCGGATTGTGATTTATAGCGACTCACAAAGCGCCCTGAGTGCTCTCGGGGCATTGGAATCTCCGCATCCCCTGGTTCGCGAAATCCGTGACGCCACGGTTTTGGCGAGCCGGGCAGATGTCGAGATTATCTTCTGCTGGGTTCCTGGACATGTAGGAATTGCGGGGAATGAGCGCGCCAAAGAGTCCGCGAGGACTCTGCGACCGGACCAGCGTTTCGCTCTTCCTCACACCGACTACATGGCAGGAATACGGGCAGCTCTTCGGACTGCTTGGCAAAGAAGATGGGAGACGGTCGAGGGGAACTTAAAGTTGCGTGCCATTGCGCCGCGACTGTTCCCATGGACCTATCCCCCAATGCCGCGGCGGCTTCAGGTTGCTTTCTGTCGTCTTCGAATCGGACACACTCGTGTGACGCATCGTTACTTGGTGGAGCGCTCGCATGTGCCCTATTGCAACGACTGCGTCGTCCCCCAGACTGTTCGGCATATTCTTGTCGAATGTCCCAGTCTGGGTGATCTTCGCGCACGATACCTGTCTCGGTACCGGGATGGGCGGGGTCGCTACCGCCTGTCCCTTGTACTCGGGACGAGTGCGTGCACCATGACTGGTGGACTTATTGACTTTTTGGGGGAGGCCGGCCTTCTCCCCTTTATTTAAGGTTCCTTTTTTTGTTATTGTTTTGTTTTAGATTGCACTCTCCTGCACCGGGGTGAGGGGGACCTCCCCCCGCTGCCGGAGATTGCTTCGATTGTTAAGTTTTTCAATTTATATTGATTGTTAAGTTTTCATATTTTAACTTTAAAGTAGCCTAATTCTAGGCTGTCGTGTTTTTCGGCGACTTATGCCCAAGTGGGTAGTTGCCAGATGGGCTCTATAAAAAAAAAAAAAAAAAAAATCTTTGTGCTCTTCGGATGCACAGCCTGATTTTGATTGGGGGGTGGTCGATGACCTCCATGGTAGTGATCACTTTCCCATTCAAATATCATTTTCAGGGCAACTGCCGCCTGAGACACCACCTCGGTGGTGCTTGGCGCGGGCGCGGTGGCCTGCATTTCAGGAAATGACTGAATTCTCTATCTCAGTCGAGGAGTTTAGGTCGGTAGATGATGCCGTTGAGTTCTTCTCCGGCAACCTCATCGCCGTGGGCCTGACTACTATTCCTAGGACGTCTGGCCGTTTTGCACGCCGACCACTCCCATGGTGGTCGGCCGAGTGTGAGACGGCCCTCAAACAGAAGCGTTATGCCTACATGCGCTATAAGCGCCGCCCGAACGATTTCACTGTCGCTGAATTTCGTCGGGCTAGGTTCCGGTATATTTCGAAGCACGCCTGCCGCTCTTCTTGGCGGGCATACGTGTCTTCACTTAACGGGAAGACCCCTTTAGCTGAGGTGTGGAAGCGAGTCAAAAGGATTTGGGGCAAGTTCTCGCAGGACCCCCCTCCCGTTCTCCAGGAGAATGGGACCGCAATCTCGGACCCCGCGTCCGTGGCGGAATCCTTAGCGACCGCTTTTTCCGCATTCTCTAGCCGTGATGCTGCTCCGCCAGCATTCAATGCACGTGATGTCGCGGAAGGCCGCCGGCTGGACTTTACCTCCAGAGGCGGAGAACCCTTCAACGACAAGTTTACTGTGAGTGAGTTGCGTTCCGCTCTCGCTTCGTGCGCGGACACCGCCCATGGTCCGGACGATGTCCCGTACGCCATGCTTCGACACCTGGGTGAGCGAGGCATGGCCTTTCTGTTAGATTTGTTGAACAGGATCTGGGTGGAAGGTCTTCTCCCAGACTCCTGGCGAATCGCTACTGTGCTCGCCTTTCGCAAGCCGGGGAGAGATCACTCTACTCCGACCGGTTTCCGCCCAATCTCTCTAACCTCTTGCGTGTGCAAGTTGATGGAGAAATTGGTAAATGTTAGATTAGCCTATTTCCTGGACAGCGGAGGCCATCTGTCTTCTGCACAGTGCGGCTTCCGTAAGTTCCACTCCAAGGCGGATGCTCTGCTCCGACTGGAAAATGCCGTCTGCGAGGCTTTCCTTCGTAGACAGCACTACGCCACGGTCTTTTTCGATTGGAAAGGCCTATGATACCGCATGGCGATACGGTATCATGGAGACTCTCCACACGATGGGGGCGAGGGGACGCCTCCCAATGTTTATATCTGAATTTTTGCGAGATCGTCGATTCCGCGTACGGGTGGGGGGAGCTCTCTCCGGCCCAAAGGAGCACGAAGAGGGTGTCCCGCAGGGAAGTGTCCTCAGTGTCACACTCTTTGCCCTGAGCATCAACGGCATCACCTCGGTGCTGCCGGAAGATGTTCTCGCTACGCTCTACGTGGACGACCTTTCGATCTCTTTTGACGCGGCCCAGATGCCAACTCTGGAGCGTCGACTCCAACAGCCATTGAACCGCGTCTCTCGCTATGCCGAAGCGCACAGGTTTCGTTTTTTTTTGGCCAAGACTAAGGTGGTGCACTTCTGCCGCCACCCACGGCTTCACCCCGACCCAGATTTGTTTCTTAATGGGGTGCGCCTGGATGTGGTTGAGTCGCACCGTTTCCTTGGTCTTGTATTCGACCGACGCCTCACCTGGGAGGCTCACATTCGCAGCCTTAGGATCTCTTGTACCCGCCCCATGGACATTCTCCGTTCCGTGACGTTCAGCGCTTGGGGCGCTGATAGGGCTACCGCCTTACTTTTTTATCGATCCTTTGTTCGCTCGAAGCTCGACTACGGATGCGAGTTTTATGCATCCGCAGCCGAGCGTTTATTGCGGAAGGTGGATTCGATCCACCACACCGGCCTTCGCCTTGCGACCGGTGCCTTCCGCACTTCCCCCATTGAGAGCCTGTTGGTCGATGCTGGGGAGATGCCACTCGCTCTGCGCCGCGTGCAGTGCATCACTCGCCTGTACGCGCGAGCCCGGCGCCTCCCCCAGTCGCCAACAGCTCTCACTGCATCCGCAGCTGATCTCGATGGTGCCTATGCCGCCGAGAGACGCCAGTCATACCCTAAGCCCTTTGGGTTTAGGGCCAGGAAACTCCTTCGAGAGGTAGATATAGCTCTCGGGCCGGTGGCGCCCCTGGTTCTGCCCAGGACGCCACCCTGGAGGGTACCACATTTGGCTATTTGTCGCCACGCCTCTGCTCCCAAAGCTTGTACTGCGCCGGGAGTATTGCGTTCGACCTTTTTGGAGCACACATCGTGTCACGCTGGTACCGTGCCAGTGTATACGGATGGCTCCAAGTCCCAAGAGGGGGTCGGCTTCCACGCCGTATCCCCTCTGTTTGAAGTCAGCGGGGCTCTACCAGGCGCTGCGTCTGTCTTCACGGCCGAGCTGGTGGCAATACACCACTCGGTACGGGAGATTACGCGACGTGCCCGGTTCGGAGACCGGATTGTGATCTATAGCGACTCACAAAGCGCCCTGAGTGCTCTCGGGGCATTGGAATCTCCGCATCCCCTGGTTCGCGAAATCCGTGACGCCACGGTTTTGGCGAGCCGGGCAGATGTCGAGATTATCTTCTGCTGGGTTCCTGGACATGTAGGAATTGCGGGGAATGAGCGCGCCGATGAGGGCGCCAAAGAGTCCGCGAGGACTCTGCGACCGGACCAGCGTTTCGCTCTTCCTCACACTGACTACATGGCAGGAATACGGGCAGCTCTTCGGACTGCTTGGCAAAGAAGATGGGAGACGGTCGAGGGGAACTTAAAGTTGCGTGCCATTGCGCCGCGACTGTTCCCATGGACCTATCCCCCAATGCCGCGGCGGCTTCAGGTTGCTTTCTGTCGTCTTCGAATCGGACACACTCGTGTGACGCATCGTTACTTGGTGGAGCGCTCGCATGTGCCCTATTGCAACGACTGCGTCGTCCCCCAGACTGTTCGGCATATTCTTGTCGAATGTCCCAGTCTGGGTGATCTTCGCGCACGATACCTGTCTCGGTACCGGGATGGGTGGGGTCACTACCGCCTGTCCCTTGTACTCGGGACGAGTGCGTGCACCATGACTGGTGGACTTATTGACTTTTTGGGGGAGGCCGGATTCTCCCCTTTATTTAAGGTTCCTTTTTTTGTTATTGTTTTGTTTTAGGTTGCACTTTCCTGCACCGGGGTGAGGGGGACCTCCCCCCGCTGCCGGAGATTGCTTCGATTGTTAAGTTTTTCCAATTTATATTGATTGTTAAGTTTTCATATTTTAACTTTAAAGTAGCCTAATTCTAGGCTGTCGTGTTTTTCGGCGACCTTTGCCCAAGTGGGTAGTTGCCAGATGGGCTCTATAAAAAAACCAAAAAAAAAAAACCACCCCGGATCGGGGCTGAGGGGGGAGGGGACATTGTTCCCTAACCCCTCAGCTCCGGTTCGGGATGGGGGTTTTTTAACAACCTGCTTCATCCCCACCCATACCTTCCTCACATCCCTTTTCCTCTCCTCTTCACAACCTATATTTTTTACGCCGTGTTCAAGGTGGAGCCGACATGCCGAAGGACTGCCAGGCCACCAGGCGGGAGGGGTGGTCCCGAATGGCGGCGCCTGGCTCTGCCGGGCTTGTAAGCACCTCTTGCAGTGCGGGCAACTGCGAGAGGTGATGAGCTATTGCGTCCCGTATTAAAAAGAGGGTCACCATGCCCATGTATGACAAAAAAAACCCCAAAACCCAACCCCCAACTATCCCCAAGAAAATCCCCCGTAAGGGGCGCGGCGATTTGCCACTCTGGCCGCCGTGCTGACGGGATCCAGCGCTCCGTCCGGCCCCAGCTTGGCCTCTCTTCCTTCCTTCAAAACACTTGTTTCCTCTCTTCTCACAACCTCTCCCACAACTTTCTCTGGTCAGCCTCTAATTTCACAGGGTAGATCCTGACCTTCCTTTCAGCCAACCGTCCCGCATCGGGGCTGAGGGGGTGGGGGACAATGTTCCCTAACCCCTGAGCTCCGGTCTGGGGTGGCTGGTTTTTAACTACCTGCTTCATCCCCACCCATACCTTCCTCACATCCCTTTTCCTCTCCTCTTCACAATCTATTAATTTTTACGCCGTGTCCAAGGTGGAGCCGCCATGCCGATGGACTGCCAGGCCACCAGGCGGGAGGGGTGGTCCCAAATGGCGGCGCCTGGCTCTGCCGGGCTTGTAAGCACCTCTCGCAGGTGTGCGCGATTGCATCCCGTGTTTAAAAAAGGGTCACCATGCCCAATGATGATAAAAACAAAACAAACCCAACCCTCAACTTCCCCTGTTCCATCGACGGAGCCGCCCTCGGGCAGCTCCAGCAAAAAAATGGAGGTTCCCCCCCCCCTGTGCTTGCACAGGGGACCCTCCATATTTCTCTAACCGGAGAGGAGGCTTACTCCTCTCCTTCGCCTACGGGTGCAGGGGACTCCCCCTCACCCCCTTCTCTGGAGGTGCTTTCGGGCACCTCCCTTTTCCCAGCGGCAGTCCCCTCTTTTCTTTCCAAGGGGATTGCCAAGAAAGCCAGCAGGCAGCCCTTAGCCAGCCGCTCCCCATCAAAGCGGCTCGGTAGGGCAAACCCCCTTAGGGGGGAGAGGGAAGCCAGGCCCCTTCGGTCGCTTCCCTCAAAAGACCTGCTGGCAAGAATTTTAAACCTTGCTGGGGTCAAGGCCTGTGCCTCCCCACACAAGACTGGAGACACTGCCAAGGGAACCTGCGATGTCCTGGGAGGGGATGGCCAACTGGAGGCCCCTCCTGTGATAAACATGGTCCTTGAGGAGACCCAGCCTCAGACGGTAGGGCCTTCCATGGGGGGGAATTCGGGCTCGGCGCCAAGAACGGAACCCGAATCTGCCCCTATGCAAGGTCCTCCTCAAATGGCTGAGGGCTCCGAGGCAGCAAAAGGAGGGGAGGGATATCCTCCGACAGGTGCCCCCACGACAACCAGGACCTTCTCCATTTCGGAGAGGGACCTGGCTGAGGCCGGTCCATCTGGCCTGGGGGCTTCTGCCGGCGGAGGTGAAAAGCGGGTTCATTCCCCGCCCTCGTCTCCAAAAAAGAAAAAGACTAAAAAGATGAAAAAGACTCGGGGCTCCTCTCCATCCGCGGGGGCTGCGTGGACGGATGGGTAAGCGAACACTTTGGTAGGCGACCAAGCCAAGATCGGCACATCCGGCCCCTCTACCCCCTCGTGTGCAGAGCCCCTGACCAAGACTAACACCAAAAGTGCACAGGGCGGGGCCAAGATGACATCGGGGGCCCCTCATTCAGAGGTTACCTGGCGTTTTCGAGCCCGCTGGCTTCAAACGCTTCCTCGTTATTCGCTCCACTGATGGCACCATGTTGTCCAAGGGCAACATGATCCATCAGAGGAGAGGATTAGCTAGTGCAATTGGTAGAGAGCCGAAGGTGACCCGTTTCTCGGACGAGAGCCTTCTGGCGAATGCGGCGAATCCCGCCGAGGCGGCCAAGATAAGTGCTTTTCGGACACTTCATGGCACCCCGGTGAGTGTGACGCCGCACTCTACCATGAACTTTGTGAAAGGAGTAGTTTATGCGAGGGAACTCGTTGACTACTCCATTGAGGACATCACCCTAGAGCTGGCCGACCATGGGGCGGTCAAGGTCGAACGTGTGATGAGAAAACAGGGAGGGGCTTCGAGACCCACCCCTACACTCTTCGTCACGTTCGACTGTGACAAGCTCCCTGAGTCGGTGCGTGCCGGTTGGTACCGCTACCGCGTGAAGGCATTCGTGCCACTGCCGCGGCGGTGCTATTACTGTCACCGCTTCGGCCATACGAATCGCTCATGTAGACGTGCAAAGTCGGGGTCACCCGAAGTCTGTGTAAATTGCTCCAAGGTCGCACACGATAAGTCCAAATCGTGTGTGGCCAAGTGTGTCAATTGCGGAGAGCCGCACCCTGCTTCTTCGAAGCAATGTGGTGCATATCTCCTGGAGAAAGAAATCCTGGCCGTTCAGGCCCAGGATAGACTCTCATTCCGCGAGGCTAAGGACTTGGTCCTGGCGCGCCCAGCTCTGCCTGGGACGTCATGTGCCTCAGTAGTTCGAAAGGCACCCTCTGCTCCTGGCCCATCCAGGCCAACGAGCACGGTTGTTTCCGCGCCCATTCGGAGCCCTTCTGCGGGCTCTACCCAACCCGGGCGCTCCCCTGGTAAATCTGGCGGCAAAAAGGGTTCATACCCAGCCCCGGCTAAAACCAGGGCTCCCCCCTCTTCCCCCAGCGTGACCGTTTCCCGCAAGGCGAAACGGCCACGCGCCTCCACCGAGTCGTTAGACTCACAGGAGGCAACACCCCTGAAGATGGTCGCTAGGCCATCTTCGGGGGTTCCTAAAGCTGTCCCCCGAAAGGAGGACAGCAACAAGGGAGCTTCGGCTCCTTCGCCCACGCCCCGAGGTGGAGCGAGTGGCTCGGAGACGGTGGTTCCTCGAAAAGAGGCCCCCCCGCCTCCGAAGCCGCAGCGCCCGCCTAAGGTTTCGAGGCGGACGGAGGAAAAGACTCGCATGGCGAGCCCAACCTCCCCCAATAAGTCCTCGAAGGCGACAGCGCCTCCAGCGCTTTGTCCGGCCAACAGCGCCCGGGGTTCTGCCCCCGGGAAGCGTACGGCCATTCCCGTGAGGGTCTTCAATTCGAGGAGGGCCCCCGCGTCTCCTCCGAGCTAGGCCTGGAGGGTATATTCCTTCAATGGAATTGCCGTGGACTCCGGGCCAACTGGGAGGAGCTGCGGAGGCTCGCCTCGTCCCGTTCCCCGTTAGCTATTTTTTTTGCAGGGGACCATGCTAGGCGCGTGCCCCCTGCCTGCCCTCCCGGGGTATAAGGGTCTTGCGACCCCACCACCGCGGGATGGCTGGGCTGGGGGATGCGCGGTTTACACCCGGCATGATGTCTCCGTTCTTCCTTTCTCTTTAGATACCTCCTTTCAGGCAGTGGCTGTGCAGCTACACCTGGATAGGAGGTATACTATCATTTCTGCGTACATTCCACCGTCAGCTGACTTCGACGCGGAAGACTTCCGCCGCGTCGTGGCACGGTTGCCGAGGCCCTATCTCTTGCTTGGAGATCTGAACGGCAGGCATCCTCTCTGGGGAGATTACTCCATAAATCCCAGGGGACAAGTCCTTGCCGATCTGATCGAAGAGCTTGAGATGGGTGTCCTAAACGTGGATGAGTTTACGCATCACTGTCCGAGAACCGCTTCATTTTCTTGCCTTGACCTGTCTTTGTGCTCTTCGGATGCACAGCCTGATTTTGATTGGGGGGTGGTCGATGACCTCCATGGTAGTGATCACTTTCCCATTCAAATATCATTTTCAGGTCAACTGCCGCCTGAGAGACCACCTCGGTGGTGCTTGGCGCGGGCGCGGTGGCCTGCATTTCAGGAAATGACTGAATTCTCTATCTCGGTCGAGGAGTTTAGGTCGGTAGATGAGGCCGTTGAGTTCTTCTCCGGCAACCTCATCGCCGTGGGCCTGACTACTATTCCTAGGACGTCTGGCCGTTTTGCACGCCGACCACTCCCATGGTGGTCGGCCGAGTGTGAGACGGCCCTCAAACAGAAGCGTTATGCCTATATGCGCTATAAGCGCCGCCCGAACGATTTCACTGTCGCTGAATTTCGTCGGGCTAGGGCTAGGTTCCGGTATATTTCGAAGCACGCCCGCCGCTCTTCTTGGCGGGCATACGTGTCTTCACTTAACGGGAAGACCCCTTTAGCTGAGGTGTGGAAGCGAGTCAAAAGGATTCGGGGCAAGTTCTCGCAGGACCCCCCTCCCGTTCTCCAGGAGAATGGGACCGCAATCTCGGACCCCGCGTCCGTGGCGGAATCCTTAGCGACCGCTTTTTCCGCATTCTCTAGCCGTGATGCTGCTCCGCCAGCATTCAATGCACGTCGTGATGTCGCGGAAGGCCGCCGGCTGGACTTTACCTCCAGAGGCGGAGAACCCTTCAACGACAAGTTTACTGTGAGTGAGTTGCGTTCCGCTCTCGCTTCGTGCGCGTACACCGCCCATGGTCCGGACGATGTCCCGTACGCCATGCTTCGACACCTGGGTGAGCGAGGCATGGCCTTTCTGTTAGATTTGTTCAACAGGATCTGGGTGGAAGGTCTTCTCCCAGACTCCTGGCGAATCGCTACTGTGCTCGCCTTTCGCAAACCGGGGAGAGATCACAATACTCCGACCGGTTTCCGCCCAATCTCTCTAACCTCTTGCGTGTGCAAGTTGATGGAGAAATTGGTAAATGTTAGATTAGCCTATTTCCTGGACAGCGGAGGCCATCTGTCTTCTGCACAGTGCGGCTTCCTTAAGTTCCACTACACGTCGGATGCTCTGCTCCAACTGGAAAGTGCCGTCTGCGAGGCTTTCCTTCGTAGACAGCACTACGCCACGGTGTTTTTTGATCTGGAGAAGGCCTATGATACCGCATGGCGATACGGTATCATGGAGACTCTCCACACGATGGGGGCGAGGGGACGCCTCCCAATGTTTATAGCTGAATTTTTGCGAGATCGTCGATTCCGCGTACGGGTGGGGGGAGCCCTCTCCGGCCCAAAGGAGCAGGAAGAGGGTGTCCCGCAGGGAAGTGTCCTCAGTGTCACACTCTTTGCCCTGAGCATCAACGGCATCACCTCGGTGCTGCCGGAAGATGTTCTCGCTACGCTCTCGCATTGGGATCTCCGCATCCCCTATTTCGCGAAATCCGTGACGCCACGGTTTTGGCGAGCCGGGCAGATGTCGAGATTATCTTCTGCTGGGTTCCTGGACATGTAGGAATTGCGGGGAATCAGCGCGCCGATTAGGGCGCCAAAGAGTCCCGCGAGGACTCTGCGACCGGACCAGCGTTTCGCTCTTCCTCACATTGACTACATGGCAGGAATACGGGCAGCTCTTCGGACTGCTTGGCAAAGAAGATGGGAGACGGTCGAAGGGAACTTAAAGTTGCGTGCCATTGCGCCGCGACTGTTCCCATGGACCTATCCCCCAATGCCGCGGCGGCTTCAGGTTGCTTTCTGTCGTCTTCGAATCGGACACACTCGTGTGACGCATCGCCACTTGATGGAGCGCTCGCCTGCGCCCTATTGCAACGACTGCGTCGTCCCCAAAACTGTTCGGCACATTCTTGTCGAATGTCCCAGTCTGGGTGATCTTCGCGCACGATACCTGTACCGGTACCGGGATGGGCGGGGTCGCTACCGCCTGTCCCTTGTACTCGGGACGAGTGCGTGCACCATGACTAGTGGACTTATTGACTTTTGGGGGGAGGCTGGCCTTCTCCCTTTCATTTAACACAGTTTAATTGTTGTTATTGTTTTTGTTATTGCTTTTTTATTGTTATTTCGTTTTATTGTTTCCTTTTTAATTTTTAAAGTAGCCTAGAACTAGGCTGTTTGTTTACGGCGACTAATGCCTAAGTCGGCAGTCGCCAGATAGCCGCTTAATTAAAAAAAAACAAAAAAACCTCCCCCCTCTTCCCCCAGCGTGACCGTTTCCCGCAAGGCGAAACGGCCACGCGCCTCCACCGAGTCGTTAGACTCACAGGAGGCAACACCCCTGAAGATGGTCGCTAGGCCATCTTCAGGGGTTCCTAAAGCTGTCCCCCGAAAGGAGGACAGCAACAAAGGAGCTTCGGCTCCTTCGCCCACGCCCCGAGGTGGAGCGAGTGGCTCGGAGACGGTGGCTCCTCGAAAAGAGGGCCCCCCGCCTCCGAAGCCGCAGCGCCCGCCTAAGGTTTCGAGGCGGACGGAGGAAAAGACTCGCATGGCGAGCCCAACCTCCCCCAATAAGTCCTCGAAGGTGACAGCGCCTTCAGCGCTTTGTCCGGCCAACAGCGCCCGTGGTTCTGCCCCCGGGAAGCGTACGGCCATTCCCGTGAGGGTCTTCAATTCGAGGAGGGCCCCCACGTCTCCTCCGAGCTAGGCCTGGAGGGCATATTCCTTCATTGTAATTGCCGTGGACTCCGGGCCAACTGGGAGGAGCTGCGGAGGCTCGCCTCGTCCCGTTCCCCGTTAGCTATTTTTTTGCAGGAGACCATGCTAGGTGCGTGCCCCCTCCCTGCCCTCCCGAGGTATAAGGGTCTTGCGACCCCACCACCGCGGGATGGCTGGGCTGGGGGATGCGCGGTTTACACCCGGCATGATGTCTCCGTTCTTCCTTTCTCTTTAGATACCTCCTTTCAGGCAGTGGCTGTGCAGCTACACCTGGATAGGAGGTATACTATCATTTCTGCGTACATTCCACCGTCAGCTGACTTCGACGCGGGGGACTTCCGCCGCGTCGTGGCACGGTTGCCGAGGCCCTATCTCTTGCTTGGAGATCTGAACGGCAGGCATCCTCTCTTGGGAGATTACTCCATAAATCCCAGGGGACAAGTCCTTGCCGATCTGATCGAAGAGCTTGAGATGGGTGTCCTAAACGTGGATGAGTTTACGCATCACTGTCCGAGAACCGCTTCATTTTCTTGCCTTGACCTGTCTTTGTGCTCTTCGGATGCACAGCCTGATTTTGATTGGGGGGTGGTCGATGACCTCCATGGTAGTGATCACTTTCCCATTCAAATATCATTTTCAGGTCAACTGCCGCCTGAGAGACCACCTCGGTGGTGCTTTGCGCGGGCGCGGTGGCCTGCATTTCAGGAAATGACTGAATTCTCTATCTCAGTCGAGGAGTTTAGGTCGGTAGATGAGGCCGTTGAGTTCTTCTCCGGCAACCTCATCGCCGTGGGCCTGACTACTATTCCTAGGATGTCTGGCCGTTTTGCACGCCGACCACTCCCATGGTGGTCGGCCGAGTGTGAGACGGCCCTCAAACAGAAGCGTTATGCCTACAAGCGCCGCCCAAACGATTTCACTGTCGCTGAATTTCGTCGGGCTAGGAAGCGGTGCCGACACTGACCATGGTCCGGACGATGTCCCGTACGCCATGCTTCGACACCTGGGTGAGCGAGGCATGGCCTTTCTGTTAGATTTGTTCAACAGGATCTGATGGAAGGTCTTCTCCCAGACTCCTGGCAAATCGCTACTGTGCTCGCCTTTCGCAAACCGGGGAGAGATCACTCTACTCCGACCGGTTTCCACCCAATCTCTCTAACCTCTTGCGTGTGCAAATTGATGGAGAAATTTGTAAATATTAGATTAGCCTTTTTCCTGGACAGTGGAGGCCATCTTTCTTCCACACAGTGCGGCTTCCGCAAGTTCCACTCCACGTCGGATGCTCTGCTCCGACTCAAAAATGCCGTCTGCGAGGCTTACCTTCGTATACAGCACTATGCCACGGTCTTTTTCGATTTGGAAAAGGCCTATGATACCGCATGGCGATACGGTATCATGGAGACTCTCCACATGATGGGGGCGAGGGGACGCCTCCCAGTCTTTATATCTGAATTTTTGCGAGATCGTCGATTCCGCATACGGGTGGGGGGGAGCCCTCTCCGGCCCAAAGGAGCACGAAGAGGGTGTCCCGCAGGGAAGTGTCCTCAGTGTCACACTCTTTGCCCTGAGCATCAACGGCATCACCTCAGTGCTGCCGGAAGATGTTCTCGCTACGCTCTACGTGGACGACCTTTCGATCTCTTTTGGCGCGGCCCAGATGCCAACTCTGGAGCGTCGACTCCAACAGGCATTGAACCGCGTCTCTCGCTATGCCGAAGCGCACAGGTTTCGGTTTTCTTTGGCCAAGACTAAGGTGGTGCACTTCTGCCGCCATCCACGGCTTCACCCCGACCCAGATTTGTTTCTTAATGGGGTGCGCCTGGATGTGGTTGAGTCGCACCGTTTCCTTGGTCTTGTATTCGACCGACGCCTCACCTGAGAGGCTCATATTCGCAGCCTTAGGGTCTCTTGTACCCGCGCCATGGACATTCTCCGTTCCGTGACGTTCAGCGCTTGGGGCGCTGATAGGGCTACCGCCTTACTTTTTTATCGATCCTTTGTTCGCTCGAAGCTCGACTACGGATGCGAGTTTTATGCATCCGCAGCCGAGCGTTTATTGCGGAAGGTGGATTCAATCCACCACACTGGCCTTCGCCTTGCGACCGGTGCCTTCCGCACTTCCCCCATTGAGAGCCTGTTGGTCGATGCTGGGGAGATGCCACTCGCTCTGCGCCGCGTGCAGTGCATCACTCGCCTGTACGCGCGAGCCCGGCGCCTCCCTCAGTCGCCAACAGCTCTCACTGCATCCGCAGCTGATCTCGATGGTGCCTATGCCGCCGAGAGACGCCAGTCATACCCTAAGCCCTTTGGGTTTAGGGCCAGGAAACTCCTTCGAGAGGTAGATATAGCTCTCGGGCCGGTGGCGCCCCTGGTTCTGCCCAGGACGCCACCCTGGAGGGTACCACATTTGGCTATTTGTCGCCACACCTCTGCTCCCAAAGCTTGTACTGCGCCGGGAGTATTGCGTTCGACCTTTTTGGAGCACACATCGTGTCACGCTGGTACCGTGCTAGTGTATACGGATGGCTCCAAGTCCCAAGAGGGGGTTGGCTTCCACGCCGTATCCCCTCTGTTTGAAGTCAGCGGGGCTCTACCAGGTGCTGCGTCTGTCTTCACGGCCGAGCTGGTGGCAATACACCACTCGGTACGGGAGATTACGCGACGTGCCCGGTTCGGAGACCGGATTGTGATCTATAGCGACTCACAAAGCGCCCTGAGTGCTCTCGGGGCATTGGAATCTCCGCATCCCCTAGTTCGCGAAATCCGTGACGCCACGGTTTTGGCGAGCCGGGCAGATGTCGAGATTATCTTCTGCTGGGTTCCTGGACATGTAGGAATTGCGGGGAATGAGCGCGCCGATGAGGGCGCCAAAGAGTCCCGCGAGGACTCTGCGACCGGACCAGCGCTTCGCTCTTCCTCACACTGACTACATGGCAGGAATACGGGCAGCTCTTCGGACTGCTTGGCAAAGAAGATGGGAGACGGTCGAGGGGAACTTAAAGTTGCGTGCCATTGCGCCGCGACTGTTCCCATGGACCTATCCCCCAATGCCGCGGCGGCTTCAGGTTGCTTTCTGTCGTCTTCGAATCGGACACACTCGTGTGACGCATCGCTACTTGATGGAGCGCTCGCCTGCGCCCTATTGCAACGACTGCGTCGTCCCCAAAACTGTTCGGCACATTCTTGTCGAATGTCCCAGTCTGGGTGATCTTCGCGCACGATACCTGTCCCGGTACCGGGATGGGCGGGGTCGCTACTGCCTGTCCCTTGTACTCGGGACGAGTGCGTGCACCATGACTAGTGGACTTATTGACTTTTTGGGGGAGGCTGGCCTTCTCCCTTTCATTTAACCCTGTTTAATTGTTGTTGTTTTTGTTATTGCTTTTTTATTGTTATTGTAATTTCTTTTTATTGTTTCCTGTTTAATTTTTAAAGTAGCCTAGAACTAGGCTGTTTGTTTACGGCGACTAATGCCTAAGTCGGCAGTCGCCAGATAGCCCCTTAATAAAAAAAAAAAAAAAAATCTGTTCAGCCTCTAATTTCACAGGGTAGATGCTGACCTTCCTTTCAGCCAACCGTCCTGCATCAGGGCTGAGGGGGTGGGGGACAATGTTCCCTAACCCCTGAGCTCTGGTCTGGGGTGGCTGGTTTTTAACAACCTGCTCCGACTGGAAAGTGCCGTCTGCGAGGCTTTCCTTCGTAGACAGCACTACGCCACGGTGTTTTTCGATCTGGAGAAGGCCTATGATACCGCATGGCGATACGGTATCATGGAGACTCTCCACACGATGGGGGCGAGGGGACGCCTCCCATTTTTTATATCTGAATTTTTGCGAGATCTTCGATTCCGCGTACGGGTGGGGGGAGCCCTCTCCGGCCCAAAGGAGCACGAAGAGGGTGTCCCGCAGGGAAGTGTCCCAAGTGTCACACTCTTTGCCCTGAGCATCAACGGCATCACCTCGGTGCTGCCGGAAAATGTTCTCGCTACGCTCTACGTGGACGACCTTTCGATCTCTTTTGGCGCGGCCCAGATGCCAACTCTGGAGCGTCGACTCAAACAGGCATTGAACCGCGTGTCTTGCTATGCCGAAGCGCACAGGTTGCGGTTTTCTTTGGCCAAGACTAAGGTGGTGCACTTCTGCCGCCATCCACGGCTTCACCCCGACCCAGATTTGTTTCTTAATGGGGTGCGCCTGGATGTGGTTGAGTCGCACCGTTTCCTTGGTCTTGTATTCGACCGACGCCTCACCTGGGAGGCTCATATTCGCAGCCTTAGGGTCTCTTGTACCCGCGCCATGGACATTCTCCGTTCCGTGACGTTCAGCGCTTGGGGTGCTGATAGGGCTACCGCCTTACTTTTTTACCGATCCTTTGTTCGTTCGAAGCTCGACTACGGATGCGAGTTTTATGCATCCGCAGCCGAGCGTTTATTGCGGAAGGTGGATTCGATCCACTACACCGGCCTTCGCCTTGCGACCGGTGCCTTCCGCACTTCCCCCATTGAGAGCCTGTTGGTCGATGCTGGGGAGATACCGCTCGCTCTGCGCCGCGTGCAGTGTATCACTCGACTCTACGCGCGAGCCCGGTGCCTCCCTCAGTCGCCAACAGCTCTCACTGCATCCGCAGCTGATCTCGATGGTGCCTATGCCGTCGAGAGACGCCAGTCATACCCTAAGCCTTTTGGGTTTTGGGCCAGGAAACTCCTTCGAGAGGTAGATATAGCTCTCGGGTGTGTGGCGCCCCTGGTTCTGCCCAGGACGCCACCCTGGAGGGTACCACATTTGGCTATTTGTCGCCACGCCTCTGCTCCCAAAGCTTGTACTGCGCCGGGAGTATTGCGTTCGACCTTTTTGGAGCACACATCGTGTCACGCTGGAACCGTGCCAGTGTATACGGACGGCTCCAAATCCCAAGAGGGGGTCGGCTTCCACGCCGTATCCCCTCTTTTTGAAGTCAGCGGGGCTCTACCAGGCGCTGCGTCTGTCTTCACGGCCGAGCTGGTGGCAATACACCACTCGGTACGGGAGATTACGCGACGTGCCCGGTTCGGAGACCGGATTGTGATCTATAGCGACTCACAAAGCGCCCTGAGTGCTCTCGGGGCATTGGAATCGCCGCATCCCCTGGTTCGCGATATCCGTGACGCCACTGTTTTGGCGAGCCGGGCAGATGTCGAGGTTATCTTCTGCTGGGTTCCTGGACATGTAGGAATTGCGGGGAATGAGCGCGCCGATGAGGGCGCCAAAGAGTCCGCGAGGACTCTGCGACCGGACCAGCGTTTCGCTCTTCCTCACACCGACTACATGGCAGGAATACGGGCAGCTCTTCGGACTGCTTGGCAAAGCAGATGGGAGACGGTCGAAGGGAACTTAAAGTTGCGTGCCATTGCGCCGCGACTGTTCCCATGGACATATCCCCCAATGCCGCGGCGGCTTCAGGTTGTTTCTGTCGTCTCCGAATCGGGCACACTCGTGTGACGCATCGCTATTTGATGGAGCGCTCGCCTGCGCCCTATTGCAACGACTGCGTCGTCCCCCAGACTGTTCGGCACATTCTTGTCGAATGTCCCAGTCTGGGTGATCTTCACGCACAACACCTGTACCGGTACCGGGATGGGCGGGGTCGCTGCCGCCTGTCCCTTGTACTCGGGACGAGTTACGTGTACTTTGACTGATAGACTTAGTGACTTTTGGGGGGAGGCCGGCCTTCTCCCTTTCATTTAACCCGGTTCAATTGTTGTTTTTGTTATTGCTTTGTTATTGTTACTATTTCTTTTTATTGTTGTTTCTGGTTGAATTTTTTAAAGTAGCCTAGAACTAGGCTATTTGTTTACGGCAACCTATGCCTAAGTCGGCAGTCGCCAGATAGCCCCTTAATTAAAAAAAAAAATTCGCATGGTGAGCCCAACCTCCCCCAATACGTCCTCGAAGGCGACAGCTTCTTCAGCGCTTTGTCCGGCCAACAGCGCCCGGGGTTCTGCTCGCGTGAAGCGTACGGCCATTCCCGTGAAGGGCTTCAGTTCGAGGAGGGCCCCCACGTCTCCTCCGAGCTAGGCCTGGAGGGCATATTCCTTCAATGGAATTGCCGTGCATTCCGGGCCAACTGGGATGAGCTGCAGAGGCTCGTCTCGTCCCGTTCCCCGTTAGCTATCTTTTTGCAGGAGACCATGCTAGGCGCGTGCCCCCTCCCCGCCCTCACGTAGTATAAGGGTCTTGCGACCCCACCACCGCGTGATGGCCGGGCTGGGGGATGCGTGGTTTACACCCGGCATGATGTCTCCGTTCTTCTTTTCTCTTTAGATAGCTCCTTTCAGGCAGTGGCTGTGCAGCTACACCTGGATAGGAGGTATACTATCATTTTTGCGTACATTCCACCGTCAGCTGACTTCGACGCGGGGGACTTCCGCCGCGTCGTGGCACGGTTGCTGAGGCCCTATCTCTTGCTTGGAGATCTGAACAGCAGGCATCCTCTCTGGGGAGATTACTCAATAAATCCCAGGGGACAAGCCCTTGCCGATCTGATCGAATAGCTTGAGATGGTTGTCCTAAACGTGGATGAGTTTACGCATCACTGTCCGAGAACCGCTTCATTTTCTTGCCTTGACCTATTTTTCTGCTCTTCGGATGCACAGCCTGATTTTGATTTGGGGGTAGTCGATGACCTCCAAGGTAGTGATCACTTTCCCATTCAAATATCATTTTCAGGGCAACTGCCGCCTGAGAGCCCACCTCGGTGGTGCTTGGCGCGGGCGCGGTGGCCTGCATTTCAGGAAATGACTGAATTCTCTATCTCAGTCGAGGAGTTTAGGTCGGTAGATGATGCCGTTGAGTTCTTCTCCGGCAACCTCATCGCCGTGGGCCTGACTACTATTCCTAGGACGTCTGGCCGTTTTGCACGCCGACCACTCCCATGGTGGTCGGCCGAGTGTGAGACGGCCCTCAAACAGAAGTGGTATGCCTACATGCGCTATAAGCGCCGCCCGAACGATTTCACCGTCGCTGAATTTCGTCGGGCTCGGGCTAGGTTTTGGTATATTTCGAAGCACGCCCGCCGCTCTTCTTGGTGGGCATACGTGTCTTCACTTAACAGGAAGACCCCTTTACCTGACGTGTGGAAACGAGTCAAAAGGATTCGAGGCAAGTTCTCGCAGGACCCCCTTCCCGTTCTCCAGGAGAATGGGACTGCAATCTCGGACCCCGCGTCCGTGGCGGAATTCTTAGCGACCGCTTTTTCCGCATTCTCTAGCCGGGATGCTGCTCCGCCAGCATTCAATGCACGTCGTCATGTCGCGGAAGGCCGCCGGCTGGACTTTACCTCCAGAGGCGGAGAACCCTTCAACGACAAGTTTACTGTGAGTGAGTTTTGCTACGCTCTGGCTTCTTGCCCGGACACCGCCCATGGTCCGGACGATGTCCCGTACGCCATGCTTCGACACCTGGGTGAGCGAGGCATGGCCTTTTTGTTAGATTTGTTCAACAGGATCTGGGTGGAGGTTCTTCTCCTGGATTCCTTGTGAATAGCAACTGTGCTCACGTTTCGCAAACCGGGGAGAGATCACTACTCCGACCGGTTTCCGCCCAATCTCTCTTACCTCTTGCGTGTGCAAGTTGATGGAGAAATTGGTAAATGTTAGATTAGCCTATTTCCTGGACAGCGGAGGCCATCTGTCTTCTGCACAGTGCGGCTTCCGCAATTTCCACCCCACTTCGGATGCTCTGCTCCGACTGGAAAATGCCGTCTGCGAGGCTTTCCTTCGTAGACTGCACTACGCCATTGTGTTTTTCGATCTGGAGAAGGCCTATGATACCGCATGGCGATACGGTATCATGGAGACTCCACACGATGGGGGCGAGGGGACGCCTCCCAATGTTTATATCTGAATTTTTGCGAGATCATCGATTCCGCGTACGGGTGGGAGGAGCCTTCTCCGGCCCAAAGGAGCACGAAGAGGGTGTCCCGCAGGGAAGTGTCCTCAGTGTCACACTCTTTGCCCTGAGCATCAACGGCATCACCTCGGTGCTGCCGGAAGATGTTCTCGCTACGCTCTACGTGGACGACCTTTCGATCTCTTTTGGCGCGGCCCAGATGCCAACTCTGGAGCGTCGACTCCAACAAGCATTGAACCGCGTCTCTCACTATGCCGAAGCGCACAGGTTTCGGTTTTCTTTGTCCAAGACTAAGGTGGTGCACTTCTGCCGCAATCCACGAATTCACCCCGATCCAGATTTGTTTCTTAATGGGGTGCGCCTTGTATTCGATCGACGCCTCACCTTGGAGGTTCATATTCGCAGCCTTAGGGTCTCTTGTACCCGCGCCATGGACATTCTCCGTTCCGTGACGTTTAGCGCTTGGGGTGCTGATAGGGCTACTGCCTTACTTTTTTACCGATCCTTTGTTCGTTCGAAGCTCGACTACGGATGCGAGTTTTATACATCCGCAGCCGAGCGTTTATTGCGGAAGGTGGATTCGATCCACCACACCGGCCTTCGCCTTGCGACCGGTGCCTTCCGCACTTCCCCCATTGAGAGCCTGTGGGTCGATGCTGGGGAGATGCCACCTGCTCTGCGCCGTGTGCAGTGCATCACCCGCCTGTACACGCGAGCCCGGCGCCTTCCTCAGTCCCAAACAGCTCTCACTGCATCTGCAGCTGATCTTGATGGTGCCTATGCCGCCGAGCGACGCCAGTCATACCCTAAGCCCTTACTCCTTTGAGAGCTAGGTATAGCTCTACGGCCGGTGGTGCCTCTGGTTCTCCCCAGGACACCACCCTGGAGGGTACCACATTTGGCTATTTGTTGCCACTCCTGCTCCCAAAGCCTGTACGGCGCCGGGAGTATTGCGTTCCACCTTTTTGGACAACACCTCGTATCACGCTGAAACCACGCCAGTGTATACTGATGGCTCCAAGTCCGAAGGGGAGGTCGGCTTCCACGCCGTATCCCCTCTGTTTGACGGTCTTTTTTGATCTGGAGATGGCCTATGATACCGCATGGCGATTCGGTATCATGGAGACTCTCCACACGATAGGGGCGAGGGGACGCCTCCCAATGTTTATATCTGAATTTTTGCGAGATCTTCGATTCCGCGTACGGGTGGGGGGAGCCCTCTCCGGCCCAAAGGAGCACGAAGAGGGTGTCCCGCAGGGAAGTGTCCTCAGTGTCACACTCTTTGCCTTGAGCATCAACGGCATCACCTCGGTGCTGCCGGAAGATGTTCTCGCTACGCTCTACGTGGACGACCTTTCAATCTCTTTTGGCGTGGCCCAGATGCCAACTCTGGAGCGTCGACTCCAACAGGCATTGAACCGCGTCTCTCGCTATGCCGAAGCGCATAGGTTTTGGTTTTCTTTGGCCAAGACTAAGGTGGTGCACTTCTGCCGCCATCCACGGCTTCACCCCGACCCAGATTTGTTTCTTAATGGGGTGCGCCTGGATGTGGTTTAGTCGCACCGTTTCCTTGGTCTTGTATTCGACCGACACCTAACCTGGGAGGCTCATATTCGAAGCCTTAGGGTCTTTTGTACCCGCGCCCTGGACATTCTCCGTTCCGTGACATTCAGCGCTTGGGGCGCTGATAGGGCTACTGCCTTACTTTTTTATCTATCCTTTGTTCGCTCGAAGCTCGACTACGGATGCGAGTTTTATGCATCCGCAGCCGAGCGTTTATTGCGGAAGGTGGATTCGATCCACCACACCGGCCTTCGCCTTGCGACCGGTGCCTTCCGCACTTCCCCCATTGAGAGCCTGTTGGTCGATGCTGGGGAGATGCCACTCGCTCTACGCCGCGTGCAGTGCATCACTCGCCTGTACGCGCGAGCCCGGCGCCTCCCTCAGTCGCCAACAGCTCTCACTGCACCCGCAGCTGATCTCGATGGTGCCTATGCCACCGAGAGACGCCAGTCATACCCTAAGCTTACCTTTTGGGTTTAGGGCCAGGAAACTCCTTCGAGAGGTAGATATAGCTCTCGGGCCGGTGGTGCCCCTGGTTCTGCCCAGGACGCCACCCTGGAGGGTACCACATTTGGCTATTTGTCGCCACGCCTCTGCTCCCAAAGCTTGTACTGCGCCGGGATTATTGCGTTCGACCTTTTTGGAGCACACATCGTGTCACGCTGGTACCGTGCCAGTGTATACAGATGGCTCCAAGTCCCAAGAGGGGAGCGGCTTCCACGCCGTATCCCCTCTGTTTGAAGTCAGCGGGGCTCTACCAGGCGCGGCGTCTGTCTTCACGGCCAAGCTGGTGGCAATACACCACTTGGTACGGGAGATTACGCGACGTGCCCGGTTCGGAGACCGGATTGTGATCTATAGCCACCCACAAAGCGCCTTGAGTGCTCTCGGGGCATTGGAATCTCCGCATCCCCTGGTTCGCGAAATCCGTGACGCCACGGTTTTGGCGAGCCGGGCAGATGTCGAGATTATCTTCTGCTGGGTTCCTGGACATGTAGGAATTGCGGGGAATGAGCGCGCCGATGAGGGCACCAAAGAGTCCGCGAGGACTCTGCGACCGGACCAGCGTTTCTCTCTTCCTCACACTGACTACATGGCAGGGATACGGGCAGCTCTTCGGACTGCTTGGCAAAGAAGATGGGAGACGGTCGAAGGGAACTTAAAGTTGCGTGCCATTGCGCCGCGACTGTTCCCATGGACCTATCCCCCAATGCCGCGGCGGCTTCAGGTTGCTTTCTGTCGTCTCCGAATCGGACACACTCGTGTGACGCATCGCTATTTGATGGAGCGCTCGCCTGCGCCCTATGGCAACGACTGCGTCGTCCCCCAGACTGTTCGGCACATTCTTGTCGAATGTCCCAGTCTGGGTGATCTTCGCGCACGACACCTGTCCCGGTACCGGGATGGGCGGGGTCGCTGCCGCCTGTCCCTTGTACTCGGGAAGAGTGCGTGTACTTTGACTGGTGGACTTATTGACTTTTTGGGGGAGGCCGGCCTTCTCCCTTTCATTTAACCCGGTTCAATTGTTGTTTTTGTTATTGTTTTTGTTATTGCTTTGTTATTGTTACTATTTCTTTTTATTGTTGTTTCCTGTTCAATTTTTTAAAGTAGCCTAGAACTAGGCTATTTGTTTACGGCAACTTATGCCTAATTCGGCAGTCGCCAGATAGCCCCTTAATTAAAAATAAAATAAAAAAAAAGTAATGGCCTAATTCTCTTGGGGACTCCTCTCATGAAATTTTCGGTGAGGAGAGGGTTAAAAAGTTCGGTCTGAGCACCTTTTACCCTGATAAGCTCCTTCAAATGAGATAAAAAGGAAGTAAGACTCTTATCTCCCATTTCATGAGTATTCAGGAGCTCTCTCAGGTCATCAATTTGGGACCTACCATATGTATTGAGAAAAGCCTCATTCAGACGGTCTAAAACATCAGCTTGTTCCCCGTTAATTAATATTTCCCTGAACTGAATAAAGGTACTTATGGGTAACCGCTGGATGATTGCTGATACTTTCTCCTCCTCAGTGATGTTTTGTGGTTTAAGAAGGAGAGATGAGACTTCCAACCACGCAATTGTGTCTGCATGATCATACACGGGAAGACAGAGGTACGCATGTGGTTGTCTATGCGCAGGCGGTTAGTCATGATGAAGTTGGGCGCTAACTGATGTCCTTAGTTGGTGTGTCTGGTCCATCATAGACACTGTTTTACGTATATTTGTGCTAGTTGAATGAAGGTGTTGACGTGAGAAGTAGCTGTGGATGTGTGCACGTGTGTGTGTGTATGTGTGTGTGTGTGTAAATTACTCACGAGCACAGGAATATGAAGAAATTAAAAATAATTGAGAAATAAAGGAAATTGTCCACTCGTTAAATATAGGGGATAATATTAAATTAAATTTGACATGAATCATGATAATTGGAAGAATGATGTTAAAGATTACACGCGATATAAAAATGAACACGTGAATAAAAAAAAAATGCTCGAGCGAGGTTTTAGGACGAAATTGACGCGTGGAGTCAAGAATGATTTTATCGTTTAAACTTATTTATTGATTGACGGGAGATTACTAAACCTTGGGGACTAATTTTATAGTGTATGGATTTCTATGTGATTTATCTTGTTAATAAATCAGCCTAAATAGCGTTTCGAAAACCATAACCATAAATTTGTTTGATCGAAGTTGTCTGCCGTTATTTTTAGGCCTAAGGCGACAACGAAATAATTTTTGCAATAATGACTTGGGCTTTAGGAAAGACAATTACACATATAAATATATTCATAAAATCAACGAATGTACAATGAGATAAGTAGGTTAGGTATACAATGTAAGATATTTTAACATATGATTTACAGTAACAAAATGCGAAGAGAAATGAAGTGCGTGAAATAAATATGAAATAATATGGTGAATAATATAGTGACTATGATGGACTGTGAATTAGGGGCTGCAATATAAGTAAATATAATTAGGATCTACTCTCGTATGGTCGTTTGCAAAGAATTGTGAGAGAAAGTGGAATTAACTAAGTATGATTTGTTTGTAGGTAAATGACTAATTGTAGAAGGAATGATTACCGACCTTTTTACAAAGAATGTTGAAAGTCGACTGGGAAAGAATAGTGTGCTATTTGGTCGAGCTGAAAGCGTGTGTTTGTTTGTTTGTGTGGGAAATTTTAAGAGATGTTGTTTGGAACAGTATTACGTTAAATGAATTAATTAATTATTAAGTTGTACATAAAATGATTTAATTTACAAAAGTTAAGTAAATTGATTGAAAGATTAAATTGGCAAAGTTAAAGGATTGCATAATATTAATTTTACATAATAATTGATGTATATATATATATATATATATATATATATATATATATATATATATATATATATATATATATATATATATATATATATATATATATAAGTTTCCCAGGAGGTTTTATTATAGGAATGCCCAGAGGCATTGCTATAAGGTTCTTCCCTGGGCCTACTTTACCTTGCAATTTGGGCTCGCGACATATCTTCTGACCATAATATATCGTTTTCCGTGTTCGAGAGTGGCTCTTACTATATCAGACTTTCGAATTTTCCCTGTTACTCAAGCCTTCAATGCGGGGGGGATTTCACGGTTTGAGGTTCCTTCAACGATCATGACTGATAGCTGAAGCCAATTGGAATCACATCAATGACAAGCGCTTATGTCAGTTAGTGGCTCATTTCACTTGCATACCACAAACTACCATGCACATAGTAATGGCGACATTGGACGCGTGCATATACAAATATATATATAGGCTAGCTTATACGCTCAACGGATCTTAGTATAACGTAGGTAGACAAAGTGCGTTTGATCCTGCTGGAGAGTTGTTCATCCGTAAAGGATGAAATTTTGCACTTTCATTTTTCAAAGATCGAGCCTTTTATTTGTGAGGGTAACGTAAATGGAGCGTGAAATTCATGTTTAGACCCCCGCTTGCGAAACGCCTGCCTCAATTGTTTCCTTCTAAATTCGACAAAAGTGATCCATGCTCAGTCTAAGAACTCACTTTTTATTTACCTCCGATTATTCACTCTCATCTCGACCCATGTTACCCGCTGAGTCTCCTTTGCTAGTCTCTACATCAGTAGATGTGGCGAAACATGAGCATTCCTATCCTGCGGCATTCCTCTTGATATTCCTGCATCTTCCGACAGTACCGATCTCGTGCGCAAAGACAGTATTCTATCTTTGTGGCCTCTAACGCCCGCACACGCTCCATTTGTCTGATAAAAAGGTCACGTCAATTCATGGACTAAGTGATTGTATAATTTTAGTTTCTCTTGTGGGGGAGTTGTGTATATAAAACCAAAAAGAATAATTCGTTGTAATTAAATGAAGGTTTGTGTTATTTCAGAATCTGTGTATTTGGCGTTTCATATTAGATGCATATTCCTTTTGCATTGAAGTTAATTTTGTTTGAATAATTGTTGATTGTGTCCCTTAGGACTTTTTCTAAGGAATATTTAAACTTTATAGGAAACAAGTTCTGCTAACGAAAGTCGCGTGCTCTCACTTATTTTAATTTATGACCTTACGACCTTCAAAACCTTCAATTATTCCCGGACTAACTTTGGGAAGACCTTGGCAATTATACCATTCGAAAGAGAATGTAAAATATCATAAGGGTTTCAAATTTCGTTAGAATCGGCCTAATAGTTATGCTGATATTGCCAAATAATTCCCCGACTAACCTTGGAGGGCTTTGGCAATTATATATATGATTCGAAAGAGAATGTAGAACAGCATAAGTGTTTCAAGTTTAGTTAGAATCGGCTGAATAGTTAGGATGTTATTGCAAAAAAATAATTCCAGGGCTAATCTTGAGAGGACATTGGCAATTATATCATTCGCAAGAAAATGTAAAACAACATAATGGTTTCAAATTTCGTTGAATCGGCCATTAGTTATAATGTTATTGCCAAACAACAAAAAAAGCAAAATGGAGACCGACCCACATAGTGAGATATAGAGTTGCACGCGACTAAATATATTGTTTAAGACTTCCCACAGTCTATCTAAATTATCCGTTTAAATTTAAAGTCCTAGTTAGTTGCAGGGTGGAAAGAGGTTGCAATCAACGACGACTGAGTTGTCTCTAATCGCATTCTATAATGCAGGAATGAATCATCATGAATAGCTGATGCAACAGCGTAGACTTGACCGTTATTTTTCTAATTAAAGGGCGTTCATCTTGCAACTGCCACCAAGGATATAGTAGCCAAAATAAAAATATATTCCCTAGGTATATTTAAAAAAATAAGAACAAACAAAACACGATATACAAAAAACAGCCCCCCCAAAATGCAAACAGTAAAGGCATGTTCAGAAGTGGGAGGTAGCATGCACCCAACACCATGATAAATATAAAATGGAGGAGGACAGCCTACTCCAAAAATTCCAAGCCACACGAACCCACCAAGAATACAAAGGAGAAGCATTAGCGACCTCTCTATCTCGGTATCGGGGCAGATAACATGCGCGAATATCACCCAGACTGAGACATTCAGCAAGAATGTGCCTAACAGTTTGGGCGACAACGCAGTCATCGTAGTGAGGTACAGGGAAACATTCCATCAAATGACGGTGCGTCCCGCCAGTGTGCCCAATTCAAATACGTCAGAAAGCGACCTGAAGCCGTCGCGGCATTTGGGGGTAGGTCCGTGGAAACAGTTGCGGCGCAATGGCGCACAACTTTGGGTTTATGCCAGGCAGCCCAGAATGCTAACCTGATTTCTGCTATGTAGTCAGTGTGTGGAAGAGAGAAACGCTGGTGATGTCACCCAGTCCTTGCAAGTCTGTGGCGCCTTTATCAGCGCACTCATTTTGCACAATCCCTACATGTCCCAGAATCAAGCAGAAGATAATTTCTATATTTTGCCCAGGTCGTGACAGGCACAGAACCATGGATACCGCAAACCAGGGGGTGCAAAGATTTTGATGCCTTGAAAGCACTTCAAACAATTAGGGTACGGCGTGGAAGCTGATCCCTCTTCGGGCGTGGAGTAATCCGTCTACACTGGCACGGCTTTAGCCTTACACGAAGTGTTACCAAAAGGTTAAATGCAATACTCCGGCGTTGTTGAAGTTTTAGGAACAAAGGTGTGGCGACAAGTAGTAAGAGTTGGTACCCTATAAGTGACGTCCTGGTCACAACCAGATACGCCACCGGCCCAAGATCTACGTTGAACCTCCGAACCATATACTTGAAAGAATTAGGATGAGATCGGCGCCTCTGGGCGGCACAGAACTCCTTGAGATCGTCAGAAAATACCTTTAGAGCCGTTGGCGACTGAGTGATAAGCTAGGCCTACGCATACAAGCACACGATACACTGTGCACGGCGGAGAGCGAGTGGCATATCCCCAACATCGACAAATAGGCGCTTAGTTGGGTAGGTGTCAGAGGTACCGATCGTCAAACGGAGACCGGCGTGGTATATCTAATTCACACTTGGCTCTGGGTGGGGAAAACTCTCATCCTTAGTCTAGCTTCGAATGAACAAAGGATTGGTTGAAAATGAAAGTTGTCTAACAAGAATGAAAGGTGGACCAACCTGCAGAGTTGAAGGTTGAGGCAAAGTTGTTGTACCCATTCAGCGCTTGTTTTTTTTGTAGTTTAAATGAGGCCGAGTAGATTGAGATTGTGGAGAGTGATTTGAATAAGTGGAGTAAAAGGACGATTAAGTGGAAGAGTAATGCCTGCCCGTGTACATCTTTATGCGTAGTTGTGGTGGTAAAACATACGTCCAACGATATTTGGTGGTGAAGAGTACAAGAGTGAAGTGAAGGATGTAGAAAATTTGCTAGGCTGTATGTATCGTACGACGTCATTGCCAAATTTCCAGTGATACCAGCATGTATCAGAGGAAGAGTATTGCTTCATCTCTTATGTTAGATTGCCCTTGTTGGTCTCGTCTTTGGGGGGAATACGAACTGAGGCTCAGGTAATACCAAACTATATTGGTCGTGCTGGTGCATGCGCCTGTTCCTTGTTGCACTATTAAATTGCAAAGCTGTTTTCTTATCCCCTGTACTGCGGTTTCAAGTTTCAACAATAGAGGGGCCTTCACCTGGTTGTATTGTGGTCGGTTGTTCAGAACCTCCGTTGAAGCCTGAATCTGTGAACAAATACTTGAATTAAAATTTGGGGTAGGGGTTACAGAATGAGGCTTGAAATTCGTATAGGCGGTCAGGTAAAACTGGTTAGCCACTTTAGTTATTTCTTCCAAGTTATATGGGCCCACAGTCGTCAGCAAAAAGCAAAAGCGGACAGGGATTGCCCGTATGAATATGTACTCTAAGAGTTATAGACCAGTAGAACTTGCACCGTCAGTCCGTAACAATTCTTTTAAAGGGTCTAGAAAGCGGCCGATGCGTCTATCCTCCGTAGGTAGAGGGATGTAGGAACCGGGGCGGTGAAAGGGGGCATATAGCGTATGGCATGGCGAACGGCTTCTTGTGTCTCCGATCCACAGTTAGCGAGCAGTATTTCGACTGTCTCATTCTGGATGTCAAAAAACACTCATTCAAGCGAAGCTTTAAAACCATACGCTTGCAGTTCTCGGTACGCTGAACCCCCCACTACCCGAATGTCCAAAAGCTCACGCAACTTTTCCACTTACAATCTTATATATTCCTGAATGGAGGGGTCTTTAAGTTATCTCGACTCACACGGCCGTGCCCTATTTAATAATATTTTGAAATAGGGCAATTACACTTAATGGAAGGGATCGTGAAATCTGGGTGATATTTTCTTGTTCATTGCAGCTGCTAGCAGACATTATTAGGTCACACAATTGCAACCATTCGCCAGTGTATACGGATGGCTCCAAGTCCCAAGAGGGGGTCTGCTTCCACGCCATATCCCCTCTGTTTCAAGTCAGCGGGGCTCTACCAGGCGCTGCGTCTGTCTTCACGGCCGAGCTGGCGGCAATACACCACTCGGTACGGGAGATTACGCGACGTGCCCGGTTCGGAGACCAGATTGTGATCTATAGCGACTCACAAAGCGCCCTGAGTGCTCTCGGGGCATTGGAATCTCCGCATCCCCTGGTTCGCGATATCCGTGACGCCACGGTTTTGGCGAGCCGGGCAGATGTCGAGATTATCTTCTGCTGGGTTCCTGGACATGTAGGAATTGCGGGAAATGAGCGCGCCAAAGAGTCCACGAGGACTCTGCAACCGGACCAGCGTTTCGCTCTTCCTCACACCGACTACATGGCAGGAATACGGGCAGCTCTTCGGACTGCTTGGCAAAGAAGATGGGAAACGGTCGAAGGGAACTTAAAGTTGCGTGCCATTGCGCCACGACTGTTCCCATGGACCTATCCTTCAATGCCGTGGCGGTTTCAGGTCGCTTTCTGTCGTCTCCGAATCGGACACACTCGTGTGACGCATCGCTATTTGATGGAGCGCTCGCCTGCGCCGTATTCCAACAACTGCGTTGTCCCCCAGACTGTTCGGCACATTCTTGTCGAATGTCCAGGTCTGGGTGATCTTTGCGCTCGTTACCTGTCCCAGTACCGGATGGGCGGGGTCGCTACCGCCTGTCCTTTGTACTCGGGACGAGTGCGTGCACATTGACTGGTGGACTTGTTGACTTTTGGGGGGACGCCGGCCTTCTTCCTTTCATTTAACCAGGTTTAATTGTTGTTTTGTTATTGTTACTATTTCTTTTTATTGTTGTTTCCTGTTCAACTTTTTAAAGTAGCCTAGAACTAGGCTGTTTGTTTACGGCGACTTATGCCTAAGTCGGCAGTCGCCAGATAGGCCTTAAAAAAAAAAAATGCAACCATTTGCCCGGTGGTTTACTGGACTCATATTGTGTTAACTTAACTGGGAGTGAGATGTGATTTTGTTAAATTTGGGCCTTTCTGGAAGTTGGCGCCGAGGCTGAGGAAGTCTTATTGCATTGGTGATCGAAGCCTTTGTTAGAGTCTGGGATATGCAATATGCCGTGGAAGACGAAAGCGTGGTAGAGGTAGTAGTACATACTTATGTACGTAACCTAATGTGAAAAAGTTGGTCTTGAAAAAAAAAAAATCAAGTTTGTGAAAGTTAGTTAAAAATATTTAGGTTTAAATAAAACCTTGATTAATTAATGCAAACTGGGGAGATGACTACTACAAGATATTTCGTTAAATTAACGAATATTGTAGAGTTTTTTTTTTGTTATTTATTGACTATCTAGCAATGGCTAATGATAGGCTAAATTTGATACAAAACAAATATAAACCCATAACAAAAAAGAAAGAAGAAGAAGGAAGCACGCCTTGTTGTCAGGGGAAGCCCGCCTTCCCCCAGCGCAGGATTATGCGACCAACACTAAAAAAAAAAAAAAGTAGAGGAAGTCAGCCTCCAAGAAGTCAAATAGTTCACAATTCTGTGCTAACGAACTCGTCCCGCGTACAAGCGACAAGCGTTAGAGACCACTCACCCCCCGGTACCGGGGCAAGTAACGTGCATAAAGATCACCTAAAAGTGGACATTCAACAAGAATTTTCTGAACACACTGGGGGATAACGCAGTCGGAGCGTTCCGTAAAATAGCCATACGTCCCACGAGTGTACCCAATTCGAAGACAATAGAAAACGACCTAAAACTATCGCGGCATTGGGGGGGTAGCCGTGACGCGATAGCACGTAACTTCAAGTTCCCATCTGCTGTCTACCATCTTCTATTTCAGGCAGCCCGGAGTGTTGACCTGATAGCTGCCATGTAGTCAGTGTGAGGGAAAGCGAAACGTTGGGCTGGTCGCCCAATCCTCTCAGAGTCCTAGGCTCCCTCATCGGCGTTCTCATTCACGCAATCTACCATATATCCAGGAACCCAGCTGAATATAATCTCGACATCCCCCATGCTTGTGGCAACTGTTGCTTTACGGATATCACGAAATAGGAGAGCGAATATTTTAATATGCCGAGAGCACTCAGAGCGCTTTGTGAGTCACTAAAGATCACAATCTAGTATCTGAACTGGGTACGACATGGTAGAGTAGAGAGCGGTGCATTTCATTTAGCTCGGCCGTGAAAACAGACGCTGCGCCTAGTAGATACCCGCTGACTTCAAACAGAGAGGATAGGGCGTGGAAGCCGACCCTATCCTGGGATTTGGTGCCATCCATGTAGACTGGCGCGGATCTAGCGTGGCAGGATGTGCAGATTTCCTTTTCACCCATGACATCTTGATTAACACTCACAAACAAAACATTATAGGCCGTACAACCTCTATAACTGTATCTGGTCAATTTCCCTTTGAAAAAGTTATTTCCTTTCTGTCAGTCTCGTTCCCATCGAGCCCAATTTCCACCACTTTCTGCAGGAGTTTCCTGTTTTTAACATAGTTGAGCGCGACTTTAACTTTGTGACTTTTTCGCCGGATCTGTTACGACTGCGACTTTGTGACTCTATGTTTGCCCCCCCCCCCCTCAAGTGCGTCTTGCGACTGCTACTCCGCTAAATTTCAAAGTGAACTTTAGCGCGATAACAGAAACATGCTTTTATAAGGCAGAAAAACACCTATAAAACAGCCGCGGCAATTTCTTTCAAAAAAGTCGTCTTTTTTTCTGTCCAAAGTCGCGGAAAATTGGCGGTGCGTCTTTTTCAAAACGTTTGCGATTTCGAAATTTATAGTGCGGCAATGTCGCAACTCGTTGCCACAACGCCCAACTCTGGTTTTTACCCTTCCACCTTCGAAGGATTATTAAGTACAACGTGGTGCATCGGATTGAGACGGCAAGAGGACCTGTATTTTCTCATCTGCTACAATTAGATTCAGATAGCCTTATGGTAATGAAGCAGATGTTTAATATTCATATGGGTACTAGCATTACTCGCCCTTCAACGCATCCTTAGAACCTTCCACTTCACGTTGTACCGAAGTCTGCACCTGGTGTATTTCGCGCCGTGAGAGATTACAGACGTGTGAACGCATACACTATACGCGATAGTTACCCATTACCGTGCTTCTCGGATTTAAACTCTGCCCTCTTCGGTTGTTCTGTCTTTTCTCGAATTGATTTGGTTTGTATTTGCAACCAGACCCCTTTTTACCCATATGATATCGAAAAGAAGCTATCGCCATATAATTTGGGTTATTTTAGATGGTCGAATGCATTGGCTCATATGGGTTACGTAACAGTAATCACAGTGGCGGATCCAGAAAAAGTGAATTGGAGGGGGGGGGGGTCAAAGCTAGGATTTTTATGGGTGGAAATTTGTTAAAGCTGCTTATTATGGTACATATTTTTACGAGTAATACATGCATGATCGTACAAATAATCAATGCTGAATACATACGAATAAGTTATAGACATAAATGATTAATATATACATATGGTGTATACTATAATTATGTAGGCTACTTGAAAGTCATTTCGGCCACTTAAGTAACAGGGCACATAATAGAAAGAGTATTTTTATTTTCCAGGAGTAGGGTCTCTCAAAATCGTAGGCCCATGCCCAATGTCCGCCTTTATTTGCCTAGACGCAGAGGAGACGGCGGTTTTTCTCCGCAAACTTGTCAATCACTTGATCATTAGACGCTTGAATGCCATTGTGGACGGCGAATAGTGCGAGGCCGTTGAGGCAATCCTAGCCAATGGTGCTCCTCGTGTACGTCTTTAGCCGTTTCAAGGCTGAGAATGAGCGTTCAGCCTCTGCATTTGAGGCCGGCAGAGTCATTAAGATGCTCAGGAGGTTCGCAATGTTCGGGAACATACGGGTCTCGGAGTACTCCTTCGCATTCTTGACAGTCCCGAAGACCAGAGCGGAATTTGTCCACCGCTGTGCCTCCACCTGCACGATCACCAGTCACTCAACATAGCTCTCGTAGAGCTTAGTGGCATTAAGGACGGCGCCTACGTCTGCTTTAAGCCCCTGATAAGCTACTTTAACCGGAGAGCAACTGGCATGGTATCGTCCTCAAATCTTCTCTTCAGGTTGTGCGCTGCGTCTATCGTGCGCAGACTCGGGGAACAGGGGCGTCATCGTGAGCTTAGTCCACTTCAATCAAGAGATCCTTGACTTTTGTAAATACAGTGTGGAAGTGCTCCTCGGCATTCTCTCTGAACTTGGTGAAAACAGTGCATACGCAGATGCCAAGTTACCGTCCTTCTTCTGCAGGGTCCTGCTCAGCTCTCGAGTGTGTGGGCCAAAACTGACTGCTACAACCATCCCAATGAGAAAAAGAGGGTCCCTAATCGCGGTGAGTAAGATACCAGCATTGGCATCCAACTTCATTTCCTCTTCCATGAAGACTGCGATGTGAGGCAGAAACTCGATGAACACGAGGACTGCATCATGCCGCTCAACCCATCTGGTGGGACACAAGGGCACCAAACTTTTCCCCGCTTAGCTGAGGAAAGCTTCACGATTTTGGAGATCCGGATTGTCCGCATGTTGTTGAAGTAAATGAAGTTATGGACTTCGTTGAGCATCTGAAGGGCGAGTTTCACTTCTTTCACATAACAGGCCTTGGTCAGCACCAGGCTCAGTCGGTGATTATAGCAGTGGATCGGTTTGGCGAGGGAGTATTGCTCCATGATGATGGCGGCACATCCTCTGAACTTCCCCCATAATGACACTCGCTTCGTCGAAGTCGAGGCCCTGGCAGCTTGACATGTCCAAACCAAAGCCATGTGCGGTGCGAATGAGCAGTTGGGCCAGGCCTTCACTGGTGAGGTTCTCAGCATGGTGAAAGTGAGAAAGTCCTCCTTGATGTCCTCTTCGACGTGTCGAAGGATAATGGTACCTTGCTCCTTCCCCGAGACGTCCGTGGTTTCGTTCATTAGCACTGCGAATACCCTTGGCACTCCCGTAAAGCGAAATATGATTAAGGTGGCACCTGCCTAAAATGTCAAAATAGCATGAATTCTACTTTTGGAATAAGAGACCTTTTTTTGGATATCGATCAGCTCGTCCTGAATGGTTTTGATAATGAGGGTGAAGTTGGATCGGCTGACCAAGCTGGTGAGGAGGCGGTTGACGTCGGCATCTCCTCCCTGGGCTCGATAACGAGGTGATCTTCATATCGCCGGCTCGCTTCATGGTATACGTCCTGTGAATGAGAGGAAACTAATGCATCACATGGAAAAGCCCAGCCGCTCACATCAGCCCGTGTCCGTAACAATATATAATAAGAAAAAAATCACTTTGCACTGTTGTGTTTCAGAGGGAGAGAGAGAGAGAGAGAGAGAGGATGGCGCGGAGATGATGCTGGTGTAGTTGCGAGGAGAGAGAGGATGTTAGAATTAGTTCCAAAAGTGAAAGATGCCAGCGAGAACATGCCCAGCTCAGGCCAGCTGACAAAGAGCGAAAGGGCCAGGCGTGTCAGTCAGGATGCGCGACCCGACTGGTCAGCGAATCAAGCGCACGCGCCGTGTGTCCGCCATGACTCAAGACACGAGGTGCCGACTCAAAAAGCGATGCAAGACCCCCCCATCCCCGGGATCCCCCCCCACTGAGTAGTCAGACTATACAAATTTCATGGATCATGTTCTGAGAGATGTTCTTTTCGTCGTTTGCTACATAGAGGACTTACTGACAGCATTTCCTCGTTGGAGGAACACATTTTTAACTTCTGGAACTTAATAATAACGTAGTTAATTTTATCGAACATATATTGCTATTTTGCTAACTTCGAATCTTTCTGCGTCATTTTCGACATAGCTCCTTCAACTTTTGCTTTGATTCAATCACCTAGACCTGAGCTTATGAGATCTAGAGGCGATTTGCGCATTCGTCTTTTGGCGATATTCAAGCTTTGATTCAAACTAAAGGCCTAACGACATTTAACAATCGACTTTGGCATTCAAATTTTCAGGTAGGCTTTCGAGTTAGGAATATTACGAGTTTTTTTTTAAAGTTGCGGGGGTGCAACCCCCTACAAAATACGTAAAAAAATGTGTTTTTTTAAAAAGCGGAAATAGCCTAAAGTAGGCGGCGCTATCGTCTTAAATTACTAGGTTATGTCCGGTCTGGTTCTAAGTTGTTTAAATGATTTTGATAATGGGTTTTTATGCAGTTTTACGTGTAGTTTTCTGATCTGAAACTCGTTTTCGCTGGAAATGCATACTTTTCCTAGTATGAACTTCGGTCGAGTATGGGAAAAGTAGGCATTTCCGGAAAATAACCGAGGGTCAGATCTGAAAATTACGCATAAAACTGCATAAGTAAAACACATTTTTCAATTCATTTGAGAAAATGTGTTAAAACGAATCTTTACCTAAATATGCGTTCAAATTGTAATATTAATCAATGTGGCCGCCATCGGTGGCAAGCACGCTTCATGCGAGACCTGAAGGCCGCGCACACTTGCGGACGAGGTCCTTCCTTATGTTTGTCCACACGTGGTTGAAGGAGGACTGTAGCTCGTCGACCTTTTTGTGGCGGACCTTGCAGGCCTTGCCTTCGACATCCGCCTACACGCTGTAGTCCAGGGAATTGAGGTCGGCCGACTGCAGCGGACAAAAGTCCTTTGACTAGTTCATGTTCGATCCCAACCACTCGCACATTCTTGGCCGTGTAGGCTAGGGCAGTGTGCTGCTGAAAGACTTAGTCTGCCTCCGTGATTTTTCTCACGTAGCATGACTTTCGTGGGCAAAACATCCCTGTAATCAGCCGCGAACCACACCGGCACCATTTTCTTGCTATTCTAAGCCACGACGCCGAACATCATCACAGAGGGCGCTGATTGGTCGTGGACACGGACAGACCTTGGAGACGTCCTGACAGAAGCTTACCACGCAGTGGTTCTGCTTGTTGATGACCTGGTAACTTTTACCTCCACTTCCCTATTAGATAAACCACCTTTTACCACTCATTTTCATCATCCATAAATCGATCGCCATTCACGTAGAAACGGACCACCTATAACCTGGCGACACACCTATACCCCCTTCCCTCGGGGCACATCCTTAGTGCACCATACAGTCGATACTCGTCATTTGGACTTAATCATGCAGCTCACAAGTGATATTTGCTATATCCTTGGCTCCTCCAACTTCCTACCAGACGTGCTTTCTTGCATTTCAGCAGTTTCTGACTCGCAACTCTCCCTTCACTCATTGAATTTGCAACACTAATACTAACGCAGGACCAAGACATACAGATGCAATCCTTCCACGATTCTTTGCTACTTGCCGTTCGTGAGATCGAAATTTCATACAATCATTCCAGGCATATCCTGGTCAACTTTTCTTTCCCTGACTGTCATTGCCCTCTCGTTCCTCATTGTCATCATGATTTCAACCAAATTCATGCTTTCTCATCCCGGTGTTTGAACTATGCGAACACTCATCGCACATCGCTTTGTGTGGCCAGTTATGAATGCTGACATGGACAAATGGACCCGCTTGTGCTTGTCTTGCCTCTGTGCCAAGGTTCAACGCCACTCTGAGATTGCTCCGGTCCCATTTCCTCTTCCTGCATCTCGTGCAATGCAACAGTCAAATTGAACGTGTTCGTAAACAGATCACAAAGCAAGCCTTCATTCGCTCCATGGATCTTAGTATTACGTAGGTGGAAAAGCTGCCTTTTATTCTGCTGAGGATTTGTTCATCTTTGAAGGAATGCTTGTCTTCCTCTGCTGCAGAACTATTTTACGGTACATACCTTCGTCTTCCTGGATAATCATTTTCTTCTCTGGAGCAACCTCTACCTTTTCCCCTTGGCCCTGCTTTCTAAGTACACACTTTGGTAGTGGCGCTAGCAGAGATTCATCCAGCCTCCATTAGAGTGAGTGCTAATCATGCTGCTTTTGTTCCAAAGGAATTGGCATCTTGTTATCATGTCTTCGTCCATCGTGACTCTGCCCGCGCATCATTGCATCCGCTGTATGATGGATCCTTCCTTTTCTTTCCAGTAGGCCAAAATTCTTTATCCTATAACATGGTACTAAGCGGGATACTCTCTCTTTTGACTGCCTTTATAAACGCTGTTCACCCTGTACAGCCCTCGTCTTTTCCTACTAGTATAGCCAATGGTTCAGAAATTTTTGATAATGACATCTATTCCTCCAGCTATTCCTTCTGCTTCCCTCCGCTTCTACTAGTCAAATGCTTTCGCTTCTTCCTGTTTTGCAAATCTTCGTCAGTGGTAAGCAATTTGGAGCGAACCTTATCGTAACTGGCTGTCCCTTGCATTAGTCAAACAAGACTCCAACCGCCACTGCCCCTTATCTTAGTGAAGGTAAGGGTAGGTTGGAGTCTTGCCTGCCTTGACTGGGACGTGTTCTTAGTATCATTCTCTTTGCCCTAAGGATATGACGAAGAGCTGACTGAACAGATATTGTTCTAGTTTGAGCGAGTGGACAGGAAGGATGAAGGGTTCTGAGACTCACTTTGCCACTCTTTGCCACATATCATACAAGCTCCCTGAGTCCATGTATGCTGAGGGGTATGGCTTTCATGTGAAAACATTTGTACCTTGATGACATGTGCCACTGCTTCAGCCATACAAATAAAGCATGTAATTCAAAGGTGGCAAGGTCCAAATTTTTTTAAACTGTTTTAAGTCCATATGTGATCTTTTTAACTTTTACTCAAGTGTGTAAATTGTGGTGAAGTGCTCCCTGCTTCCTCTGAAAATTTTGATTTGTATATACATATTCAGAAAAGAGGTATAACTAGATTGTGGACTGAGTTTTCTATCAAGAGGTTAGGGAGTTAGTCCTGCCCTCTTCTCTCACTGGCATGACCCTTTCATGAGAATCAAAGGAGGCATTTCTTACCTGGTAGGGCCTCACTGCCATTGCCTAGTCAGAGCTGAGCAGAGGGGGGGTGGACCCCGCAGTCACAGACAGATACTCCAGTCAGAGACAATGAGTAATAATAACTAAAAAAAAAGTGACTGGTTGAGTGTATCTTTCTATGGAATAAAACAGGAAAAAGAACTTGTGGGGTTACTGGAAATAAGGACACACAAGTGGCAACTGATTGCTACAGGGAGAATAGTTCCTCGTGTAAGAAAAGTTGCAGTCTGGATTTAAACACTGGAAGGCTGGGAGCATCAACTACCTCAGGGCAGAGAATTCAGTCTTGCCACCACTCTTAAAGAGAAGAAATGTTTATGAGCTTCAGACTAACAATGTTGAACTTGAATTTTATATATTTGACCTCTAGTGGCTACATCTGGGGATAAAGTGAAAATATCAGAAGGGCAGATAGAGCAGAGATTGTGGAAAATGCGATAGCAATAAATCATGTCATGTCATAGCCTACCCTTTATGGAGAAAAGCTTTAGAAAGTTTAGTCTGTCAATATAGGGCAAGTCAGCTAAGTCTGTTACTTGCTTTGTCCACCTCCGCTGAACAGACTCTACTAGCTTTAGATCCCCAAGATACCCAGAGTGCCAAACCGGGACAGACTGATTGTATCGATGAGTTAATGATTAGGGAAATAAGTAAAGGATGCAAAGAAGATACAGTTATTCTTGGTGACTTTAATTTAACTTCTGTAGACTGGGAAAATATGATAGGAAGAGATAGAGCAAGTTGTAAGTTTATGGAGTGTTTTGAGGATAACTTTTTGATCCAATTTGTTAATAAGCCAACAAGGGGTGCCAATATATTAGATCTAATTCTTTCAAATGATGATCACTTAGTTCAAGGATTGAGTGTAGGGGAATCATTGGGAAACAGTGATCATCAGATGGTTCGGTTTAATTTGCAAATAGTTAAGGGTAGAACAACGACAAACTCCACGAAAATTCCAAATTTTTATAGGGGAGATTACGATAAATTATGCAGCATGCTAAATCAGATTAGGTGGGATATAGAATTCCATGGAAAGAATACTTATGAGATGTGGGATATTTTTAAGACTATATTAAACATGGTTCAGGAACAGTGTATTCCGATGAAGTCTATTAGGAAGAAATGTAGGAAACCATTATGGTGGAACCAAGAAATAGCTAATAAAGTTTCAGAGAAAAAAAGGGCATACCAGAGATTACAAAGTGAGAGTAGTTTAGATAATTTAAACCATTATAGGTCAACCAGAAATGAACTAAATAAGATTATTAAGAAGACCAAAAGGACAGCAGAAATTAATTTAGCTAAAAATAATAATAAAGATCCTAAAATTTCTTTAGCTATTATAGAATCAATAATCAATCTAACAGTGATAAAATAGGGCCTATTAAATATGAAGGGGTTTTGAAAGAATCTGATGAGGAAATAGTAGAGGTCCTTAATGATCATTTTGCTTCAGTATTCACAGAAGAGAAACCAGTTAGATTAATTGATGATAATTCTAGATCAAGGGAAGTAGTGATAAATTCTATTAATATAGACAGAGAAGAAATTAAAGGGCTTATAATTCAGTTAAATACTAGTAAGGCATCTGGCCCTGACAACATTCATTCTAGGATACTCAAAGAAGGTGTAGAAAGTATTGCAGTAGCTCTCGAGAAGATATTTATTAGATCACTAGAGTCTGGAGAAATACCAAATGATTGGAAATTGGCAAATGTAGTGCCAATTTTTAAAAAGGGAAGCAAAGAGGACCCAAATAACTTTAGACCAGTAAGCTTAACTTCTATAGTCTGTAAAATTCTTGAGAAGATGGTTAAGAAGGGAATTTCTGATCATCTAGAGAGTAGCAGGTTAATTAATGATGCTCAGCATGGTTTTAGAAAAGATAGATCGTGTTTAACTAATTTACTGGATTTTATGGATTATGTAACTAAAGAATTAGATAGGGGTGAGAAAGTTGATGTGATCTACTTAGATTTCAGCAAAGCTTTTGATAAGGTTCCACATAGAAGACTAGTTCATAAATTAAAGCTGCATGGGATATGTGGGAACGTTTTAAATTGGATAACTGAATGGCTGAAAAATAGGAAACAGAGAGTTGTACTGAATGGAGTGAGGTCAGAGTGGAGGAATGTTATTAGTAGCGTACCTCAGGGATCAGTTTTAGGCCCTTTATTATTTATAATCTATGTAAATGATCTTGGGCAAGGTGTAAATAGCAAAGTGTCAATTTTTGCTGATGACACTAAATTGGCAGCTGTAGTCAAAGAGGTTGAGGGTAGCTTTAAAGTGCAGGGTGACTTAGATAAGCTGTTAGCTTGGGCTCAGAAGTGGCAGATGACTTTTAACCTTAATAAATGCAAAGTTATTAACATGGGGAGAGATAATAGGGAATTTAGCTATGAGATGGATGGATATTGGCTTAATTCAGTTGAAGATGAGAAAGACTTAGGAGTGGTAGTAGATAGGTCACTGAAATTTTCAAAGCAGTGTATTGAGGCAAAAAATAGAGCAAATAGGGTGCTAGGTTACATTAAAAGAAATGTTAGCTACAAGAGTAAGGAGGTCATCCTTAAACTATACAACTCTTATGTCAGGCCACATTTAGAGTACTGTATACAGGCATGGTCACCACATTTTAGACATGATATAAACTTATTAGAGTCAGTACAAAGGAGGGCAACAAAAATAATACCATCCCTGAAGCACCTTGAATATGAAGATAGACTGAGGGTATTAAATATGTTTTCATTTGAAAGAAGGTGTGTGAGGGGAGATATGATTGAGCTTTTTAAAATCTTTTCTGGGATGGATAAATTAGATTTCAGCAAGTTATTTGAGTTAGAAGGTAGTAATAGAACTAGAGGCCACCACTTAAAGATTAAAAAACAGAGGTGCAGACTGGATGTTAGAAAATATTTTTTCACTAACAGAGTGGTGGATTATTGGAATAGTTTGCCACCTGAGACTGTAGACAGCCCAAACTTGAATGTTTTCAAGCGCAGATTGGATGATTATATGGGGATGGAGGGTTAATTTCTTACTTTTTAGTATGTGGATATGTTTCTTGACTCATTCCTGTGGATGCAGTTTCTTTTTATTGTATATTTTGGGGGATTTTGATTTTGTTTTTGACAGACTCCTATGGAGGCTTTAAATTATATATTGTAGATGCATGGTTGGACATTCCTATGGATTGTTAAATTGTATATTGTAGCTGCATGATCTGACAAAATCCTATGGATGCATTATATGGGTGGGATTTGATGGATACGGATGACCTTTGATAGGCCCTTGTGGCTTTTGTCATCCGTTAAATTATGTTATGTTATGTTAAGTCTAACAGGGGTCTAATATCTGAGACAAGAAGAGAGAACATAAACTCAGGAGAATGGCAAACAGTGGCAGTTAGCAAATTAGAAGCCATGCCTCCTGCTTTACCTACAGAATTTCTGATGTGGTGATGAAACTTTAACTTGTCATCAACAATGACTAAGGTCTTTATAGGTATTGCATAGGTTTAAGGGTGTGTTGTCAAGGAGATAGCAAGAATTTGAGTTTCTATCAATGAGATGTCTAGCAAAATGGAGGTGAGCACACTTATCTACAGAGAATTTAAGACCCCAGGAAGAGGCAGTAGCAGACAGTGTTAATACTGTGTTGTAGATCAGGTGAAGGCAAGTAATAAATAGAAGATGAGAAGTGGAGATACAGCTTTAGGTCATCGGCAAACATCTTGTATTGATACTGAAGATGGGAGCAAGTCTGATTAATGAATATGAAAAATAGAAGGGGACCCAGGACAGAGCCCTGAGGCACCCCACTTAGGACCGGTCTAGGAGAGCTGACACTGCCACTAATGGAGACACTCATATAATGACCAACAAGGAAACTCCTAATCCAGATAAGAAGGTTACCAGAGATCCCAATGGAGGCAAGTTTATCCAAAAGAATACTGTGGTGGACACAATCAAAGGCTTTTTTAAAGTCAAATAAGATGAGATCTACTACATGGCCTTTGTTGTACCAGTAGGTAACATAATTGTATGTCAGAAGGAGCTGGTCAGTAACAGATCTATTGGGTCTAAACCCAAATTGATGGTTGTCAAATAGCTGGTGGTCATCCAAAAAACTGAATAAGGTCTTAGTAATGATCCTCTCCATTGTCTTGCATGGTATAGGGTTGACACTTATAGGTCTGTATTTTAAGGGTTCACTACGAGACCCTTTCTTAAAGATGGGCGAGACATGTGAGAGTTTCCATGACTGTGGTAGAGTTCCAGTAGACATGGAGAAGTTAAAAAGGTGAGAAAAGGGGTAAGCCAGCTCAGAGGCGCATTCCTTTAAGACTCTAAGGTGGAGATGATCGGGTCCCACCGCACTATCCGCTTTTAGGCCTTTCAATTGGAGTTCAACATCCCTGGGCAAAAACTGGACTGAGGTAAGATTGCTATGACATCTGATGAGGAAAGATTTTTACTGGAGTCTCAAGAATGAAGACTGATGAGAAAGCCTCCTCAAACAATTCAGACATTATGCTGGGATTATCTGTGAGGAAACCATTGTTCATAAGAGGGCCAACTTTAGGACGATCAGAGGAAAAGTTTGGGTTTAGTATAACATTGATCAATGAGATTAGATTCATATTTGATTTGGGACTGGTGAACTAAAGATCTAAGTTGAACATTAATTTCATTAAATTGAAAAAGTTTTTGTAGGGTTAGGTGGTACAGCCTTCCATAGGTCTGTCTTAATAGTTTGTACTGATTCCAAAGTTTACTACGCTGTTTACATAAGAACATAAGAAAAGAAGGAGACTGCAAAAGACCATTCATGGCCTACACTTGGCAGCTCCTGTTCCATTCAAGTTAACATAACATAACATAACATAATTTAACGGATGACAAAAGCCACAAGGGCCTATCAAAGGTCATCCGTATCCATCAAATCCCACCCATATAATGCATCCATAGGATTTTGTCAGATCATGCAGCTACAATATACAATTTAACAATCCATAGGAATGTCCAACCATGCATCTACAATATATAATTTAAAGCCTCCATAGGAGTCTGTCAAAAACAAAATCAAAATCCCCCAAAATATACAATAAAAAGAAACTGCATCCACAGGAATGAGTCAAGAAACATATCCACATACCAAAAAGTAAGAAATTAACCCTCCATCCCCATATAATCATCCAATCTGCGCTTGAAAACATTCAAGTTTGGGCTGTCTACAGTCTCAGGTGGCAAACTATTCCAATAATCTACCACTCTGTTAGTGAAAAAATATTTTCTAACATCCAGTCTGCACCTCTGTTTTTTAATCTTTAAGTGGTGGCCTCTAGTTCTATTACTACCTTCTAACTCAAATAACTTGCTGAAATCTAATTTATCCATCCCAGAAAAGATTTTAAAGAGCTCAATCATATCTCCCCTCACACACCTTCTTTCAAATGAAAACATATTTAATACCCTCAGTCTATCTTCATATTCAAGGTGCTTTAGGGATGGTATTATTTTTGTTGCCCTCCTTTGTACTGACTCTAATAAGTTTATATCATGTCTAAAATGTGGTGACCATGCCTGTATACAGTACTCTAAATGTGGCCTGACATAAGAGTTGTATAGTTTAAGGATGACCTCCTTACTCTTGTAGCTAACATTTCTTTTAATGTAACCTAGCACCCTATTTGCTCTATTTTTTGCCTCAATACACTGCTTTGAAAATTTCAGTGACCTATCTACTACCACTCCTAAGTCTTTCTCATCTTCAACTGAATTAAGCCAATATCCATCCATCTCATAGCTAAATTCCCTATTATCTCTCCCTATGTTAATAACTTTGCATTTATTAAGGTTAAAAGTCATCTGCCACTTCTGAGCCCAAGCTAACAGCTTATCTAAGTCACCCTGCACTTTAAAGCTACCCTCAACCTCTTTGACTACAGCTGCCAATTTAGTGTCATCAGCAAAAATTGACACTTTGCTATTTACACCTTGCCCAAGATCATTTACATAGATTATAAATAATAAAGGGCCTAAAACTGATCCCTGAGGTACGCCACTAATAACATTCCTCCACTCTGACCTCACTCCATTCAGTACAACTCTCTGTTTCCTATTTTTCAGCCATTCAGTTATCCAATTTAAAACGTTCCCACATATCCCATGCAGCTTTAATTTATGAACTAGTCTTCTATGTGGAACCTTATCAAAAGCTTTGCTGAAATCTAAGTAGATCACATCAACTTTCTCACCCCTATCTAATTCTTTAGTTACATAATCCATAAAATCCAGTAAATTAGTTAAACACGATCTATCTTTTCTAAAACCATGCTGAGCATCATTAATTAACCTGCTACTCTCTAGATGATCAGAAATTCCCTTCTTAACCATCTTCTCAAGAATTTTACAGACTATAGAAGTTAAGCTTACTGGTCTAAAGTTATTTGGGTCCTCTTTGCTTCCCTTTTTAAAAATTGGCACTACATTTGCCAATTTCCAATCATTTGGTATTTCTCCAGACTCTAGTGATCTAATAAATATCTTCTCGAGAGCTACTGCAATACTTTCTACACCTTCTTTGAGTATCCTAGAATGAATGTTGTCAGGGCCAGATGCCTTACTAGTATTTAACTGAATTATAAGCCCTTTAATTTCTTCTCTGTCTATATTAATAGAATTTAACACTACTTCCCTTGATCTAGAATTATCATCAATTAATCTAACTGGTTTCTCTTCTGTGAATACTGAAGCAAAATGATCATTAAGGACCTCTACTATTTCCTCATCAGATTCTTTCAAAACCCCTTCATATTTAATAGGCCCTATTTTATCACTGTTAGATTGATTATTGATTCTATAATAGCTAAAGAATTTTCTAGGATCTTTATTATTATTTTTAGCTAAATTAATTTCTGCTGTCCTTTTGGTCTTCTTAATAATCTTATTTAGTTCATTTCTGGTTGACCTATAATGGTTTAAATTATCTAAACTACTCTCACTTTGTAATCTCTGGTATGCCCTTTTTTTCTCTGAAACTTTATTAGCTATTTCTTGGTTCCACCATAATGGTTTCCTACATTTCTTCCTAATAGACTTCATCGGAATACACTGTTCCTGAACCATGTTTAATATAGTCTTAAAAATATCCCACATCTCATAAGTATTCTTTCCATGGAATTCTATATCCCACCTAATCTGATTTAGCATGCTGCGTAATTTATCGTAATCTCCCCTATAAAAATTTGGAATTTTCGTGGAGTTTGTCGTTGTTCTACCCTTAACTATTTGCAAATTAAACCGAACCATCTGATGATCACTGTTTCCCAATGATTCCCCTACACTCAATCCTTGAACTAAGTGATCATCATTTGAAAGAATTAGATCTAATATATTGGCACCCCTTGTTGGCTTATTAACAAATTGGATCAAAAAGTTATCCTCAAAACACTCCATAAACTTACAACTTGCTCTATCTCTTCCTATCATATTTTCCCAGTCTACAGAAGTTAAATTAAAGTCACCAAGAATAACTGTATCTTCTTTGCATCCTTTACTTATTTCCCTAATCATTAACTCATCGATACAATCAGTCTGTCCTGGTGGTCTATAAAAAGCTCCCAAGTGTATTTTCCTATTTTTACCAACCTTAATATCTATCCATAATGATTCACCTTCTCCTTGCTTTATAGAGTTATTTAGATTTGAAGAAATGCTATTTCTGATATAAATAATCAACCCACCACCAGTCCTATCTCTCCTTTGACTAATGTACATAGTATAACCCTCTAGTTCAAATTCACTGACATTATCATTAAATATATTTTCATTAACCCATGATTCAACTATACATATTATATCTATATCTTCATGAATGATATAACTAAATAATTCATCCTTCTTATTTCTAAGACTACGAGCATTTGTGTAAAGACAACTCAGCCCACCTATCCCTGAAGCACCTGAGGGCCTATCTCCTCTGCATCTCCTTTCTCTCTTTCCCCGACCCTGTACTCTTGTATTTCCCTGACCACTATCACTACTCAAGTAGTTTAACCCTAAAGCACTTCCATTAGCCTGCCTACCTTCTACAAATCTGTGTTTGCTTCCTTTCCCTGCCTCACTTTGAGCCATTAAATTTCCCTGACCACTATCAAAACCTAGTTTCCCGCCTCTAAAGACCTAATAACACTATCTAATTCCCGCCACAAAACCTCAACCCCATCTCGGCTCAGATGGAGTCCATCCATCGCATACAAACCCTTATTCCCATAAAACCCACTCCAAACATCTACAAATACCAATCCTGACTCCTCGCACAAACCTTTCACATATTCATTCAACCCCATTGCACGAGACAACCATTCCATCCCCACATCCATTCTGGGAAGCACACCTGAAACAACGCCTTTTACTCTACTTTCACACATCCTTTCAATCAGCCTTTTATACCGCTGTCGTAACTCACAAGTACCCACCTTCTTTACATCGTTTACTCCGACATGTGTAATCACAACTGCTTCCCTCTCACACCCAGACACCAACCTATCATACCTCTCACACACATCATTTACACCAGCACCCGGCAGACAAACTCTCACTCCCTTCCATTTACTTTCATTCAACTTCCTATCTAAATACCTAATCTGAGAGTCACCCATCACAATCACCTCAGTCATTCTCCTATTCTCTCTAGGCCTAGTATTACCCTCCCTCCTGCTCTCACTCACTCGATCTCCTATTCTACTTTCAGGCACGGCCACACCAGACAAATCTCTTTCAAATTCTTCCTCTCTCAGGGCATCAAATCTGTTAGTTAGCCTAACAGGTTTCATGTCCCTCTCATTCACACACCTAACCTGTCCTAACTTATCTATTCTGTTCACTTTCACCCACCACTCATCATCACTTACTTCACTTACTGCTTTCTCTCCAGTCCCTGTTCTAGGCCTAACTTCCTCCCTCCTGGTCCCAATCTGACTCTTCAAACGTACACTTGCATCTCTTCTCACTTCAGACACTAAATCATTCAGTCTCAAGCATTCCGCACGTAATCGACTCACCTCCTCAGTCAAAGCACATACACGGCACTCAGACACATTCACTCTCCTCTCTACACCACAAGCGATACTCTTTTCCCATGGGACAGTCTTACCTGTGGTTTTCTTAATAGGAACATAAATATTAACAAGCTTATTTAAAGAAGCTGTAATAAAATATGTGGCACTATCAACATCCAGAAGCATAAGTTCAAAGTCCCAATCAATAAGATTGAGAGCATTGTGAATCTTGTCATACTTACCCCTAGCCCAGTCCAATAGGGGGGGTTAAATTTTATGCTCTGTCATGGAGGATATCGCTCTGGTATAGTAGTGAGACCTTGATAACACAGTGACCACAATGGGGAAATGGGGGATAGGTGTTGACTTCTTGAATTCTGTCGTGATCAGTAGATAGGATGAGGTCTAAAGTATTGCCTGAGCTAACAAATGTGGGTTCCAATACTAATTGACAAAGATTAAGAGTTTGGAAGAGGTCATAGAACATAGCATTGGTAGCACTAGTGTTGAGGTCAGGAACTAAACTATTCCAAGAAATGGAAGGTAGGTTGAAATCACCTATCAATATAAGTTTCTTACCCAAGCTAATATTGTAGATGTAATTAATAAGTGCAATGTTTGTGTCATGAGAGTAAGAGGGAGGCCGATAGACAGTTAATATGTAGAGGTTAAGTGTAGGAAGGAATAAAGTCAGTAGGCAAGGGAAAGACTCTGAGTCATTGTAAACAACAGTCTTAATATTATTCTTAATATAAGTACAAACACCAAACTTAGGAATATGTGAAATAAAATCAATGCAAAATAAGGAATACACATTAATATTAACAACTGAATCTTGGATAACTGGGTTGAGCCAAGACTCGGTAACAGAAAAAATTGAAATTTTATACTCAGAACAAACGTTTCTGACATAACTAACCTTATTAGATAGGCAGTTCAAGTTAGAAAGAGATATATACAATAGGTTGAATCCACTGTTAACAGGGGAAACTAATTGCTCCAAATGATTAATAGTTAATGGGTGGGGACCTGTGCCTCTGCCCCACTGACATATGGTAAAGGGGCACCTGTGCGGACACTGCCAGGAGGTACCACAGGGTCACCAGCACTATCTATACCCAGAGCCCCAACACCATGGGAGCCGCCGACATCCTGACCACTGGGCTCAACCCTTGAGATACTAAGGGTACAAAAAAGCACCACTACTGGCATTAGGAACACTGGGCATGGGAGCTCTGGCTGGGGCACCAGAGCTGCGAGAAGACCGACGTTCCTTGAGAGCCAACCTCTGTTTGAAAGTCAAATTCCTCATAATGTAAACATCATTGAAAGTAGAAACTTTCAACTTCTTACCAGCTACAAGTAAGGATCGCCGTGAGGAAGTGTCTTTAATCTTGGCATGTATCAGATCAGGCTTGATGGGTACCACCTCCTCAAGGGCAATGGATGTATTTCTCCCAAGAAGAAAGGTGAAACTTTTGTGGAAGAGCATCCACATCTGAACCTAATCCTCTTATAATCACAGTCAACCCTTTTCTCTCTCTCCCTAATTTCTAAGGCTTCTTTGTGTAAGATGGTGCAAAATTTCAGCTGGAGTGGGTAGTGAGGATTGGTGATGAGTGGTGGGAAGATTCTGAGTGCTAGATTTTAGATTGCTTATTTCTATGGTTAAGTTGGCCACAGCACTAGCTAGACCCTTGACTGTTTCAAAAAGTTGAGATATGTCTTTACTGTTGGAAGATTGACTATCATTATGATTTAGACAACAGGAGGTGCAGACATAACATACGTCCTGGTCAGAATAATCAACTATATTCATAAAAGCTTTATAGGGGAGACCAGAGCATTTCTGTGTACTATGGGTCCAGATGGAACAGTGTTCACACTCCCGCGAGTCCTCATCTCCAATTGCAACCCCACAAGTGCCACAAGGGTAATGAGATCCATCTGACTTACTGGTATTACTCATTTTGCCTGGGCGAGGATCTAGTGTAGATGTACTGCAAGAACCACGACCCTTTCCCTGCTGTTTACCAGTCATAGTTGGGACTTACCGGTGGGGTGGACTCACCAGGGTGCGATGAATGATGGCTGGGGTGATGACCAAAGGATGAGATGATCAAGGTTATGGATCTGCTAGTTGTTTCCTCAGCAACAGTGCTGATTGAGGCTCACACTTGATTTAGTTTATATATTTATTTCCATCTGATTTAGTTTATATAATTATTTCACTTGATTCAGCTTCAGTACTTTTGCTAAAATAATTTTAGCAAAGAAACTATCAAATAATAATTCCACTTAATTCATCGCTTTTGGACAACTTTGATAAAAGATTATTTTAAACAAAGTACAATCTCATCTTTGTTAAAATAATTTGCTAAGATAATTTTAGCAAAGAAACTTCACTAAGCCTCACTGCCCTTATTTTCAAACTAGATCGAAACTACTTACTTACTTACTCACAGATCCTCTATGCCAGAAACTCAGAGATCATCTACATTTATGTGGCACTGCTGGGCTTGGCTTTAAAATCATGGTATTTTAATTCAAGATGGTCCCAGAATTTGTCTAATTTATTTTGAAGATATTTAAACTATCAGCACAAACCACCTCTTCTAGCAAACTGTTCCACACTTTTATTGACTTCAATCCCCCAAATTCCTTTCTACTATTCAATGTCCTGCAGGCAGACTCATTGTAGTATCCATGTAGCATCTTATAAATTTCTATCATATCAGCCCACAACATCCAATATCTCAAAGTTGGTAGACCACTCTTCCTCAATCTCTGCCCCCTACTGGAGGTCCTTCAAGCCTGGCAATAACTTGGTCGCCCTTCTCTGAACCAACTCCATTTCTCAATCAGCCCTTTACTATATGGTTGCCAGACTGGACTTGTGTAGTTGAAATATGAACGTACCATAGCCTTATAAATGATGAGAAAGAACCTGTAGTTGAGAAATTGGAAGGTTCTTATTACACCCATCATCGTATTTGCCTTCACTTTTTCCATTGTGTATTCCTCAAATTTCACCTTTGAATCTACAATGACTCCAATGTCTTTCTCAGAGTCCACCCGCGCCACCCTGGTATCACCCAGATGGTGCGAGAAACTCCACCCTGGTACAGTCGCCCTGCCTAATGCAAGTGTTTACACTTTTCAGGGTGTAATCTCAGTTGCCACCTTGCACTCCACTCTTCTAGATTATTGAGGTCAATTTGTAGCTCCTGTCTGTCTGTTCTTGATTTAATTTTGTTAAATTTTTTTGTGTCATTTACAAATATATGTTTTAATTTGATCCAGGAGGTCATTTACGTAAATGGCAAAAAGTGTTGGCCCATGCACCAAGCCTTGTGGGACTCATGATGTTACAGTAGCCCAGTCCGAGCTGCCTCTGGCTACCCTCACACTCTGTTGTCTTCCTATCAAAAATGATTCAATCCATCTAATAGTGTTGTTATCTATGCCATAAGACTGTAATTTACCCAAAAGCCTCCTGTCAGGAACCTTGTCAAAGGCCTTCTTGTAGTCAAGGTAAACACAGTCTATAAGGGTAAATATGTAGATTGGTGGCTCGAACGATGGGATGTAAACTATTTTGTCTGTGTTCCAATATGTTTCACATTTTTGGAGTAAATTTAAGGGGACTGCTTATGTGGGGGTAAACACAATGGGGGACCACCCTATGATGATCCTGAGTTCCAATCAATTGGGGGGGAGGGGATCTGGGGGGTACAGCCCCCCAGTATAGCGTTTTTCGTTTGGTTAGTTTCAGGCATTTTTCTAAAAAAAAAAAAATGGCGCTGGGTATATTTCAAATAGGACTCTAACCCGCATGAATATTCAGGCACAGGTGAACAAAATATAAACAAACAAAAATCCACTTTTTCGGCCGAGCTACCAATCTACATGTTTACCATCTATAGCTGAATCATTGTCAAGGGCTTCTGTCCATATGTCCAGTACATTTAATAGTTGAAGTACTGCAGATTTACCCTTAAGGAAGCCATAGTGTGGTCCCTTTACATTCTCTTCCTTTGTTTTCGTCTGGCACCTAATTATCCAGACTAGTCACTGACCAGCATCCATTCATTCATTCTTGGTTAAGGTGATGAGTGGCAGGCTGGTTCACCATTCCTTCTTGGCTCCACTTAGGTTAGGAGTTAAAATAACTGTTTTCTTCCCACCCCTTTCTCCTACTTCCCCCTTCTCATCTTACTTTTCCCTTCTCCTTTACACACCTGCAAGGAGAGGTCGGGTATAGCATGGACAATCATGCTGTTGACATCTGTATGATTGTGTGCATTTCAAGCCCCAATGCCTGCAGTTTGCCCTCCTGGCCCAGATGTCTGCATAAGAATTTGTGGCTCACATGGTAGGGCCACTCTCCATAACACAAGGTACTGACAGAGCAGCCCAGTATTGTCCGTAATGACATGCCAGCCCAGAATTGGAAATAGAAGAAAAGCTAGAGGGCCGGTATTATGTGTCATTCAAGGAGTTGGGCTCAGTTGTATGAAAAAAAAATTCAATTAAGTACAAGTGGTTATGATACAAGGCGGGTGGAGGTCTAAGGTTCAAAAAGACGAGGCCCAAGAAAATTTGTTAGCCTGGACTTGGAGGAGTTGATTGAAGGGGCATCAACAACTTCAGAAGGAAGAGTGTTCCAAGTAGATATGATGCAGCAGTAAAGAATCGCTTTTGCGCTTCAGTTGAGGAATGAAGGACAAAAACTTTGTATTGATGGCCTCTATTATCCCTAGGATTTTTTATAACACTGTAGGAGGTCAGCATGCAAGAGTCTACCTTTGTCAGAATAAGATTTAATTGAGAAAGCCTGGCAAAGTAAGATAGGGATGATAAGTTATATATATGCTTGGTCCAGCGGCGTTGAACTTTTTCTAGCAGGTTGAGGTCCTGCAAGAATCCAGTATTCCAAATAACAGAGGAGAAGTCGAGGATGGATTGTATGTCAGAAATCAAAAGCAAGCTCATAAAGGTGGGAGAAAGACATAGGGTAGATTTAAGGAGATTAGTGGAAACTCCACTGGCTTTATGGACTGTATTTTACATATGATTATGGAATCTCAACCATGTGTCAACCAGAGCACCAAGATCATTATGAAAAGAAACAAGATATAGGAGCATTACCAAGAAAGTAATTGTGATCCCAGTCCTCTGCCCGACCATGCTTGAAGCGAAGATGAACGCATTTATTAGGTGCAAAGGATAAACCGCAGGATGTGGTTATGTCTAAGAGGGTATTGATGTTACGTTATAAGTCACATGAGGCAAGCTGGCTAATATTACTAGAATGATGGAGGTAAAGTTTGAGATCATCAGCAAAAAGTTTATAATGCCAAGTAATACTTTTCCCCAAGATGATTAATGAAGAGTAGTAAAAGAAGGGGGCTCAGAACTGAGCCTTGATGAACCCCACTGGTAACTGGGAGAGATTTACTCTGGTTACCCTTGATGACAACTCACAGTAGAAACCCAGGTAGGAGGTTCAGCCTGTGAGACCTGGCTCTTCATTGGTTGCTACACTAGAATGGCTTGGGTGAATGTGTCTTAATTGAGTTATTTTTGCACAAAAGTCATATTTTAGTGCTTGACCGCCCCATGCCTTATCCAATGCCTTTTCAAAATGCATTGTGCTCCCTGAAGATATAACACCTTCTGGCAGATCATTCCAATTTTTCACCACTCGGTTGCCGAAGAAGTTCTTCCTGATGTTTAACCTTGATCTCCTGGGTACAGCTTCTTAGTATGGCCTCTGGTACACCCATCATCCTGCATCACAAAAAGTCCTGTGCATGCCACCTCATCATAATGATGAGGTGGATGATGAAACTCTGAATTAATGCAAGCAAATTACCCCCAATACCAAGACATGCAAGTTTATCCAATAAGACAGTGTGATGGACACGATCGAATGCCTTGATAAAATCAAATAAGATTAGGTCAACAGTAAAACTGTTATTGTACCAATATGTAATTTTATCATAAGTTAATAATAGCTGATCAGTCACTGATCTGTGTGAATGGAAGCTGAACTGGTTATTGTCAAAAATCAGATGGTTATCAATGAAGCTGTGCAGGGTTTTGGTAATAATGTGTTTGAGAGTTTATATTTACAGTTGATTATGGAACCAATCCTTTGTTGATGAGGAGAAGGATTTGGTAAGGTAGTGTTTGCAAACACAGAAGAAAAGGCTTCAACAAAGGAATTTGCCATTACAATGTTATCATCAGTTAAGGTGTTATCAATAAATAAGGGACCAATTGAAGGACCAGCATACTTTTTATGCCTTATGTAGGAATAAAACAACTTTGGACGTGAATGACGCTGGGATACAAGGTAGAGCTCATATTCAGACTGAGCACGTATTACAGCCAGCCTTAACTTATTGTTAGCTGCATGGATGAGATGAAGTTTTTGCAATGTAGTAGGAGCCCTGCGCCCAAACATTACTCTAGATTGGATGTATTCAGTCCAGCATTTGGATTTTGTAGCACGAAAATTACTACAGACCCGTCAATGCTAAGGAGCATCCTTCTTCTGCTTTGCTTTTATTGGGATGCACATATTGACATAATTAATTAATATATGAGATAGGCGTGTGGTCATTTCATCAAGAGAGATGTAGGCAAATTCCAAGTCCCAGTCATACAAATTGAGATGTTCATTAATCAACCGATAGTTGCCTCTTGACCAATCTGAGTATATTGCAGAGACAGATGTAGGCAATAATGTTTGAAATACATAAGAAAATTTTATAAGGGCATGGTGGCAATGAGGGAAGAGTGGGTAACACTGAATGAGTAATCCTATCTGGATCAGAAGTAAGTACCAGATCAAGTATATTGCCTGAGAGAAGGAAAGTTGGTTCTAAGACATATTGATGAAGCCCCAAGGACATAAAAAAGTTGTAAAATAAAGCGTCATGGGGAGTGATGTTCAGGTCAGGTTCAGGAAGATTCCAGGATATAGAGAGAAGGTTGAAGTCCCCAACTACAATTAATTCTAGGAAGTAATTGATGAGTATGGTATTATCCATGATGGAGTTGGATGGGGGTCTGGGACTCTGTATACTACAACAATATGTACATCAAATGTTTAGAAGAAAAATAGCGAGGATGTTTGGCAGTTGTTCTATTGTATCGCAATGAATAGCTTTAATTAAGTCATGTATATATAAACACCCCATGTTTAGGTCTCTGAGAGACAAAATCATTTCTTACAATATAATAATTAGAAATATTTACAACAGCATCAGAGATATTACAGCTCAACTAAGACCCCGTAAGGGGCGCGGCGATTTGCCATCCTGGCCGCCGTGCTGACGGGATCCAGCGCTCCGTCCGGCCCCAGCTTAGCCTCTCTTCTTTCCTTCAGATAGCCCGATTTCTCCCCTACCTCGTCGCTTTTCATACAACCTCTCCCACAACTTTCTCTGGTCAGCCTCTAATTTCACAGGGTAGATGCTGACCTTCTCAAGCCAACCACCCCGGATCGGGGCTGGGGGGAGAGGGGACATTGTTCCCTAACCCCTCAGCTCCGGTTCGGGATGGGTTTTTTTTAACAACCTGCTTCATCCCCACCCATACCTTACTCACATCCCCTTTCCTCTCCTCTTCACATTCTATCAATTTTACGCCGTGTCCAAGGTGGAGCCGCCATGCCGATGGACTGCCAGGCCACCAGGCGGGAGGGGTGGTCCCGAATGGCGGCGCCTGGCTCTGCCGGGCTTGTAAGCACCTCTCGCAGTGCGGGCAACTGCGAGAGGTGATGAGCTATTGCGTCCCGTATTAAAAAGAGGGTCACCATGCCCATGTATGACAAAAAATACAAAAAAAAACAACCCCCAACTTCCCCAAGAAAATCAACGGAGCCACCCTCGGGCGGCTCCTCCATAATTCTTTAACCGGAGAGGAGGCTTACTCCTCTCCTACGCCTACGGGTGTAGGGGACTCCCCCTCACCCCCTTCTCTGGAGGTGCTTTCGGGCACTTCCCTATCTCCAGCGGCAGTCCCTCCTTTGCTTTCTAAGGGGACTGCCAAGAAAGCCAGCAGGCAGCCCATTGCCGACCGCCCCTCGTGCAAGCGGCTCGGTAGGGCAAACCCCCTTAGGGGGGAGAGGGAAGCCAGGCCCCTTCGGTCGCTTCCCTCAAAAGACCTGCTGGCAAGAATTTTAAACCTTGCTGGGGTCAAGGCCTGTGCCTCCCCACACAAGACTGGCGACACTGCCAAGGGGACCTGCGATGTCCTGGGAGGGGATGGCCAACTGGAGGCCCCTCCTGTGATAGACATGGTCCTTGAGGAGACCCAGCCTCAGATAGTAGGGCCTTCCATGGGGGGGAATCCGGGCTCGGCGCCAAGCACCGAACCCGAATCCGCCCGTATGCAAGGTCCCCCTCAAACGGCCGATGGCTCCGAGGCAGTAAAAGGAGGGGAGGGATCTCCTCCGACAGGTGCCCCTACGACGACCAGGACCTTCTCCATTTCGGAGAGGGACCTGGCTGAGGCCGGCCCATCTGGCATGGGGGCTTCTGCCGGCGGAGGTGAGACTCAGGGCTCCTCTCCATCCGCGGGGGCTGCTGGGACGGATGGGTCTGCTACCACTTTGGTAGGCGACCAAGCCAAGATCGGCACATCCGGCCCCTCTACCCCCTCGTGTGCGGAGCCCCTGACTAAGACTAACACCAAGAATGCACAGGGCGGAGCCTCGATGACATCGGGGCCCCTGATTCAGAGGTTCCCTTGCGTTTTCAAGCCCGCTGGCTTCAAGCGCTTCCTCGTTATTCGCTCCACTGATGGCACCATGTTGTCCAAGGGCAACATGATCCATCAGAGGAGAGGATTAGCTAGTGCAATTGGTAGAGAGCCGAAGGTAACCCGTTTCTCGGACGGGAGCCTTCTGGCGAATGCGGCGAATCCCGCCGAGGCGGCCAAGATAAGTGCTCTTCGGACACTTCATGGCACCCCGGTGAGTGTGACGCCGCACTCTACCATGAACTTTGTGAAAGGAGTAGTTTATGCGAGGGAACTCGTTGACTACTCCATTGAGGACATCACCCTAGAGCTGGCCGACCATGGGGCGGTCAAGGTCGAACGTGTGATGAGAAAACAGGGAGGGGCCTCGAGACCCACCCCTACACTCTTCGTCACGTTCGACTGTGACAAGCTCCCTGAGTCGGTGCGTGCCGGTTGGTACCGCTACCGCGTGAAGGCATTCGTGCCACTGCCGCGGCGGTGCTATAACTGTAACCGCTTCGGCCATACGAATCGATCATGTAGACGTGCAAAATCGGGGTCACCCGAAGTCTGTGTAAATTGCTCCAAGGTCGCACACGATAAGTCCAAATCGTGTGTGGCCAAGTGTGTCAATTGCGGAGAGCCGCACCCTGCTTCTTCGAAGCAATGTGGTGCATATCTCCTTGAGAAAGAAATCCTGGCCGTTCAGGCCCAGGATCGACTCTCATTCCGCGAGGCAAAGGACTTGGTCCTGGCGCACCCGGCTCTGCCTGGGACGTCTTATGCCTCAATGGTTAGAAAGACACCCTCTGCTCCAGGCCCATCCAGGCTAACGAGCACGGTTGTTTCTGCGCCCATTCGGAGCCCTTCTGCGGGCTCTACCCAACCCGGGCGCTCCCCTGGTAAAGCTGGTGGCAAAAAGGGTTCATACCCTGCCCCGGCTAAAACCAGGGCTTCCCCCTCTTCCCCCAGCGGGACCGTTTCCCGTAAGGCGAAACGGCCACGCGCCTCCACCGAGTCGTTAGACTCACAGGAGGCAACACCCCTGAAGATAGTCGCTAGGCCATCTTCCGGGGTTCCTAAAGCTGTCCCCCGAAAGGAGGACAGCAACAAAGGAGCTTCGGCTCCTTCGCCCACGCCCCGAGGTGGAGCGAGTGGCTCGGAGACGGTGGCTCCTCGAAAAGAGGGCCCCCCCGCCTCCGAAGCCGCAACGCCCGCCTAAGGTTTCGAGGCGGACGGAGGAAAAAACTTGCATGGCGAGCCCAACCTCCCCCAATAAGTCCTCGAAGGCGACAGCGCCTCCAGCGCTTTGTCCGGCCAACAGCGCCCGGGGTTCTGCCCCCGGGAAGCGTACGGCCATTCCCGTGAGGGTCTTCAATTCGAGGAGGGCCCCCGCATCTCCTCCGAGCTAGGCCTGGAGGGCATATTCCTTCAATGGAATTGCCGTGGACTCCGGGCCAACTGGGAGGAGCTGCGGAGGCTCGTCTCGTCCCGTTCCCTATTTTTTTGCAGGAGACCATGCTAGGTGCATGCCCCCTCCCTGCCCTCCCGGGGTATAAGGGTCTTGCGACCCCACCACCGCGGGATGGCCGGGCTGGGGGATGCGCGGTTTACACCCGGCATGATGTCTCCGTTCTTCCTTTCTCTTTAGATACCTCCTTTCAGGCAGTGGCTGTGCAGCTGCACCTGGATAGGAGGTATACTATCATTTCTGCGTACATTCCACCGTCAGCTGACTTCGACGCGGGGGACTTCCGCCGCGTCGTGGCACGGTTGCCGAGGCCCTATCTCTTGCTTGGAGATCTGAACGGCAGGCATCCTCTCTGGGGAGATTACTCAATAAAGCCCAGGGGACAAGTCCTTGCCGATCTGATCGAAGAGCTTGAGATGGGTGTCCTAAACGTGGATGAGTTTACGCATCACTGTCCGAGAACCGCTTCATTTTCTTGCCTTGACCTATCTTTGTGCTCTTCGGATGCACAGCCTGATTTTGATTGGGGGGTGGTCGATGACCTCCATGGTAGTGATCACTTTCCCATTCAAATATCATTTTCAGGGCAACTGCCGCCTGAGAGACCACTTCGGTGGTGCTTGGCGCGGTGGCCTGCATTTCAGGAAATGACTGAATTCTCTATCTCAGTCGAGGAGTTTAGGTCGGTAGATGAGGCCGTTGAGTTCTTCTCCGGCAACCTCATCGCCGTGGGCCTGACTACTATTCCTAGGACGTCTGGCCGTTTTGCACGCCGACCACTCACATGGTGGTTGGCCGAGTGTGAGACGGCCCTCAAACAGAAGCGTTATGCCTACATGCGCTATAAGCGCCGCCCGAACGATTTCACTGTCGCTGAATTTCGTCGGGCTAGGGCTAGGTTTTGGTATATTTCGAAGCACGCCCGCCGCTCTTCTTGGCTGGCATACGTGTCTTCACTTAACGGGAAGACCCCTTTAGCTGAGGTGTGGAAGCGAGTCAAAAGGATTCGGGGCAAGTTCTCGCAGGACCCCCCTCCCGTTCTCCAGGAGAATGGGACCGCAATCTCAGACCCCGCGTCCGTGGCGGAATCCTTTTCGACCGATTTTTCCGCATTCTCTAGCCGTGATGCTGCTCCGCCAGCATTCAATGCACGTCGTGATGTCGCGGAAGGCCGCCGGCTGGACTTTACCTCCAGAGGCGGAGAACCCTTCAACGACAAGTTTACTGTGAGTGAGTTGCGTTCCGCTCTCGCTTCGTGCGCGGACACCGCCCATGGTCCGGACGATGTCCCGTACGCCATGCTTCGACACCTGGGTGAGCGAGGCATGGCCTTTCTGTTAGATTTGTTCAACAGGATCTGGGTGGAAGGTCTTCTCCCAGACTCCTGGCGAATCGCTACTGTGCTCGCCTTTCGCAAACCGGGGAGAGATCACTCTACTCCGACCGGTTTCCGCCCAATCTCTCTAACCTCTTGCGTGTGCAAGTTGATTGGAAAGTTGAGTGTGCAATTGGAAAGGCCTATGATACCGCATGGCGATACGGTATCATGGAGACTCTCCACACGATGGGGGCGAGGGGACGCCTCCCAATGTTTATATCTGAATTTTTGCGAGATCGTCGATTCCGCGTACGGGTGGGGGGAGCTCTCTCCGGCCCAAAGGAGCAGGAAGAGGGTGTCCCGCAGGGAAGTGTCCTCAGTGTCACACTCTTTGCCCTGAGCATCAACGGCATCACCTCGGTGCTGCCGGAAGATGTTCTCGCTACGCTCTACGTGGACGACCTTTCGATCTCTTTTGACGCGGCCCAGATGCCAACTCTGAAGCGTCGACTCCAACAGCCATTGAACCGCGTCTCTCGCTATGCCGAAGCGCACAGGTTTCGGTTTTCTTTGGCCAAGACTAAGGTGGTGCACTTCTGCCGCCATCCACGGCTTCACCCCGACCCAGATTTGTTTCTTAATGGGGTGCGCCTGGATGTGGTTGAGTCGCACCGTTTCCTTGGTCTTGTATTCGACCGACGCCTCACCTGGGAGGGTCATATTCGCAGCCTTAGGGTCTCTTGTACCCGCGCCATGGACATTCTCCGTTCCGTGACGTTCAGCGCTTGGGGCGCTGATAGGGCTACTGCCTTACTTTTTTATCGATCCTTTGTTCGCTCGAAGCTCGACTACGGATGCGAGTATTATGCATCCGCAGCCGAGCGTTTATTGCAGAAGGTGGATTCGATCCACCACACCGGCCTTCGCCTTGCGACCGGTGCCTTCCGCACTTTCCCCATTGAGAGCCTGTTGGTCGATGCTGGGGAGATGCCACTCGCTCTGCGCCGCGTGCAGTGCATCACTCGCCTGTAGGCGCGAGCCCGGCGCCTCCCTCAGTCGCCAACAGCTCTCACTGCATCCGCAGCTGATCTCGATGGTGCCTATGCCGCCGAGAGACGCCAGTCATACCCTAAGCCCTTTGGGTTTAGGGCCAGGAAACTCCTTCGAGAGGTAGATATAGCTCTCGGGCCGGTGGCGCCCCTGGTTCTGCCCAGGACGCCACCCTGGAGGGTACCACATTTTGCTATTTGTTGCCACGCCTCTGCTCCCAAAGCTTGTACTGCGCCGGGAGTATTGCGTTCGACCTTTTTGGAGCACACATCGTGTCACGCTGGTACCGTGCCAGTGTATACGGATGGCTCCAAGTCCCAAGAGGGGGGCGGCTTCCACGCCGTATCCCCTCTGTTTGAAGTCAGCGGGGCTCTACCAGGCGCTGCGTCTGTCTTCACGGCCGAGCTGGTGGCAATACACCACTCGGTACGGGAGATTACGCGACGTGCCCGGTTCGGAGACCGGATTGTGATCTATAGCGACTCACAAAGCGCCCTGAGTGCTCTCGGGGCATTGGAATCTCCGCATCCCCTGGTTCGCGATATCCGTGACGCCACGGTTTTGGCGAGCCGGGCAGATGTCGAGATTATCTTCTGCTGGGTTCCTGGACATGTAGGAATTGCGGGGAATGAGCGCGCCAAAGAGTCCGCGAGGACTCTGCGACCGGACCAGCGTTTCGCTCTTCCTCACACTGACTACATGGCAGGAATACGGGCAGCTCTTCGGACTGCTTGGCAAAGAAGATGGGAGACGGTCGAGGGGAACTTAAAGTTGCGTGCCATTGCGCCGCGACCGTTCCCATGGACCTATCCCCCAATGCCGCGGCGGCTTCAGGTTGCTTTCTGTCGTCTTCGAATCGGACACACTCGTGTGACGCATCGCTATTTGATGGAGCGCTCGCCTGCGCCCTATTGCAACGACTGCATAGTCCCCCAGACTGTTCGGCACATTCTTGTTGAATATCCCAGTCTGGGTGATCTTCGCGCCCGATACCTGTCCCGGTACCGGGATGGGCGGGGTCGCTACTGCCTGTCCCTTGTACTCGGGACGAGTGCGTGCACCATGACTAGTGGACTTATTGACTTTTTGGGGGAGGCTGGCCTTCTCCCTTTCATTTAACCCTGTTTAATTGTTGTTGTTGTTGTTGTTGTTTTTGTTATTGTTATTGCTTTTTTATTGTTATTGTTATTTCTTTTTATTGTTTCCTGTTTAATTTTTAAAGTAGCCTAGAACTAGGCTGTTTGTCTACGGCGACTAATGCCTAAGTCGGCAGTCGCCAGATAGCCCCTTAATTAAAAAAAAGAAAAAAGAAGCTCAACTAAGATTCTGTAATAGCAAATATATGTAAATCGTACCCTTACATAAGTTATTAACATAATAAGTTTTATTAGATAAGTTAAATATTTTTACGGCAATATTAAGCAGGAAGAATGAAGAGCAGTTTGATTGATTTAGTTTTTTGGGAGAAACAGGTGTATTTAGTATCTTTAGTGGTGGTAGAAATGCAAATTGATAATCAGGAACAGGTATTGGAGGAAGAGAAACTGCCCCAATGGGTAGTAGAGGAGGAATGTCAGTAGCGAGTGAGGAGGTTGACACAGCAACTAGTGGAGGAAAATGAGCTAGTTGTACAAGTCAGGCGGGTGGATGTTTGAATATTTGCAACTCTAGCTCTTTCCTTGAGCAGCTGCCATTGTTGATAGGTGAGGTCCCTGCTGATATATACATGAGGAAAGGGAGATGTTCTTAAGTTTTTTGCTACTTTTAGTAGTTAATTTCTAGAAGTAGTGTCTAGTATTTTGGGCTCTGAATAACTTTGGTTTAATTGGTATAATGTCAGTTAGGGAAACAGATTTACCAGGTACAAGATACGATACAACTTCATTAAATCTTATATGGATATGTTGATTGAAGTCTAATCCTCTCGACATAATGTCCCTCATGCATTTTGCTTCACTTTACAGATCTTTCCTTACAAACTTTGTTTGAGAGATGCTCTTGTTGGTATTTTTAGGGATACATCTTGAGGCAAGCCTTTTTAGTTTAAGTTGTGGCTATACGATTGTGGGGTTTAGGGATTAAATATACACTATTGGTTGCAACTCTTGCTCAGATCCAAATCACCTTGGTAATTGTTAAGATTAGTGGTGCATGATTTTCTTAGTGATTTTTGGGTCACATCATATTCTATTATATATCATTTTGAAGGGAATTTCAAAATGGGGAAGCTTTGCCTCCCTCCCTTTAATTGTAAGGGTTGCACTCCCCCCCCCCCCAGCTATTTTTAATAATCTTGTAGTAATAGCTACCAAAATTGCACGCCACTAATTTTAACAATTACCATCACCTTATATCAGATGGGAAAAATAATCTTATATCAGGCTCATAACATAATATAATCATAAGAAAAGAATGTAAGAAAAGAAGGGGTATGCAAATGGCTAATCAATAGCCTAAATGAGGCAGCTCCTCTTCCCATCACCCAGTTCAGTCCCACCTAGCATCCATATCCATTAGCTCACTTGATTAGCTACCTATAACAGTTTCAGCCACTACAAAGGAGAGACAAGCCAGGACAAAAAGGTGGGTAGCACATATATGCAGGCACACCAGCTCTCATCAGATGACAATCACAATGAAAGTTTTATCAGTTTACAATGAGCTGAGTTGTGTGCCATAGTGTAACAAAGAAGAAATAAACAACAGGAAACAAACGAAGATACAAACAAAAAACCAATATGACTTTCCAGCTGTGGATTCAGCCAAGCAATCCTGAAATCTATGCAATGTTGAATCGCAAATAACTACGGACAGGGAATAGATAGCAAGCGCAGATCTACTCCACATACTCGAATAGGCTGTGCCCCAAACATACATGGATGGCTTTCTTGAACAAATCCAAAGACCCGAGAGAAACAACAACATCTGGAAGAGAATTCCAATCATTTATGCATCTCAAACTAAAGGATCTGCGGCGACACTCCAATGTGCTCAGAACATGAGGAACTTTAAACTTGTGTCCTCTTGTGCCAATTCTAGGAGAGGACAAAAATTTCATTAGGAGATATTACACATTATTAAATATCTTCCAATATTTAATAATGTCAACTCTCAATGGCCTTCCTTTTACTGGATAAAGATTCAGGGCAAGTAATCTGTTAGGAGACCATCAATCTGCTTTGTCCACCTTCTCTGCACAGATTCAAGTAGCTGCAGGGAGTGACAAGACTTTCAGACCACCCTATATATTAGCCTGTCATGGCTATATTGAGATAAGTGACTTACCTTTACTTGCTGGCTCCCCTACTCCTCTTCTGTGCAGTGGGCAGCCCTTAAGAAGGCTGTCATGCCCATTGGGTAGGTCTAGTATAGTGGTTAGTGTGCTTGCCCGGCAATCATTGGGTCGGCATTTCGAATCTCTGTCCGGATTCTTTTTAAAAAAAGCTGACACTATTTACCACAGAGGTTACCTCCGTGGCTGGGCATCACGGTGAGGATGGGTAGGTGGAGCTCGTAGCCATGGCAGGCAGTCCACCTAAGAGAAGGATAACTCTGATTTCAAAATCCTGGAGCCACAGGCATATAATTTGCCTCTTCCAGATCTTTTGTGAGTAAGAGAGGAAATATTGTGTGTAATGCATGCTTGTCTGATGTTTGGGCTGTCTAAATGTAGGTATGTAATGTTGTCTGGGCTTTGGTTGCATATTGGTGTTGTAACAAGGTTTATTCTGTGTTTGTATTGTATAGTGGAGTGGCCAGTGGAGTATAGTAGAGTGGCCTGACCTGAGTTGAGATAGGACATTATCCTAGAAAGACCTCCAATAAAACAGCCCTGGCCACAGGATACTTGCACAACATCCCACTAAATCAATCGCCACTTCACAACTAAGGTTGTGCCAAAAAACTACACCTGGTGCATGTTGGTGTCGAGGATAAGCGAGTGTGGGGCAGATGTACTGCCTGTAGATGTGAATGGTGGACTTCTTGAATTGCCCAAAAGAGGTATGCATGCTACCATCCATCTTTCTCCCCTGCAAGAACCCCTTCATCCTGAAGATTAGATCCCCTTAACTAGTGAAATTTACATAAAGACCAAAATGATAAGAGCTGGTGAGTCTAAAGGTACCAAGGTGTAGCCCTCATATGAGTTTGTGTGTGTGTAGTACTGCATATTTTTTGACACCCTCAATCGTGGAACCATTTGTGATCTTGGGGAGGAGGAACCTATGTTGTATCAGGGGTATGTGGATATGAGTACCACATTACCTATGCTCTGGTAAGGGAGAGGGGAAATTTGCTGTGAAGATGTGAAGAGAAATGATAGCTGTATTGTGATTTGCTATGTGCTGATGATGTATGTAGGAGCTACCTAAACCCCTGTACCAGAGACCCAGCATATCTGCCAAATAGGCAACCAATTCTTTTTACCTTACCGCTGTGCGATATCCCCCAGAACATCGGCAACTAAGGACTTCCAACTTCTTTTGTCCTGTGCAGCTCTGATGAACTGTTCGCGCGATGTTCTGCCTCCCATCAACTTCACCAGTCCATCCATGTTTTTTTTCGCTTGGCCTTTCTCTTCCCCTCCTCCCCCGCCACCATTCCAGTAACAACCAAATTTTACATCCCTTCTCTTCTCATCACATGACTGAAGAATCTCAACTGTCTTCCTCTGACCATCTTCATCAATTCTCTCTTCTCTCCTACCATTTGCAAAACTACTTCGTTCGTTCTTCTTGCTGTCCACGGGATCTTCATCATTCTTCTCCAGCACCACATCTCCATTGCCTCCAATCTCTTCACCATTGCTGCTGACAATGTCCAACTCTCCACTCCATACAACAAAGTTGACCACATGTTCGTCTTTATTAAACTTTTCTTTGTTTTTATCAATAACTTCCTGTTTGTTAATACTGGTTTTATTTCCACACTTGCTAGGCATGAACCCCACACTTCTATGCCAAAACTCTAACACTGTGTCCACTAGATTTGCAACAGCTCCATAAGTTGCCCTGAGTGCTAGAAATATATTTATTTTTATTCATTTTTCTAGATTGTCATCATAACATTTCATGGATGACAAAAGCTGCAAGGGCCTATCAAAGGTCATCCATATCCATTGGATTGTGTCAGATCATGCATCTACATTATATAATTTAAAATATCCACAGGAATGCTTTGAAAACAAAATTATTACCAATAACATCAAGGCTTGTCAAAATCCAAATCACCCGTAATATACAATAATAAAACTGCATCATCAAAGGTACCTCTATTATTATTATTATTATAAAGGGTCATTATAAAATTAGGTTGTAGAGAATTGTTGTTGGCTCCAGCTTGTGTCCGAGCATTGGTTTTGTGTTCAATTATCCAGTCTCCTAGGCTGATATTTGTGCCAGATATGACTTACAAGACCCAGTCTGTTAGAGAGAGAGGGTCTACTCGGGGAAAGGAAAGAAAGAAGGCCAGAAAGAAAACAGAGACAAATGCCAGTCACTGAGGGAATTGTTTTTGCGATTGTGATTGTACAATGGCCACCCATGCACACTTGGTCTATCAAGACCTGCCTTTGTCATCGTGCCTGCCCGCTGGGTGTTGCCCTCCTCCGCTGAAGTCAGACATAGGAATCTTATATGGCCCATGTCTGCTTTGCCCGCCATTGGGGTCTTGTTGTTGGTTGAGTTTACTCTGGAACCTCATCCATGACCCTGCCAGGAGTTTGAAGCTCCTGACAGTATCACTCTTGGAATCATTGGAACACTTGAGACCTTCCCTGGTATATGATAATGATATTGTCCTGCTTGCCCTTTCTTCAGGCCCTGCAAGCCCTAATATGTATAGCGCTGCTCTCTTTGGAGAAAGGTGGCATGGTGTTCAAGTATAATCTCAATGAAATATCACAGAGTAATCTCTCGTCTGACATCAAAAACAACACTGACATCCTGGGAATGAGGTCTTCTTCTTTCGAATTCACTAGCATATGCACACGTTTGGGAAGCTTATACTATAATGAACAACAATTTGAATACATCCCATTAGCATAAGGAGTTGAATGAAAGATATGAACAAAGTATGATTTATTGTGAAGAATGAAGCAAGGAAAAGCTGAAGGATATTGAAGAATGAGGCTGAGGGGCTAATTATTTGATAAAGGTCCTAACTCTAGTTTGAAAGTGAAAAAATACATTTTAACAGTATATTTGATGTGGGTTATTATTTTATATAGGTCACAACAAGAAACAATACCAAGCCTACTTATCTGAATGAGTTTTTGTGCTTTCTTTAAATCCTTATATCCAATTTTTGTGCAAATGCAGATTTATGTCTTAAATATAATTTAATATTTTAATAATTATTTGATAAAGGTCCTAACTCTAGTTTAAAAGTGAAAAAATACATTTTAACGGTATATTTGATGTGGGTTATTATTTTATATAGGTCACAACAAGAAACAATACCAAGCCTACTTATCTGAATGAGTTTTTGTGCTTTCTTTAAATCCTTATATCCAATTTTTGTGCAAATGCAGATTTATGTCTTAAATATAATTTAATATTTTAATAATATATCTTCATGCTATATAAATACACCCTACATTTATTTATGGCATTCCAATATTTCTATTTTCAAGTTGTGTATACCATAAGTTATTAAATTTTTTGTGGTGTGTGGAGAGTGGAACCCCATCCAAAAAAGCAAGTCACACAACATATGCATTCATAAATAGTAGATTTTTTTGCATAGGAAAAATTTTATTATTTTATTATGCAAAATGTATTAGATATCAATTCGCAAGTAATGGTTTGACTGGAAGTTGATGTGTTCAAACATTTGTGAATTTTCACTTAGAAACCAATCTAAGATTGGTGGAAATGAGATTATTGTTGATAGATGAAAGCAAATTTGGAAAACCTAAATATAATATAGATAGACTTCTATGCATTTAATAAAAACTCATAAGGTCAGATTTAAATAAAACATATTAAATGTACCATTAAATTCCCTTTTTTACTTTCAAACTAGAGTTGGGGACTTTATCAAATAATTACCTTGGTGTGTTTTATTTAAATCAGACCTTATTTTTTTTTGTGCAAATGCATAGAAGTAAAAAAAATTGAAGTTCTGTTTATGTGGACTAAAAAGTGGGGTTAAATTTAAGCAAAACACTCAAATGTTAATTACCTACTTTTGTAGATTCTGCCTGTTAGTGTCATAGCTGAGATGGTCCTCCACTTCGGTGTTCCTGATCCCTCTTGTGGGTTACTTCGGGGAGGGTGTTGTTATTCTGAACTGTGTAACCTGGTCTCGGTGGTTGATCAGGTATGCTGCTCAGCCACTTGTCCAGGTTCCTCTTGAATGTTTCTGGAGTCACTCCGGTGAGGTCCCGGATGTCCTTTGGTATGCAGTTGAACAGTTGGGTTCCATTGAATGAGAAGGAGTTGTGTGTCAGGGTCCTGATTTTTTGTGTACATCCTTGACTGCCCGTCATATAGCATAGTCTTCCTCTCCTTGGTTGCCTGTTCACCTGGATCCCTACATTTGGTACCCGACCCTCCAGTATTTTCCATATATAGATTATTATGTATCTCTCTCGTCTTCTTTGCAAGGAGTACATCTTTAGATGGTCTAGTCATTCCCAGTAGTTTAGGTTTTCCACACCTTGGATTTTGCTGGTGGATGTTCTTTGTGCTGTTTCTATGGCTATTATGTCCATGATTTTAAATGGGCACCACAGTTTTTTTTCTGTTATCTAGCTATCCTATCCTTACTGAACTGGGAAAATTATACTGTCATATTATAGCTATTAATGTATCTGCTGAATGGTCCAGGACAGGCAAAACAAATTCTTTTGATACTCATTCAATACCCCCAAATGCCTGAATATCTATAACTTTCCTACCTATATTATTTTTAGATTTTCCGAACTTGCTTTCATCTATCTTGTCAATAATCCCATTTCTATTAATCTTGAGTTGAATGGCTGAAAAACAGGAAACAGAAAGTGGTACTGAATGAGGTGAGGTCAAAGTGGAGAGACCTTATCAGTGGCATACCTCAGGGATCAACTCTAGTCCCATTAAGATTCCTAGTTTATATATATGATCTTGGAGAGGTTGTAAATAGCAAAGTGTCAATTTTGGCTGATAACACTAAATTAACAGCTGTAGTCAAAGAAGTTGAGGGTGATGGTGCTTTTTATGGGTGGGTTTTGACGGATGTGGATGACCTTTGATAGGCCCTTGTGGCTTTTGTCATCCGTGTAATTATGTTATGTTATGTTAAAGTACAGAGTGACTTAAATAAATTGTTAGCTTGGGCTCAGAAGTGGCTGATAATTTTTTACCTTAAAAATGCAAAGTTATTAACATGGAAGGGATAATAGGGAATTTAGCTATGGAATGGATGGGCATTGGTTAAATTCAGTTGAGGAAGAAAAGAACTTAGAATAGATTGGTCACTGAAGTTTCTGCAGCAGTGTATTGAGGCAAAAAATAGAGCAAATTGGGTGCTAGGATACATTAAAAGAAATGTTGGCTACAAAAGTAAAGAGGTTATTTTAAACTCTACAACTCGTATGTCAGGCCACATTTAGAATACTGTATACAGGCATGGTCCCCACATTTTAGACATGACATCAACCTGCTAGGGTCAGTGCAAAGGAGGGCAACATAGATGATACCTTCCTTGGAAGTACCTTGAAAATGTGGATAGAATGGGGGTATTAAATTTGTTCTCATTTGAAAGGTGTGTGAGGGGAAATATGATTGAGTTTTGTAAAATCTGTTCTGAGATGGATAAGTTGGATTTTGGCAAGTTGGAAGATAGTAATAGGACTAGAGGATGTTAGAAAGTATTTTTTCACCAACAGAGTGGTAGATTACTGGAATAGTTTGCCAGCTGAGACAGTAGGTAGTCCAAACTTAAATGTTTTCAAGTGCAGATTGGATGATTATATGGAGAGGAAGGGTTAACATCTGATTGTTGATTGTGGTCACAATGCAGAGGGAAAAGATTGATAGAAAAGTTGAGGGCATGAAGACTGTCATTTTCATTTCATGTTTACTGTGAGCTTAAGGTCAGTACTGAAATATTCCTAGGCCCTCATCTCATCCCTACAGTGTGAGGAAGAGTGAAACACTGGTCTGGCTAGAGAAGCTGCTGCTCATCCAGGTATTTTGGAATGGCCATCACAGTTGGCAGATCTCAACTCAAATAATTTGTAGTCTTATGGTAAGAAAAGTGGGAGGAGGTGCAAAGAAGAGAATTCTCTGAATTTAGTGCAGTACTGTAGTTAGTGTGTGAAAAAATTATATACAGGCGAATGAAGATAGTGGGCCAGTGAAGAAATTTTGTTGTGTATGCAAGGAGAGATGATATCTAATCAAAAATGATGCTCTATTGGTGTAGAATACTAGTAGGATGAGCCTCTTTGAACTGTCAATATTTCACCTTTTTAAAAGATGTATACACTATTGATTTAGATACGTTTAAGTCTGGGTTTTTTGCAGCTACAGTATCAATCAGGTGCTTAAATTGTTGGAAATTGAATAAGCCTTTGATTGATACCAATTGTAATGATATTTTAAAAAAAATTCTGGAACAACATGACCTCGGAAGTTCCGGAAGCAAATATTGGTTCTAAGTTGACATAATGTTTTATTCATTAGCAAGTTCAGATGGTAATGCAGTTTTTTTACATTCTATGCTAAATAATGATCCCAATCTCAATGGCTGTTTGATGGATAGCATTTTCGATGTCAACACCATTTTTCACTGATTGTTTAAAATTGTATTAACCCATTCAATCAAGTCCTTTTCTTTTGAAATCAGAAAAATTATCCAGTGCAATTTGTATGTCTTTTCTGAGTTCCATATTCTTAAACTCTGCCTTTCAAGCAATAAAAATGGAAATATTCAAATTCAATGATCAAAGAAAAACAAGGTTGCTACCAGATGAAGAATAAAAAAGAAGAAAAAAACAAAAAGGTTTTGTCTACAATGTACCAACAAATATGAAATTTCGCAATTTTTTTCTCCTGAATTGACACTGATTTTGCTACTTCTAGTCATGGGATACATTTCAAAAAACATACTAATTGAAAATGCATAATGTTAGAATCTATATTATTTGATATTGTACAGATTTGACCATTATTTATCATAGAATGTAAAAAAAACTGCGTTATCATCTGAACTTGCTGATGAAAAAAACATTATTTTGTCAACTTAGCGCCAATATTTGCTTCTGGAACTTCGGGGACCATGCTGTTCCCGAGTTTTTTTGAAAATATTATTATAATTGGTATCAATCGAAAGCTTATTCACTTTCCAACACTTTAAATATCTGATTGGTACTGTAGCTGTAAAAGCTGCAGTATTAAATGTGTCTACTATTGATTAGCTTTTTGCAAACTCCTTCTTTTTTAATGCTCTTATAACAACCTGAGCCGATATTTTTTTTTGGCAGGGCAGTTAAGGAAATATGGAATTAAGAATGAACAAGCTGTTACTTGTTTTTAGTATTCTGATGTGCCTTCAGTGGTCATATGCTACTCTTTCCAAAAGTGACAAAAAGTCCAAAGAAGACAACCAAAAAATAAAGCCCAAGGTAAGTTATTTCTCTAAAAGGGGTTCAAAATCATTAATTGTCCATATATGTGTGAATGGTAAACTTACATTTTATATCAATACCTCAATATATATATATTTTTTCAACTTTGATTTGGATTCTTTATTTCAAGATAGTATCTTAAAAATAAATTACACAAGGGGCAAAAGTCACGGGATAGCAGTGTGTACAGGTAATGGTGGACTGTGTGTGGTTAAAGGCAAAAACATAAATGTGCACACTCAGCCATGTTTGCCAGTCAGAATAATTCTCCAGAGTTTCAAATTTAGATGGAACCAACCTCAAACCAGACCAAAATGATCAGCAAACAAAAGTAGCCAGCTACCTGATAAAAAAAAAGATGAAATATGGACAACCTATCACCTCTAAGTTCATCCATCAAAAAAGTGTGAGATCTTAAATCATAACATCCACTTTGCCTTCTGTGCAGTGGCAGTCTGGATAGGTTAAACCATGATGAGATGGAAATTCTCAGACATGTATCAGTTGTGATATGACATCTCTTGGGTCAGTTTAAACACTAACTATGCAGCTCATGGCAAGGCAATGTGATTTATTGGAGTTTGAATGGGGCATGATAATAGGTGCCCAATCATCATCACTTTTGAAGGCTCCATACATGCAGCTACATCCCCAACTTCCAAACTCCTAACACCCTTCGCTCAAAAATTATCCTACATCCTTTCTATATGACCGAACCACCTCAATCTGCCTCTTCTCAGTACCACACCAATGCATTCTATCCCCAATCTATCTCTTAATTCGCAGTTCGCAACTCTCTCACCTTCAGGCCTCAAATTCAGAAATGCACCGCACATCCATCTCACCATTCTCATCTCAGTATGCTTGAGACTCTGGATGTCCTTTTCCTTCACAGCCCAAGTTTCGCTGCCATACAACATTGTACTTCATACACACGCAGTGTACAGACGTCCCTTAGCTTGAAGGGAAAAACCTCTCACCATCAAGAGAGGAAGCAGCTCTCTGAACTTTCTCCAAACCACTTCTAATCCTTGCCACAGAACTTTCCCCAGCACCTCCCCCTGCACAGATCATATCTCCCAGATAGCAGAACTCCTCTATGCATTCAAGCGACACACCATCAAATACAATCCTCTCCTCCATTTGCTCTCCTATACACACAGTGCACTGAAACTCTCTATCATTCTGCAGCCTACCTCTGATACCACTACATCTTTTATGCACTCACAAACCACATCCATTACACAGGATGGAGTTATTCCCTACCCCTCTGTGACAGATTGCACATGGCTACATACCCTCAATGATGTCATTACCACCACCCACTCTTGAAATCAACATGTTTGTTATATCCAAATTCATTCTCAACCCCATGGAATTCATCCCTTCCCTCCACAACCTGAACTTCTCAAGTGCTGTCCTCTCATCCTCGACAATCAGCACCCAGGTCATCAGCGTACAACAACTTGAATGGCAATCCTGTTCTAAAATTCTGTGACAGTACTTCCAGGACCATAGCAAAAAGCAAGGGACTCAAAACAGATCTCTGATGACACCAACCTTCACAGAGAAGTCATCACTCAATTTTCCATTTACCCTCACCTGGGTTGTCGAACCTTCGTACATAGCCATGACCACCCTAACCAACCACTCCTTGATCCCTAATTTTCTCATTGCCCACCTCACCACATTTCTTAGTACCCTATCAAAAGCTTTTTCCAGGTCAACAAAAATATAATACAATGCTCTTTTCCTAGCTATGTACTTCTCCTGAAGCTGTCTAACTATAAATATAGCATCCATGGTTCCTTTTCCAGGCATGAACCCAAACTATATAACTTTCATAACATGATTGAGGAGCTTTATGTCTCTGTAGCTACCCCTTTATACTGCTTCACTTTTACCCTTATACACATTCACACTCTTCAGCCAGTCCTCTGGTACAGCACATTCATATATGACAGCATTTATAAGGTCTGTGACCAACTGCATACTGATATCTCCAGAGGCTTTCAATATCTTGACATTTATCTCAGATACACCCACTGCCTTACCTTCTGGCATGTGATTGATGGCTCTGCTCACCATTTTGTCCTCAATAGATGGCCACAGTCCAGCCACAGGTTCTGTGGAATCCACAAGTCTCCTGTCCCAGTCAAATTCTATGTTTAATAAATGATTATAGTGTTCCCTCCAAGCCTTTTTTATATTGTCCTGCCCAACCACAACTCTTAACAGCATCATTTTTAATGCACCGTTCACCCGCTATATCACTATTTTCATTTTTCATCTGCCTATCCAGTTTAAACACATTTTTCTTGCCCTCAGCACCATTGAAGCTCTCAAGAAGAGGTTTTTGGCCCTCTGACTTAGACCTATACACTTCCTGACTTGCCCTTTTCACTGCCAAGTATACTTCCTTACTCCCACCATGCTTCCATGCCATAAATGATCTTTTCTCCTTCACTGCAGCCTCAACTTCCTCATTCTACCACCAAGATGCCTTGTGTCTGGCTGGACCTCTTGACCCACCACAAGCCTGTTCAGTAGCTTTTAGAAGATTATCTTTCAGTCTCCCATACTGTTCACTCACACTTCCATCAGTCGCTCTATTCTCCACCGCTAGTGTACCAAACTTGTAAAAAGCCTCCCCGTTTCCTGATGTTTAAGCTTCCACACCTTCTCCCAGGTACAAACACCCTCCCAAATCTTTTTCTTCTTGAACATCTTGCAATCAAATCCCCTAAATTTCATAGGAGAAGTTTCTATTGTTTTTACCAATGTGTAGGGATTTACATTTATTATGGTTTAACTTCATCTCCCATTTATGGGCCCAGGCGACAATTTTATCTAGGCTTCTCTGGAGTGTTAGGTCCCCTTCCACATTACTTACTGGAAAGAATAGCTTAACATCATCAGCAAACATTTCAGTTTTTCATCCAAAACCAGAATCAATATCATTAATATAAAGGATTAAAAACAAGGGTCCTATCGCAGATCCCTGTGGCACTCCACTCTCCACCAACTTCCATGTGGACTTAGACCCATTCAGTATTACACTCTGTTTTCTTCCTGATGACCAAAGTTTGATCCACTTCAGGACTCTTCCAGAGATTCCATACTTCTCTAGCTTATGCCAAGTGTGTCAATTGTGGGCGCCACAACCTGCCTCTTCGAAGCAATGTTATTTGTACCTCATACAGAAGGAAATCCTGGCCTTTCAGGCTGTGTATCATTGCTCATTTTGCGAGGCTAAAAACCTCTTGTGCCTCAATGTTAAAAAAAGGCACCCTCTGCTCCCGGTCCCTCCATGCCTTTAAGCGCAGTAATTTCCGCACCTATATGGAACACTTCTGCAGGCTCTCCCCTCCTCCCTCCAAGCGTTCCCCTGGTAGAACTGGCAGCACAAAGGGTTCACACCCAGCCCTGGCTAAAACCAGGGCTCCCTCATTGTTTCCAGTAAGGCAAAATGGCTGCTTGCCTCCACTGAGTTGTTAAACTCAGAGGAGGCAACACCCCTGAAGGTGGTCATGAGGTGGCATCTTCCATGGTTCCTAAAGCTGCCCGCCAAAAGGAGAACCGCTTCATTTTCCTGTCTTGATCTATCCCTGTGCTCTCTGGATACAAAGCCTGATTTTGGGTTGGGGGGTGGTTGATAACCTCCATGGTAGTGATCACTTTCCTATTTAAATATTTTCTTAACCGCGGTTGCCTGAAAGACTACCCCGGTGGTGTTTGGCACAGGTGTGGTCTTCTGCATTTCAGGAAATACTGATTTCTCTGTCAGTTGAGTTTTTAGGTCAGTGGATGAGGCTGTTGAGTTCTTCTCCAGCAACCACATTGCCGTGGGCCTAACTACTATTCCTAAAAATTCATGCCATTTTACACTCTGACTGCTTCCTTGGTGGTCAGTTGAGTGTGAGAGTACGTACCACACTTTTCACTAGGGGTCTCGAATGATTGGGAGATAAAAGTCTACTTCTGGCAGCAAAGGAGACAGATACACAACCTTCCCCTATCTAGTTTTATTCCCCAAATAAATTACAATATATACGATACGTACATGCAAAAGAGTAAATGTATAGATAGTGAAAATTTCAATAACTTATATACAGTGGGTGCAATAAATATCCGATACATGATCAAAAGTTTATTTACCATAGTTACACAACAGCAAAGTAATCGAAAATTGAACATCTTAATTATTATCCTGCTGTTTTTTTGTGTGAATAAAATCCTTTTGTGAAAGTAGTATTTATTTATATTTCCATGTAGCGAGTCGCTAATAGTTACCACTTTGGCTAGGTAGCTTAATTTAACAGTTTCACATTATACATGTTGATGCATAACATTTTGCTCTTATTGTTTGTTCGCTAGTATATAACATCGAATGGTGTTAGGGTGTCAAGAAAATGATTTAAAAAAAACATTGTAATGTATAAAACCCCACTAACATTTTTAGCAAAGTAGTTTCCATCATTAATGACACTGTTCTCCCATCATTTAACTAATTGGATATCTTTTTGGAAGAATTCATTTGCATTTGATGAAATATATGATTTGATATCATTTTCCACCATGTTGGAGTAAACTTCACCAGTAAAGTGTTGTAATGACGTAAATAAATGGCAATCATGTGGTGCAAGGTCTGGTGAATATGAAAGAACTTCACAACCTAATAGAAATTTTTCCTCCGGTTAAATGTGCCACATATGGGTGTACATTGTCACAAGGAAGGGGACATCCTCTCGGTAGATCAGCGAAGGATGTTTTTGGTTCAAGAGCTTCATTGCAATTGTTGATCTGCAGTAACTGTTTATTTATTATTGAGTTTATAATGAATAACTCCTTCCACATCCCACAAAATGCAAAACATAACTGGTGTTGGAGATGATGTCAAGGAGTAAAAATTTGTTTTTATTTGTAATCAAAACATTGTTTTTTGCACTTAATATAAAACTGAGCTTTCATCTCCAGTAACAATTCTGTGCAGAAATGGTTCACAGGCTTCTTTTTTTTTGCGACCCTTTGATGACTGCCCATTTCACAAGCATTGCAACCAATAGATATAAAGCAATATAGATATATTGTAAATGTTGTCTTTCTATAGTTCATAGCATAACTTAACTCAATGGATGACAAAACAAATCTGCAAAAATCTATCAGAAGTCTTCCAAGTCAATACACGCCCCAGAAACTGCATCCAAAAAAATCATCACTATCATGGCTTGCTTAAGGATAACCTCCTTACTTTTGTTAACTAACTTTCCTCTTAATGAAGCCTAACACACTATTTGCTCATTTTTTGCTTCAATACATTGCTTAGAAAACCTCAGTGACCTATCTACTAATACATCTTTCTTATCCTCTACTGCATTCAGGCAATGCCCATCGATTTTATAGCTAAATTCTATTCACTATTATCCCTTCCCATGTTAATAACTTTATATTTTTTAAGGTTAAAATTCATCTGCTACTTTTGCGCCCAACCTAATGATTTATTTGTTACTCTGCACTTTAAAGTTAGCCTCAACTTCATTTACTTCAGCTTACAGGCGATTAAAAGAGTTGTTCACAAAGGGTTTTCTTCCATGCATTTCTGAGATTAGAGTGACGGAAAGAGATACATTTGGCTGGTGATAGAGGAAGTGCTTTTCATAATGAAATAGAGTGAGTCTGTTTGTTCTTTTGCTCTCTGCCTCATTTCCAACACTGCCAGTGTGGACTGGTATCTGCTGCAGCCTAACCTCCCATATTGGGTGCTCAAAAAAGAAGAGGACAAACTGATTAGATATCATGGCAGAGTTGTGGATGAGTGTGGAAAGAGGAAGATAGTAGGTGGTATAATGATAACATTAAATCTCTGTAGATTATCATCTTCCTGTGAAAAATATGCCTTTAATTAGGCTTGAGGGCATGATACAAAGCATAATGTTGTGGTTAGGATCGATAAGCCATGGAATTTAGTGGAGGGTGTGGTGTCAATATGTATAATAATAAAAATTATACTACTAGGCAAGTAAAAATATTTAATAGGGGTAAATTACTTCAGATATATTGATAAACAACTTAGAAAATATTTCATATTGCTAAAATCCAAGAGTTCATTAATGAAGTTGTTGTTTATAGCTCCTGGGAGCAGATTAAGGCAGACAGTTTGGATCTTACAGCTTACACTGTAGGCCCCACCAATGTTATCACAATTAAGTGGGGCTGCGCTTTCTGTAAGGCTTTCATGAGAGACTAGGTTAGAGTGAAAGGAGGCTGTTGCATGCTGTGGGGATTTTAGGTCACCTGTGCTAGCGGCCCATGCAAGAGCTAGGAAGCAGAACTTGAATTGCAATTTAACATCACATAGAGTACATCTAAGTGGGATGGTCCCACTCCAGGATTGCTCATTCAGGTGGTCATGTCATACCCACCTGGAAATGACCTGACCACTGTACAACTCTTTTTCTCTCGCCCTACAGGGTGGCTAGAGCTTATAAAACAGCATGCAGCATAAAAGTAAATATAAATGAAATTTTGGGAGTAGTCAATTGTATTCTATTTCAATATTGAATTTCTTTGTAGCTGTAATAAATATATCCGGTGGAAGGAATTAAAAATAAATGGGTGTGTTCTTTCTGTTTGAAGATAAGAAAGTCATCAACACCCTAATATTAAATTCTCAATGGAAATAGAAACAGAAAAGAAAATCTCTTTCTTGATATTAGTTAAAAAATTTTGCTATAAATTCAGTACTTCATTTTAACAGAAAACCCACCACTACCAAACTTGGCACTCATTTCTTTAGCAGCATGCCTACACATTTCAAACTAACCAACATTAAAAGCAGAATCCACAGATATATTCAATTCTGAAATAGAATATCTGAAGAACTTTTTTCATTTTAATTTTTTTCCTAGGTTATTTATTTAGCAAGCCTGACCTTAATTCTTATCAAAACAGTTATCTCCCTGAACTCAATTACTAAAAACCCCTAAATGAAAGGTTTTCCTTAAATTACCACACCTTAAACATTTCACAACTAAATTCATTAAGATTTTGCTCTCTATTCTTAATGACTACTTCCTGCAATGAAAGTTTATCCCAATAAATTCCAATCCTCATTCCATTAAGTCCTACTTTAGCCACAAAGAATCTCTCCCTTGTACTTGCAAGCCTTCATTATATATAAATTTACATTGTTGACCTGCCAAAGTCTCTAGGTGGGCCAAACAAGTCTACTAAAATGTAGCATCGGAAAGCACTTTGGACAATCACATAGAACCAACATTGCCCTTTTTAACCCTAGATTATCTTCAATTAGACAACATTCTGAAAAATATAAACTCCCTCGGGACTAGTTTGTGCACACAGATTTGTGGACATGTGACTTTTTAGAGGAGGCTGGCCTCCTCCACTTTATTTAACTGTTTTTTTTTTATAGGTCACTTGTTCCTGTACTGGGGGGAGGCAGGCCTACCCCTGATGTTGGCGCAAGCTTCCTTCTGTTGCCTTTTTTCTTTTTTTTCTTTTGTTGTTTTGTTTAGCCTTTCTACTTTTTATTGTTATTTATATATTGTTATCCATTTTTCTTTAATATAGCCTAGTAGTTGGCTCTTGTAAGAGTACGGTGACTTCTACCCTAGTAGGTAGTCGCCAGATAGGCTCCTAAAAAAAATCTAACTTCTGCTTCCTCTTCAGAATTAAAATTCTTGAATATTTACGCATTAAACAATTAATTACATAACTAAATGATTGCTCATGTTCCCTTAATCCTTTCTTTCTTGAAGTATTGCTTTATATAAAAAAAAAATCATTTTTTTTGCTTTAAAACATATTCCATTTAGGTCATCAAACTCGTATATACAATTTTTTTCTTTGAACATTGAAGGAAATGCATGAAAATAAAATGATTCCACGTGGCATCATTGGAAAGTATTGATACAAACATGAAAAAAAAACTAAAAACTAAAATCATTGGAAAAATAACAAAGAAAACCTGGAATTTATTAACCACATTTCCTAAAAATAAAAGTTAATTATTCACATAATTGATTTTTTCTGAAATGTAATAAAACAATTTTGATCTTTCAACAGGCATAATGAGATGTTGCACTTGTTACACTTCATATGTGTGTAAGCTTTGATGCAGCATTTGCATCTTTGCTTTAGATTAGTAGGCACAGGAAAATGATCAAAACCATCCAAATGAACATCATCGACTGGCCTTGTTGCTATCATTCTTTTTTTACATTTAGAATGACTTTACTTTTACTAGCATTAGTTAATGGGACTTTTTCCTGTTTTTTTTTTATGAGGCATCTGAAGACTAAATGAATGAAAATTACTTATTTTATTTTTTATGTAACTATAGGTTAGGATAGGCTATTGAGACTGGCCATGTACTTCCACTCAGGGGCCGAGACCACCTCACCAGACCATTACCAACATCAGTATGACAGCACTTCTAGCTAAATATGCCCTATAGAACTAAAACAAATTATAGGTAGCAGGAATACTAGAATATAAGGGGATGGTGTTTACACTGTACCATCAAGCTGGGCAGAGGAGCTGTCTCTAGCAGCCAACGGCTAGCTCAGCGGAGGAGCTATCTCTAGCAGCCAATGGCTAGCTGAGTGGAGCAGATCCTTGACTCATCCAACAGCCAAGTGGAGGGGAGTAAACCTTCCAAATCAGGAGTGGAGCCCCGAAGGCAGAGCAGTGCACTGTGCTCACTGACTCCGGCAGCTCCTGCAGCCAACCTGGTGCCAAACATACTGCTCTGCATTCCTTTGGATGACACCGACGAGGTTGAGAGGGAGATCTTGATGACTGGGCAACCCAGGATCTCCATACACTTTGCCCAGGTACATACACTTACATGGTGCAAGCTCCATTGTCTTCCAAGACAGAAAGATGCCAACATACACTACACCACATACAAGCATATATAGTATAAGCAGTACTTAAGTACTTATATCAAATAAAGTTTGTGCTGTTATAGAAGATGTAGACCTAGCCTTCTAGCTAAATAGGCCCTATAGAACTAAAAAAAAATTATAGGTAGCAGAATTACTAGAATATATATACATACGTACAAACATATATATATATATATATATATATATATATAGTGTATGTATGTGCATGTGTGAGTAAACAGTACTTATATCAAATAACAAAGTTTGTGCAGTTATAGATGATGTAGACCTAGTCTAACTCAGAAAATTGCCTAAACTTTTTCTTTATACTAATACAATAAACCCTGGATATAACGAACCTCAATATAATGAATTTCGGATATAACGAACCAAATTTCCTGGTCAAACTCCATCAGGTTTAACAGGCAAGCATTACGACCAGCCTGAGTGAGTGTTGGTATGTCAAATGTCTCGTACAGTGCAAGGTTCGTATCAATACTGTTGTGTAGTCCACTTAACTTTATTAGTAATTACATACGTATTACATATCCATAATGAACTTGGTTCATTATTTCCATTGCTTTTAACGCTCATCAGGTTTAACGAACCTTTGGCTTTAACGAATGACCCCTCCGCCCCATATAGTTAGTTATATCTAGGGTTTACTGTACTTATAAAAAGTCCAATGATGCCACATGGAATTATGTAAGTTAGAAAAAATATTGCATATACAAATTATATGTTGAAGGTATAACTAACATTCTAATCTCATCTATAAACTTTCCTCTATGTAATAAAATAGAAATGGAGATGAAAAACTATGCTTACCTTATCATATTCATCAGTCAAATATCTGCATATAATGCACCCATCCCGATGGCATTGATGGTCAAAACTATTTCATATAACTAGCTGACACCTTGTATAAGCAAACAAATCAAAACATGCCCAGTTTCCCTTTGGCAACCCATGAAAACATTTTGATGCCACACCAACTCTTTGAACACTTAATAAGTAAAATTATGAAGATAACTATTGATGATGCCATATGGAATCATTGAAAGGGTTAAATTGTTCACCATAAAGCAATACACATTCGACCCACCAACCAAACTCCCCAAAGTGAGCTTTCCTCTTAGCTATTTTCCTCCATAATTCTCAGTTGTCTCAACAGCTCACATGATAAAGGTTAGGTTCCTAGTTTTCTCATTTTTTGCATTATTTTGCTTATCTTTATTTGTATTTTGTGTCTTGCATTTTAAAATGTTTTACTTTATTCACAATCACATCAGATTTAATACTTCTTTTATATTTGTGTTTTAATTGATATATTTACTTTTGTTCTCTTTGGTCAGTCTAGTATATATTTACCCCTTTGAATTCTTTTTAATACTTTGCCACCCTGTTGTGATTTAAAGGCTTTTATATTTGATATCAGTTTTATATTCATATTTTTTTTTACCTTTTACCTATTAACCTGATTATTTTTAAATGTATACACTTGTATTATGTGAAATTTCTTTTGTATTCTCATTAGGTGCCTAATCCACACATCACGTACCACCCCAGCCCCCCCCAACTGAATCTTACATAGAGCCATTTTCTAACTCATACTATTCAACCTATTCACACACGACATTCCATAACCACAAACCCAATTAATCAACACCTACGCTTATGCAGACAACATCTCACTCACAGCGCAATACCCCTCAACTACCACAGCAAGCAAGACAGTCCTGTAACATATGTTGCTGTTTACAGCTCCCTGGTAGCAGATAAAATCTCTACTCCTGACTGCTTGGGAGAGTTTGAGTCGCACTTTCTGTGAGGCTGTCCTGAGGGGACCGGGTTTGAGTGGAGGGAGGATGTTGCATGCTGCAGAAATTTTATAGACCCCCCCATCCCCGGGTTAGTTTTCGATTCAACGGCTAGCAAGTGGAAGTTTTAATGCAATTTAACCTGATGTGGAATACATCATCAAAGTGGGGGTGGACCCACTCCAGGATTGCATCCAGGTAGGGTGGTTGTGTCATATCAACTTAGGAATGACCTGACCATTCCTCAATTTTTTTCACTTGACTTACAGGATGGTTAGAGTTTTAAAAACACAGCCTTGCCTGCTGGGCCATAGAACATATATACACACTAGAACACTGGCTCACACAAAATGACATGACTGCCTCAGCCAACAAATCAACAATAATTTTCCACACCCAACTATCACAAATTGAACAAACAACCCTAAATAAAATCAGACTAAATGGACAACACCTGCTGCTAAACAAATCCCTCACCCTTCTAGGACTCTCACTAGACACCTACATGGCATTCAAAACCCACACAACAAACATTATGAACAAGGACACAAAGAAAATCCACACCCTCGAAGTACTATTAAACATTACGTTTGGACAACAGAAAAAGCCTCTCATCACTCTATGCAAACAATTCATCCACTCCATCATCAACTAAGCAGCACCAGCATGGCATCCAACCACAGCCAAATCTTATACAAACTCACTCCAAACTACACAGAACAATGTACTCAGAACAATCTCAGGATGTATATGCAGTACACCCACCTCACACTTACACACTGAAACAAAAATACTCCCAATCAAAATAACACCTAGACATGATTAAAATCCAACACTACAGCAGAGCATTGACCCATCCCCACCCCGATCACCACCTAGACACAATAAAAAAAAACTAACACACGCATACTACTTCCAACATATCTGCAATAACCTCCCTCTCCTACCACCAAACCCCAACTTAATCAAACATCCACACTACCCTTGCCCAAAGATAGTTGCAAGCACTACCACCAAACATTCCTAATGAGCCTACCATCCATTATTAAATCAATAAGAGAAATCACTACACAGAACACAGCGAGTAATCCTATTTAAACTCAGGTTGGTCCACTCCACTAAACTCCCTAAAAAAATGAGTGTGGAAAAGGACAAATAAAGTTAATAAAAAAGGAAATTAATTGAAAAAGTTATGGATGAAAAATGCTACCATAATAAACCTTATCCCTAAATACTATAGCTAACTATAAACAGTGAAGATATTGTCCAGCTAATTTCACCTTTTGCTGCGTTTCTTTAAATAGATACTGACTTTTTTCAACTAAAGTAATATTAAACATATAAACTAACTTTAACCTAGAAACTAACTTTTTTTAAAAGCTAAAAACAGCGTAAAATTGAGATTACGTAGGTATATAGACAATTCATATTGTTGTGCATAAATTAGGACCTTTTGTATTTAATATTTTGTCTATGAATTCTTGGTATTACATCATATGATAAACAGTGAAGATATCATCCTGCTAATTTCACCCTTTACTAATGTTTCTTTAAATAGGATACATTAATTTTCAAGGAGAGTGCTGTATCATATTGGGGGGGCGGGGCTAGATTTTAGCTGTTTTTAGCTTTTAAAAAAAAAGTTAGTTTCTAGGTTAAAGTTAGTTTATATGTTTAATATTACTTTAGTTGAAAAAAGTTTAAAAAGTTAAAAATGGCTAAAATCTAGCCAAAATATCTCCTGTTAAAATATTGTGCGTTGCTCTCTTTGAAAATTACCTAGGATATTGGCACTTATGTTTTAAGTGTTAAAAATGAGATTGCCTATGTATATACACAACTCATACTGTTGTGCATAAACTAGGACTTTTGTATTTAATATTTTATCTCTATTTATTCTTGATAAGTATGTCATATGCTCATACTTTTATGTTTTATATTTCAGGTTGGGCCCATAAATAAGTCTGTTTTCCAAAATAAGTTGGTTACTCAAAATATTAAGTGGAAAGATGTGGTTATGTGGAATCAAGCCTATAACAAAGATGATTCTCAGAAGTTCCAAAAGCAAATGGTGCTTGGATATGTTACACCTGTAAGTTGGCAATTATTATCAGGTTCCCTTCTAAAAGTTTGGTAGTTCTTGAATACATTTTTTTTAGTATTCATAAATGCATTAAGCTGTTGGTATGACAACAGATGGTAACAATTTCCTGCAGCATGAAACTTCTTTAGATCATTACCTACTAGAAAACTCACAAAAAAGACATAGCAACAATGAATAAAGACATGGCAACATAAAAGTCAAAGCTAGAGGCACAATAGGTCTGCAGGATACATAAACAGCCATAGCCAATGGTTTTTGGACACATCAGAAATGTTAGGAAATTAGTTAAATGCAGGGGTGTACAGTTTTTATTAGCATGTAAATATGAATATAATAGTGGAATAAGGATGAATAAATAGCAATAAGTTATATATGACCCAAATACTCAACATGAGTTAATAAAATACAAAATTTGCTAAAACATGTAACATCAACATAAAACAGATAAGCAGATATAAGCTCTTGAAAATTACAACACCACCAAACATAAAGGAAGCTCATTAGCATGTTGAGAGTCCCTTGGTAGTGATGAGAGCATTTATTCCTTGAGACATACTCTCCTTGAGGGGGTGAAACATGAGGGGTGTAATACTGGCCCACTCCTCAGTGATGACTGCCTTCATTTGCTCATTGGAGGCTGGCTAATGATGTTCTACAGCCTTTTTCAGGTTCTGCCAAAGGTTTTCCAGTGGATATATATCTGGAGACTAAAGTGGCTAGTCCAACACTGTAATATTGTTGTCCTAGAACCACTGTATGGTAGAGACAGTCCTGTGACATAGTGCATTGTCCTGATAGAAAGTCGCATTCTAGACATTTCTGTAGAGGTCTTGGGTTGTGGGCAGCATGTAATTTCTCAGAAACCTTAGTACTTCCCTCAATTTAGGGAACCATCGCAAACAGTGAGACGACCCATGTCTGAACTTGACATGCAGCCCCATACCATTACAGAGCAGCCACCATGCTCTACTGTTGTCACTATACACTCTTGATTCTACTGCTCCCCTAGCCTCCTGTGGACTCTAACCAGAGGTGGGCAGTATTTAAATACATTTATGCATTTAAAATTGTATTTATAAATACATTTGAAATCATGTATTAAATACTTTTTGCAAATACTTTACTGATAATAAGTTAATATAGCTGTTAAGAACATGTAATGCATGTTTTAGCTTGTTGCAACTTGTATGATATAAACGATTGACTGCGTGAGCCGGTGAGGGAAGATTGCTTGCATCAGTTCAAATTCAGTTAACATATGACGGAAGAAAAGTGAAGTGTGTATGTACATCAATGCTATGGCAAAATCTCTGCGGTGAGCAATGCTACTTCCAATCTATGCATTCATTTGAAGGTAAGAATTTATTAAGGCTAATTATATGATACTTAAGTGAATTGAAAAGTTTCACTATTTCTTATTTTTAAAAAATGGCAAAATTGCTAGTAGCTAATGATAATGTTAAGTAGCATAGGTTTACCATGCACGAACATACTTGCTTCCTTTTGCTACACCTTTATTAATAGTACAGTAAACCCTTGATATAATGAAATATATGGGGCAGGGGGTCGTTCGTTAAAGCCGAAAGTTCATTAAACTCGATGGTCGTTAAAAGTGATGGAAATAATGAACCAAGTTCATTATATCCGATGGTTTGTTCGTTCTATGGAGTAGTAAGTAGCACTCATGAAGAGAGGAAGGAGGAGAAAGAGAATGCCAGAACAACCTTTCCCACGCGATGTTCACAGCCGACTGAGCTGTGAGCCAGTGAGTCGCAGCATGGAGTTCGGCCAGGAAATTTGGTTCGTTATATCCAAAATTCGTTATATCAAAGGTTTACTGTATATGCTGATTGAATTTAATGTGAATTATGGCAACGTGGAACAAATGTCCTTCAAATATCTGATCATGTACATTTATCAATCGAGAAAGCATCCTGCTTTGGTGCAAAAGGCGGATAATTACGTGACAGCTCAAAGAAAAGATTCAAAAAGAAAATGTTCAATATTAGACGATGGTCCTTCATGCAGCGGTGTTAAAGTAAAGACATTACCGGAGTGTTTTGTAGTGAATACTAAGAAGGTCAAACAATCTGTTGTTAATAAGCTGATTGCAGATTTTATCATACAAGGTGTGCATTCCCTGTCAACCATGGAGCAACCAGGTTTTGTGAGATTAATTAAAAGTGAGTTCTGAGTTACAAATGTTGTTTACAATTATAGTATTAGTAGTACAGGGTGTCTGTTAGAGTGAGTTTGAATGTGGGTAAGAACACTGTGTTATTGGATAGAAAGGATGCGTGTTATAAGGTAAGGCGTGTTGTTTGCGTGTTTGATGGCTTGATAAGAATGAATGATCCTTTTGTATGTATGCAATTTTAATCTTATAGAGCCCATCTCGAAAGTTGTGGCAGACCCCAGAGTGAAAGGGCAGGTGAAGGGGATCCAAGTCGGAGATGTACTTGGTCACCTCTCTACTGTCAATGAGGTAGGTATGGATGATAGCATGGATGTCAGGGTAAATGTTGGGAATGAAAAGATGTGTGAATGGACATATAATGAAGTGGAAAGGATAGTGGAATTGGATGAATGTTTGACTGATATGAAAGGAGGATGTGTATTGAATGCTGCTTGAACTAAAGAGGGTCCTCAGTAAGGTCGATCTGTATTTTGGGGTTGCGAAGCTTCCAGAATTCAAGTTTGCCCTGAAAAGGACACCCTAATGTATCAGCGGCCGAGACATTTCCTGCATCCAGTTGCTGATGAGATTGAGGAGCAAGCAGTATGTGGAATTAGAATGATTGGGGGTGATTGAAGAAAGTGAGAGTGCATCGAATAGTCCGATTGTGCCTGTATATAAGCTGGATGAAAGATTGGTCTATGTGTGGATTATCGAAAGGTGAATGAAAGGTTTCTGATGTGTGTGGTATCTAAGTGTGTGTATAGTATGCATGGGATGAAGTGGTTTAGCAAGATGGATTTGGTATGGGGGTATTACCAGATGCCCATTGCTGAGGAGAGCCAGCCGGTGACTGCCTTTTCCTCTTAAAAAAGGCATTATCAGTTCTGTAACTTCAGCTTTGGGTTGGCTAATGCTCCAGGAGCCTTCCAGTGGGCAATGAATATTGTGTTGAGTAAGTTTGCGAGTAGATGATATTTTGATTATGACTGAGAGTTTTGAGGAGCATATGAGATTGGTGAATGATGTGTTGAGAACATTGGAGAGTGTTGGTGTGAAGGTGAAAGTAGTGAAGGGTGAATGGTTTGGAAAGAAGTGAAATTCCTTGGGAATATGATGAGTGAGAATGGGTTACGAAAGTCAATGAAGTATGTTGAGAAGGTGTGAATGTTTCCGAAACCGGTGACTGTGAAGCAGCTGAAGTCATTTCTGGGTTTGTTTGAGTTTCAGTGAAAGTTGATACGTGATTGTTTGTGTGTGAGTAAGCCTCTGACTGAGTGGATGGGCAAGAAAGGTAGTGCGATTGTTAGGTGGAATGCTAAGATATATGAGGCGTATGAGAGACTGAAATAAGCAGTGGCTGAAGATGTTGAATTGACATACCCGGACTCTAGTGTGAATGCTAAGATGCTTGAATTGTATACGGATGTGAGTGGGTACTGTATAGGAGGTTTTCAGATGCAAGAGCAGCATTTGAATGAAGAGAATGTCAGGTGAATAATTGTGTATGTATCCAAGGCTATGAATGCAGTATTCAATTGTGGAGTGAGAGTTGGCTGTGATAAGGTATCGTTTGAAAGTGTTGCGTCCGTTTTTGTATGGCGTGAGGTTCGTGATCAAAAGAGATCACCAACCTCTTGTGTATTTGCAACGTATGAAATGGGCTGATAGTAGGATTGCGAGGACTTTGGAAGATTTGAGTGACTTTGACTATGTGATTAAATATGTGCCTGGTGAATGGAATGGAGTGGCTGATTTGATATCAAGATATCCTGGTACGAATCATAAAAATGTGTGTGGAGTGAGTGATTCTGAGTATTTGGCGAAAGGGATTATGAATAGAAAGGAAAGTAAGGGTGGTGGTGATTCCTTGTTTGAGAGCATATGGAATGGTTTGCAAGATTTGAAGAGTGATGGAGTAGATGTGAGAGTGCCTGATAGTGTGGGTGACTTAAGGAAGCAGGTAATGAGTGAAGTATGTAGGAAGCCTGAAAGTATTGGTATGTTGAGGGTGTGGAACTTTATGAAAGAATTAAGAACGATGTGTATGCCAGGGGTCCCGCTGTTTCTGGAAGTGTTGATTGTAGTGAGTCGTTTGTATGGAGTGATTGTTTATGTGCACTTTGGTGGTGTGAGGCCGATTGTGTACAAGGATGAGAAAGTGAAGGGTTTGAATGCTAATGTGGTGCATCTGCAGTGTTTGAGCAGTGTGCATTACAATTGGGTGATTGAAAAGTGTTCGTATATGAGGGAAAAGAATGATTGTCTTGATGAACATGAGTGTGTAGTGAGTGATGATGTGGGGGTTGATGACAGTGTGGATGTCAGTGCTGATGTTGGTGTGGTTGTTCCTTCTGTGTATTGTGAGTTTTGAGGTATGATCGAATCGGCCATGGATGATGAGAACGAGATTTTAAGTGATGATGATATTCTAGAGATGCAAGAGGTGTGTCCTTTTGTCAGTGAGTTGAAGAGGTAGGTGTGTGATGATGCATGTTGATTTGAATGAATGACCCGAGTGTTTGAGTGACTTTAAAAGGTATGCTAAGGATTTTGTTGTTTGTATGGATGTTGTATATTTTGTGAGGCATATGAAGGATGGGGATGATATGTATATACATGTGATGTCCTTGGTTGGTATGATTGGTCTGGTGAAAGTTGTGCATGATAACTATGGGCATATGGGTAAGTGTAAGTTGTGGGAATGTATGGGGGATCGTGTGTTCCATCCGTTTCTGAGAACTGTTGTGAATGATGTTGCAACTACGTGTAAAAGGTGTCAGAAGTGAAATGTGCAAGATATGCAAGTGAAGCAATCGATGTTGAAAGTTGATGCGAAAGAACCATTTGAATTGGTAGTGATTGATTGTGTGTCTTTACCATGTATGAGTGCTGGTATGGTTGTTATGGTTGATCATAAAACTAAGTTTGTGTACGCAACACCTGTGAGAGATAAAAGGAGTGTGACTGTTGCGCATTTGGTTGAGCAGTTGTTTTTTCCTATGTGTGTATGGAAGCCTAGGAGATGTCTGAGTGATAATGGGCCTGAGTTTGTGAGTGAATGGTGTAGAGCATGTAAGAATGACTCTATCTTCCGTCTTAGAATTGATTGCCTGAACGTACAATTAGGACCCTGTGTGAGATGTTGAGAATGATGAGTGCGACAGTGAATGACTGGGATGAATGGTTGAGTAGAATGTTATGGGCATATAATTCGATGGTGCATAGTGCAACTGGAGTGTCTCCTGTAGGTTTGTTATGAATTTTGAAAGGCGAGTGAAAGTGAGCAGAGTGTATGGCGTGAGGCGCATGAAAGGTTTCGTTCATTTGAAATAGGTGCAAAAGTATTGGAGGTAAAAGTAGTAAAAGGTAAGTTGAATGTGTCGAAGATGAGTGAAAAGTTTGAAGGACCGTATAGAGTTGTGAGAGTCTGGGAGAATGGTGTGACATATGTTTTGGAGAGTTTGAATCAAGGTGTGACTGAGAGAGCGTGTTCTCATCAGAGTCAGTTGAGGAGGTGGAGGGAACCTCCTGACTACCTGGTGAGCCATCCAGTGTATGAACTGTGCAGAGAGAGAGATAAGGTGCATGATGATGAGATGGAGTGTGATAGTATGGATCTGTCTGGGAAAGAGTTTGTCTTGGTCTCGAGGAGTAGAAAGCATGCAAGGAAGAGTGAAAAGAAGAATGCAAGTACGAATGGAAGTAAGTCTGAGCAGTCTTTCTGGTATGAGAGAGAGATTGAGTGTTTGCATAAGCAGGTGAGTGATTTGGCTGATGTAAATAGATGAGTGAGTGAGCTGCCTGTGGCTGATTTTTCTGGTTTTACGAATGGTAAGGTTTAAGGTAAGGAACCAGTGGGTTGTTGCCCAATCCAAGTGGATTCTATATATTTATGAATGGTAAGGGTAGAGACGAGTTTCATGTGGGGAATGAGGAAGTGACTGACTTTTCTAGCTTCTGGTGGAAACCAGTTGAACGGGTTTCTGGTGTAGCCGCTGAGAGTAGAGGGGATGTAAGTGATTTGTCTGTTTCACAAGAGTGTACCTTGAGTTGTTGGATGAGAACTATGAATGAAGAGCTTATGAATGAGGGTATGAAGAGTGAAAGTTCTGAATGGAAGAGTCTGAAAGAGTTCAGTTGAGAGATGGGAGAGCTAGGGATGAAGGCTAAGAGTATGGTGGATGACACGATCGATAGTGGTGAGGAGCCTAACAGGATGACTGACAAACAACCCTGACAGATTGCTACTCATAGCCAGGGACCAGTAGACGAGTGTGAATGGGTGCAGAAAGGTGCATTTGAGTATAAAGTATAAAAAGTACTGTGAGTAAGGATTGAGAGTGTATTGTGAGTAACTGTGGTTGAATGGCCTAAGGAAGGAGGGGGGTGGTGGAGGAATGTGAGTGTGTATGAAGGGCCATTCTCCCACTCCTTTTCCAATACTCTCTCCCTCCCTCTGTAAGAATGTGTGTGTGAATGGGAATGTTTTTTGTGTTGTTTTTTTTTATTTATATATAATTGATTTTCATGTTTTTGTATAAAATGTTTTTTTTCTCTTCCTCAGCAAATTGTTGATTCTTGTTTTACAAAAGGCCACTCTATAATTTTGCAATTCAACAGGATAATCCTTCAATTTGTAAAGGGTGGTGGAGATTGTAGGATTCGAAGTAACAATTGAAATTATTGTACGTCCCATTCGAAGGGAGGGCTTCTATATAGCCTCAATACTGCGACAAGATCACTTTATATTATATCAAGCTCGGAGGCGCCAGTTTTTCTTGATAAGTCCTAGGCATTGTGAACACTCGACTGGCAGCCGGCATGAGGTTCCCCCCTCCAGGGTAAAATGTGAGGCCTTTTCTTTGTTGTATTTTTTTTGTATCAAGTGTGGTTGTTAGGCCTCCTTGATATAATTTTTGTATTATTTTGTTGTACATTCATCTCGTCTATTGCATTTGTGTTTTTTTCATTTATCTCTTGTTTGTTTGGTAGTAGGATTTAGTCATATAAGATTGTAGATATTTCACCAATAAGTAGGATTGTCGATACAAGATCTCAAATTTATTTACCCCTATCTCTTAGAAATATTTACCCCATATTTTTCTTGTAAATAAAGGACTGTACATACAATCTGTTTCATTTCTACCTTGATTTCTCACGCCCGTATTAGTGTAGGAAGCAGTTTGGATCGATTGGGGTTAGAGGATAGATTTTCAGCCTGCTACAGTGTGGTCTCTGTCTGTCAATCGGCGCCTTCTGCATGTCCCACATTGAGAGCTGTGTATAGCTCTTGGGCCAATGTTGCCTCTGGTTCTGCCCAGGACACCACCCTGGATGATACAACATTTGACTATTTGTCACCACGCCTCTGCTCCCAAAGCTTCCACAGTGCCAGGATTATTGTGTCCAGCCTTTTTGGAGCACACTTTATGTCATGCTGGATCCATGCCAGTGTACATGAATGGTTTCAAGATCTGGATGGGGTCTGCATCTACGTTGTTTGAAGGCAGTGGGACTATATCGGGCATTGTCTGTTTTCATGGTTGAGCTAGTCGTAATACACGGCTCAGTACTTTAAATAACCCATTGTGCCTGGTTCAGAGATAAGATTGTGATCCTTAGCTACTCACAAAGTGCCCTGAGGGCTCTAGGTACATTGGAATCTCTTTAACTCCCAGTGCATGGTATACATGACCTCACAATTGTCAAAAAATGGGCAGAATTCCAGATTATCTTATGCTGTGTTTCTGGATATGTAGTGATTGCAGGAAATGAGAATGCCAGAGAGTCTGCCAGGACTGGGGGACCAGACCATCATTTTCCTCTTCCTCACTAATTCTATGGCACAAATCAGCTCAGCCCTCCATACTACTTGACAAAGAAGATGTCACATTCCTGTCCTAGTCTGAGTGATCTTTGTGCACTTTACCCTCCCAGTGCCTGGATGAGCAGGCACGCTACTGTTTGTCCCTTGTACTCAGGATGGCTTCATGCATACAGACTTGTGGATTATTTGACTCTTTGGATGAGGTTGGCCTCTTCCATTTTATTTAACTCTCTTTGGTGTTGGTGTTATGGTCCTGTGCTGATGGAAGCCCAGTTCTTCCTGACAGTGGAGAGTGCTTCCTTCTTGCTTTTCTTTGTTGTTTATTTGGTATTTGTTTTTTTTATCAGGAATTTAAAGTAGTCTAGTACTAGTTTGAGTTTTTAATTATGGAGACTATACCCTTTATAGCACTTGGCAGCTGGTTGCTTAAAAAACACATACACAAAAAAATATCTGTTTACACTCTGGGTGATTTGTCTTCAGCTGAGACCCTCCTCATAGAATGTGTATATCAGACTTCTTTACTACATCGCATATTTACATTTTTTTTTTTTTGCCCTTATATGATTATCAGATCCTGTCAACATGGAATATCATATTAATAAAAAAATGTGTTAAAGATATTTTGATTGTAAATTCTGCAGACTGATAGTGGGATTGCATACATTTTAATTGCACCACCATTTTAGATATTTCAAAAAAGGGAAAACATGAAAATCGGCAGCGTGAATGATGGGCCGCAAAATATTATGTCTGTGTTCCAATATGTTTCACCTTTTTGGAGTAAATTCAAGGGGACTGCTCATGGGGGTTTATCACTGTGGGGGGGACCCCCCCTATGCTTATCCTGAGTTTCAATTGGGGAGTCTGGGGGCCACAGCCCCCCAGTATATAATCATAATTGTTTATAGAATAATGTTGTAACGCGAATGAATATACATGCGTGGATGAATGAAACATACACACCCCCAAAATACACTTTTTCAGGCACCCTGCCGATCTTCATGTTTACCCCAAAAAGTTACAAGAAAGCTTGTAATTTTATGTATCGGCGATGCATACATTTTAAAAAATTTTAGGAGCCCATCTGGCAACTGCCTACTTGGGCATAAGTCGCTGTACTCACCACAGCCTGAAGACACATTCAATCTTACACAAAAATATTTGTAGAGATGCCCAAGGAATAACAAAAATTCCAGGTGTCTAAAAACTTTTGGCCATGGCTGTACTGTCTGATGGAGATGTTAGTGATTACAGTCATCAATAAAAGGATTGAGTATTTTGAATTTGAAATCGATCTTTTAAAGATGCTCTTTCTGCTGCATGATTGAAAAGCATTATTAACAATGAATTTAAGTTTTGCATTCAATTTAATCCACTCCAAAAGTCTTAAATGATTACATTAGTGGTTAATACAAGGGAAAAAATAGCTGCTTCTGCTCCACAACAAATAAAGATACTTGTTAGAATTCAACCGCATATTTCAGTCTTGTAGAAAAATGTATCGCTCCACACTTTCAGAGTTTGAAGGCTACTTCTTAATTCATGGAGCAAGGGTGACAACACACACTAAACTTAAATTGATTTTATTGCTGTATTGTAAAAAAATAATAATATATTAAACTATTATACAAATTACAATAATTTATGGTAACTCATACCAAACAAAAGTCAGTTCTGTAAAATAAAGCTTACTATACTTTGATTCCTTTTTTTTTCCTCCAAAATATTAACCTGATTTTCCTTACAAACACATTTCACTGCTACTTTCATACAAAACAGTTCTACAAAGATTTTGACCCAATACAAAAATATTTTTAAACATCTTCCAGTCATGGTGAGTGGAGGGGAAAGCCTCTTGAAGGGTATAAGGGAGGCACTTGGAACTCTTTTGTACTTTTCTTCAGCTGCCAATACAATAGTGGTGCACAGTTCTCAAATCTGGCCAAATAATAGACAAATGTAGGATGTCCATTTTACTGGCTTGTCAAATTATGAAAACCAAAATAAACAATATGGTAATTCTCATCTATATTGGCAGTATTATACACCTTTCTTTAAAAAGACAATAAATTAGTCAAACGCAATTTGTTCCCTAGTAAAGTCATGTTAAGATTCATTAATCAACTTATGTTTATCTAAGTGATCCTTAATAGACTTCACTATTATAGATTCCATCATTTTTCCCTCACTTTTGATGTCAAACTCACTGGTCAGTAATTGGACCTATTGTTTTATCCCCCTTCTTAAATATAGACATCACATTAGCTTTCTTCCATGATGTTTGTACAATGCTAGTCTCTAATGATTTTCTGAATAGATATTCTAGGGACTCACTTAAAACACATCTTTACATTCCTTCAAAATCCTAGGAAAATCTCATCAGGGCCCGGTGCTTTAATAAATTTAATTCTATTTCATTTGAGACTCCTTTATAATTAGAATATCCTCTAATTTCTCCTCCTCATTGCACCTGAAGATTAATGTCCCTTCAGGTACAATTAGAATATTCTCAAGTGTAAATACTGAAAGAAAAATACATACTTTACATCCTACCCATTGCATCACTATCACTCACTCACTCTGCATCTGTAGTTTTAAGTGGGCCTATTTTATCTTTACTTAGTTCTATATAATTGAAAGAAACTTTAGGGATTTTTCTTTGCCTTATTTGCCCCTTTAATCTCATAATTTCTCTTTGCTACCCTATTTAACTTTTTAATGTTCCAAGTTAGCTCAATGTATCTCGGCCTTAATTGGTCATCACCCTTTTTTATTTTCCTATAAAGACCTCTTTTTTTATGCTGATATAATGCTTAATTTTATCTGACATCCATTTAGGTTGACAGCCTTTGTTCTAAATTAAATTATCACCCCTCCTCATTTCCTCCTGTTCTTATCTATATAAAATATAACTTCATAGCTGTTGTGTGGCTGTGTAGCATGCAACAGCCTCACTCCACTCTAATCTTGTCCCCTCAGGACAGCCTCACAGAAAGCGTGGCTCCACATAATTGTGGTAACATTGGCGGGAGTCTACAGCACAGTGTGTAGGATCAAAGCTTTCTCCTTTAATCTCCCAAGTAGTCATAGGGAATAGAGATACCATCTGCTCCTGATGAGCAATTAGCAACAAACACTCATTTTCTGCGACCATTAAGATGCCTGTATTTCTCAGTAGGGATCTAATGATTAATATGGAATCTGAACTATGAATTTCTACAGTGTATGGCGGCTGTTGTGAAGTCGACTCTCCTAAAATGTAGCTAAAGATAGTCAAAAGGGTGAAAATCTGTACAGAAAAATAGATAAAATGGCCCCCACATATTTTTCCATTAATACATTTCTCACTCATCACCCCACAAACTGTTTGAACTTTTCCTGATATTTTTCTCTAATTATTTTATGACATGAAAGTTTATTAATGACTAATAATGAGAAAAGTCTTAAGTTCCTTTTGTTTATTTATTACTATTTTTATATATTGGGATAGATTCTAAAGGGGAAATAAAGTTTGTGCCTTTGTGTAAATTTGCTATTATGCTCCTTTGACTTTGTATTTTTGATAGATGCAGTTTGTAATTGTAGTCATCGGAAGTTAAATTTATTTTCAATTTGTTTTTGCTTATTCCTTTTGACCTTTGTCTGATCTATGTTATATTTTTTCTCCACTTAGTGAAATTTCATTTTCTCTGCAGTTCCTTTTGTGAGGGTTGCTATTTATTTGAATTTTTATATATTTTTCTTACCCTTAGTGGAACAATCATGGGTATGATATTGCTAAATGGTTTGGCAGAAAATTTACTCATGTCTCACCTGTGTGGCTGCAATTAAAAGTCAACCAAGGAAGCTATACTTTTACTGGGCGACATGATATTGATCAGAATTGGATGAGTGAAGTAAAGAAGGCTGGCAAAAGGACAAAAGTAAAAAGTAAGTTTCTATACTTTGATTTTACTAAAGGTTTCACATACTAATTCTCATCCTTGAACCATGAAAACTTACATAATGTATGTGATATAGAATCCTATTCATCATTGCAACCTGCAAAGTGATTCAAATAATATTTGTGACCAGAAAGCCAGGTGACTTTGCAGCGACATGATATTGATCAGAATCCTTGACACCTTGCGCATGGGATGGGTGGGGGAAGGCAAACCTCTCCAAAGGCAAGCAAGGATCCAAGGGCACCTCCATCACAGATGGCATAGTCTTCCCTGGGAGTAGACAGTGACTCATTTGAAATACCCCAATCTTAAGTCTGCTCCTGGGTGAGATTCTCTCAGGCGAATACAGGCCCACAAGGATTCAAAAGGAAAGGAGGGCCTTCTTTCCTCCCATGGGCTTACATTTTAGAAAGAGACTGGTAAAGCTGGACCATCTAACCTCAGTGTCCCTTCGAGGGTGGGGAGAAGAAGGTTCACTCCTGACCCTCCTCTAAGTAGAAAAATTAGTAAAAAAGGAAGAGAAAGAAAACAAGGAAATCCTCTCCTTCCGCAGGTGTTTTGATGATGGACAGGTCCCCTGCCAATTCAGCAATTAACCTGGCCAATGTGGCACATCTATCCCCAGGGCACCTTCAAATGGAAGCCAGGAGACCCCCAAAACCAAGATTAAGATGAATGGAGACTCTGTGACTTAAGGGTCTCTTATCAAGAGGCTACCTGGCATCTTTGAACCCGCTGGCTTTAAACACTTCATAGTAATCCATGCTATTGATATAAGCATGTTGCCCCAGGGGGACAAGTTTCATTTTTGTCTGGCCTTAGCTAGAGTTGTCAGGATGGAATGTCGCCCATTTCTCCGATGCCTATGTGGCCATTATATGCACTCTTCAGATGATCGATATCTCTTTTGTTTAGGTTATCCTTCACTCAACCATAAACCTCTTCAAAGGAATTGAAAAAATTTGTAGTTTTTTAATCACTGATCTGAACTCAAGTAGCCTTTTATTTCTCAGTCAGTCCTACTGATTAATGCTGGTTCTGAACCATTGGTATCTACAGGATATGGCCCCTGTAAGAAGCGCGGTAATATGCCTTCCTGGCCACCGTGCTGACGGGACTCAGTCCCCTCTCCGGCCCCAGCTTAGCCTCTTCTCCTTTCTGACACCCTACTTCCTCACTCTCCCTACAACCTCTCCCACAACTTTCTCTGGTCAGCTTCTAATTTCAAAGGTTAGATGCCGACCAGCTTCCTCTCACTCAACCATCCCAGATCAGGACTGAGTGGGGAGGGGACAGCTTTCCCGCACTCCTGAGCTCCGGTCTGGGGTGGCGGGTTTTTAACAACTTCATCCCCATCCACACCTTCACATCCCCTTTCTTTCTCCTTCCATTATGTATCCATTTTATGCTATGCCTAAGGTGGAGCCGCCTTGCTGATTGGCTGCCAGGTCACTAGGTTGTAGGAGTGGCCTTAAATGGCAGGCAGCAGGTTCTGCTGGCCACATGTTCACCCCTCATAGAGCGGGCTACTGTGTGGGGTGATGAGTGTTTGCGTCCCTATTTATTATTAGGGTCACCATGCCGGATGATAAAAACCAACAAAATAAAAACTCTCCCCTCTACCTTCTCCTGGACCATCAACAGAGCTGCACTGAAAAAATGGAGCTTTCTCCCCCACCCCCTGTGTTTTTACAAGGGTTCGTCCTCTCCTATGTCTTCAGATGCAGGGGACCTTCCCTCACCCCCTTCCCTACAGTTGCCCTCGAGCACCTCCCTTTTTCTTTCTAAAGGGACTGCCAAGAAAACAGGCAGGTGGCCCATAATTGGCTGAGGGCCAGTCCCTTTAGGAGAGCAAGGGATGGCAGAGCCCGTTGGCCCCTGCCCCCTGATGTCCTGTGTGCATGTGCAAGTAACTTGCAAGGGGTCAGTATACCTGACCCCCCTCTACCAAGACAAGAAAAAAGGTTCCTCAAATGGGATCAGTGATGTCTTGGGAGGGGGGGGGGGGCACAGGGAGGCCCCTCTTGAGGTAACGCACTGAACCCGAGTCTGCCCTTGTGCAGGGTTCTCCTCAAATGGCTCGGGCCTCTGAGTATTTACAAGAAGAGGAGAAATCTCCTCCCCTGCCTGGTGCCCCGGTGACAGCCAAGACCTTTTCCATTTCGGAGAAGGATCTGGCTAGGCTGGTCCAGCTGGTGGAAGGGAAAAATGGGTTCATTCCCCACCCTCCTCTCCTAAAAAGAAAAGAAAGCTAAAAAGACTCGAGGCTCCTCTCCTTCCGCCGGAGCCACGGGGTTGAACGGGTCTGCTGCCGTTTCGGTAAGCAACCAAGCCAATATCGGCACATCGAGCTCTGTTGCTCCCCCTAGTGGGGAGCCACAGACTAAGACCAAAAGGGCACAAAGCGGAGCCTAGATTACATCAGGGCCCCTCATTCAGAAGCTACTTGGCGTATTCGAGCCCACTGGCTTCAAACGCTTCCTTGTTATTCACTAAGGGCAAAATGATCCATCAGAGGAGAGCTGATTAGTAGAGAGCCGAAATTGACCCGTTTCTCAGAATGCATCAAATCCCTCTGAGGCAGCCATGATTAGGCCCCTTCAGACGCTATATGGCACGCCTGTAAGTGTGACGCTGCACTCTACCATGAACTTCACGAAAGGAGTAGTTTATGCGAGAGAACTCATGCACTACTCCATAGAACCTTAGAGCTGGCCGACCATGGGGAGGGTCAAGGTCGAACGTGTGATGAGAAAGCAGGAAGGGTCCTCAAGACCCACCGACCCACCCCTAAACTCTTTGTCACGTTCGACTGTGACAAGCTTCCTGAGTCGGTGCGTGCCGGTTGGTATTGCTACCGCGTGAAGGCATTCGTGCCACTGCCGCAGAGGTGCTATTACTGCCACCGCTTCGGCCATGCTAATCGCCCTTGTAGACGCGCAAAGTCGGGGTTACCCGAAGTCTGTGTAAGTTGCTCCAAGGCCACACACGATAAGTCCAAATCGTGTGTGGCCAAGTGTGTCAATTGCGGAGAGTCACATCCTGCTTCTTCAAAGCAATGTGGTGCGTGTCTCCTTGAGAAGGAAATCCTGGCCGTTCAGGCCCAGGATCGTCTCTCATTATGCGAGGCTAAGAACTTAGTCCTCCCTGGGACGTCCTATGCCTCAATGTTAAGAAAGACGCCCTCTGCTCTTGGCCCATCCAAGCACGGTTGTTTCCGCGCCCATTCAGAACCCTTTTGCGGGTTCTACCCACCCCGGGCGCTCCCCTGGTAAAGCTGGCAGCACAAAGGGTTAACACCTAGCCTCGGCTAAAAACAAGGCTACCCTGCCTTTCTCCAGCGTGACTTTCCCGTAAGGCAAAACGGCCGCCTGCCTCCACCGAGTCGTTAGACTCACAGGAGGCAACACCCCTGAAGAGGGTCGTGAGGCCATCTTCCGGGATTCCTAAAGCTGCCATACGAAAATAAGACAGCACTTATGGAGCTTCGGCTCTTCGCCCACACCTATTGGTAAGCTGGGTGCTTCAGAGACATTGGATTCTCCAAAAGAGGGACCCCCCGCCTCCGAAGCCGCCACGCTTGCCTAAGGTTTCGAGGCGGAGGGAGGAAAAGACTCGCATGGCGAGCCCAACCTCCGCCGATAAGTGCCTCGAAGGCGACAGTGTCTTCAGTGCATTGTCCGGCCAACAGCGCAGTAGTTCTGCCTCCGGGAAGCGTACGGCCATTCCCGTCAGAGTTTTCTCTTCGAAGAGGGCCTCCACATCTCCTCTGAGCTAGGCCTGGAGGGCATATTCCTTCAATGAAATTGCCGTGGACTCTGGGGCAGCTAGGAGGAGCTGTGGAGGCTCGTCTCGTTCCATTCCCCGTTAGCTATCTTTATGCAAGAAACGATGCTGGGCGCGTGCCCCCTGCCCACCCTCCCGAGGTATAAGGGTTGCCGAGGCACTTTCTCTTGCTCGGAGATCTGAACGGTAGCCACCCCCTCAGGAAAGACTACTTGATTAATCCGAGGGGCCACGTCCTTACCGACCTGATCGACAAGCTGGAGATAGGTCTCCTAAATGTGGATGAGTTTATGCATCACTGCCCGAGAACGGTTTCATTTTCCAGTCTCGATCTATCTTTGTGCTCTCCGGATGCACATCATGATTTTGGGTGGGGGTGGTCGATGACCTCCATGATAGTGATCACTTTCCCATTCAAATATCATTTTCTGAGCGGCTGCCGCCCGAGAGGCCGCCGCGGTGGTCTGCATTTCAGAAAATGACATGTGTCAGTTGAGGAGTTTAGATCGGTAGATGAGGCCGTTAAGTTCTTCTTCGGCATCTCATCACTGTGGGCCTAACTACTATTCCTAGAACGTCTGGCCATTTTGCACGCCGACCGCGCCCGTGGTGGTCAGCTGAGTGTGAGACGGCCCTCAAACAGAAGCGTTATGCCTACATGCGCTATAAGCGCCTCCCGAACGACTTCACTGTCAGTGAATTTCGTCAAGCTAGAGCTAGGTTCCTGTATATATCGAAGCACGCCCACCGCTCTTCTTGGCGGGCATACCTGTCTTCATTTAGCGTGTAGACCTCTCTAGCAGAGGTGTGGAAGCGAATCAAAAGGATTCGGGAAAGTTCTCACAAGACCATCCTCCCGTTCTCCAGGAGAATGGGACCGCAATCTCGGACCCCGCGTCGATGGCGGAATCCTTAGCGACCGCTTTTTCCGCATTCTCTAGCCGTGATGCTGCTCCGCCAGCATTCAATGCACGTCGTGATGTCGCGGAAGTCCGCTGACTGGACTTTACCTCCAGAGGCGGAGAACCCTTCAACGACAGGTTTACTGTGAGTGAGTTGCACTCTGCTCTTGCTTCGTGCGCGCACACCGCCCATGGTCCGGACGATGTCCCGTACGCCATGCTTCGACAGCTGGGTGAGCGAGGCATGGCATTTCTGTTAGATTTGTTTCACAGGATCTGGGTATAGGGTAGCCTCCCAGATTACTGGCGAATCGCTACTGTGCTCGCTTTTCGCAAACCAGGGAGAGATCACTCTACCCCAGCCATTTTCTGCCCAATCTCTAACTTCCTGCGTGTGCAAGTTGATGGAGAAACTGGTAAATGTTAGATTAGCCTTTTCTCTGGACAGCGGCTTCCACAAGTTCCACTCTACGTCGGATGGTCTGCTCCGACTGGAAAATGCCATCTGCGAGGCCTTCCTTCGAAGAGGGCATTACATCATGGTGTTTTTCGATCTGGAGAAGGCCTATGATACCGCATGGCGATATGGTATCATGGAGACTTTCCACACAATGGGGGCAAGGGGACTCCCAATCTTTATATCTGAATTTTTGCAAGATCGTTGATTCCACGTACAGGTGGGGGGGGCCCCCTCTCTGGCCCACTGGAGAAGGAAGAGGGTGTCCCGCAAGGAAGTGTCTTCAGTGTCAGATTCTTTGCCCTGAGCATCAACGGCATCACCTTGGTGCTGCCGGAAGATGTTCTCCCTACGCTCTACGTGGACGACCTTTCGATCTCTTTTGCCGTGGCCCAGATGCCAACTCTGGAGCATCAACTCCAGACGCAGGGCACAGGTTTCGGTTTTCCTTGGCCAAGACTACGGTGGTGCACTAGTGCCACCATCCACAGCTCCACCCTGAACCAGACTTGTTTCTCAATGGGGGGCGCCTGGAAGTGGTGGACTCACACCATTTCCTTGGTCTTGTATTTGACCAATGCCTCACCTGGGGGGTTCATATTTGCAGCCTTAGAGTCTCTTGTACCCACACATTGGATATTCTTCATTCCGTGATGGTCAGCATTTGGGGTGCTGATAGGGCTACTGCCTTATTTTTTTATTGATCCTTTGTTCGTTTTAAGCTCGACTATGGATGTGTGTTTTATGCATTCGCAGCTGAGCATATATTGCGGAATGTGGACTGGATTATACCCCAAGCCATTCCAGTTTAGGGCAAGGAAACTTGACATAGCTCTTGGGCCAGTGGTGATCCTGGTTCTTCCCAGAATGCCACCTAAGAATGTAACATCTCTGAACATTTATCGCCCTGCCTCTGTTCCCAAAGTTTCTACAGCACTGTGTACTGCATTAATGTTACTTGGAGCAGATGTCATGTCATGCCAATTTATTCAGATGCTCCATATTGGAAGAGTGAGGCTTCCCTGCCTTCTTCCTGTTTGATGCTCGTGGGGCTCCTACAGGCGCTGCCTGTCTTCATGGCAGAGCTGGTTGCAATACACTGCTTGGTACTAGAAATTATGCTTTGTGCCTGGTTTGGGGACTGAATTGTTATATATAGCAACTCATTGTGCCTTTGAGCTATTTAAATCACTGCACACCCTGTATGTAAGGATTGCAGGAAATGAATGTGCTGATGATGGTGCCAGATTATCTATTCAGACTAGATTTCTGGTTCAGCATCTTGCTCTTCTTCACTCTAACTATTTCTCACGAATCAGGACAGCCTTTCAGGCGGCATGGCAAAAAAGATGGGAGATGTTAGACTAGAATGTAAAGTTGCCTGCCTTTCTGGCACAACTTTTTCCACGGACCTAACTTTCAATGCAACAACTGCTTCAGGTTACTCTGTCACCTCCAAAATAGGCGCATTCACTTCCCTAAACCTAATGTAACTACTGCTTGGTACCCCAAGACTGTGCCTGAACAGTCTCGCCAAATAATATTCCATTCTGGGGGATTTTCTCATGTGATACTGATGGCAAAATTGAAGGTTAAAATACACATTAATACAGTTCCTCTAAGGGCTGTTAGATTGGTCTATTGGATACAGTCACTCACTTGGCTTTGATTGGGAAGCACCCACAGTCAGGCCCAATGCATTATATATGTGGTGAATCATAGGTATAGTCACTGCATACCACTACTGTGCACATTGCAGTTTAACTTCCATGACCTTATGTGTTTTGAACCCTTTTAGCAAATATGGGTCATTAAAATTAAGAAAGCTCAAGTATTTTATTTTGGGGTCATTAAAATTAAGAAAGCTGAAGTATTTTATTTTGGGGTCATTAAAATTAAGAAAGCTGAAGTATTTTATTTTGAGGTGATTAAAATTAAGAAAACTGAAGTATTTTATTTTGGGGTCATTAAAATTAAGAAAGCTGAAGTATTTTATTTTGGGGTCATTAAAATTAAGAAAACTGAAGTATTTTATTTTGGGGTCACTAAAATTAAGAAAGCTAAAGTATTTTATTTTGGGGTCATTAAATTTAAGAAAGCTGAAGTATTTTATTTGGGGGTCATTAAAAATAAGAAAACTGAAGTATTTTATTTTGGGATCATTAAAATTAAGAAAGCTGAAATATTTTATTTTGGGGTCATTAAAATTAAGAAAGCTGAAGTATTTTATTTTGGGGTCACTAAAATTAAGAAAGCTGAAGTATTTTATTTTGGGGTCATTAAATTTAAGAAAGCTGAAGTATTTTATTTTGGGGTCATTAAAATGAAAAAAAGCTGAAGTATTTTATTTGGGGGTCATTAAAATGAAAAAAGCTGAAGTATTTTATTTTGGGGTCATTAAAATTAAGAAAGCTGAAGTATTTTATTTGGGTGTCATTAAAATTAAGAAAACTGAAGTATTTTATTTTCACAGTTGTACCTCGGCTCATCTTTGAGGGTTGGCAATATAGTGATTTTCAGAATCTCATAAGAAATCCGGATGAGCAGGCTGAAATTGCATCACAAATCATAAATCTACTGAAGGTAATGTACATAGACAATTATCTTTTGATATTTACTTGGTCAATACCTGTTTTTGTAAGGTGCTCTTCATGGCTACAGGCCTTCAAACAGTGCCCATCTATCAAGAAAAAGGCTTTCTTATTCTCAAAAGTTTCATAGGTTAAATATGCCATTAAATGTAGCGAAGAATTGTATTTGATGTCAAAGAGTACCCACTACCTGTTTCGTGAAAACAAATTTGCCTCCCCCTAATTAAACCCCCCACATAACTTGATTACCTTATTCTAAATTTTAGTTTCCATGCCTTTATGCACCTTTCCCCCCTCTTTTATTTTAAAATCTACTGATTTTTCAAATTAATAATGGATACTTTTTTCTTGATTCATTTATATTTAAGATTAGTTTATTTTCATAACTGTTCTTTTTTTCTGATACTTATCTCATTAAATTTGTTCAGTGGTTTAGATCGAGCTTGAAGGTCATTATTTGTTGAATTCTGCAGAATTATGGGACTCTAGGTTCTTTGCTGGTCCTAGTTCTGTAGTTTATTATCTTCAATTTCAAAATTAAGTATTCTGGGCAGTTCAGTGTTTCTGATATGATCAGGGAACATACTTTGTGCTTGAATGATGCTCTGAATGGCCCACTCTCTCTTAAGCGTTCTGGAGTCTATCAAAATAGTTAATAAAATGTTTTTGTCAATGAGCAAGTTAGGAATTATTTACAAGACCTTTTCCCATAATTTCTTTGATATTGGTTTAAACTTCTGATTATCTGCATTATATGGGGGCATAATGAATAAGATGGATTTGTTAGGAGGGTTAGTGAGTGTAGAGAATTTTGATTTTATTGCAATATCAGTCATGGCTTGATTTAGCAGAAAAGAACTTTTGACCTGATATGTCTAGATTGATTTGTTAGAATATATTTCCTAGAGATAGGAACAGGAGGAAAGGAAGAGGTGTGATTATTTATATTAGAAATAATCTCCACTGTACTGAATGCACTACAATTAAAATAGATACTAATACAGAGTCATTATGGCTAGATGTTAAGGGGAAAAGGATAAACTTGTCATAAGATGAGTATATACACTACCAAATCTTAGTAAGGAAGTTTTGTGTCTTCTATCAGAAGATAGAATGTGCATATAGAAGTAATATGTGTGTATAATGGATGATTTTAATTATAGAAATATAGACTGGGAAGCTCTTGTTGATGATCAGGGGGCTGAGGAATTTTTTAATATGGTGCAGGATAATTTTCTTGAATACGTTATAAACCAACCCACTAAGGGTGATAATATATTGGATTTAGTTCTAACAGATAGGGAAGTGGGTATTAGTGAGTCAGAGATTGGGTGAAATTTGGGGAATAGCGACCAATGTGAAATTATATTTGTTAAAATGGAACAGTGTTATCAGTAGAATAAATAAGGTTAAAATCCCAGACTTTAGAAAAGCAGATTATATTGGTCTGAGGAGGTACCTTTAAATGGTTGTTTTTGGGACTAGTGAATGAGGTCATTTCAGAGAGCAGTTAAAGGGGAAGATAACCCTCAGGTAGAGATGAGTAATATCGATCAGGAATATTAGACAATGATATGGCAGTTAATTTCTGGACAGAATATGAACATTCCATATAGGAAAATTAGAGCCAAGGCCGTCAACCCCAAATGGATGTCAGATAAAATAAAGCATTATATTGGTATTAAAATGGGCATTTATAGGAAAATACAAAATGGTGAGGGTCAATTAAGGCAGAGATACAATGAGCTAACTCAGTACATTAAAAAGTTAATTAGGGTAGCAAAGAGAAATTATGAGATTAAAGGGGGCAAATAAGGCAAAGGTAGAACTGAAAGGTTTCTTTCAATTATACAGAACTACGAGTAACACTAAAGATAAAATAGGTCCATTTAAAACTACAGACGGAGAGTTAGTGAGTGATATTGATGTAATGGCTAGCTAGGATGTTAAATAAGTATTTTCTTTCAGTATTTACAATCGATCTCATTGTACCTTAGAGGACCTTGATCTTCAGGGGGTAATGATGAGGAGAAATTAGAGGATAATTTAATTACAAAGGAAATAGATAGAATCAAATTTAGTAAAGCAGCAGGCCCTAATGAGATTTTCCCTAGGATGGCCATTTAGAAAATCATTAGAGACTAGCATTGTACCAATGGGATGGAAAAAGCTAATATGATACCTATATTTAAGAAGGGTGATAAAACGAATATGTCCAATCACCAGCCAGTAAATTTAACATCAGTGGTGGGGAAAATGGAATCTGTATTAGCAATATCTATTAGTGTTCACTTAGATTAACATAAGTTGATTAAGGAATCTTAAAATGACTTTACTAGGAGCAAATCATGTTTGGCTAATTTATTGTTTTTTTATAGAAAGGTATACAATGCTGCCAATAGAGATGAGAATTATGATATTGTTTATTGGATTTTAGTAAAGCATACTTACAACTTTTGAATAAAGTTAAAGCGCATGGGATCGATGGAAGTATTTTTAGGTGGATTCAGTTCTTGCTTAGTGACAGACAGCGAAGAGTTAGTATACACAGGATTAAAGCTGAATGGGGGCATGTTACCAGTGGGGTTCCTCAGTGGTCAGTGTTGAGGCTGCTGTTGTTCTTGATTTATATTAATGATTGCAACTCGGGTATAAGTAATGATCTGAACAAGTTTGCCAATGATACGAAATTAGGTAAGATTATAAAGTCTGACTCTGATGATGAGATATTACAAGATGAATTGACCATACTATTCCAATTGTCAGAGAAATGGAAAATGGAATTTAACATAAGCAAGTGTAGCGTACTCAGTATAGGTAGGTGTAATCCACTGAAGAATTCTAAACTGAATTGAAGAGTTTTAGGAATTTCAGAATGCGAAAGAGACTTAGGTTTCCTGGTAAGTTTGGACTTCCAGCCTAGAAAGCATTGCATAAGTGCTAGGGATAAAGCTAATTGGGTATTAGGGTTTAATGGGAGGAGTGTAAGTAATAGGCGTGCTGATGTCATTCTTAAACTGTACCTGGCATTAGTTTGTCCTCATCTTGACTATGCGGTGCAATTTTGGTCACCATATTAGAGGGTGGATATTGGTTGCTTGAGTCTGTGCAAAGAAGGATGACTAAGATGATTCATGGGTTGAGGAGGATTGATATTGCTTTGCTTGAGTCTGTGAAAAGAAGGATGACTAAGATGATCCATGGGTTGAGGAGGATGAATATTGCTTTGCTTGAGTCTGTGCAAAGAAGGATGACCAAAGATTATTCATGGGTTGAGTAGGATTGATATGGCTTTGCTTGAGTCTGTGCAAAGAAGGATGACTAAGATGATTCATGGGTTGAGGAGCTTAACTTATGGTGAAAGAAAGGCTTAAGAAACTAAATCTAGATACGTTAGAAAGGAGAAGAGTTTGAGGGGACTTGATTGTAGTCTTGAAGTGGGTAAAAACGTTATAATAGGTGAGGTAAAGGTAAGGTTCTTATTTTTAGTGAACAGGGTAGGAAACATAGCAATGGGTATAAGCTGGACAAGTTTACATTTAGGAAAGAGATTGGTAGAAATTGGTTTACACACTCAAGTGGAGATGAATGGAATAGATTCACTAGTCATGTAATAGAAGCGTTCTCCCTGCAGAGTTTTAAGAATAGACTGGATGTATTTATAGATGAGGATGCTAGGTGGGACTGAACTGTGTGATGTAAACAGGAGTTGCCTTGTATAGGCTATTGATTGCCTTTTGCACATTCCTTTTATCTTCTTATATACCAGAAGTGTGCTCCATCACTTATCTTGGTATGGGATTTAATCGAAAACCAACTTAGAGCCTAAGCTTCCATTATGATTTTTATAAGATCTCAAATGTTTTTACTAGGACTGTGTGATAAATCCAAAGGATTCTATTTACCAGTGTCAGCCACCTTGCATAATATATTATTCTTGGGGATCTACCAGTCAGATTAAATGCTAAAGCATAATTTATGTAGATATTTTGATCTGAGCTCAAAGTACCAACTATCTTGGCTATCATTTATTTTAATGTTACAATTGATAGGAATAAATTTAACTATTCAATTTTCTCAGATTATGTTTAATTTTATTTCAAATAGCCTTAAACATGTTTGTTTCTATAGTTTTTCGATCTTTTGCTTCATTAGCACCTTAAAAAGAAAGCTCATTTGTATGTAAAAGACAAATTGGTCATTGCAAAGGTTTATCAAATTATATTTCTATTAATTTAATAATTCCACCAATATATCCAGTATTTGCTGATGTGCCATTGCATAATATTTTTAATGTTGACTACCTGAGTAAAAAAAAAGAAGTGATTTCTTCTGCAATACAAAGGGTCCCATTTTCAGAAGTTAATCCCTTCTTCACAGTGTTGTTCATGCCAGTGGAGTGCCAAATGTGATTTTGGGGGTACCATTTAAAAGTATTTATAAAAGGGAAAAGTTAGCAAATTACAATGTATTATTAATAATTAATATATATATATATATATGAGGAATTAAACCACATTCTCCGAAGACGATTTAATTCAGAACAGTTTTGGTGTATCTCACACTCTTTTTCAACTGACACTGGATAGAAAATATAAGAAAAGTGCATACAAACATAACACAGGGTCAGGTCGTGAAAGATCCCCTCTTTTTTTCCCCCAATCCCCTACTTGTGGCTAATCTGGGGCAGGGGGGTTAGGCCTAAACATATTGAAGGGCTGACATTTTACTATTTTGTTTATTTGCTTTCTTATTACAGGATTAAAAGAAAATTGACCCTCAGATAGATTTAAATTAGGAACTGACGATATCAAGCTCGATTCTACGATTCTTCTCTTAACATAGTTAGCCGATTTAAATACCATTTTACTTCCATTGAAATCGATCGAATGATTCAAGTCTCTAACATGGCAAAATATTCCACTGCTTTCGCTGCCCACTCTAATATCTCTTTTGTGTTCATACAATCTCTTGTCTAGATTTCTCCCCATTTCCCATATATAAACTTTATGGCAATCATTGCATGGTATTGCATATACTCCTATGTTATTATGTTCTTTGGGTTTCCTGGCAATCATCAATTGGTTTAAGGAATTATTATATTTAAAGGCTAGATTAATACCCGCTTTTCCAAATATGTCCTTTAAACTATTTAATTTATTATTAAATGGCAAGGTTATACATTTGTTGAAGTCATTAGTGCGGGAAGGCTTATTACCATAGAATGTTTTCCTAGCTGCAAAATGGGCAGACGATATGAACCAATTGGGGTAATACAAATTAGAAAAAATGATCCTGATAATGACAATTTCTTCATCTAAATAGGAAGGATGACATATTTTGTATGCTCTAAGGAAAAGGTTAGAAATTACCAATTTTTTAACAGTATTATCGTGAAATGAAAAATAATGTATATAGGCATTCGAGTGGGTTGGTTTCCTATAAACGTCAAGTTTTAATTCATGGTGATCTTTATTAATGAGGACATCTAAAAAGGGTAATCTATTCTCATATTCCCATTCATATTTAAATTTGATGGAGACATGCAAATTATTCAAATTATTAAAAAAGGTATCAAAATCATGGCCATTAGGCCATACAGAAAATACATCGTCAATGTACCTTAACCATATAAAGTTAGGGGGAGAAATTGTGGGAAGGAGTTCAGTCTCAAAATATTCCATGAAGAGACATGCCAATATTGGAGATAAACTATTTTCCATGATAAGGCCAAATATTTGTATATAAAACTCATTATTTACTCGAAACACATTGTCAGAGAGACATAATTCAACTAAATCGATAAATTCACTCGTAGAAATGGGAAGATCCAAATTAAGTCTAGGCATGATTTCCTGCAGAAGGCCCATGGTTTGGTCAACCGGAACTTTGGTAAACAAAGAGTTTACATCAAAGCTCACAAGTTTTCCATCCGGTAATTGCAAGTGGTTGAGGCGGTCAATGAAATCTTGAGTGTTCATAATGTGTGCAGATGAGATTCTTCCAACTGCTGGAGATAAATGCTTGGCGAGCCATTTGGAGTGCTTATAAGTGGGAGAATTAATATTGGAAATGATTGGGCGTAAGGGACATCCCTCTTTGTGGGTCTTTGGGAGCCCATACATATAGGAAAGTGAAGGGTTCGTACTCCTGAATTGTTTAATTAAATCTGCGCTTTTCAATATTCTCTTCAATTTGTTGTTGAAATTGCTTGTTTTGTTATTGAGCGGATCACTTTGTAGCTTTTTATATGTGTTCACATCATTAAGAAGTTCATTTAGTTTATCATTATAACTGTTTGTCCAAAATGACTAACTGATTCGTTTTATCGGATTTGGTTATAACAATGTTGTTATTAAATTTAAGTTTATTTAACGCAATCTGAAATCTTTTGGGAAAACCAATTTGGTCAGATTTTTCAGAATTTAGGGGACTAAGCATACGGCCACTAAGAAATTCACCACTTATTTGCTCATGTGAGGATTTGCCTATGGATACTTATAAGCTCTCCAAATGGCTCGCCAAGCATTTATCTCCAGCAGTTGGAAGAATCTCATCTGCATACATTATGAACACTCAAGATTTTGTTGACTGCCTCAACCACTTGCAATTACCGGATGGAAAACTTGTGAGCTTTGATGTAAACTCTTTGTTTACCAAAGTTCCGGTTGACCAAACCATGGGCCTTCGGCAGGAAATCATGCCTAGACTTAATTTGGATCTTCCCATTTCTACGAGTAAATTTATCGATTTAGTTGAATTATGTCTCTCTGACAATGTGTTTCGAGTAAATAATGAGTTTTATAGACAAATATTTGGCCTTAACATGGGAAATAGTTTATCTCCGATATTGGCATGTCTCTTCATGGAATATTTTGAGACTGAACTCCTTCCCACAATTTCTCTCCCTAAGTTTATATGGTTAAGGTACATTGACGATGTATTTTCTGCATGGCCTAATGGCCATGATTTTGATACCTTTTTTAATAGTTTGAATAATTTGCATGTCTCCATCAAATTTAAATATGAATGGGAATATGATAATAGATTACCCTTTTTAGATGTCCTCATTAATAAAGATCACCATGAATTAAAACTTGACGTTTATAGGAAACCAACCCACTCGAATGCCTATATACATTATTTTTCGTTTCATGATAATACTGTTAAAAAATTGGTAATTTCTAACCTTTTCCTTGGAGCATACAAAATATGTCATCCTTCCTATTTAGAGGAAGAAATTGTCATTATCAGGACCATTTTTTCTAATTTGTATTACCCCGATTGGTTCATATCGTCTGCCCATTTTGCATCTAGGAAAACATTCTATGGTAATAAGCCTTCCCGCACTAATGACTTCAACAAATGTATAACATTGCCATTTAATAATAAATTAAATAGTTTAAAGGACATATTTGGAAAAGCGGGTATTAATCTAGCCTTTAAATATAATAATTCCTTAAACCAATTGATGATTGCCAGGAAACCCAAAGAACATCATAACATAGGAGTATATGCAATACCATGCAACGATTGCCATAAAGTTTATATAGGGGAAACGGGGAGAAATCTAGACAAGAGATTGTATGAACACAAAAGAGATATTAGAGTGGGCAGCGAAAGCAGTGGAATATTTTGCCATGTTAGAGACTTGAATCATTCGATCGATTTCAATGGAAGTAAAATGGTATTTAAATCGGCTAACTATGTTAAGAGAAGAATCGTAGAATCGAGCTTGATATCGTCAGTTCCTAATTTAAATCTATCTGAGGGTCAATTTTCTTTTAACCCTGTAATAAGAAAGCAAATAAACAAAATAGTAAAATGTCAGCCCCTTAATATGTTTAGGCCTAACCCCCCTGCCCCAGATTAGCCACAAGTAGGGAAATGGGGGAAAAAAAAGAGGGGATCTTTCACGACCTGACCCTGTGTTATGTTTGTATGCACTTTTCTTATATTTTCTATCCAGTGTCAGTTGAAAAAGGGTGTGAGATACACCAAAACTGTTCTGAATTAAATTGTCTTCGGAGAATGTGGTTTAATTACTCATCTTTTCTTGCGATATTGCATTAATTTTCATCATATATATATATATATATATATATATTTAAAGCTCCAAAGAAATGATAACTGGTATCACAACCCAGAACAATGCTAAAGAAGATATTACATGAACCATTAAAAGCTTAAGAAAAAAAATGAGAAATAGAAATGGAGAAAGTAAGGGAAACTATTTTAATCGCTACATCAAGTGAATAAAGGAGTTTGATTCAAACCTGTGTCATCCAGCGCTCATCACTATCCGGACCATGACGCTCATAGACTGAGTTAACGATCCTCAACCCTCCTGTATGTATATATATATATATATATATATATTTTATATTCAATTTACTAACACTTTTATTGTGACACTTATTACCCACATCTGACACATCGCATCATCTATGGCGAGTGTTGTATACCCCAGAAGCGGGGGGGTGGGGGGGCTGTGTAAAATGTTACATCAGGCCAAAGGCCCCTGTCTGTCTCAAATTAGAAGGAGACTGAGACTACCCATGCTTTATTCCCTCTTCACATTCCCATTTTCTTGGCCAGCGGCTGATTTCACAAGCTAGTAATTGACTGGCTTTTATCCATTCATCCCTGGTTGGGGCTGGGAAAGGCGAGGAGGGGTCACCACTCCCTCTTGGATCTGATTGGTGTGGTATTTTTTATCATAACCATATTTTCCCAGCCCCTTTTCTCTTTCTACTCCATCTTTCTTTTCCTTATTCTTTTTTCTGCCAGCAAGAGGATGGCAGATAATATCTGAATGCTTGTGTGCCTTCCCAGCTCCAATGCGTGCAGGAGGTTATGCTGCTATTATCTTCCACACATTTTTTCTTCCCCTTCACTTTTCTACAGATCTTGTCTTACCTTCTGTGTGATTCACCCTTGTTAGTATTGTAGTTTAAATTTGAGGGGAAAAAATTGGCCTGTATAAATACAGACTGTTCCTAGTCACCATACAAAGTGAAAATACAGGGTGACCCCCAAAAACCGTGCCTGCACAAACTTTTTTGTGATATATCCTTCATTCATTCACTAATCACCCTTAATTTGTAGGACATGACAGAAGCAACGCCTGTGAACACAACTAGATCTCAATGGGAGCTCCAGCAAAGAATATCCTGCTTCAAACATTACTACAACACAGGCTCGTTCAAGAAAGTGCAGGACACTTTCGTGCATCAGTTCGAATTCTAAAAAGCCCCCTCCAAGAGCAGAATTCAGGACTGGGTGGAACACTTTGAGATCTATGGGACAGTGGAGAATCTCAATGCAGCCATTGACAACCGTCCAAGCCATTCAGGACGCCCCAGGAATCAGGAAGCGTATAGCTGAGCTGGTTGAGAGCGTGAGAGAGTCAGTTCAGCAGAGTCCAAAACGCTCTGTGTGCAAGCGAAGTCAGTCCATCTGTATATCCCGTGAGACTTGCAGGAGAGTGCTAGTAATGGATGTAGAGGCCTACCCATACAGAATACAGACGAAGCAGACCCTTACAGCCTCAGTCAAGGAGGAGAGAAAGGCTATGGCAGTCAAGATACTGGAGAAGATTCAGGAAACCTCAACTTTCCTTAACCTCCTTTGGACCTCAGATGAAGCTCACTTCCATTTTGAAGGAAAGGTAAACTCGAAGACAAATGTCTTCTGGGGGACCTCTAGACCAAATGAGGTAGCCACCAAGCCCCTACACTTCCCAAAGTACACGGTATGGACTGCAATCTCAGCCAGAGGCATCATTGGACCATTCTTCGAGGAATCTGGTGCGACCATGACAGTCACCAAGCTGTATGTTGAGCTCCTCAGAACCTTCAAGAGGGACCTGTAGACCCTGTTCCCGTCGCTTATGGGAAAGTTCTGGTTCCAGCAAGATGGAGCAAGCTCTCACACCTCAAACCTGTCCCGAGATTGGCTGAAAGAGAACTTTGGTGGCCGTGTGATCAGTCTCAAGACTGATTTTGAGTGAGCACCTCACAACCCAGACCTTAGCCCCCCAGATTTCTTTCTCTGGTGCTCCCTTAAAGACAGAGTGTACGCAAAGCGACCCAGGACCATCACAGAACTCAAGGAAGCCATCAGGGAGGAGATCAGAACCATTAATCGGTCGGTTTGTAAGGACGTCATGCACAACTTTGTGCTGCGCCTCATGAAATGCACAGAGCTAAATGGAGGTCATCCCGAACACGTGCTCTAGAATAAAGAAAAAAAAGTCCAAACACTCATGTTTTGATATGATGTTTTTAATCACATTAAACTAGTTATCACTAAAGTTTCATTCAATCCTTGCAGAAAATTAAGAAATGAGGCCTATCGAAAGTTGGGGCCCATTTTCGGGGGGTCACCTTGTATATAGGACCATTGGCCTATAAAGTAATATACCCTTGTAAAAATTAAATAATAAAGATTTTGAATATAGCAAGTCATACCTCGAGACCATATTGGAAAATCCACCATTCATGAATGCTTCTCTTTTTGAAAATTTCATGCATATCACAACTTTGAGAACCCTTCCTCTTTTCGATCTTCTTAAAGTTATTTCACTGACATTCATTTATGTTTCTGTTGTTGATTGAGTCATTTTTTTATCATTATATCTTCTTTTTTTTCAAAAGGAAGAAAATTTTGATGGCATTGTCCTTGAAGTTTGGAATCAGCTACCAGCTATGGAGCTTATAACTGATATGCCAGAGGTAATTGCTGGAATCAGCCGCCTACTAAGGTCAAAAGGCTATACATTCATCTTGGTTATTCCTCCTCCAGTTTATCAAAGGTAGGCCCTTACTTTTTCTTGAGTCCCCAACACTGTTTAATAGTACATTTTTTCATGTTACTGTTTATGAATATTTGAGTGCCCAAGACTGTTTGATAGTACATTTTTGTATGCTACTGTTTGTCTGGTTGAATGCCCAAGAATCTCTAATAGTACATTTTGTATGTTACTGTTTATGACCAATTGAGTGCCAAAGAATCTCTAATAGTACATTTTTGTATGCTACTGTTTATGACTATTTGAGTGCCCAAGCCTGTTTGATAGTACATTTTTTTATGCCACTGTTTAGGGCTGGTTAAGTGCCCTAATTTGGAAAATGGGCAGGTCTAGTTTAAATTCCTGCATTTGTCTCCTGATGTTCGATTTTGCTTGTCTATGAGCTACTTTGTTATTCATGTGAATTTGATCCATTGATATTGGATCAATTGATCGTTTTTATGGGCTGCTGCTTTGCAGAATGGAAACACTACTTTCCATTTTGATTGAAGTTAAGCCACATCAGGGAAGGTTGGATTCTGGAGGAAATTTGTAATTGGTTTGACTATAGTAGATGCCATACAATGCAGATACTCATGGTTCAGATCTATCATTAACTGTCAATCCCCACAGAGTAATAAAAGGTTTCAAAATGAGGGCAAATTGATTTATAAAAACCCATTAAATTATTTATCATTTTCACTTTTGTCTTGCGGTTGCTATAGTAATGAGTAGCCCCTTCGCACTGCATGCCTGGAGGATGCTTCTCATCCATGCCAGGCAAGTTACTGTATCCAATAGACCAATTTATTAGCCATTCGCTTGGCGTAGATGAAGAGTGTACCCCAGGCATGCCTGATGCCGTATGGTGGCTACGACTAACTGCATCCGTTACAGTTTACCTTATTTCTTATATTTATTCTACTTATCCATCTGTCTTACTTTAATTGTTTTTGTTGAGTGACTATTACCCAATCAGTGGTTGAGCGACTATCCCCCAATCAGATTACACCAGTTTTTATGTGTATTAATTACACATGATAAGCTTTGCCCCGTTATCAACATATACCAGATGTAACCAAAGCCCAGACATTAGACACCTTAAAGACTGCCTAAAACCACACACACAGACGTGCTACACACAAAAACTCCTCTCTTTGGGACCTGTGAACCCAGCCAGGGAGTGTGGTGGCGTTCCTAGGTACCACCCACCTCACAGAAAGGTAGAGGGGGTCAGTAAGTAAAGTAAGTTTGTATTAATTATAGAGGAAATGGGGTTGAGTAAGGAATTGTCCTGCTAGAGCAGTGTTTCTCAACGTTGTTTGCCTGATGAACCCCTTTCACTATATTTCAGAATACCATTTCCCCTTTCCAAGATTGTCTGCCTCAAAAGGTGCATTCCAAATAATATGCATATAATACTGAAAATCCTTTAATTTTTTTTCTTCATATTAGTACATATACATATTTATCATATGTTTTAATTTGGAATATATTGCGATTAGATAGTCTTTAGTCCCCAAAACAATGATGGCTAGAGTAGGCTCAGGCATCGCACTTTCCGACGCATTTGTCCACCATTCGGGTTTTGCAAAAAGGAGACTGGCTGAAACTGGCTTTTTTTTCATAGTCTCTTGCTCAAATTAACACGATCCCCAGTCTCCTTTAAGCCAGTCCCCTTGGTTGAAATGCCCCTTTATACACCACAAAAACTAGACAAGCACAGTCATCAATGTGAGTGCGAAACTACCAAAATACTCACTAAAAGTGACCAAATACAGAAGAGTTAGTGGAGAGAAAAATCTAGCCTGACTCAGTAACGCGAACCATTGAAGACTGCTTGAAACTGCAAGCATGAGTCACGCATCACCTGCGTGAGTGGGGGTCTGGCAGGGGTGCAGTGGCGTCGCTTTACCGAGGGAGTAAAGGGGGAGGGGGTACTCGTACTTGCAGCAGGTAACCGATGCATACTGCGTTTTGTGCCACTGGGGAGCTCGAAGACAATACAAATATCAATATTCCAACAGTTAGAGTCAGCCAATCTGTAGTCCCAATTTCCCCCTGAAACTCTGAAATTCCCCCAGGTTGGAAACCCCTGTGCTAGAGTATTGGCAATAATGGGATTCACCCAGTTCGCATCTGTTTGTAAAAATCCGTTCTTGGAATTTCTTTAATCCCAAGAACTGGTTGTTAGCTTAAATGGGGATTTCTCAATCCTTTTTGAAGTTGGGGAAAATAACTAAAATTAATAATTTCACTTACTAGATTCTAGCACATAACAACCCAAAGATCAACCTTTGCATGTACATTGGGCCAACCAGCATGGCTTGCTGCTAGAGACTGATAGTGAGAGAACTTGTTGTTAGTGAGGCCTGTAGTGAGAGAACCTGTTTTTATTGAGACCCGTAGTGAGAGAACCTGTTCTTAAAATTTTTGAATCCCACAACTGAGTATTGGGGATTGTTGTTGTTAGAAGAGGCTTGCTTTCTCTAATTAATCTTTCACTTTAGACTTAGAGCATGAATATGACAAATGATCCAAACCCTTTGAATCATTGATAACATTGGTTTTGATGGCTTTGTTCAATTTGTAGTTAATAATACATAAAAAATAGTTGTTGGACACTATAAGAATAGTTATCTTTCCTTCCCACCAAGCATCAATAACATTTCATAATTCAGTGGCGCAAAAGAGTATGAACTTTGAAGAAGCCTTCTTCCTCTACTTAATCTTTCACATAAACTTAGAGCATGAATGTGAAAAGTGATCCAAACCCTTTTTTAGCACAAGATTTTAAAATTGGTTTTGATAGTATTGATTAATTCCTAATTAATAATACAAATAGTAGCTGTGGGACACTGTATAAGGAGAGAAAGTTCCCATCTTTCCTTCCCAGTTAGCGTTAATTACATTTCACAAGTCAATGGCGCAAGAGAGTACAAAGCTTATCCCTTATACTTGCCTTATACTACCTGCAGCTTAATCTAAGGTAGTGGAATTTTTATTTCAATACCACAGGAATAGTCTTAATGGAAAAGAGTTCCATACTACATTGAGAGCAGCAAAATGGTATTAACTTTCATGTTTAAATTCCATAAATGTGTTTGGGGACTTTCTAAAATATAGTCACTCCATCTAACAGTTTAGAATTACTGAAACTTATAAAACTGAAATGACCAGAAATAACATAACGTAATTCAACAGATGACAAAAGCCCTAATAGCCTATCAGAGGTCATCTGAGTCAACACCCACCCCATAAACTGTGCATACACAAGATTGCATCTAAAGCACTTCTCAAATAAAGCAGCACCATCATGTCTTGTCAGAAAAATCATCAGCTATAATAAACACATCAATATTATATATATCTAAATTGATATTACAATATGTAATTTGACCCAATACAACTTAAAACCATGATAACCTACCCTCCCCATATTCTCATCTCACCTGCACTTGAAAAAATTAAATTTGAACTGCTTTATTGTCTCCTGTGGTAAACCATTCCAGTAATCTACCACACTTTTGGTGTAAAAATACTTTCTCATATCCAACCTACACCTCTGTTTTTTGGGGGGTTTTTTTTTATTTAAGTGGTGGCCCCTAGTCCTATAACTACCTTCTAATTTATTTACCCCCCAAAAAAATTTAAAAGCTCAAATATGCCCCCCTCTCGTGCACCTTCTTTCAAATGAGAGGCTTCAGGTTGCTTTTTATCATCTTCAAATTGGACACACTTGCGGGATGCACTGCCAGTTAATGGAGTGCTTCCTTTTTTTGCCTATTTGCTTCTTTTGTTTCTCTGCTTGTTTATTTGTTTTTGTTTTTATTTTATCTTCCATATTTTTGTTATTTGACTTTTGCCTATTTTTTTTCTAGCCTAGTATTAGGCTATAACATGATTTAAGCAGTCACTAAATGGGTTGTTAAAAAAATATTTCAAATTAGAGCATAATTAGCCTACCTTCTAATTTATTTACCCCATAACAAAATTTAAAAGCTCAAACATGTCCCCTCTTATGCACCTTCTTTCAAATGAGAGGCTTCTGGTTGCTTTTTATCATCTTCAAATTGGACACACTTGCGGGATGCACTGCCAGTTAATGGAGTGCTTCCTTTTTTTTGCCTATTTGCTTCTTTTGTTTCTCTGCTTGTTTGTTTGCTTTTGTTTTTATTTTATCTGGCAGTATTTTTGTTATTTGACTTTTGCCTATTTTTTCTAGCCTAGTATTAGGCTATAACATGATTACAGTACCCTTTGCACTAGTAAGCAGTCACTAAATGGGTTCTTAAATTTTTTTTTCAAATAAGAGCATATTTAGCACCCTCAACCTATCTACATATTGAAGGTGCTTCAGGAAAGGTATAATCTTTGTTCCCCTTCTCTACACTGACTAACAGCTTCATATCAGAAACTCATTAATTCTATGCTTAGGCAAGTTTCAATCTACTCTTCAAGTAGCTGTGAATACAAATTGTAAAGTATTGATAGTTATACTTTGTTTGAAATAAAGTTTACAGCAAAATCTTGGGTTGTTTACTTCATGCATATTACCAGATGTACTCTGCTTTACATCATAACTCAAGTTACTCCACATTGAGTTCTGTTAGATATCGGATAGCTAACTGATTTGTATCAGATTGATATTGTAGTAGTTACCATATGTTGTAGTGACCTGTGGTATGGATTCCACATTAACCAGCAGGTCTCCACTGAGGTATTCATCACACTGTGCAATTAAGTGGTAAAAAGAGTACAAAAACATTAAGTTCACGCGGTTGTGGTTGTATGAAAATTTCTGAAACCCATCAAGAAAAAACCTCCAATTTTCTTTTTCCCCAGGAACACTCCTGGTATATTTCGAGCTGCGCAGTTCAACAAACTGGTGGAACATGTTGATGCATTTTCTCTTAGCTCTTATGATTACTCCAACTTCCAGAATCCAGGCAAGTCCCTTTCACACATACCAGGCAATTTCCTTCCACACATCCCAGGTAAGTTTCTTCCACACATCCCAGGTAAGTCCCCTCCGCGCATCATCATTTGTTTTTTGGATGAAGCTCTTTGAGGCTTTTTGAAGTTGCCTCATAACGATGTTGACAACTTCAATTGGTCCAGTCCCATAAGAACTCTTTCCTTAATTTGTTAGCATCATAACTGTGGTGTCCAAAACAGGGCATTGACATCTATCTGCCATAAAATAAACTTACAGGGTGGAAAGACAAGCGTAGACTGATATTTATTTAATTATTTTCAGAACACAATGTAATATTACATTATGCATAGACCTAAAGGAAAGAAAAAAATATATGCTCCAGATGATACAACTATTATTCCATTGGATTGCTTCTTGTGTCAATGGCACAACAAAGTCTAGGTATGACCTGACTGCAAGTGGCATGCAGGGTTTCAGCTAATATTCTCTCACAACATTTTCCCAGTCTGAACTTCTCTTTTTAATGATTTGCTACAAGCATTCTGCTCAAGCATCGAACCCATTCCGAAGTCCATGGGGTTCAAATATGGCAAACTGGGAGGCCAATGTTGCTTTGACCAAAACCCCTTAAAATTTGCCTGGCTACCAAGATGATGCGCTTCTTTGCGAGCGCAGTCATTTTGAGCTTCGGATCAATTTCTAAGGCTTTTCTCACCACTTGAGGTCGACCTCTGAAACTCTGAATGGTCATCTGTCTGAGGTTGAGACACTTGCCGATGCCAGACTTGTTGAGGCCTGCGCGCAAATCAGCAGAGATCTCGATTCTTTTGACTGCCATCTCGACACACTTGCACACGGTGGAAAAGTAGAACTTTTATTTTGTTTGACGGAACTTTTTCTATTATACTCCTAAACCTCTCGAAAGATGAAAAAAAACCCTGAGTGTAACAGAACCTTTTCAAAACCCGGTAAAGGCACAATGTCCAATGGTGTGAAGGGCTGTAATGCTGAGCCTTCTGTTTATTTATGTTTCAAGGAAGACGCAGATGCACTATACTTTAATGTTGCTAAGGAAAAACTGTCCTTGTTAAGTTGATGAAGGCTACACAATTTTGAAGGGTTCACTGGCGTAACAATTTGGAGTACTTTGCTACCATTGTAGGATGTTTCTATGCTTGAGACATAATTATATTTGAAACTCAAAGCTGAATTTAGAGAGTAAATTAAAGATTATCTACAGGCAAAAGAAAAAAAAATTCCAAGCACTTCTTTCTTTATTAAATAAGACCCCAAATAGGAAATGACTTGGCTTCATTGCAGAAAGATTTTACTATTTTGTGCGATGAAATCCTGCCCCACACCCTTTGCTCCACTGTAAACTGTTTTCTTTTTCTTGTTGGCATTCCCTGAATAATGTCCTGTTAATAAAAGTGAAAGTAATTGGAATCATAGTTTTACATTTTCCTGCGAGTAATCTTTATTCTTAGTCTCGTGATTTTATGAGATTCTTAATGTAAATTGTATCATTTCTCCTTCACTTTGTGGATGAGATCCCCTGACCAGATAATGCACATAAAGATCAGAATGATATTCGCGGATGAGGGATGGTTCAGATTGGGAGGGCAAGGTTTTAGGGTACTATTGTGTTTTTGTCACCGACCAGTGATTTTAATGTAATATACATATCCTATTTTCCATTCTAACTTGATTCCTTTCTCTTTCAGGGCCCAACAGTCCAATCAAGTGGGTGAAGGCGTGTATTGAACATTATGTTCCTGATAGTACATCACCGCACCGGTCAAAGGTTTGTTTTTGGATTGGTATATTGCTGATACATTGAATTGTGGAGTAAGGAAAAGATGCCTAAGTGCCATCAGGATTGATTGGAAGAAGGTTGCCATATAATGCGATTATGGCCACTTGATGAGTGGTCCACTTGTGGCATGCCATCAGGATTGATTGGAAGAAGGTTGCCATATAATGCGATTATGGCCACTTGATGAGTGGTCCACTTGTGGCATGCCATCAGGATTGATTGGAAGAAGGTTGCCATATAATGCGATTATGGCCACTTGATGAGTGGTCCACTTGTGGCATGCCATCAGGATTGATTGGAAGAAGGTTGCCATATAATGCGATTATGGCCACTTGATGAGTGGTCCACTTGTGGCATGCCATCAGGATTGATTGGAAGAAGGTTGCCATATAATGCGATTATGGCCACTTGATGAGTGGTCCACTTGTGGCATGCCATCAGGATTGATTGGAAGAAGGTTGCCATATAATGCGATTATGGCCACTTGATGAGTGGTCCACTTGTGGCATGCCATCAGGATTGATTGGAAGAAGGTTGCCATATAATGCGATTATGGCCACTTGATGAGTGGTCCGCTTGTGGCTTTCCTTAAGTAACTCAAAAATTATAAAAAGAAAATAAGGATTTGGAAGAATTTTTACAAAAGGACAGAAGAGACTAGCCAAAAGTTGAAATTTGACATGTCCAAGGAACATAACAACATAATTAAATGGATGAGAAAAACTCACTTTTTTGAGAGAGAGAGAGAGAGCCCATCTGGTGACTGCCTACTTGGGCTAAAGTCACCGTACTCACACCCCAGCCTAATGTTAGGCTAAATTAAAAAAAAGATCAAAAAAGGCAACCAGAAGGAAGCGCTCTCCCGCGTCGCGGGTAGGCCTGCCTCTCGTCGGTGCAGGAGAAAACCCACAAGAGCCTATTCAGAGGTCATCCGAGTCAACCACGCCCCATAAATTGAATCGACAAGATTGGGTCTGAACTGCTTAAAAAGGCATCACTATCATGCTGTGCCGAAAGCTAAATCATGTAGCTTTTCAAGCATAAAGCGACCTTTTCAAGCCAAATCAGCACTTCATACTGATATCCACTGAGGTATCATCCGGTTTACCAGATGTCAGTAAATATCTTGGTGTTACGTCACCATGGGATGCACTCGGACCACACTTACGCACTGAAAAATACTCCCACACAGCGTTCACTTAGACATGATCATACCCCACACCTCAGCAAAGCACTGAACACATCCCAACCACTTAACACTGAAACCCACACCACCCAGACAAAAAGGAAGCCCCAGCACCTGTTCTTCAACCCACCCACACCACCCTCACCCAAAGGCACCTGAATTCCACCAAACAACATCCTAAACCAAATAAATGAGAACAATAAACCAATCAGAGAAATCACTGCACCAAACAGAGTCACCTTGGCATAACTTACTCAAACACTACCAACACACAGAATTAACCTCGCCCGTCACTGACATGCAACCAACACCTTGACACCAAACACCTTCTTGACTGCCTGAATCTTAGACACATGCAACACGCACACCATCACCCTTAAAGACATATGGACCTGTCCTTGGGACGTGGTGGCCTTCATAGTTCCCCCCCCCCCCCATCCCCGCGCAGAACAGAAGTAAGGGTGTTGGAAAGTAAAGTTGCATATAAAGTTTTGTACAACTCATAATTTCTGTAAATATTGTTTTATTTTGCCACAACAATTTTGCAACTTCTAAACATCTTGTCTGCCCTAACATATAAGCACGAAACACACTTAATTGCTTCATTGATGGACTTTTCGGCACACCTGGGTGTTACGGTGGCGTTCCAGGTGCCTTCCCGTTCGGGAGGCTACAAGAGTAAGTAAGGTAAGGTTGTAAGCCAATCCGACTCGACACAAGTGCATGTAATAATCCCAAGATTTCCAGAAGAAAAAATGTTAAGCACAGAACCCTGAGAGTGCACCAATCAGGGTAGGGTCATTTGAAATCTCTCTAGCGAGTTTATAGTGAAAGCAATCTACATGGGGCGGGGAATAATTTGTTGCCTTGGCAACTCTGAATTCCGCCCATGTGTTGCCTGGGGTCTATTCTCTCTTCCTATCATAGTCGACTCAGTTGTGCATCGTCTGTGAAGGAAGCAATACCATGGCTGAATTCAATCTTCCAAAAATTTAGAACAAACAAGGTGTACTGGTTGGGATTCACGCCGGGAGCTCAAATGCAAAGATCTCTGAGTTGCAAGTGTGATGAGAGGAGGCTCGATTACATCGCGGCCCCTCATTGAGAGACTACTAGTCGCTTTTGAGCCAGTTAGCTTCAAACGCTTTCTTAGTTATTCGCTCCGCTGATGGCAGTATGTTGGCTAAAGGCCTCATGTTCCATCAGAGGATACCATTAGCTAAACTGACTAGTAGAGAACCGAAGGTAACCCGTTTCACAGACGGAACCTTCTGGCGAATGCGGCTGACCCTGATAAAGTGTGTCGTCGATGCTTGGAGCAATAAGAGTGGTCTGCATTTCAGGAAATGACTGATTTCTTTGTCTCAGTCGAGGAGTTTAGGACGGTGGAAGAGGCCGTTGAGTTCTTCTCCGGCAACTTGATCTCCGTGGGGCTAACTACTATTCCTAGAACGTCTGAGCGTTTTTCAAAACGTCCGCCTCCTTGGTCGTTGGTACGCCTACATACCCTATAAGCGCCGGCCGAACGATTTCACCGTCGGTGAATTTCTTCAAGCTAGAGCTAGATTCGGTATGTCTCGAAGCATCACCTCCGCTCTTCTTTGGGGGACATAGCTGTCTTCACTTAACGGTAAGATCCCTCTTACAGAGGTGTGGAAGCGAGTTAAAAGGATTCGAGGCAAGTTTTCGCACGACCCTCCCTTTATGATGCCGCTGAAGGCCCACCGACTGAACTTTACCTCTAGAGGCGGAGAACCCTTCAACGGCAGGTTTACGCAGAGTGAGTTGCGTTTTGTTCTCGTTTCTTGCGCGGTCACCGCTCCTGGTCCGTAACGATTTCTCGTATGCGATGGTTCGACACCTAGGTCAGCAAAGGATGTCCTTTTAGCTAGATTTGTTAAACAGGATCTGGACAGAGGGTATCCTCCCAAACTGCTGGCGAATGGCTACTATATTCGCTTTTCGCAAACAGAAGAGATCACTTCCCCGGTCGGTATCCGCCCAATTTCTATAACGTCCTTCATATGAAAGTTAATGGAGAAATTCTTAAATGTTAGATTAGTGTTTTTCTTGAACAGCGGAAGCCACTTGTCCTCTGCACAGTGCGGCTTCCACAAGTTCTACTCCACGTCGGATGCTCTGCTCCAATTGGAAAATATCAGCGTGACCTTCCTTCGTAGATAGCATTTCGCTACGATGTTGTTCGATCTGGAGAAGACCTATGATCCTGCATGCTGATACTTTATCATGCCCCCCCCCCCCTCCTCCCTACAGACACACATGGTGGGGCCGAAGGGACGCCTCCAAATTATCATATGTAAATTTATGCGAGATCGGTTTCGCGTACAAGAAGGGAGAGGGGGGCCTCTCCGACCCAATAGGACAGGAAATTGGCGTGCCACAGGGAAGTGTCCTTAGTATCTCTCACTTTGCCTGAGTAACAACGGTATCATCTCAAGTGTTAGCGGAAGATGTTCTCGCTACGTTCTATGTAGATGACCCCCCTCCCTCTCTGGGATCTTTTCTTCAATGGTTGTTCCCAGAGAGGTTCTGGCCTTCTCGTGGCGAGGGGGGGGGGGTCAGCCCTGGCCCCCTTAGTGGACCCATGGTGCTGCCAACAAGACTTTTAACATGCCCCTCTTTCTTTCCTCATCTATTACGCTCTTCCACTGCCCTTTATTTCCCCCTCTTCCTTCACCTATCTAGTGGTCCTTATCGATACCCGACCTCTGCTCGTTTAATGGATTGATTCTGAATTGTTCTTTCATGAAGGTGAAAGAGGCTGGGCATCTCCACCGCCTTCGTCTACCGCAAGGAGAAAGACATCGTTGGCCCCTTTTCTCCGTGCGTAGGAGAACTCGGGCAGCCTCTTAGGTTTCAAAAAATGGTGTGGTGGATCCGTATCCATTCTCCAAGACGACACACCTGACGTAACTGATTGTATAGTTGCAGTACTGCCGAGCCCTTGTAGGCCTCCATGGTGGGCAGCCCCGAAGGAGAATGCGAAGTTTATTTTTTTGCAATGCTAGCCATAAACCAAAAACCTTCCCTTCTCGTAAGGGTTCTCGTGCCAAACGTTCCTTAGCTTCCCTTTCAGCCTTCCCTCGCTCGTTGGACCCCTATTCCAACGAAGTAGACCCAGATCTAGATTATCCTCGCTTTCTTGTCATGAATTCATCATCCGACATCCCACTTACAAAAGTCGATGTGTTTGACGTCAATGAATCTTTTGAGTCCCGCTGTGGTGAACCCCGCCAGATGTGGTCAAGAGGAAGTGGTGATGTCGTAGTCGAGGTGTCATCCCACTCTCAACACAACCTTGTGCGAAATCTATCTTCGATAGCTGAAATTCCAATAACTCTCGCACCATCCGCGTCTGAATTTGGTCAAAGGTTTCGTCCGTTCAAACAAACTAAAGGACTACGACCCCACCCGCCTTCAGAGTAAGCTCAGTACCCAACGTGTTACACACGTACACAGGGTAACTAAAACATTAGGCTCCACTAAAGTTCCAACCGCAACACTGATTTTAACATTTGAACGACAAGAACTGCCGCCGTATATTAAAGCTGGGTACCTTCGTGTCCCGGTAAGTCCCTACATCGAACTACCCAAACGCTGCTTCAATTGCAATCAATTTGGACATGTTGGCCGTGCCTGTCGGCACCCTCGTTCCTGCGTGAATTGTAGCTCTGACTACCATGGCCCCGAATACACCAAAACACCCCGCTGTACCAACTGCGGAGGTACCCACAGTGCTGCGTCAAACCTCTGCTCTATATTTTATATGAAGAGGAAGTGCTCGCTTTGCGCGACTCCCTACGTCTAGATATAAGAGAGGCCCGCCAGCGTGCCCGAGCACAAACCTCGCCACTCGGCCTGCTCTTCTCTGACGTTTTACGTGACGCTGGATGAAACCGACCATCACGTGCGAGTTCCGACCAGCCTGAAGCACTTCACTCTAGATCTACTCGCAGCATCGAAAACATTCAGAATATGCAGTCGAAGCATCGCTCTCACACCGAGATAACCAATGTAGCCCCCCTCTCTCCAGCAGCTCTAGCTGGGAGAGACGCTCAGGGTGAGACACTTGAAGACATCAGACGCTATTTGAAAGAATCAACATCGACCAGTCAAGGTTCATCCACCCGGCCCCGAGACCCAAAGCCCAGTGGTAAGAGGAAGGATTCCTCACCTGGGTCATCGACCACCAATAAGCGGGCAGCCTCTGGAGCTGACTCGGCCGAACCCCGATAATCTTCAATGGACTCCTTCCCTATGGCTGAACATTCTATGCCCTTAAGTCCGTCCCGCCCTTCACAGGACTTAGGCCCCATCCTGATCCAAACGATGGCAGATATACACCCAGCTCCACACACCTCGCTCAGATCACCTGTTCGTTGCGTTCACCCTTCAACCCAAGATCTGATGGAAGCAGTTGATACTCCAACATCACCAATCGTGGCGGTTGGACCAACTCCTCAGACACCGAAAATACCCTCGACCCATGAATCCGGATCTACCGGCCGAAAATCCCCTTCTTGATCTTCCTTTTCCGCCAGGTTGTGAGCCCGAATTACAATCAAGGGCTGCGGTCGGTTCTCCAAAACCTACGAAAAAAACCCGTCACTGCTCCATCTAGGATCTCTCCCCCTGCAAAAGCAGGCTCCTCAAAATCAGCTCTCCGTCTCCCAAGCTCTTTGGGAAGAACCTCAAATACATTATCAGCCTCAAAAGAGAAAAAGATATCCACAGTGGTATCTAATCGTCACACATAATATCTTCCATTTTACAATGGAATTGTCAAGTTCTTCCAAAGTGGGAAGAACTCAAAATTCTTTTGACGACTATCCAACCCGCTGTTATTTGTCTTCAAATACAGTGGGTATACGGCCCTTTCCGCCGGTACCCAGCTTTCTCACTTTCAACGCTAAGGCTCCTGCTGGAAGCCCCTCTCATGGAGGGGGGGTGTCAATCATGGTATCTTCATCCCACCATGTTTCTCTCATCTCCCACATACTACCCTCCAAGCTGTTGCTGTGAGGGTTTTTCTTACTAAGCTTTTTACCGTTTGCTCTATTTACCTACCCCCTTGTTTATCATTGTCAAGACCCGACCTTTCAGAACTTATATACCAGTTGCCCTCCCCATTCTTATTACTAGGAGATTTTAACGGCCGTCACCCATACTGGGGTGACATCACTCGAAATGCCAAAGGCAGTGTTTTAGAGTCTCTTTTATTATCTGACTTTCTTTGTGTCTTAAATACTGGCGATTTTACCTCTTATCATGTCCAGACGGACTCTTTTAGCTGTGTTGACCTGTCTGTTTGTTCCCCTGATTGCTTCACGGAATTTCGATGGTCAATTCTTGACGATCTCCATGGGAGTGACCACTTCCCTATTGTCCTGTCGGCCCTTCAAGTTAGCCCTCATACAACCATGCCCCTTAAGTGGGACTTAGGTCATGCCGATTGGGATGGTTTCCAAGAGGCGTCCTTCACAAATGCATCCTTGGAGACCTTCAATGGAGTGGACGCGGCAGTAGAATACTTTAAATCGACTATCACCAGGGCCGCTCAACCGTGCCCTGGTGGACCTCGACGTGTGCAACAGCTATTAAAAATTACAAGTTAGCCCATGCCCGATTCCGAAAGAACCCAACTTTGTGCAACAAGGTCGACCGAAACCGAGCTCGTGCGCTTCTCCAAAGAACCCTTCGTCAGGCTCGCCGAAATTCATGGAGCAGTTACGTTTCATCAATTTCCTCTATGACACCTACTGCTAAGATCTGGAAGAGGATTAATAAGATCAGGGGCCGTTATGCTAATCATCATACCCCCACACTCAACTTAGACGGTTCCTTGGAGAATGACGGCCTGGCGGTCAGCAATGCTTTTGCTGACCATTTCCGCGCCGTCAGCAGTGTCAGCCGTTACGATAAGGCTTTTCAATCCTACAAATCAAAGGAAGAATCTCATTCTCTCAACTTTACAAAAAAATCTAACCTTCCGTATAACGCTCTATTCAGCATTCATGAGCTGCATAGCGCTTTGTCCCTTTGCAGATCTACCTTCCCTGGCCTTGATGAGATCCATTTCGATATGATTCGGCACCTACATCCACACTCTACTCTCTTCTTACTTGATTTGTACAACCTTATATGCGTGAAGGGTTTTTACCCGTCATCATGGCGCATTGGGATCATCCTTTCCTTTGTCAAACCGGGCAGGGACCGGTTGGATGCAGATCACTACCGCCCTATAGCTCTCACCAGCTGTTTGAGTAAGTTGCTGGAAAAAATGATATTGGAGCGCCTAAACTGGTTCCTAGAAACCAATCACTTTCTCTCTCCATTTCAATGTGGCTTCCGCAAAGGTCATAGTACCCTTGACCTACTAGTACGTTTCGAGGGATCAGTCCGGAAAGCTTTCTCATTAAAGCACCGAGTCCTAGCCATATTTTTCGATATTGCGAAAGCCTACGACACAACATGGAGATACGGCATCTTGAAGCAGCTATACGTCTGGGGGGATGAGAGGCCTTTTACCTTCACTTATTCAAAGTTTTTTTAGCATCTCGATCCTTCAAGGTCCGTGTTGGAGACGCATACTCTGACCTGCAACCCCAAGAGGAGGGAGTTCCTCAGGGCAGTGTTTTAAGTGTCTTATGTTTTATAATTGCCATCAATGATATTATTTCGTCTCTCCCAGAGGGTGTATCGGCAACTCTGTCAATGATTTAGCACTATACTGTTCCTCACCTCGCCTTCCATCAGCAGCGCGTCGGCTACAACTGGCGGTCGATGCTGTATCCAAAAGAGCACAACTTAAAGGATTCCGCTTTTCCACGAACAAAACCAAAGCAATGTATTTCCACCGAGGCAGAGAGGTTCTTGTTCTGCCATCTATCTCCCTACAAGGCGAAGATATAGAGTTTGTCTCCGAGTTTCGGTTCCTTGGCGTAACTCTCCTTCCAAAGTTATCCTGGTTACCACACCTACGCCGACTTCGAACAGGCTGTCTGCGGGCTCTAGACATTTTGAAAGTCCTCTCACACACTTCGTGGGGCAGTGACCGACAAACATTGTGGACATAATACACAACCCTCGTCCAATCCAAATTGGATTATGGCTATCAAATTTACTCATCGGCTTCCCCTTCAGCCCTTAAAATGCTGAACCCCATTCGAAACCTCGGAGTTCCCCTTTCTAGTGGAGCCTTCCGTACTTCTGTCAACAGCCTTTAATGCGAGAGAGGGGTACTCCCTTTGCTCTACCATAGACTTCAAATCTACATGCGATACCTCTGCCGAGTACAGCAAGCCCCTGTATCAGAGGTCTACAGATGCCTGTATGCTGCCAAATCAACGGTGGCATATGATAAGTTTCCATCTTTACCCCGCCCTTTGAACCTTCGCATAGGAGATCATCTCTCTAACCTGGGTGCTCCAAGGGTCCTTACCCTTCCATCCTTACTGACTCCTAGTTGGCGTGCTTCTCTCTCCACAGTATGTACCAACATGTGAGCCTGGAGAAGTCCTCCATGGACCCTCGCATCATTAAGAGCCTGTTCTTAGAGCATTCGATCTCGCACAAACAATGCTACCCACTATACACGGATGTCTCTAAGTCGGACGATGGCGTGAGTGCCGCAGCCATCTACCCAGAAGGAGAATTCCTAACTATCTTTGCCGCCAGCAGCATCCATTTTTACCGCTGAACTTTCAGCAATCCTTTTAGCCTTTAGACTCATCCAAATTTTACCTTTTAGTGATTTTTGTCATTTTTCCGACTCAAGGAGTGTCTTACAGTCAATTAGATCTTTTAATGCGTCCCATCCGCTAGTCACAGAAATTTGCAACTGGCTGATCCAAAATGCATCCCGATATAGAATTATTTTTTGCTGGGTCCCTGGGCATGTGGGGGACCTGGGCATGTAGGGTTCCTGGGCAACGAGAAGGCTGATCGGCTGGCCCGCTGGCCCGCTCAGCACATTGTGTGTTCCCTAAGAACTCGGCTCTGCCTTTTAGGGACTACTTTCCTTCAATAAGAAAATATATTTTTCAACTGTTGCAGAATGAATGGGATGACTGTTCAACATCCAAACTATACAAAATTAAAAATTCTATTCGCTCTTGGCCCTCGAGTCGTCATAGAATGCGGTCGTTGGAGGTGGTCCTTTGCCGAGTTCGCATTGGCCACACGAGACTTACTCACGGCCATCTCGTTTCGGGTGATGCTCATATCAGCCCTTGCTGTCGTTTTTGCGGTGGGGACCAATCGGTTGCCCACTTTTTATTGGATTGTAGCCATTTCGCCATTCTTCGGTTGTCCTGTTTGCCGACCCTTTTAACTATTCCTCAACACACCCGTCTTCGATTCATATTGGCGGAGGAATCTTTTAACCCGTCATTTTTAAAATTTTTGTCACAAAGTGGTCTCCTCCACCTTTTATAGATGATTTGTCTCGTTTCACCCTAGCTGCCATATAGAATCCACTTGGATTGGGCAGCAACCCACTGGTAACTTACCTTAAACCTCAAACCTATGTAGATAACTTTTGGTCTCTTTTGGCGCGGCCCAGATGCCAACTGTGGAGTGTCGACTCCAACAGGCATTGAACCAAATCTCTCGCTCTGCCGAACCGCGCAGTTTTCGGTTTTCCTTGGCCAAGACTAAGGTGGTGCACTTTGCCGCTAACCACGGCTCCACCCCATCCCAGACTTGTTCTTAAACTGGATCCGCCTGGAAGTGGAATGAATGCGTCATAGAGTCCGCGAGGATTGGGCGCTTAGACTAGCGTTTCGCTCTTCCTCACACCGACTTCATGGCAGGTATAAGGGCAGCCCTCAAGGTTAACTGGCTATGAAGATGGGAGACGGCCGAGGGGAAGTTAAAGTTACCTGCCATTGTGCTGCGACTGTTCCCTTGGCCCTACCCCTAATGCCGAGAGGGTTTCTGTCCTCTTCGATTTGGGAACACTCGCGGGACGCACTGCCATTTAATGAGACGCATACTGCACTCTATTGCGACGACTGCGGTCATTTGTGAATTTATTTCATCCGTTCCATTTTTCCAGATTCTTTTTGGACTGAATTTGTATGGGCTGAATCATAGTATCACAGGAGGTTCTCACATCATTGGACCACAGTTCATTAATGTCGTAGCCACCTACAAACCCAAGTTTATCTACGACTCTGAATCCGCTGAACACTTCTTCGAATATAAGTAAGTTTGCGGGTTTCCTGAGGAGCACAAGCTACCCATAATACCAAGCTCTAGGGCCCCCCCCCAAAGTATTTTTGTTCCAACGATGCCATAGTTTAGTTGGTTTAGCTCAACCTTTTGAGACAGCGGAGTTTAGACTATGTTGTCAGTTGCATGATATTAGTTTTTTTTAAGCCAGGTCACTCTACTATACTCCACTGACCACTCTACTATACTCCACTGACCACTCTACTATACTCCAACAATACGAGCAAGGGGATGCCGGTTGAGGGATGGATGACCATCCTGCAGCTGCATCTGGAGGCTTTTTCGTGCCCTCCCGGCCCCAGCGCTCCCCTTTCTACTAAAAACATTCACTGTCCCTCTTCCTTTTCTACCTCTCTTCCAAACTCTACTCCACATCTATTCCTTATCCACAGGAGGAGGGAGTGTCTCAGGTGCAACTCGCGGTCACTGCAGCCGTGGAAGGTCGTCTTCCAAGGGCCTATTCCTTTCTCCTTCTAAGTCTTGTTCCGTTCTTTTCCGATGCCGTCGAGCGTACGCTGCTTATGTCTGGGACTCCGATCCCAACTAAGCAGTCAGTGAGGTTCCTTGGCCTGGTACTTGACGAGAAGTTGTCGGGAGGGGGGCACATGGAACACCTTTTGACTGCCACCCGCCCGACACTCAACCTTCTACGCCTTCTCTCCCACACTAACTGGGGCACTGACCGCCGCACCTTGCTGCGCCTTTACGGTCCCCCTTTTCTCCCCAAACTCGACTTCAGGTGTGAGGTGTACGCCTCAGCGTCCCCTTCTACCCTCCGACGTCTAGAACCCATACAAAACTCCACTCTGCAGATGGCTTCTGGAGCCTTCCGCTCCTCAGCTGTTGCAAGCCTTCGGGCAGATTGTAACGTCCCTCCCCTAAGGGAGCGACGGAACTTTCTAGCCACGAAGGCTCTCATACGCTCCCGGAGACGCACATCTACCCCTATTTTCCCAACAGTTACAGGTGACCCCTCACCTGAGGCCCAGTGGCACTTCCCTAAAATAGCCTCCCCTTCCCCATTCCTCATCTGCCGGATATCCTTCTCACGGATCCTACCCTGGATGCTGGCCCCTACGAGGATATGAAACCACTTGCTGTCTCCTGGCAAATCTTTTACACCGGCTGACGTTCTTCCTGAAAAGTTCCTTAGCCATACCTTTGTCCTCTCTCAGAGCACGGCCATCTTTACGGATGGTTCCTGCTCTCAACGTAACTCATCGGGTGCCATCATCGTGGAGACGGTGCCCCGATATACCTCCTCCTTTTGCCTCCTCTCTGGGTGCTCATCTTATACTGCGGAGCTATATGCCTTGAGGTAGGCCCAAACTTCACACACTACACCCAATATCCCCTCTCTTAAGGACCTTTGAACCCACCCTCGGAGTGTATGGCCTTCCTAAGGCACACCCACCTCTCAGAAGAAGAGGAGTGGGGGGGAAAATACATTTGGCGTGAGTGTAATTTAGAGTACTGCTACTCATAAGGATGGATGTACAGTATACACAAGATCATTATTAATTCGCGAAAATACCCCCATCACTCAGAAGGTCCTTCGCCGTGGGAAAAAGTTACGGTTAGGTTAGTACTTGATATGACATAAAGGCCGGGGGGGGGGGCATTGATGTGCGCTGATCGACCCCGGGAAAATGGTAGATGCTGATGATTGACGAAAAATGAAACGGAAAAACAAGGCTTGCGCCTGAAAGTTTTCAAAAGCGATTCCTAAAAGAAGTGGTAAGTTAAAAATGGTAATGTATGAAAAATAGACTGATTAGCCAAAGGAAGAGACTACCTGGAGCGCTAAGGAGACCTGAGTGCGTGTGACACTGATGCTTCCACCCGTTACAAACTTACCCTCGTCTTGGCATTTTATACCATTCCTTTCCAACACGTGTAGGTTGCAATGATGATGCTTATAGAATCCTTTTGAGTATTTAGAAACTCCTTTTCCAGGTCTTCGAAAGGGCGTCACACAGTCTTCTACCCGACGCTGCACTCCATCAATGCACGGATAGACTTAGCCAAGGAACTGGGTACGGGCCTGACGCTATGGGAGCTGGGACAAGGACTAGATTACTTCTACGATCTCTTATAGGAGGAATTAAGGAAGATTGGTGGACTCTTCAAAGGAATGGAGTTCTCTTGTGTAATTTGAATTTTGTCAGATCTATTTCAACGTTAATCTTGGCGTAACACCATAGAAATGGATTGACGCCAAGATAAATCACTTCCACCATCACACTTATGCACGTTTCTCGCGATTCAGACACACATTTCTAAACAACTTCACAAAAAGTCGTAGTGGTAAATAATGCAATGCCAATGACCATTAGACTTGAGACGTTGAAATTGATCACAAGGTTGTGCGCGCCATCGTATCATGTACAAAAATTGCGTTTTTTTTATTCCTTAATTTCCTTTAACCGGTCTTCCATAAAATGGGGTTGGCGCACATCAAGATGGGGTTCCCAGGAAAGCGAGGTAAAGAAGAGACGGCTACACAGACCATCGATCTATATCCGAGATTAGACCTTTTAGGACTCACGCCACATATAATGGTAAAGAAATATGAGTATTACATGTAATATTAGTAATAATACGGGGTTGTGATGAGTATATGTATTGGGGAAGGAGGGGGAATGTAGTAAATGTGTTTGAGACTCGGGTTGTGTGAAAGATTGGGAAACCATAAAAGATGGGTTGATTTTAATGAGTATTTGAGAGAGAGGGCTGAAAGAGGAGGAAGTGGAAGATATTGAGTATAATGGTGTGCAGTGAATGCTGGCGGAACAGCATCTTGGCCAGAGAATGTGGAAAAAACCTGCGAAAGAAAGGACGCAGGGTCGAGCGTGTTCACCCGTTCTGGAGAACGTGAAGGGACTCCTGCGAGAGGTCTCGTTAGTGAAGAGTGGCGGACGTGCTTCGATACATACCGCAACCTAGCCCTAACGACGAAATTGATCGGGTGGCGTTTATAGCGCATGGAGACACATCGCTTATCTGAGGGCCGACTACCAAGGAAGCGGACGGCGGGCAAAACGGCCAGACTTTCTAAGAATAATTAAGTCCACGGTGATGATATTCCTGGAGGAGAAAGCTGCCTCATCCACCAACCTAAACTCCACTGGGACTGATAAATCAGTAATTTCCTGAAATGCGAATCACCACATCAAGTACCACCGGAACGTGGTTTCAGGCCGCAGCTGCCAGATGATGATAGTTGAATGTCAAAGTGGTCACTACCATGAAGGTCATCGACCATATGCCACCTAAATCACCATTTCCCTCCGGATAGCACAAGGTAGGAAAATATATCGGGGTCTCGGACAGTGATTGCATAAACTGGCCACATTATTTATATAATTTGAAAGAGTGTGTTAAACAACAAGGGTTTCAGATTTCGTTGAAATCGGCTGAATAGTTATTGTCAAATAATTCCTCGCTAACTTTGGAGGACTTTGATAATTACATCATTCGAAAGAGAATGTAAACCAATATTGGGGTTTCAAATTTCGTTATAATTGGTCCAATAGTTATGATATTATTGCCACATAATTCCAAGGCTGATCTTGAGAGGTCTGATAATTATACCATTCCAAAGAGAATGTAAAACAACAAGGGTTTCTAATTTAGTTAGGAAATTATTGCCAAATAATTCGCCGCTAACCATGGAAGGACTGACATCATTCGAAAGAGAATGTAAAACAACATAAGGGTTTCAAATTTAGTTAGAATCTGCTTGATAACTATGATGTTATTGCCAAAACAATAAAAGCAAAACGGGGACCGATCGACATGGTTAGATGTAGAGTCTCCCACAACTTAAAATTGAGTATTCATTTCATTCGTGGGTATGCCTCGAAGATGATGGTCTACATTAGGTGTATTGATGGACCCACAAGGAGCTAAATTTCGATGGCGCACTGGACAGTAATTTCCAGGGTTCAGATCAATCCAATCTAACAAAGTTGTTCTGGTCTACACACCAAAGACCTCTGTTTGTTTGTGTTTAGACTACACACCAAGGAGCACATGGTCCTCATCGGATTAAATAGCTGATTGTAATGACAAAAAAAAGCAAGACGAGTGCATCTGATGGATCCGCAGCAGCCGTTAACTTTGAAGCAACTAAATCCGCCGTTTAGGGCTGAGGTAATACCACAGTTATCTTTGGGTCGTCGGCTGAGGGATTATGTACTCCACCTAATCCCCACCAGGGTACACATCATCTCGGAGGGGGGGGGGGTGCACAGACGTGCTACAAAATAACATTTAAACCAAATTAAAAGGTTTAGATGGATATTTTGTATTACATTTAGGAGAAATCTGTAGATATCTGAAAAATGCGTGGAAGGGGTATGGCCACAGATCCTCTTGTAGTCATTGGGGCCGGGAGGGCACGCAAAATTCCAGATGTCTGCTAAAACAGATTGCCCATCCTTCATTTGACAGATCCTTGTGGGTTAGATATAATCAAACGTCGTATAGTGAAGATTTAATAATTTTGATATCAAATTGACTTTGGTTCACCATTTGGAAAATTTAGCCTCAAAACGCTCCGGGTGTTGTTCAAGTCTCAAGTCCGAGAAAATAGTCGGATTTCAACAGGGTTTTGCGAACATTTTGAAATCAGTGAACCTAACACCCGACTTGATCTTGGTCCTTTTGTTCGCTGGCTTGAGAAACAGGAGCTACGTGGTGGGAATGAGCGGCTTTCACTGAGAATTGTAAATTGATTGAATTTCCTTATCAAAACCGAGGGACTTTAATAAATTTGAAAGCGATTTGGGACTCCCTGAACATTCATTTGCACTGATTCATGTACCTGGTTCGGCTTGAGTTCATGGCTCGTAATATGGACCGGATTTGCAATCCTTTCGTCTGTTTCCTCTTTCCTTCCAACATCCTTAATGACCAAGGATGGGTGGGTCTGTTGGGGTCCTACGCAGGACCACCAATTGGAAAATTCACAACTGAACGATAAGAGAAATTTACACTTATAATCAAATCATTTCGAATTATCTCCCTCCTTGTTGTATGTTGCCTTCTTTATTTCTAAAATTTAATCAGGTTTTTGGGGGGGTTGTTTTTTTTAAGTTTAATTTTAACTCTATTCAACATTTTCTTTCGTTGAGATTTGTAATGAATGTGCCTCGGCATCAATTTCAGTTATGGTGGGTCAAATGTTTGTATTGGTGTTTCAGTATTTTAGGGCTACTTAATGTTATTTAGAATCGTGTCTGCTTATCTCATTTAGTGCATTTATCGGCGACTGTAGTTCAGATGTGTTCGTTTCGCCGGTAGGAAGGTGTAAGAGGAAATCGGATAATGTAGGGAAGTGTATAAGGAAATCAAAAAGGAGTAGGAAGGTATAGGAGAAAACCAAAAGGTGTAGGAAGGTGTAGAAGGAAATCGAAAGAGTAAAATCAAGGATGTAGAATGGTGTAGGAGGAAAATGAAACTGTGTAGCGAAGTTTAAGAGGAAATCGAAAAGGTGTATGAAGGAATAGGAGTAAACGAAAAGGTGTAGGAGGGAATCTAAAATGTGCGGCAAGTGCGATGAGAGTCTCGGTTACTTCTCGAAACCGCTCATCTCCCCATGTGGTTTTAATGGGGGAAGGAACCACATGCCCCACCCGACACACACACCATCATCATAGGGGGTGGTCCCAATCGCCCTCCCCCGCTTCTTTCTCGTTGGGGTCGGGCGAGTGAGTTCTTCAAGCAAATTGCTCCGTTCGCCCGTTCACTAATGGGGGGGGGGGGGGGTGCCTTCATTATTATAATTTTTATTTATTTATCTATATTATTCTTTCTTTTCAATTGGTTTCCTCGATGCATTTTCTTCTTCTTGAATGAATTTCCTTTTTCTTTAGTTGGCCCTTCAAACATTTTCTTCACTTCCGTATTCGTCTTGGCTGGGTTAGTCCTTAATCTTGGTCTTCTTTTCTCGATGCATCTTCATTTTTCTTCAATTTATTCATTTATCTTGACTTCCGTATTCTTCTTTGCTGGGTTGGTCCTTAATCTTGGTCTTCTTTTCTTGATGCATCTTCATTTTCTTCCATTCATCTTGGGTTGATGATTTCTTGGTCCTCCAAGCGTTTTCTTCCTTTTATCTTGGGGGGGGGGGGGAGGGCTGATCCCTTTGAGCTTCTTGATGAGTTAGTCCTTCGAACGTTTTCTTCCGTTTTCTTTCTTGGGCGATCTTCATAAAAGTTTTTGGACTCTTGAGTTTCGAACGCGGTACCGTTGGATTTAAATGTCAATACTCTAGCCTCACGACCGGCTTTAGTCGGCCTTGAGTTGGTAAATTTATCAGCTATTTATATTATCGAGTTGGAAGGAATTTTTCTCTGATACATTTTTCGCACCCCTACACACTCACCCCTCTCGCTCCTGGTGAGCCGAGAGCACAAAAGTGGAATTGTGATCAGTGAGTTGTGATCATTAGGTTCAGAAAGTGAATTGACTGGACTCGATTCAAGTTAGTGAATTGCGGTGAACGGGAAAAAGTTCCACTACGCTCTGAAGATGGACGTCAATTTCCTTTTTCCCACCAAATTCGTGACCTTGGGAAGGTAAAGTACTGATAATTCCACCCTTTTTGGTATCATTATTATTATTTTTATGTGCCCCCTTCCCCTGTGACCTCCCTCTTTACCAAACTTTTATCTCAGTTCACCGGTCCTTGGTCACGTGCGTGAGGAAGAATCTTCATTATTCCTTTCCCTGAGTTTCTTTCTCCCTTAAAGATCCACGCCCTTATGAACTCCCTTACCCGTATAGAATCTTTCTTTCTCCCTGGAGACGCGCCGTATACGTGGCCGGCTCCTCGAAACTCCTAAAATTGGACGGGGAGTAGAAAACGGAGACTCCAGGAAGTAGTTTCCTTGAACAAGAATCCCAGGCGCAATTTAGGTTACAAGTTAGATTTACCCACATTTAGAACAAGCGTTTGCGTGTCCTAAATTGAAAACTTAAAAACATTTCCTTTAAAAATTCCTAGCTATGGTCCTTTTTTTAACAAGCCTAACTCTGTCTTCAATTTCCATTCCCTCCTCTCTCTCTCTTTTTTCTCTCTCTCTCTCTCTCTCTCTCTCTCTCTCTCTCTCTCTCTCTCTCTCTCTTCTTCTTTCTAGTACTCATTTTCTATCTTCTCTCACTTAAGCCATTTCACAGTTGGGAGGGGGGGGGGGGAGGTAATAGGGTCCTCGTTGTAAATTTGCCGAGCGAACCATCATTGAATTTTACAATACCCCAGAGAAATAAGAACCACTCGAGTCTCGAATCCCCTGAAAAGGAAAATTTTATTCTATGGAATGAAAAAAATTCTTCATCGCTTTACGAAAAAGACACCAACGAGGGGATAGATAAAGAAAGGAATGGCAAAAAGAAAAGGAAGCGTAGGAGATTTGTTTGTGTTTGCATTTGTTTTTGTTGGGGATATTCGTTATACTTTTTTTGTTAATTTGTTTTTTTTTACTGTGTCGTTTTCATGTTTATTCCTCTTCTTATCATATTAAAGTCAGAAGCAGTATATTTATTTTCTAGTTTTTTTTTACTCTTTCTCTCTCTCTCTCTTTCGAGTCTCGATCTTGATCGGGTTTGGTTTTCAATTTGGGTCATTTGTCCCGGTCGATGTTTTTCCTGGGTCGATCGGCGGCGGTTCTTCTCTGTCCGCCAATCGGCTGCCGAAGATCAGGGAATCTTCCATTTCGGTTTCCATTAATCATGATTTCTTCTGAGATCTTTTCTTCCATATTCCTTCTTCATTTTGCGGTTTCAATCCCTCCCTCCCCTCCAGTTATTCTTGTTTCTTCCTCTCATGTACCTGTAATTAGGTACACACATTTGTTCTGCACCCTTTGAAGTCTCCTCTTTTGTGCTTTTGAGACACGGGAGAGTGTGGGAGTGGGGTATAGGAGCATAGCTCTGAGACCGGGCATCATTTTAATGGTGGGGTACCAGCTCGTGTCAATCGCCCCAAAAGGATTCAAGGCTCGAGAACAAGAACAATGAGAACATCAAACATAGTCAGAACAAGAACAAAAAAGAATAACGGAGGGCAATCGCTTCTTTTTCACCATCTTTATCTTCCGCTATCAGTCTCTTCCAGTATTCGCACATCAACAAGGCCATAAACAAAAGAATGGATTCCCAGGGGTGAGTGGCGTATGGGGGCGGGTAGTTTGTAGGGGCGATATTTTGGGTAGCATTTATGCGGCCTCGCAGCCTCTCCCCCACCCCCCGCATTCAGCGGGCAGATGAAGGGGGGGGGGGGTCTACAGCCACCTCGTTCCAGAAGATTGCCCACAATTCTTTGTGGTCTTCCGCTCAATGGGAACCGAGGGGGAAGAAGAGGGTGGTTATGGAGCCCGGAAGATAAGTGTTCGTATTGTACTCGAGTGTCTGTGGCGACAAGTGCGGGAAGTGGAGTGAAAGCGGGGCTCACGGGGCATTGGCCATAGACTTAGAATTAATCGGTGCTTTTTTAAAATATATTTGCCGGGACAGCGGTGTAAGTCCGGAGGTCCTACAGCCCCCAAAGCTCCCCTTGGACCCTTGCCCCCTTGTCCAGAAGCTTCATCTCCTGCAAAGTAAAGTGATTTGGATCGATTATTTTATGACACCGTCTTTAAAACAGCATCACCCCCTGGTACTCATTGGTACTCATTTAATGCGCACGCTTTGTCCCCCATTCCTTTCTCCCTCTTATCCGAGATGAGGAGGCGATGAGAGGAACCCGGTGGATGTCTCTTAGGACCCACCCGATGACCCCCAGCCGGACAAGGACCTAACCCGGTTCCCTAAAAGATCCCTGGTGAGTTGAACGTAGCTCTCATCAGACTGAACACAATTCAAATCGGCCCTGCGGCTCTCCCTTAAGGAGGCGAGCTGAGAACCCCTCGCTAAAGAGGTGAGCTGCAAACCCCTCACTAAAGGGGTGAGCTGCGAACCCCTCTCTTCCATTAAAGCGACCGAGGGCCTCAAAAATATAAATCTTAAACCCTATAAAAAAACTCGCCATTGAGTACTTTTGTTGCCTCCATTTCAAATGTTGTTTTGTCCATGTCTTGCTTGGTTTTAATTTGATCTTGTTTCTATTTTTCTTCCATTCTACGTTTCTTTTATTCTGATTTTGGTATATATTTTGTCAGTATTCTATTATTTGTTTTCTCATCTCATTATTGTTCAGATTATTTTCATTTTAATATCGTATGGTCTGTTTCTTCTCCTGCTCCTTTTAGTTTGTTTATGTTCGCATAATTTTTGTTGTCTTTCGCTATGGTTTTTGTTAGTTGTTCTTCTTACTTTGTTATGTATCTTGACTAGGTAGTGAACTTTCTGCTTTTTATTTATTTTTTGATTTCCTCATATGGTTGGCCTGTTAGGTATCTCTTTTGTCGGTAGTATTCTTTTCGCTTTTTAATTTCTTTTAAGATCCACCCATTTCTTTTGTCTTGTATTATTTCCTTGCTCTATCTTTTTCACTTTTGTCCGTACTAAATAACCATCTGTTACTCCTTACATGCGCTATTCTACCTCCTTACTTATCTATTATTTTTCCTCTCTCGATTCTTCTTCCAATTTCTCTCTTAAATATTTCCATGGACGTCTCATCTTTTTTGTAGTACTGTACTTTTTTTAGGTCAGATTTTTCTATCTTGTTCTGTAGATTAGTGAATGTGTTGGTGTAGTTAAATTAGGGTCAGACACATCTAATCTCTTCCACTCCACGTTGTTGAAGTCTTTCACCCTCTTTTCCGATGTGTTTCTTCCTTTACAATTTGGGTGAGTGTTCGCTATTATTATTTCATGATCCTCTTTTAGCTTTTGCATTATTTTTATTCTTTGACCTCCGAAGTAACCCAAGGGTCCATTAAAATTCCCAATAATAAAAATGGCTCATTTTTATTGTCTGTTATCATTTCCTCTTTCTTTTCTGTCTCCTGTGTTTCCTCCATTTGGAATTAGACCAACAAGATATTAAATCAATTTTATTGCATTTATTTTTGCTTCTGAATGTAATAAATCCACATTTGTTGTTACTTTTATTTATTTTCGTGGCGTTTGGTCATTAATCCATCTCCTTTTATGTCCTTTTTACTTCTTATATTTTTGCCCTTTTATGCTTCCATCTAGTTTGCTATTCGCTCTTCCTTCAATTCGTGCCTTCTTCATAGTTGTACACGACTGTGACTACCAGGGTTGACCCTCCTCTTGAGACCCTATGTTTGTAGCCTCCCCTCCGAACCCATCTCATATTTAGTACTCTCATACTTGGTACTCGGTTACGATGTTTGCAGCTACTAAATACAAGTCTCGCTTGGTCATGTGGACTGGAGAGGAGTGGGGAGTCACAGCTCCCTCTTGGCTACTTTTGGGGTTGTGGGCGTGATTCAGCCTCGTTGCTATTGCGTTTTAATTTCACCAGTGGACATTACGTTTGTTTAAAAATCGAGTTCGGAGCCCTGCCACCGATGGAGTACTACTATTCCTTATGAAAGTACTCTCATACCAACATCCGCCTAATGTAGAGTACTTGTGTGTCCTATATGGAGCACACATATCCGCATACCCGCGATTCAGAAGGAATGGCTTGCCTATGGTCGCTGGTTGGAGTCGAATACACACACACACACACACACAGTCTACCACCACCTTCAACCCTCTCCCCTCCCACATTTGAAGTTTCCATCTCTTTACTCTCCCATCTCCTCAACCAACTCCAGCAGGAGAATTCTTCCATTATTGATTCATCTTTCATTCTCCTTTCATTCCATTGTGTCCTCTCCAAGCCAACCCCCTCCCCCCTCTCTCTCTCTCTCTCTCTTTTCTTCAGTATCAACCTATATTTCTCCCATTGGTCTCATAATGGAGTTCTCTCCCATTTCTGTCTCCCTCTCCCATTATTATTATTATTATTATTCCATAATCTGCTTCGGGTGGGGGGGAGGGGAGAAGGCAAGGAGGGAGTGGAGGAAGATATGTTAGCATAGAAGGTGTTTATGAGGCAGTGTATTTAGGGCCTTCTTACTCATGGGTATCCATCCGGTCCTGTGGTCGTCATGGGAACCTTTATTGGTCCCGAGCGATGTTTCCTTGAAGACTTGGCAGCATTCGGGGGGCCATTTACTTTCAGGGGGTCGTTGAGCACCCTGTTGTAGGGGCCTGGTTGAACACAGTTCTTACTACGCTCGCGTAAATGACGCCGTGAGGATACGCGCATTTAGGTCGCTCGAGGGGTTCGCCTGGGATGCCCTCGTTGGTTGCGTTTCCTAGTTTCTTCTTGCTGGTCTTCCTCCTTTATCATTTTATTCTTTAGCATCTTTTATGCTGGGTCAGCCGAGTGTGGTTAGGATAAGCGTGGATGCAGAAACTCCGTAACCCGAATATAATAGCGGGGAGACTACTTGGCGAGTTTGGCCGACACATTCGCGTCTATGGTTAAGTTGTAACCGGTGTTTTGGCCCCTCTAATCCCATACACCTTCCGAGGTTAGTTCTACGTCTGTCCTCCTTAGGTACTTTTAATAATAGACTAGATAGATGTATGGGTTAAGATGTTAGGTCGTGCTGCTTCTCTCGAGGTGAAGTGATCTATTAAACCTCGTGGCCAGAGTTCACCTTCACCCACTCCCCATCGTTCCAACCTATTTCAAAGCCTGTGGACAAGCTGGTGACCTCTATGGGAACTGGTATATTATATGAATATAATTTGTGGGGTTTGTTTGGGATGCTTGGAATTGGAATGGGATTTCTGTTAATTATGAGGGATAGAGTTAGGTGGTCGCCCTTTCGGGCAGGAGCTAGAAATAGTGATAATAAAAGAATTCAATTCAATTAGTATAATTGTCTGTGTGTGCGTGTGTGTATGTCTATGTGTGTGTGTGTCTGTGTAAGGAGTAAAGAGCATGTGTGGGAAAGATAGAAAGAAAAAAGTTTCGAAAATAGAAGGACGTGTAAGTGATTTGCAAATGGATGCAAGGCGGTTATTATTATCATCGTTTGGGTTTTTTTTTGTAGTGTTAGTTATTCTTTATAGTCTTCCTTAGGTTCTTTATTTGTTTTTATTGTGATTGTCCTTTTCATGTTTATTTATTCTTTTTAATTAAGTCATAATCGGTAGATTTATCCTGTCATAGTAGGTTTTTTCTGTCTCACTTTCGAGTCTCGGTCTTGATCCTCTTTGGTTTTAAATTTGGGTCATTTCTCCCGGTTGATTTTTTTCCTGCGTCGATCGGCGGCGGTTCTTCTCGGTCCGCCAATCGGCTTCCGGAGCTCGGGAATCTTTAATTTCGGTTTCCATTAATCATGATCTCTTCTGAGATCTTTTCTTCCACATTCATTGTCCCTTCTTCAATCTATGGGTTCAAGCCACACCCTCCCTCCCTCCTAGTTCTTCTCGATCTCCCTTTCTCCTTTCTGCGTGTATCTGTAATTAGGTACACACATTTGTTCTGAACCGTTTGAAGATTTTGAAACACGGGAAACTGGGGTAGAGATCTTCTTCTCATTTTCTAGTACATTTAGCTAATGCCCAGCCAATTACACTTCTAAATTCTCTTTTTATGATAATTAGAGTTTTAAGGTTAAAATTCATGTGGCACGTTTGTGCCCTGGTGGTTCTCTCTCACCAAAAGGCACTCCAAGAGGCCCGCTTTTATGCCTGTAGTTACGCATTCCGGAAACCTTGGAAACAACACAGGCATTAATACCCTAGAAATTCTTGTCTTTGGCAAAGCCCTTTTATATTCTCTTACCACTTTATACCCAAGCATTTTACTTGTTTCGTTTATTTTTCAAATAGCGGGGTATGTGGGGTGCAACCCCTCAGCACTAAAGGAAGGAGTGGGGTCGGAGTTCCAAACCGAAAATATTAACCTTAAGTTTAGATTTCAATTGTGTTTCCCCGACGTCGTTAGGCGCTCCAATGCGGTCTTTAGGGAAGTGACTATTTTATAATGACTATTTCCTTGAAGTAGCTCTAGTAGGGCAGTCGTCATCCCTTTGAGGTTATAACTATTTTATTGTGATTTTATTTCTAGCACTGTCCAGAATGGGCGGAGGTCAAAACAAGGTCATTAAATTTCCTTCAGGTGATGGAACAGGTGCGATGTGGGTGGCCCCATCTGTGTATCTTACGTGCCCCAGTGTTTGCAGGACCTGTGGTTTTATATATTTCACTATTTTCACTTCCAACATTCATCACATTCTTTTCTCATCTCCCCTTACTGACTTATGACCAAAAGGAAATGGTAGGGGTACCCCAGCCCGACAGCCCATTAGGACTGCCCAGTGAGTGATTGCAACCTTTGACAGGGTAGGCGGATGCTGATCGGTTCCCCCTCTTATATTAGCCCATTAATTCCCCTCTTTATTTCTCCTATCAAGGTTTAAGGACTTGACCTCGACCTGCGTCCGAAGAGAGGCTTTGGAACCCTGTATAAACAACGCCCTTTAACACCCGCAGGTCTCAAGAGCCCAGGACTTGAATCGTCGTGGGTGTCGCGAGTAATTGGAAGATCGGTTTTGCCCCATTGACCTGCGCCTAAGGGCTTGACCACAGCCCTACAGCTATTATCAGGTGCATAAGGCTGTAGTACTTAGGAGTGGCAAGCTTTACTGCCTCGTTCCCTACCAGGCCAACTAAAAATCAATGGTTCCGTCGTCTCTGGATCTATCACGTGACATATCTTCAGATTCCTCCGACCGTTTTGGCAAAGGGTAGTACGACATACTAACGGATCCACTCTGTCCTATCTGTCTCTGGCTGTTCCTTTGGAAGCTGCAGCCTTTTGGGATCGAAAGTTCAATAGACATCTCATAGCCGGTGCATTGCCCTAGCAAACATGATCCCTTAATGCGCCGAACTGGGGCCCATGAAAAACCTCAATACCCGAGCCTTGTAGAGGAGGAGGGTATGGACGTGAGATATAAACCCACCACCTTACCCTACTTTTGAAAGGTCACAATGTTAAGATGGGTTCGTTCTAAATTTTCTGATTATATCCGGGATAGCAAACCTTCACCCAACCATGGTGCGGTGGTGAGCGAGGAACATAACAACACACATTTGCATGGTGGAGAGGCTCTCCTCTCGCCCTTTTCAATACGTGGTAAAGGCGGCTCCCCTTTGCTTTCTCAGGGGCAATCCAAATGTCATCTAGAGGAGATGTTTTCCCTCTTTTGTGGTTCTGGTAGGGGAGATTCCCCCCTTTTCCCCTATAGAGTTACCACAGATGACTCGAGCTGATTCAGTAGAACCCTCTTTCTTTATTGTAGGGTGGCCCAGACTCTATAGATCCCCGTGGGAGCGGCTTGATAGCGCAAACCCCCTTCGGGCGGCAAGGAGTGGCGGGGCTTATTGGACCACGCCACCTCGATTCATCGACCCGTGTGTAGTGCCTTTCTTAGGGGGCAGCATGCCCCACCCCCATAAATTTTCCCGATGGGTGGCGGCTTGCTAGTCCCCGTGACGTATCTTACTCCACCGGGCCACAGGCTTAGTGAGTCCCCAGTCGGGACCCTGATACCACGAGGGAAATGCCGAAAGAGGCCTCTCCCAAGATGAACGTGGACCTCAAAGTACTCTCGCCTCATGCGGCGGGGTCTTCCCCCGATACTGACTTGGTAGAAACCACTTCAGATTCAAAGTGCACTCCCAGGTACAGTAGATTCTGCTAAGGGGACACGGTCCTCCGGGTACTTGACGGCAGAGGAGGAGTTTCATCCTTCTGTTAGAGTTTAGAAAGCGGTCGGGTCCTTTGCTACCCCGATATAGGGCAAAGCAAGGCCAGCCCACTAGGCCTCGGTCCTTCTTCCTGGGGTTGCGGAGGATGGCACACACTTCCTCCTCCTCCTCATAGAAATAAATCGTAAAAATACTAATGGTTCCTTTCTTTCTGGGCGAGTTCCAGGAAAAGACAAGTCTCCTGCCGATACGGGACGTTTCAAGGAAAAAGATCACCTACGAGGGTGGGGGGGGGGAAGCTCCTGCGAAAAAACAGAGTGATAAAGAGATTGTAACGTCGGTGATATCAGACCTCCTCATTGATAGGTTGCCCGACGTCTTCGAGCCCGCCGGCTTCAAGCGTTATATTATCGTTCGCTCAACTGATGGGTTCATGCTGTCCAAAAGACAGCATAGAATTAGTATTAATGCTTGCTAGATATTTTGTCAAGGAACGTTTGTTGCTTTTAAAAGAATTAGTCCAATAAACCGAAACACCTTTACCATAGAATTAGTATTAATACTTGCCAGATATTTCGTCAAGGAACGTCTGTCGCTTTCTAGAGAATTAATCCAGTATACCAAAAGACCTTTACCATAGAATTAGTATTAATACTTGCCCGATATTTCATCAAGGAACGTCTCTCGCTTTTGAGACTATTAATCCAATATACTAAAACACCTTTACCATAGAATTAGTAATAATACTTGCCCGATATTTCATCAAGGAACGTCTGTCGCTTTTGAGAGAATTAATCCAATATACTAAAACACCTTTCCCATAGAATTAGTATTAATACTTGCCAGATATTTCATCAAGGAACGTCTCTCGCTTTCGAGACTATTAATCCAATATACCAAAACACCTTTCCCATAGAAATAGTAATAATACTTGCCAGATATTTCGTCAAGGAACGTATGTCGCTTTTGAGAGAATTAATCCAAAACACCAAAACACCTTTACCATAGAATTAGCAATAATACTTGCCAGATATTTCATCAAGGAACGTCTCTCGCTTTCGAGACTATTAATCCAATATACCAAAACACCTTTCCCATAGAAATAGTATTAATACTTGGCAGATATTTCATCAAGGAACGTGTGTCGCTTTTGAGAGAATTAATCCAATATACTAAAACACCTTTACCATAGAATTAGTACTAATACTTGCTACATATTTCGTCAAGGAACGTCTGTCGCTTTTGAGAGAATTAATCAATATACCAAAAGACCTTTACCATAGAATTAGTAGTAATACTTGCCCGATATTTCATCAAGAAACGTCTCTCGCTTTTAAGACTATTAATCCAATATACTGAAACACCTTTACCATAGAATGAGCATTAATACTTGCCAGATATTTCGCCAGGGAACGTCTTTCGCTTTTGAAAGAATTAATCCAATATACCAACACACCTTAACCATAGAAATAATATTAATACTTGGCAGATATTTCGTCAAGGAACGTCTGTCGCTTTTGAAAGAATTAATCCAATATACCAAAACAACTTTCCCCTGCAATGAATATCTATTTTTTGCGGAGCTTTTATTCTTTGCACCAAGGCACCATTGATCCCTTTCAGTGCAAGGAACCTATGTTACATTACAGAGATTTTCTCTAATAAACCAATACACTTTGCGTGATGCAAAGAATCTCTACACCGATGCCAATAGGTTCTCGTAACGAATACCGATTGTGCCATGCAAAGATGTCTGATGATTTCTAGAATTGTCCTTGATACGCCGATGCACTTTATGCCCTGTGGGTAAACTTTATTGGTTTGGACAGCTTTTCTCTAATGAATCAATGCCTACACTCCGATTTAAGGATCATGTATCGCTTTGTAGAGCCTTTTGCGATTGACCAATACTGATTTTCTCCTGTGTGATAGAACGGTCTGAGGCCGCTTAAATTCAGCCGCTATCACATGTTTAGAAACACATGGCTACCCACGTGCATCTGTGAGAGGAAGCAGAGCGCGTTATCGCCCACCTTAGCAAATATCTAATCAAGGAGGTTCTTTCCCCCGTTTCGCCTGCATACGTCGATCTCGCCAGATTGAGTTAGCCTTATTGGCAGATAAGGTATTTTCCCAGGCGCAACCGGGGCATTCCCCCGAAGCCTCCCACTCAATTGTCCCCTACGCCAAGGGGATCGCTCTATTTTTATCAAAGCTTTCTCGATTGAAGCAGATCAGATCAGATCCAGATTATCTTCGCGAGGCATCACGCCGATCCGGCCTCCCTTGTGCACCTCGAGATCCACCATTATTGTCCAGAAGAGGACAATATCCCTTGAGTGCCAAGGTTCGTGCCTTCGAGACGCCAAGTCAATGGCATCCCCCTTCCTGTTGTTCAGAAAGAGAACAACGTTAGAACAGCCATTGTTCTTTGAGCCCGTTGACAAAAAAGGTTCTCACCCCCCCCCCTGTTGTTCAGAAAGAGAACAACGTTAGAACAGCCATTGTTCTTTGAGCCCGTTGACAAGAGACAGTTCTCACCCCCTGTTGTTCAGAAAGAGAACAACGTTAGAACAGCCATTGTTCTTCAAGCCCGTTCGTCAAGAAACGGTTCTCATCCCCATGGCATTACGTCAGGATAATTTAATTCCCCCCTTTTTAACGTTATTCAAGAGAACGATGGGCTTCAACGATAACCTCCATTGTTCCTCTAGAACATCCCCGATTTGCTGTCACAAAGATCGCTCGTACCTCCGAGCCCCACTTCGCTCTCACTATTCGGAGACAGTCCTTCCCCTTCGCTAAGAACAACCCCCCAAAGAACCCTTCTGCCGGAAATCACCAGTGGACCGAAGATTCCTTCGCATCGTCTTCCTCTGCACAACAACCTTGTAATTACGTAAGCTGAGCATTACCATTAATTATCTAACCTTTTATCAACGCTACCCTGTGCTTTAAATGATTTAGCGAACCATCCCATCCCTTTAATTTTTATTTGTTTACCCTTTTAAATCTTTCGAAATCTTAATCCTCGGATGAGTCAGATTTTCCCACGACCCTTTCCATTCTCCGTTTATGTAAACATTTTCTTTTTCTGTGTTGTTGATAGTTTAATTAATAAAACTCTATTTTATTAATGATAGCCATATTATTATCCTTGAGCTCAGTTCCACTTCTTAAGCATATTGAAGATAAATAACCTCGGTCAATCAGATTACCACGCACTCGAAATATTAGAATAATTCCCACAACGAATAGTTATACGTAGGTGAGTCAAAAAGTTCTCAGACAAATGCCAGATTATTGAAATGTTCGATTTTGTACAAGTAAATACAGGGTCAAACACGACTTTCATGTTTTCTGAACAATTCCTACAAAATTCGTCATTCAATTTGTCGAGACTCTTTGTATTAGATGTGCTTCAAAAAGGTTACTTTTTTGAACCCATAAAATGGCAAATTTTGAGATAAGAGCGAACATTAAATTCCTGACTAAACTTGATTGGAAGCCTGTTAAGATTATTGACGCTCTACAACAGGTTTATGGTGACTCTTCGCCATGTAGAGCGGTAGTTTACGACTGGATTAAGCGCTTCAAGGGGGGCAGAGAAGAAGTTGAAGATGATCCACGTGAAGGGAGACCCTCCACCTCCATTAACCCAGAAAATGTCGAGCTTGTGAGGAATCTAGTGGATAAAGATCGCCGTATTACTATTGATGAAGTTGCCAATGCATGTGAAATCTCTCATGGCTCAGCATTTGGAATTCTAACTGAAAATCTTGGCCTGAGCAAGCTTTCAGCACGTTGGGTCCCAAAAGCGTTGCGAGAAGACCAGCTGAATCATAGGGCCAACCTTTCTTTGGCTATTTTGACCAAGATTGAAGCAAACGAGGATAGTTTTTTTGAGCGCCTCGTAACGGGAGATAAAACTTGGGTGTATCAGTTTGATCCTGAAAGTAAAAATCAATCAAAAGAGTGGCACCCAAGGGGGGCAGCAGGGCCTATCAAGTTCAAGACAGAGAGGTCCGTTAAGAAGATAATGGCTACAGTTTTTTTGGATTCGGAGGGAATTATTTTAATAGACTTCTTAGAAGGACAAAAAACTGTTACATCCAGCTATTACGAAGGAGTTTTAAGGAAGCTGAAAACTTCAATAGCCAAAAAACGACGAGGAAAGCTCCACAAGCAAATCTTGTTCCACCATGACAATGCCCCTGCACATTCGTCCAAAGCTGTGAGATCTCAGCTACGGGAATTTCGATGGGAAACTCTTGCTCATCCCCCTTATAGCCCTGATTTAGCACCCTCTGACTTTTTTCTGTTTCCAAATTTAAAGGGACACCTAAAAGGAACCCGGTTTCAATCATTAGATGAAGCAAAAAAGCAGGTCATTACTTGGTGCCAGAGACAACCCCGTGAATTCTACAAAGATGGTCTTTACCGTTGGATTCATAGATTAAGAAAGTGTATAGATGTTAATGGAGCTTATGTAGAAAAATGATTACAGTATTATTACAAATAAAAATTTTATGCCATTTATCTGAGAACTTTTTGACTCCCCCTCGTATATGGTATATCGTCGAGAGTCTATTCTACGACACCCTGCAATGAAAGTCTCGCTTACAGAAGTTTTCTCCAAAGTTCCACTGCAATTTGTACCATTCAAGGAACCTACAATGCACAATGACCGCTGCTTTGTGCATCAAACATATATTGCTTTTCCTACAATTTGTCAGTACACCAATGCCCGTTGTTTCCTGCCAATAACGCATGTTGCTTTTCAGATCTCTTCTTCAATGTCAATGTCCATTGTTCCCTGTAAGAAGCACCTTTTATTTTGAATAGCTTTTCGCCAATGCTACTTGTCTCCCACAAGGAAGGCTCGTTGCCTTGCTGATGATTTCTCTAACATACCAATGCACGTCGACCTGAATAGAACTCTGCTGGCTTTGAGTCTTGCAAGGAACATCTATAGCTTCCCAATATTTTTGCTACAGTACCAATGTCCTACAAGGAAAGTCTCTTTGTTTGCAGAGGCGTTCTCCTCTATATTGATTCTTTGTGTCCTACAAAGAACCTTTATTGGAATGGAGAGTTTTTCTTCAATGCACCAACGCCCTTGTTTTCCTACGAGGAACATTAATTGCTTCCGTATGATTTCACCTATGCAGCAATGACCATTTTGTCCTGCAATAAACCTATTTTAAATTGCGAGTTTATAACCAACGCAGAATTATTGAGAAGTCACTGCAAGGAGTCCTCTGTTTTCTTGGAAAACTTTCTTTTAATGCTGCAAGGAACATCTTTTACTTTTCAGAGCTTTTTTTACCATATAACAATTCCTATTGTGCTACAAGGAACGTTTCTTGCTTTTCAGAGGTTTCTCCACTGAACCAATACCCAATGTGTCTTGCAGGAGCCTATTTTGCTTTTTAGAGTTTTTCAACAATGTAATATGTGCCCAAAAAGGAACTTCTGTGGGGCTGGCGAGCTTTTCAGCAAAGAGTCAATGCACTTTATGCCCTGTACTTTACATCCAATGGCTTGCATAGCTTTTTCCAATGCATCAATGCCCATTATGCCCTCAAGTGACATCTTTTGCCTTACAGAACCCTTCTCCAAAGAAAATTGTACCATCTTAGCTACGTACATTGGATTGCAGAGCTTTCCCTCAATGTGCAAATCCGCAGTATACACTGCGTACCATGGAAAAACAAGGAATACCCGTTGGCTTACATAGCTTTACCCCTAAAATCCACCCAGCGGATTTAAATTTGCTGATCTTTCGAAATACACCATCCCGTCCCATTTTAATTTCTCGCCCGAGGTGTACATATTACTAAGCTTCTTCTCTTTTAACACGTGTAACCCCTCACACATACATCTCTGTGTATTTACATCCCGACTTAGCTCAGCTACATATTTACTTGTAACGTTAGTTACATGCAATGTTGCGGAAGCGCAGCGGGAACTAAACGAAATTATCGAGTGGACGGATAAATGGCAGATGAACTTTAATGTAATTAAATGAAGTGATTTAGGAATTTAGTAATTTAAAAGTAGATTACTAAATGAACGGCCAAATCGTAGAAAGGGAGCGGGGATGGTTTAATCTCGGAGGAGTTCAAAGTGTTAAAGCAATACGTGGAAACTACTATGAAAGCAAACCAAATGCTGGGGTACATTGGCCGGAACTTCACTTTTAAGTCGAAAGATATAATTTTACCTCTAAACAACCGCTCTTCTAACTTTATCGCAAGTAGGAATCGCAATTTTAGTCTCCTAAGACGTAATTCAGATTCATCAAACATGTCTATGATGTGATTCAGATGCTTCAAACATGCCTATGATGTGATTCAGATGCTTCAAACATGCCTATGATGTGATTCAGATGCTTTAAACATGTCTATGATGTGATTCAGATGATTCAAACATGTCTATGATGTGATTCAGATGCTTCACACATGTCTATGATGTGATTCAGATGCTTCAAACATGCCTATGATGTGATTCAGATGCTTTAAACATGTCTATGATGTGATTCAGATGATTCACACATGTCTATGATGTGATTCAGATGCTTCCAGCATTGCATTTTGGATGTAATTAAAATACGTCAAACATATGGTTACTGAGGGATTCCGGATGCTTCCAATATGATATTTATGATGTGATTCAGATGCTTTCAAATGGCGTTTACGATGTGATTCAAATGCTTCATATATGATTCTTATGATGTGATTAAAATGCTTCATATATGATTCTTATGATGGATTCAAATGCTTCATATATGATTCTTATGATGCGATTCAAATGCTTCATATATGATTCTTATGATGTGATTAAAATGCTTCATATATGATTCTTATGATGGATTCAAATGCTTCATATATGATTCTTATGATGTGATTCAAATGCTTCATATATGATTCTTATGATGGATTCAAATGCTTCATATATGATTCTTATGATGCGATTCAAATGCTTCATATATGATTCTTATGATGTGATTAAAATGCTTCATATATAATTCTTATGATGGATTCAAATGCTTCATATATGATTCTTATGATGCAATTCAAATGCTTCATATATGATTCTTATGATGGATTCAAATGCTTCATATATGATTCTTATGATGTGATTCAAATGCGTGCAAAATAACGTTCCTGGCCTGATTCAATTGTTTCCAAAATTATGTCAAAACGTGATTCATGTTTCTTTTTAATGTGATTCAGATGTTTCCATCATCATATTTCTGGCATGATTCGGATGTTTCTAAATGAGGTTTTTAAAGTGATTGAAGCTAAGTATAAGGAGGAGGTCAGCCCCCTCCTCCTCCTCCTTCTCCACTTCCTTCTCCTCCTCCTCCTCCTCCTCCTCCTCCTCCTCCTCCTCCTCCTCCTCCTCCTCTTTCACTTCCTCCTCCTTCTCCTCCTCCTCCTCCTCCACCCCATCTTAAAACTCCAACATTAGTGAAAGTACGAATCTGTCCTGAGAGCCAAGATATAATGAGGTGAGTGAGAGAAAGAGAACAAATGGAATGAGTGAGAGAAAGAGAACAAATGGAGTGAGTGATAGAAAGAGAACAAATGGAGTGAGTGAGAGAAAGAGAACAAATGGAGTGAGTGAGAGAAAGAGAACAAATGGAGTGAGAGAGACAAAGAGAACAAATGGAGTGAGTGAGACAAAGAGAAAAAATGGAGTGAGTGAGAGAAAGAGAACAAATGGAGTGAGTGAGAGAAAGAGAACAAATGGAGTGAGTGAGAGAAAGAGAAAAATTAGGTTGAGTGAGAGAAAGCGAACATATTGGTGAGGGAGAGAACGGGAGAAAGTTTGGGTTAGTGTGAAAGAGCGAACAAATGGGGTGAGTGAGAGAAAGAAAACAAATGTGAGTAAACGAGTGTGAGAAAACAACAAGTAGGGTGACTGTGAAGAAGTTGGAATGAGAAAAGAGAGCAATTGAGGGTGAGTGAGTAAGGTAAAGAAAGAAAGGCAGCGTGAATAAGTGAGGTGAAGAGAAGTTGGAATGAGTTGGCGAGAAAAAGCAAGTGCGAGTGAGAGTAACAACAAGGAGTAACAACAAGGAAAGAAGGTACCCTAGGAGACCTTACGGTCCATTCAAAGAGGGTACCTTTGGACTAGCAATCGAGCGGGCACAAGGCTGCTCAATTGTTTTGCGTCCCTAAACGGCCACTTTTCAAGACCTGGTCTAGTCTTGACTTGAACTGGTCAACAGATTCACTGTTGACAACTTCCACTGGAAGTGCGTTCCACTTACCGCAGATACTGTAGGTGAAAAAGTTTCCACACAGATTGCGGTTGTAACGCTTCAGTTCAAGTTTGAAGCCGTGATTGCGCGTTCTGTTCTCACTCAGTGTGAAAATATCCCGGTAGTCAACATTGTCGAACCCTCGAAGTATTTTGAAAACTTTGATGAGCTGACCACGCAGTCTACGGGTTTCCAGCGAGAACAGATCTAATTCCCTTAGTCTATCCTGATAACTTTTATGTCGGATAGAGGGAATCAGCTTGGTTGCCCTGGCTTGTACGCGTTCCAATCTCGCGATGTCCTTACGTAATGAAGGACTCCAAAATTGTACGGCATACTCCAGGTGCGGTCGGACAAGTGAGTTGTACAGGCACAGTACAATCTCCTGGTTCCGATAACCAAACTGGAAATGAGTTAGTAAAGGATAGCAAGTAGTGTGGGTGAGTGAGAAAACAAACGCAAGATAATTAGTGAGAAGAGAGTCTGTGTGGGTGAGTGAGTGAAAGAGAGCATTGGGGGAGATGAGAGAAAAAAGAACGTGGGAGTGAGTAAGAGAAAGAGAGCAAGTGAGAACGAATGAGTTAAATGAAAAAATACTAAGTAGTGGTGAGTGAGGGGGGAGAGAAAGATAGGAGGTGAGAGTGAATTAAGGGAACAAGGTCTGCTGACCAAAAGTCGCGTGCTCTCACTTATCTAATTTATGATATTACACCTCCAAAAATTTCAATAATTCCTAGACTAACCTTGAGAGGACTTTATAAATTATATCATTCGAAAGAAACTGCAAAAGAACATTAGGGTTTTAAATTTCGTTAGAATCGGCCGAATAGTTACAACGTTATTACCCCCAAAAAAGCAAAACGGGGACCGACCGATCGACATAGTGAGATGTAGATGAAAATTTTTAGTTAGAATCGGCCGAATAGTTATTGCCAAATAATTCCACCGCTAACCTTGGGAGGACTTCGGCAATTATATCATTCGAAAGAGACAACATAAGGGTTTCAAATTTCGCTATAATCGGCCAAATAGTTATGATGCTATTGCTAAAACAAAATAATACTCGGGCTAACCTTAGGAGGACCTTGGCAATTATATCATTCGAAAGAGAATTTAAAACAACAGAAGAGTTTCAAAATTAGTTAGAATCAGCTGAATAGTTACACGGCTGAATAGTTACAATGTTATTACCGAAACAATGAAAAAGCAAAACGGGGACCGACCGACATAGAGAGATGTAGAGTCGTTGGCGACTAAAGAACGTGGTCAAAACAAAGATGGAATTTTCATTCAAATAAGAGTGATTGTGACAAAGAGAGCAAATGATAGTAAGTTTTAAATAAGAGATGAGAATGAGTGAGTGAAAGAAAGAGATTTAGAGAAACGTCGTGTAATCAACGAAGAATTGGGGGTGAGTGAAAGACAGAGACGTGATTTAACGATTGAATGAATTTTGACTTAAATGAGAGTGATTGAGAGAAAGAGAGCATGTGGGATTGATATGGTACAGTACGTCTGAATATTCAATGTTATTCATCAAACTTATGAACTGTCTGTGATTTAGTGATTTATCTCTGATTAAGTTAATAATACAACCTTAATCACATGTTTTAATTCTAGGACTGATTTATTCAGACTTTCCTTGTTAATAAATAATCCAATGGAATGTTAACACAGTGTGACGTGTATGTTCACCTTTCACTCTGTCACTAAGCCGATTTGTGAGGCTAGCATTGTTTTTTTCCTGCTAGTGATGGTGCACCATCTTTTGTAATGTTTGCTAACTTGGTCAAAGGAAAATCAGATCGTCGCACGCAGTTTTAAACACCTTACAAATCTTAGTCAGTTGTTGGGTCTTTCAACTCTTTAACTGGCAGCAACTCTTCAGGAATTGAAAAATAAACAAGCAGTTGGGCTGTCCCCTATGTAAGTGTTCTCATCTAGTTCCAGCGAGTACCACTCGAATGATCTGCTAGCCTTAAATAGTTGTTCTAACTTACCCTTCGACGAACTACAATTCTTCATGACTGACAATATTAATTGCTTCAACATACAGTCCTTAAAAAAAATCTGCTTCAGATAATGGCTTGTTATGTTTGGCAATTTTATAATTAACCACAAAACTGGCATTTTTGGAAGACTCCTGTATGGTTTTCTGGTTCACAGAGCAGTTTGCTGTTGTTTAAACTTCTCAATGTGTCCTCTTTTTTTTAGACATTGTTCACCTTCTTAAAAAATAGTTCCAAAGGTCTGTTCTAAAATTAACTCCTTAAAAACAGCAACATTACCTTAGCACACTGTTTTATTTCCTACAGTTGTAAAGAAATATTTATTTATCCATTTACTGTAGAATGTACGTGTAGGGGAATCAATACTCTCACTCCTCTCTCAGTTGAGACACAGGACGTTGACCACAAACATCCGGGCAGTGTATGTAGACGGCATGGTTCAAACTCTTAACCACAGCTCCATCGACCCTCGTCCCGATGAAAAGCAGAACGGTTAAAACTGCAAGATATCCCCTAAGAGTGAGTATTCAATTTCACCTCAAGTGCGAAATTGGAGACGCGTCTCCCTCAAGCCCGAATGTCCCTCAGGACCACCTGAGAAAAACCGTTGGAGGAGGAACCTTCATGCGGCCTGTCCCCGAACCCCCCCCCCACCTCCTACCCCTACTCCAGTGGGGTGACGAGGTATATATACCAAAAACCTGGGGAAAACGGGGTAGAAAACGTGAGTCACCAGGCTGCAAAGTTCCCGACAAGAGGCCCGGGCTACCAAGAGAAGGGACTAAGAAGCAGCTCATTCTCGAGCTAGTTCCTGGTGATGACACCGAACTTTAAATTAACTTGACCAAGTTCAACTTACTCTCGTCGGAGAAACCCCCCTCTATCCTGGTATATCCCAAAGCACCGAGATAGGTCTCGCCCTTGTGGAAGACTGCGGTAAAAATGCATCCTAAATGAGCTGTGAGAATGTTATCTCACAATTGGCGTGAAACCCAAAAGACAACGACGAGTGAGTGAAGGATATCGGTAGACGACAGACAGCGAGACATAAATCCGTCGATCTCACCTTGAATAGTATCGTGGCCCAAGCGCAAAACATCCGTGGAGATGGATGTCTCTTTGTCGCTTGTCTCTGTGGTGAAGGTGGGTCTCCCCATGACGCCAGAGCGCGCTTCCTTCTTCTTGCCTTTGAACTTTTTCTTATTTTTTTGCGGGTTTTTATGTAGTTTGTTGTTTTTATTTTATTTGTTTTTACTGAGTTTGAAAGTAGCCTAATAATGGGCTGATAAGTGCGGGGATTTAGGCCTATGATGGTGGTCGCCAGATAGGCACTGCAAACCAAAAAATCCTACAGAGGAATCAGCTTTCACATCGAAGAGCGAAAAGGTTTCGCGCGCAAACCATGGATGCGATGGCCCTAGCTAGGCCCGTTACCCGAGAGTTAAGGTCGTTATTTAGTAAGAAACATGGTTGAAGTCGCGTCCATTGATGAGATGAAGTTTCCATGATCCCCGTTTGAGTAATACAACCCCAAGGGGCCAAGCCTGTAGCCAGGCCATGATTTTTTTTTTTTTTTGGGGGGGGGCTATTTCTATTTTTTACAAATATTTTTTAAAATTACCATCTTGATATTTAAGTTTTCGGTTCGCCGGAATTACATATATCTAACGTTTGGAATTGAATGATAAGAAAAAGCCAATTACCACCGAGTTCGTTATTAGCTACCGCGACTACCAAGCCAACAAAAGTTGGATTGGTAGCATTATTGTTGTAGTTTTTTGAGTTAATATTTTGTTATGATAATACATACAAACACTTGCATTTGTATCATAAAATTGATTTATAAAATGATATCTAATATAATCAGTTTGGGAAATAGAATTGGAAATGAGATTTGATGATTGTGAAGATGGTGTTTGCTACAGAATTATTGGAATGGACTTCCAGAATTGGCGATGAATTAGAAAGTTTGAATGTATTTTAACTTATGGAATGACCAGGGCCAAAATACAACTACAGAGCTTTACTATGCAGTCAGTTCTTCCAACTAGTAAACAAACAGGCAGTTCACAAAACCAAAGTGGTAATATGAAACTGGAGCCATAGACAAAATATCCTCTTTCAGATGATATAAATGTACATGTTTTCTGTGTAATATTTCACACAAAGGAGAACTTCTCCCTTGTGTGTAACTGAAATCATATTATTATTTTAGGCTAAAAAAGTAAGGCGGAACTAATCAGATGGGGGGGCTAATCCCCCCAGCCCCCTTGTGCCTACGGGCCTGCAATGGGTTGGAGTAGGATCAATGTTTGAATCACGCGTCCCCCCCTGCTTCCACTCTTATCACTGACCCATCCATGCAGCTCGAAGTTGTTATCTATTCTATCACTTTACCCAGTATAAAATGTGTGGTGTATTCCAGGTTCTCGACATGTGTTTTCTTCGATGCTAGAACCCGTTAGTCGTGTCACGGATCGCCTCGGGCCGAGTCTCTCGCCACGTCATGATAACGTTCCGGAAGAGGGGCAGACGGACAGAATGGCGGCGTTTTATGGGCCGCGTCACGATGATTTACCAATTTATGCGCGAAAGTGGAAAACCTTATCGAGAATGAAGAGTTCCCGAAATGATATTCTTGGTCGAGAATAATTTCGCGGTCGCAAATTAAATCTTACGAGAAATGACCAAATTTCCACATTTTAAAATTTCAGGGTTATTAAAATGGTAATAAACTCGATCTAAATTTAGTTTTAATTTGAATAAGGAATTCTAAAAGGCATATAAATACGTGTGTACACAAATATGTACACACATTGCTAGTATGCCGCAATTAGACGCTTATGTACCATTCAGTTGTCCTTTGAGTGTGGATAAGGTTTTTGTTTGGTTGGTTGGTTGGTTAAAAAAATGGAAGAAAACCAACGAAAGAATTTTCACTCGCAGGAGACGAAAGAATAAAGGCAAGATGAGTGCTGATGAAACGCACCTAGTGAATAGGTAAAATAATAACTCGGAATACAATATAATTAATTTTTTATTTAATTAAAACTATGAATCAAAAACCAACGAAGGCAACATAACAAATTTGGGGGAGGTGGAGGGGAGGGCTCATGGAGTTTTGAAGATTGAGTAATGGGGACTGCAAGGTCACGCAACTCTTCAGAATCGGTGGTAGTCAAAATCTCGAAAGGCAAAAATCACAATATCCGAACAGCCAAAATCCCGGAGACCGAAAACCCAGCAGCCAAAACCCCGGAAACCTTCCTTTAGGTTACGTTATATTTTTAGTTCATTTCTAACATTTTATCAAACCTTTACAAAATTTAGGATTCTAAATTATAAGATGTAAAAGAGTCGCATTTATTTCAAATTATAAAAGACAAGTTGCAAAAAGTAAAAAATAAGATCTCGAAAAGCGATTCGATGTTTACGGCCTCTGGCGACAACTTCACTATTTCGTCACATTCGCTATGTAAAGGGCGATTTCTCGTTTACCATTAATTAGCCGCCTGCCTTCAATTTAACACCCAATTTGACCCATTTCCTTAGTATTCTTATAGAGTCGTAGCTGTGATTGTCATTTTGAAGCCAATTGTACAGGCACCCGGCGCTGACCGGGGTAATAAGTCATGTCGCAAATAAATACAGATGTTTATTGTTTGAGATCCTTATTTTGTGGCACAAAAATATCTTTACTTGCTTATTATTATCATTATAATTTTTATTATTTATTATTGTTATTATTATTATTCGTGTGGGGTCCAGGCAGATTTAGGAGAGTTTCGCACTCTCCTTATCATATAATATATTTAGAATGAGTAAACGGCTCACATTGTGCGCCCAGCAGTTTACGCGCAGACTTGAATGACCGTTAGTTATGAGTGAATAACGTGGTGGCCTCAGTAACAGATCGAGCATCTTATAGATGCAAATGTGACCACTGGGTTTAAGGTTAAATACCTGGTTTGTTTGGGTCACCTTTACGTTTATTCGGGATTATGACCCAGATCCCTTCGGAATTTGCATAACCTGAGGGCGTCGGTGCTGGGGCATCAGTCCACCGGATATTGAGTATAGTAAGAGCAACCATATTTACCTGACGTCCAATTGTGGGCGGAATAAAATAGCAAGCTTCGTCGATCCCAAATCTCCATGAACGAGTATGTACGTGCAATGACTGCAGGAAGTCAATCAAGAACGCAACGAAGCAAATTTGATCGCCTCTGAGGGAATTGAGATGGAGAAGAGCTTAAGCGGCTCAAGTTTGTAGCAGTTCGTTATCGTTTCTTTGAGAGATTTGCTCCCACCCTTCTCGATATTCCCAGGCGGAACAACACCCATTAAAGAAGGGTAGATAGGAAAAATGCAAATTATAGATGACGAAAAGAAATGAGAATGCAAACACGAGGAAAATATAAAACGGGAACGGCTTAAGAGAACGTGAAAATGAGAAAAATATAAATTGGGAACCTCGAAGAAAGATTAGGAGAAATTTGGGTTGGTGTAAATTGAGAACAACGGCGAAAGATTAAGAGAAATTTGGGTTCGTGTGAATTGGGAACAGCGACGAAAGATTGAGAGAAATTCGGTTTCATGTAAATTGGGAACAGCGACGAAAAATTAAGCAAAATTTTGGTTTGTGTAAATTGGGAACAGCGACGAAAGATTAAGAAAAATTTGGGTTCGTGTAAATTGGGAACAGCGACGAAAGATAAGGCGAAATTTGGGTTCGTGTAAATTGGGAACAGCGACGAAAGATAGCGAAATTTGGGTTCGTGTGAATTGGGAACAGTGACGAAAGATTAAGAGAAATTTGGGTTCATATAAATTGGGAACAGCGACGAAAGATTAAGAGAAATTTGGGTTCATATAAATTGGGAACATCGACCAAAGATTAAGAGAAATTCGGGTTCATATAAATTGGGAATAGCGAACAAAAATCAAGAGAAATTTGGGTTCATATAAATTGGGAACAGCGACGAAAGATTAAGAGAAATTTGGGTTTATATAAATTAAGAACATCGACGAAATATTAAGAGAAATTTGGGTTCGTGAAAATTAGGAAGAGCGTCGAAAGATTAAGAGAAATTTGGGTTCATAGAAATTAGGAAAAGCGACGAAAGATTGAGAGAAATTTGGTTCGTGAAAATTGGGAACAGCGTCGAAAGATTAAGAGAAATTTGGGTTCATATAAATTGGGACTAGCGACAAAAGACTAAGAGAAATTTGGGTTCATATAAATTAGGAATAGCGACAAAAGATTAAGAAAAATTTGGGTTCATATAAATTGAGAATAGCGATAAAAGATTGAGAGAAATTTGGGTTCATAAAAATTGGGAATAGCGAAAAAAGATTAAGAGAAATTTGGGTTAATATAAATTGGGAAAAGCAACGAAAGATTAAGAGAAATATGGGTTCATATAAATTGGGAACATCGACGAAAGATTAAGAGAAATTTGGGTTCATATAAATTGGGACTAGCGACAAAAGACTAAGAGAAATTTGGGTTCATATAAATTAGGAATAGCGACAAAAGATTAAGAGGAATTTGAGGGCGTGAAAATTGGGAACAGCGTCGAAAGATTAAGAGAAATTTGGTTTCATATAAATTGGGAAAAGCCGAGGAAAATTAAGAGAAATTTGGGTTCATATAAATTAGGAACATCGACGAAAGATTAAGAGAAATTCGGGTTTATATAAATTCGGAAAAGCGAAGAAAGATTAAGAGAAATTTTGGTTCGTGAAAATTGTGAACATCGACGAAAGATTAAGAGAAATTGGGGTTCATATAAATTAGGAATAGCGACAAAAGATTAAGAGAAATTTAAGTTTCTATAAATTGAGCATAGCGACAAAAGATTAAGAGAAATTTGGGTTCATATAAATTGGGAACAGCCACGAAAGATCAAGAGAAATTTGGGTTCATATAAAGTGAGAACAGCGACGAAAGATTAAGAGAAATTTGGGTTCATATAAATTGGGAACAACGAAGAAAAATTAAGATAAATTTGAGTTCATATAAATTGGGAATAGCGACAAAAGATTAAGAGAAATTTGGGTTCATATAAATTGGAAACATCGATAAAAGATTAAGAGCAATTTGGGTTCATATAAATTGGGAACATCGACGAAAGATTAAGAGAAATTTGGGTTCATATAAATTAGGAATAGCGACAAAAGATTAAGAGAAATTGAGGTTCATATAAATTGAGAATAGCGACAAAAGACTAAGTGAAATTTGGGTTCATATAAATTGGGAACAGCGACGAAATATTAAGAGAAATTTAAGTTCATATAAAATGGGAAAAGCGACGAAAGATCAAGAGAAATTTAGGTTCATATAAATTGGGAACAGCGACAAAGATTAAGAGAAATTTGAGTTCATATAAATTGGGAATAACGACAAAAGATAAAGAGAAATTTGGGTTCATATTAATTGGGAACAGCGACGAAAGATTAAGAGAAATTTGTGTTCATATAAATTGGAAACATCGACGAAAGATTAATAGAAATTCTGGTTCATATAAATTGGAAATAGCGACAAAAACATAAGAGAAATTCGGGTTCATATAAATTAGGAACAGCGACGAAAGATTAAGAGAAATTTTGGTTCATATAAATTGGGAACATCGACGAAAGATTAAGAGAAATTTGAGTTCGTGAAAATTGGGAACAGCGTCGAAAGATTAGGAGAAGTTTGGGTTCATAGAAATTAAGAAAAGCGACGAAAGTTTAAGAGAAATTTGATAGGGAAAATTGGGAACAGCGTCGAAAGATTAACAGAAATAGGGGTTTAAATAAATTGGGAATAGCGACAAAAGATTAAGAGAAATTTGGGTTCCTATAAATTGAGAATAGCGACAAAAGATTAAGAGAAATTTGGGTTCATATAAATTGGCAACAGCGACAAAAGATTAAAAGAAATTTCGGTTCATATAAATTTGGAACATCGATGAAAGATTAAGAGAAATTTGGGTTCATATAAATTGGGAATAGCGACAAAAGATTAAGAGAAATTTGGGTTCATATAAAGTAAGAACAACGAAGAAAGATTAAGATAAATTGCGGTTCATATAAATTGGAAATAGCGAAAAAAGATTAAGAGAAATTTGGGTTCATATAAATTGGGAACAGCGACGAAAGTTTAAGAGAAATTTGGGTTCATATAAATTGGGAACATCGACGAAAGTTTAAGAGATATTTGGGTTCATATAAATTGGGAACATCGACAAAAGATTAAGACAATTCATGTTCGTGAAAATTGGAAACAACTTTGAAATTTTAAGAGAAATTTGATTCCATATAAATTTGGAAAAGCGACAAAAGATTAAGAGAAATTCCGGTTTGTGAAAATTGGGAACAGCGTCGAAAGATTAAGAGAAATTTGGGTTCATATAAATTGGGAACAGCCGAGAAAAATTAAGAGAAATTTAGGTTCATATAAATTGGGAACATCGACGAAAGATTAAGAGAAATTTGAGTTCATATAAATTATGACTAGCGACAAAAGATTTAGAGAAAATTGGATTCATATAAATTGGGAATAGTGTCAAAAGATTAAGAGAAATTTGGGTTCATATATATTGAGAATAGCGACAAAAGATTAAGAGAAATTTAGGTTTATATAAATTGGGAATAGCGACAAAAGATTAAGAGAAATTTAGGTTCATATAAACTGGGAACAACGACGAAAGATTAAGATAAATATGGTTCATATAAATTGGGAACATCGAAGACAGAAAAAAAATTTCAGTTCGTAGAAATAGGGAACAGCGTCGAAAGATTAAGAGAAATTTGGGTTCATATAATTTGGGAACAGCCGAGGAAAATTAAGAGAAATTGGGGTTCATATAAATTGGGAAAAGAGACGAAAGATTAATAGAAATTTGGTTCGTGAAAATTGTGAACAGCGTCGAAGGATTAAGAGAAATTTGGGTTCATATAAATTGGGACTAGCGACAAAAGATTAGGAAAAATTTGGGTTAATATAAATTGGGAATAGCGACAAAAGATTAAGAGAAATTTGGGTTCATAGAAATTGAGAATAGCGATAAAAGATTAAGAGAAATTTAAGTTCATATAAATTGGGAATAGCGACAAATAATTAAGAGAAGTTTGGGTTGATATAAATTGAGAAAAGCAACGAAAGATTAAGAGAAATTTGGGTTCATATAAATTGAGAACATCGACGAAAGATTAAGAGAAATTTCAGTTCGTGAAAATAGGGAACAGCGTCGAAAGATTAAGAGAAATCTGGTTTCATATAAATTGGGAAAAGCGACGAAAGATTAAGAGAAATTTGGGGTGGTGAAAATTGGGAACAGCTTCGAAAGATTAAGAGAAATTTGGGTTCATATAAATTGGGAAAAGCCGAGGAAAATTAAGAGAAATTTGGGTTCATATAAATTGGGAACATCGACGAAAGATTAAGAGAAATTTGGGTTTATATAAATTCGGAAAAGCGACGAAAGATTAAGAGAAATTTTGGTTCGTGAAAATTGGGAACATCGATGAAAGATTAAGAGAAATTGGGGTTCATATAAATTTGGAATAGCGACAAAAGATTGAGAGAAATTTGGGTTCCTATAAATTGAGAATAGCGACAAAAGATTAAGAGAAATTTGGGTTCATATAAATTGGAAACAGCGACGAAAGATTAAAAAAAAATTGAGGGCATATAAATTGGGAACATTGATGAAAGATTAAGAGAAATTTGGGTTCATATAAATTGGGAATAGCGACAAAAGATTAAGAGAAATTTGGGTTCATATAAAGTGGGAACAGCGACGAAAGATTAAGAGAAATTTGGGTTCATATAGATTGGGAACAACGAAGAAAGATTAAAATAAATTATGGTTCATATAAATTGGGAATACCGAAAAAAGATTAAGAGAAATTTGGGTTCATATAAATTGGGAATAGCGACAAAAGATTAAGAGAAATTTGGGTTTATATAAATTGGGAACAGCGACAAAAGATTTAGAGAAATTTGGGTTCATATAAATGCGAAATAGCGACAAAAGATTAAGAGAAATTTTGATTTATAGAAATTTAGAACAGCGACGAAAGATTAAGAGAAATTTAGGTTCATATAAATTGGGAACATCGACGAAAGATTAAAAGAAATTTGGGTTCATATAAATTGGGAACAGGGTCAAAAGATTAAGAGAAATTTAGGTTCATATAAATTGGGAACAGCCGAGGAAATTAAGAGAAATTTGGGTTCATATAAATTGGGAACAGCCGAGGAAATAAGAGAAATTTGGGTTCATATAAATTGGGAAGATCGACGAAAGATTAAGAGAAATTTGGGTTCATATAAATTGGGAATAGCGACCAAAGATTAAAAGAAATTTGGGTTCATATAAATTCAGAAACGCGACAAAAGATTAAGAGAAATTTAGGTTTATATAAATTGGGAATAGCGACAAAAGATTAAGAGAAATTTGGGTTCATATAAATTGGGAACATCGACGAAAAATTAAGAGAAATTTGGGTTCGTGTAAATTGGGAACAGCATCGAAAGATTAAGAGAAATTTGGGTTCATATAAATTGAGAATAGCGACAAAAGATTAAGAGAAATTTGGGTTCGTGTAAATTGAGAACAGCGACGAAAGATTAAGAGAAATTTATGTTCATATAAATTGGGAAAAGCGACGAAAGATTAAGAGAAATTTGGGTTCGTGAAAATTGGGAACAGCGTCGAAAGATTAAGAGAAATTTGGGTTCATATGAATTGGGAACAGCCGAGGAAAATTAAGAGAAATTCGAGTTTATATTAATTGGGAACAGCGACGAAAGATTAAGAGAACAGTAATTTCTGTTGAAACTACTAAGCTTCAATCTTATTTCAAGATTTCTGTCTCATTCAGAAAATTTCTAAGTATTTCATTAATGTATGAATGTTTTATTTCTTGTATACTTAGTGGCTTATGGTATTAACATATCAAAATTATTAATCTTTAAAATTTCTACTTAAAATAATAATTAGTAATCCTTACCCAAGTTTTGTGATTTTAATGTAGCACTTTAGGCAGAATTATTGTTCTATGATTCAATGTTTTATATATGTAAAGGAATAAAAAACAGTCACCAACACACGAAGCACTTACTACGCGCAAATAACCCCTCACATAAGTGACATTATATCTTTATGAAACACTTCCTAAAATACATTCACAAACCTACCATACACACAAATGGAACAATAATGAAGCATACAATGGAAATCATCCCAGACCCAAATACAGACACTCCCTTCCTATTTTCTTGCAGGTTCTTTCAGGAGTTAGTGAATTTTGTGAATCAAAGTGTAAATTGTTAAATTGACAACACTCGTTTACAAATATGACAGATAATGTGAAGCAATTGAGTGCCTGTATCTAAGTAGGGAGACAGCAGGCAATATTGTCCACAATGTTGATCCTAACTGTGAACAGATCTGGCGGTTTAAAACCTTTGAAATGGCTTAGAGAGACAAGCATTGGTCTTCCAAGAGTGAGGGCCACCGTACCCTGATCATGAAGAACTTGTAGATAGCTTTGTGTAGGAAAGAGGGGCAAAGAAACATAAAGAGATAAAAGTAGTGAAACGAGTTTCGAACACGCTTCCCGCGTCGCTGGACAGCCTATCGTTAGCAAGAGCCTTAAACCACTCGACCGTCCTGAGTCCCACAAAAGACTCATTAAAGCAAAACATTTAAGCCGCTCGCCTGCACTTACCGCATGCTACAAACTCACACCCTCATAAAAAAACACAATGAACAAGATCAGGCGAAATCCAGGGAAGAATACCAGTCAAATTGATTTGGAAGCCGAAGTGAGCCATGTGACCAAGATAACAATTGCTGAACTATCATCTGAAACTTCGTCCATTCAAGAGAGCAAAATGAGATCTGCTTTCCAACCCTGCCAACGATGAGTCGAAAGAGCAAAGATGCCTCTCCAACAGCTCCTTGATGACTCGCAGTCTCAAGTTCTGTCGACGGATGATAAGTTTATCGCTGCACAGGTCACTCACAACACGCATAATGATGGCGTTTGGTCACAAAATAAAAATGAGATTCTGGTTGAACAGCTGATATCTCTCAAGAGACAGAAGTTAGCTTCTGTCTCCTTCATTTTCATTAAAGGAAGGGTCAATATCAATTAACATGCTTATTTGGAAATGTTGAAAAATAAAATTTCGAGTGTTAATCATTATATTAATTTAACATTCTCAATCTTTAAATACAACCTATCAAATTCTTTGCAATTAAATTCCTTTGATATTTTATCGTCTGCTAGTTAGACAATATATTTAGCATAAGTCTTGATTATTTTCATCAAATTCTGATTTTATTGTGCGGTATCATAGGGATTCGAACCACCTTATACTTCACGCCTACACAATCATATGCAGATAACCTCACAATAACATTCAAACACAACAACATACATATAGAGAGCCAATAGAGACACAAACATTTATCAAGCAATTATAGCAATGGCTCCAAAACTACAGGAGAGTCTCCGTACAAAAATACACATCATTCACCTCTCACGGGTATTAAAAACCCTATATAAACAATTTATCCATACTACAATCAATTATGTATCTCCTGGCCGGCACCCCACCACTACCAAATTTAATCTAAACAAACTCGAAACAGGACAAACAATTGACCTGAGATCAATCACTGGTTGTAAACAAACACCCCCTCAATGCACCAGAACCCCCCAAAAGCAAAATTTGATCTAAACATACACACTTAAACATGATAGACACACAGTTCTAAATCAAGACACACTCCTAATCACACCCAAGCCAGAGACTCGACCCAAATCCATAAGGACCAATAAAGTAGCATCTTTAGCACATTTCACTGCAATCTACACCTCACTTATAAAACTACCTCCCATATTGTATACACCTCCCCAAGACACCATAAAAGAAATTTCCCTCCTCATAAATACTAGAGCCTCCAGACTCACAACAGACTACTATCCAAAGTTTTAATACCACACACCTACCATACAGCGAACCGACAACCAAAACTGTTCAGGATTTGAACAGCCTTCAGAAAATACCGAAAATCTAATTAACAACATGTCCAAATCTTGGGACCCATAGACAGAAATAGAACCCATCCTCAGTCTGAGACTTGCTGGTTCGACCATCAGTGACGGTGGGCATCAGTGACGGTGGGCAACAAAGTAACTAAATGCAAGTCTATGTATTTTTTGCCTTTTCTGTTAATTGTAGTTGGCTACAGACTAGCAGAGTTAAAATACCGCTTTCGATTACAGCAAAGTTAGGCCATATCGGATTTGGCTATTCGACGGATGGGGTCCCGATTCAGGTCGCCTTCACAGCTTCACGTCATACGCTGTAGATACACGTATAGTTCCATCGTTAAACTTTAGGCCCCCTAAAATAAAAGGCATCTTAAATGACTGCAATTTTGTGTCTAAACTTCTTATCTACTCTTTTTTTTTATGGGGGGGAAGGGGTACGTTGTATTTATACTTAAATGAGGAAATATTATTTTTAGATTTGTCAGCCTTAAAGGTATGATTTCTTTTTGCAGCATAGAAAACTGATTTATATCACAAACTCAAGTAATAGTTTCCCGACACAAGTACAGCCTTGGCCAAAATTATGGGCAGGTATGAAAAAATAGAGAATACGAATTAAACTCATTCACATAATAATTAAAAACAATATAATAAACAGTCGAGTATATCTCATTTATAATTAGTATTTTATATTTTGTCCTCTTGCTTTTATAACCACTTTAAGGCGTTTTTGCCTATTGTGCATAAGTGGTTGGGGCAACCTTCTGCCATCCAACGTGTGATATTAACGTTTATCCCTATTTTTTTCAGTGAATATCTTATTGTTAAGTTCAAGTGGTAATTTTTTGTTAAAAATTTCTCCGAAGAAACAGATTCCTGAAGCTCAAAGAGCTCAAATCATTGCATTGTCTAGAGAGGGATTATCCCAAGTCAAAATTGCAAGAAAATTGAAATGCTCAAGAAACGGTGTCCAAAACAACCATTAAAAGGTAAAATAAGACCAATTCTTTCTAAAATCATGATGGTCAAGGGCGAAAAAGGTGTACAACTCCGAAGGAAAAGAGTTTTCTGGCCGATAGGAAAAAAAAACCTTTTCTGATGTAGCTGCTGAGTTTCTGGCAGCAACAAACAAAGAGATATCAAGGCGCATAGTGAGAAGAAGGTTATTAGAAGCTAGGTTCAAAGGATGTAAGGCTAGAAAGAAACCGTGGCTGTCTTAGGTGAACAAGAAGAAGTGATTGTCTTAGGCAAAAGAGCATGACGATTGGGCTAATGATGATTGGGCTAAAGTTGTTTGGTCTGATGAAAGCAACTTTGAATTAGGTTCTCCACATTAGTTTCCACCAATTTATTAAGATTGTACACATTTTTATTGGATACCAAAAATGATCAGTAAATTTGTATTTTTCCTCAGCTCTTTGGAACCTCTGTAGCTATTTACATTCGTCGAAGAGTTAAGGAAGCTGATAATCTGAGATGTGTGTCACAACAGTCAAATTTGCAGGGGAAAGTGTAATAGTTTGGTGCTGCATGTTGTCTTCAGGTCCAGAATTATTGTTCACTTGTGAGGGAGAATAAATTCCAACACTTACATTATCATGATAGACCAGGTTTATCAACCTTCCTTAGGTAAAATTTTGAATGATACCATGTAGGGAGCGTGTTATATAATAGGTGGGCTACTGGCACCAAATTGCAGGAATCAATAAGCCCAGCAAGAAACTCCACAAAATGGACGCGCGGGAAATACAAAAAGGGCGAACGCGAGAAAAGGATAAAAGGTCAAGTTACCTAAGTCAACAATAGGAAACGAATGAACAAACAATTCGCGTCTCAGGATAGAATTATCAGAAGATGGGAGTCGACAAAACAGCTGGGCAAATACAGACTTTGACCAAAGGAAATTGTAACAAAGATGTGTGACAAGCAATAGAGATAAATCTATTGGGATATGTGGGTAAATCAGACACACACACAGCTGTTCGGTAGCTCCGCCTTAGGGGTAGAAACTTAGGAAGCCCCCTAGAAGATAAAACTGTATATATAGGCGAGCAATGAGAAGAATTTAGCATTATGGATTATAATTGTTATTAAGTCATTCTCATACCCATATTAGTAGCGTTACGGAACCCATTTTAATTCGCCTAGGTCTTGTCGCTCTAGAGTTCAATACTTCGCGTTGAAAAAAAAACCCTGCTTCTCGCCCGCAAAGTACTTATTGACGTGAAGGGCTTGTTTCTTTAATAGGCCCTTATTAGAATAAAAATATATTTTTGCTACTTCATTTTTGCAAACTCCTTCTTTACCTCGATTACCCGTAAACCTTCGGTAAGCCCAGCCAACTATAAGAATACCCTTGAAGAATCATCTTTGGAGAGTCAGATAATTCCCCTTTTATATAAACTGATAACCAACCCGCCATAAACTGGTGAAATTGGTAACTCACTGCTATAAGCTGGTTACCTCGCCAAAAATTGGTAACCTATATCCCTATAGACATATCAGATGGTGTAATCTTCCAACAAAACAATGCTCCATGACATCATCTAGATTCTAGAGTCTCAAAGAGGTGGTTTGAAAAGAAAGGGGTGACGTCGATAGAATGGCCCCCTCAATCTCCAGCCTCAACCCCATTGAGCATTTGTGGTCACACTTGGGTACAAGAATGACAGTGCACAAATGTTCCTCAAAAAGTGAATTAACAACCAAAATTCATTAAGAGTGACAAAAGATTGAGCCAACCGTTACCTGTGCTAATTTAGTCTCAAGTATACTCAAAACGCATAAAAGCGAAAACAGGACACCTTAAATATTAATTATTGATAGAATATACGCAAAAATGTTATTTGTATTATGTCAAGTATGAAATAAATGAGTTTCAATCCTATTCTTTACTTTTTCATACCTTCCCCATAATTTTGGCCAATGCTGGTCTCAGATTGTACATCACTTTTAATAGAATAATAACATTTACATGCAGGTTAATTATAATTTAATTTACAATCCATACAATAAAAATATCGCTGGTTCCCTAGATAAAATAAAACTTGAAAAGCTTATTCATGTGAGTAAGCAAAATAAGATGCTTAGGAAACCGGTTTGACCATAATTGTTCAAATTTGAGGATGTCGTCTACGCTACAATGCAATTTTTCAACCATTAAACATTTTAAAATTCATGATATTAAGCAACACTTGTAGCTCAATTTCTAATGTAAGGAGGAGAGAGTAGAACCGGGCTTCAATCTTGTAATGATTAGGCTTTTGGGGTAATAGTTAATAACAGGGCCATAATCGCTTCCACGCTCCTAAAAAAGAAAATATTTCCTTATGTATTTTGAGGGGTTATACATAAATCTCACCTTCAGTTTCTTCAGAAATGAAGCATTACTGTCGAGGAATAGGTCAAGGGGTGGTTGGAGTTTTTCCCGACGGAGGGATTAGAATGAACTTTGCCAGCAAGCGACCCAAAGGAAGTTAGATACACAACAATATGAAAATAAAGTTTTAATGAACACTAGACAAGAAAATTTATATATACAAATAAGGTGTTTTGAGAGATAAATTAATAAATGAATCTCGGATATCTCACTTGGCTTGTAAATAACTATTCACTATGTAAATCCCTATACACTTGTAATGTTGGTAAGCTTTGCGGTGAAGTTGGGGAATGTGAAAGGGAAGGGTTACTTTGGAACCTGATGTTCGCGTGGCGTTGGGGAGTGAAGGTGGTGAGATAAGGGGTGGAGACGATGAGGTAGGTTCTCCAGGGACCGACCTGATCCCACAATCCCGTCACGATTCTGCTGGAAGAAGGCAGTGACGGGAGCTTTTGATTAATGAGGGCCCCACGATCGTAAACTCCGAGGGATCTTGGGTGCCTCAGTGAAGGGGGGGGGGGCGAAGTGACCTATCGACGCGTAGGGTCACGGAGAAAAGCCGAGATGTAGTTTTCTCGCTTGGGGAACCAGAGTGACGCCGTTTGTAGCTTCGGCTCTGAAACGCGCGTACGAGCTTGGGTCCGCACTGACTTGCAGACCAACGGGGTAAGGAGCCTCCCTAACTGGGACTGATCCCCTCTCTGAAGACTTGGTGCTTCGACGATTTACCACTACACCGATAGATGGCAATTCCTGTCCCGCCAGACGCTGTGCAAACTCTACTCCTGAGGGTTAAAAGAATTCATCTTTTATACTCGAAACTCTGGAGAGGTTCACATGGCTTCGGAAGTAGATTTGATATCAAGCGCCCTTCTTCGGCTGAGAGAGGCTTGATTATCTCCTCCATTTCGTCCTTTGCAAACTTCCGGGAACCACCAGAAGCAAAGATGGGCTCCCATCTATCGATAACCAGTCGAGGAAGGAATGCAGTGGTTAGCTAAAATGGTCGGTGGGTTCTTCCGGCGGGAGACCATCAGATATCGGGCTGGAAGAAAAAGGTTTGATAACCGGCCAGCCCAGAAGGGAGATGGGAAAATGTGGGTGCATTATGCTATTCTCCTACAATTATCATGATAAACCTAACCTAGTTTTAAGGGTTTTGTTAGTTTGGGGAGCCAAATAACTTGCTGTGTATGGTCTAAGTTGGTTTCCTTTTCGCTAAATACACGTCTTCGTAATTCACTGCTACCTTTTGATATTAGCGCGGCCCCTACATTGGATTACCTTTTGAGAGGAAGCTATCGTTATTAAATAGTGCTCTTAAAAACGCAATTAGATGCTCATAATATAAATGAGGCGTAGTTAAAATATTAAACAGAACGAAGTCGAGAGCAACAAAAATGAACGAAGTCGAGTGACAAATATATGGTAAAACGAAACTAAATAAAAGGAAACTAAACAAAAATGAAGGGATATACGAGGGGCAGTCAATATGTTTTGCGAATCTGTAGGGCAAAACAGAAGAAGGGGGATGGATGTTTGTGGGGGTGTTTAGGACAATTATGACAAGTCAGGACCTGCAGCCGCACGCTCCTGCCTCGTCTATTTAGAAAGCAGTAGCTGATCGCAGATCGTCAGTCACAAATTTTTCAACAATGGAGAAGGTTGAGCACCGCGCACTGATCAAATTTTTGACCAAGGAAGGCAAGAATGCAAAAGAGATCCATAAACGCATGGTTGCAATGTACACTGACACCGCCCCTTCCTATGCAACCATTGCTCGCTGGAATAAGGAGTTCCGCCATGGTCGTGAGTCCCTTGAAGATGACCCCCGTCCAGGACGCACGTCAACGCGAACAACGAGGACACTGTGGCCCGTGTGGAGACGAGGATCCTTGAAAATCGACGGGCGAAGGTCGAAGAAATCGAGCGAGAACTTCGAATATCAGATGGAAGTGTTATCAACATCATCCACGACAATTTGGCCATGACCAAGGTCTCTGCCCGTTGGGTCCCTAGAAACCTCACGCCCCATGATCGACTTCAACGTCGTCAAAGTCCACAAGGCCAGAGTTGCACAAGCTGCCCTGCGCGAGTGCGGATTCGAGGAGCTCAACTATCCTCCCTACAGTCCAGATCTGGCCCCTAGCGACTACTTTTTATTCCGCCAGCTCATGGCTGCACTGCTGGACGCCGGTTTGGGGACGATGAAGATGTCCAGCTCGCCGTCCAGGAGTGGATTGAACAGCAGTCGGGAGATTTCTGGTTGTCGGGAATTCGAAGCCTCTTGGACAAGTGGCGCAAGTGCATTGAAGTCGAGGGTAGTTATATTGAAAAATAATAAAACACTTTTCCTCATATCTCGTTTCCTTATATCCGAATTGCAAAACCTATTGACCGCCTCTCGTATGTGAGGTCAGTAAGGGATAGTGGCGTGCCTCATGAATAAGAAAACAATCAGCCTACACCTGGGTTCGAACCAGCGACCTCACGTTTGCGAGACGCGGAGTTATCGACTGAGCCGCAAAAAAAGACAACAAGAAAATGAACCTGAGCTCTTTTAAGGGGTCCAAGGAAAGACATGCCAAATTAATGTTCAGAAGAGGTCTTTTACACATTTCCCCGTCCAACCTCAAATAGTTAGCAACATTTAATTCGCAAGTATCAAGCGTTTCCTATAGTCCATCATAGCTCAGTCTTGAACCTCTACTTTTCAGATTTCTGGATAGTTCTCTTCTCAGAGGACGGAAAGCGAGAGAGAAAAGGCTGGCGAATATTACTTCTTTATCAGCCAAGACGTCTTTCAACCCTTTACGCGAGTCATCCTCAGGGCAGAGTGGAATTAGATTTGATGGTAAAGTAAGAGGGGATGAAAAGAGATATGTGTAATAGAGTGTGTAAGAGATGGGGAATAACAGTCTGTATTAAAATACGAGGAAACAAGAATGTAGGAGCAGTATAGAGGTATATAAGGTGTGTGGAGATCAGACTAATCTTGGGTTAACTCCTTCTTCAGTCCCTTGATTTCCAGGAAAAGTTCCCTATTAATTCCCGTGATACGAATTCGATGCATGGTTTCTTGAAGCTGTCTACTCTTGGCCTTCATTTGCTCTGTCTAGCAAGAGGTGTGGTTCTAATGTATTCTAGTGGAACAGATTCTTTATCTACCTGTAGCAGTGCATTTCGTATCACGTTGAGCTCTCCCTCTATCTTTTCCAAAGTTGCGTCTTCGAAATTGGAGGAAACGTACATCAGCAGACTGGTCTGGTTAAGCGTCCCAGTCAGGTTGTTGGTATTTTTTTCTGGGCATGCTCGTAATTTGGAATGGGTTCTAATTGATTCTTAGGAGTATTTCCACGTGATCTTAGCACGGAATGGCAGCCGGTGTCATATGTTAATTAAATGTTATCCGTGTGCTTGCAAGAACTGCATATATCTGGCTTCGTGGCGCAATTTGGAGTGATGTAGGTAGGAAACTCTGGCCCTAGTCGCTGGGTGATATTTCTTTGTAGCAGGAGGTCCAAGTTCTTGCCTATACTGTGAGATGGTAGTCTGTAGCCTGATTCGTGTATTCTTGCGTTGGGGGTCTCCCATTAAGATTAATGGTGCTATGTTGTTAAAGAGACTTGTGAAGTTTAGGAATGATAATTATCAATTCCAGTGGCAATAGTGGCATTGGTTATTTCCATTTCAACCTCAATGGCGAGATAATATTCTTCGAAATCTTAGAGTTTATTGTACCTTAAACCTTTCTTGATGGCGATGGTTGCTATGTCGTAGCGTTCTTTGGAGTGTTTCTTATATATGGCTTCGTAGTTCCATGATTTAATTTTTTGTGTGTCGGTAATGACTTCATGTTCTGATATCAGAATGATACCAACGTCAATTTCTCGGAAGATGTTATTATATATGAGGCACTTAGAACTACATGAGGAAAAGCGCCAAAATCATTGTTTTGAATAATTCATGGTTAAAGTTGACACATATTTTTTTATAATTTGAGATATTAAAGTTATTTAAGTGGCGGAATATAGTTTATGCAATGACGAGTTTGCTAATAATAAATAAACAAATGGGAAACTAATATAAATATTTTTTATGGCAAACAACAATTAAAATACCAAACCAAAGATTGATGAACGTAGCAAATTAGTATCAAATTCCTCCCTTTTCCGGCAATCCTATGACGCTGAGTTCCGCAGTGGACTACTCCTCAAACTTCCTTTCCTCGGTGCCTATTCAAATAAGGCCTATTCAACTGAAAGGCCTTATTTGAACTAGGTTATAAAAGGCAGTTCCCCCAACCAAGAATCGGTAGACGGGGGGAGTAGTGTGTTCTGCTTATATAGACATGGTTAAAGTATATACCCACTAAGAGTAGATTTAATCTCTTTCAGTCCCTCTATATAGAGTGTAGTGAAGGGAGAAGGAAATAGGCGAAGAGGGAAGAAAATGAAAATATAGACACCGTTTGACTTTCTTCCAGCTGCAAGTGATGCCTTGGTACTCTTACAGTCTAACGAAAGAGAAATGATGGTGTTCCACTAATGGTGCTTTACCAGTCGGAGCGCTTTTTAATAGGTCTTTATGGAGAGAGAGCTAGAGTTAGAATTCCCAAAACTCTCACCCATCGCAATTAAACAAAAACAAGAAGAATTACCACGCAATAGTTCAGTCTATTCTTCTATACCTAGCAACCACTCTCATACATCATCCAAGTCCAACACTGTAAAGTTAAAAAGAGTGCACAACAAAGCCCTCTACATCATCACGGGGAGACGCATACGTGAGCACTGCATATTTTTGGCCCTCCAAAACATGGCTAAGATCAGCCCTCAGAAGATAACGCTGAGAGCGAGCTTGAAAAAAATATACCTAAGAAACGGAGGACCACTTAGGCCTCCAAAACCACCGATGCAACAACCACCGATTTTAAATTTAATCACTGACTGAGATAAATCAATTAATATGCGATCTAAAACTACACTCCACGAAATTAACATAAGTCTACACAATATAATGATTAAGAACAAGAGGGAAAGTTCCCCAATGACTTGCGGCGTTTTGTGATAAGATGATAGATGGTTATTGCATTGATGGTTTCCAATGGTTCAAATCACTTACCAGTGCCTTTGAATGGCTAAATTAGGCTTCTGCCACTAGATGGCGCCACCCAGCGCAAAGTCCGACGTCAGATTTGAAATCTTCAGGATGAATAACCCTATGTCCTGTGGTCATATGGGTCATTTCATGGCTCTAAATGGGTACAATTGACCTTTGAAAATTGAATTTACTTCTTTCGATAAAAAAGCGACGCTTAGAGCTGGCGCTTCGCCGCAGGTAAAAACACTTTTATACACTCCCATCCAATACCTGACTCAATAACAAGAAAACGAAGAAACATAACAACAATTAAACAACGAAAAATAAAGATAATCTAAATAAAAACATAATCAAAATACCAAACTATCAACAAAAATAACCGCACAAAAAAAGCAATACAAGAGATTAGTCAGGTTCCCAAGATACCTTGAATATCTTGTTCCATGAGGATAAGAATTTGGCTTCTCTCAGCGGTAGAAAGACTAAAGGTCTCAAGATGAGATCTTTCTGGTCCATTTGGACGATCCTGCCCAGAAGGCCAAGTTGAGTGTTCTTCGATCACTCGACGACAAGCCTGTGCTGGGTAACCCCACACTATAACCCGAGCTCCATAAAGGGGGTATTCCATGTTAGGGAGGTGCTTGAAATCTCCATTGGCAATATTATTGAAGAGCTGGTCAAAATGGAGGCAGTCAGGGTCAGGCGTGTGATGAGGAAGGATGGAAGAATCCAAAGACCCCCGAACCCGACACAGTCTTCATCATGTTTGACAAAGACATGTTCATTGCGGCCGTGCGTGCTAGATAGTATCGCTTCTGTGTGCTGGAATTCCTGCAGTTACCGCGGTGTTATCATTACAACCTTTTCGACCATACAAATAAAGCAAGTCGACATGCGAGGAAATGTCTAAGTTTAAGCTTAAGGGAAAACCAGGTGGCAGCCCCCCAATCCTCATGGGCTCTCACTAGCAGCACTGATAAAACGGAGTTGCCTGAATAAGGTCATAAGGGACATGAGAAACACTCGATAAAAATGGGAAAAACATAGGATTAAAACAAAACAGCACAACACACATAAATGCACACTTAAATTACAGGCATACAGCACACATTCTGAAAACAAAGGCGGCTGGCGCAATAAACAAACGACATGCGCTAGCAGCACGGGAGGGCGCAAGACAAAAGATTAAACAATAAATATAAACACAAAAATGGAAAGACAATTTATAAAAAACGATAAAACAATAGAAATGTAAGGAGGGAGGAAGACCGAAGGGAGTCCTCTGTTAAAAGAAAGCGAAGTCGAGCAGGGTGGGGGGGACGACGCCAGAAAGGGTAGAAAAGCAAAAGAACTTCAAAGAGAAGCAAGGCGGGGACAAACTACTAAGATGTGAGCCACAGACAGCTCACCACCACAAAAGGGACAACCAGGGGCAACTCGGCCTCCACCCAAAACTAAATAGCCATGGGCGAGTTGCGTGTGCCCAATACGCAACCTCCCAAGACCGGAGTTGCTGAGAGCTAGATGACCAGGGGCGGACAGAGCGTTTTATAGGGACAGATTATATACGCCCTGATTACGGGGTAAGAATCCCTAAAGGGTAGAAGGGCGGCCGCGCTAGCCAGCCGATCGTCCTCCTCGTTGCCCGGGATCCCAACATGAGCCGGAGCCCAACAGAACGCCACCCTGTAACGGGAGGCATTTCTGACCAGCCAGGAACAAATCCGTAAAACCAACGGGTGGGTGGACGTAAAAGAACGAACCGCCCCCAAAGCAGGTCAGGAATCGCTAAAAACAATAAAATCTGAAGAATTGAGGGATAAAATTAAATTAAAATCCAAAAGAATGGCTGTCAACTCTGCGGTAAAAACGGATGCTACAGGAGGGAGAGCGAACCAAAAGGACTCCGTAGAGGACACCGCGGCCGCCCCAACACCGAGGTCCGACTTCGAGCCGTTATTAGAGAGGGAACGCTGGTGCGCATGAGAACACGCATGATCAAGAAACAGGCATTTTAATAGACGGGCGTCAGTAGACCCTTCCTCGAAATGCCAAAAAGCAGTACAGACCCCCGGAGGCCGAACGCTACAACACGGAGAAAGCGGGAATGGGAGGGCCAACACCTCGAGAATACCCAGGGAGGCGAGATGGTTCCCAACCCGGAGCCCCAGAAGTCGGGGTAGAGATGGCCGCCGATCAAAAGATGCCGAAGAGAACGGGACAAAAAGGCACTCATGGACTGAGGATGAAGGCTTCTGGTGGACACGAAGCAAGGATCGTTGTCACACCTGCAGCCGGGGATATCGCAAGGGAAGCACGCCACCCTCCACAAAGAGGCTAGGGATAGGCGAGGTGCGAAAGTCTCCACTACTAAGACGGGCCTCAAGCGAATGAACAGAGTCAAGTAACTTCAAAGCTGAAGGAGACGCTGAAGAGTACACCTAGCAACCGTAGTCCAGTCGGGATTGAACCAGCGCCGAATAAAGCAACCACAAGTTGCGCCTATCACTACCCTAAGTGGTGTGGGATAAAACTCGAAGCAAATCCATAGCCTTCGAACAGGAAGCTCTCAAGGGGCGCGAATGGGGCACCCAAGTGAGCTTGCTATCAAGCGTTAAACGGTAACATACTTAATCGCCGTGCTGTTCAAGAAGAGAGGAGGGGGATCAAGGACACCACGACCCCGATAAAAATGCATGGCTTTCGTTTTGGTGACCGAAAAACGAAAACCCTTGGATACAGCACGACCCGGCACGGCATCAATTGCCAGCTGTAATCGACGGACAGCAGAAGGCAAGCGGGGAGATGAACAAAAAAACGCCAAGTCAACCACGAAGAGAGAAGCAAAAACCCCCTCCGGAAGGGTGGACACCAGACCTATTAATGGCAATGGCGAAACATGTCACACTTAAAACACACCCCTGGGAAACATCCTCCTTTTGAACCCGCAAGCTTTAGAAAGATTCCCCAATATGGACTTTAAATTTACGGGACGATAAAAATTCTTGATTTAAAACCGGTAAAAAGCCCCTCATACCCCAATCATATAACTGACATAAAACACCATATCTCCAAGTGATATCGTAGGCCTTCTGAATGTTGAAGAACACCGCTATCACCTGATGCATGGAGGAAAAAGCCCGTAAAGGGAGTATTCCAAACGGATGAGGTGGTCAAGAGTACTGCCGCCGCTGCGAAAACCACACTGAAATGGAGAGATGATGGAATTTGACTCCAAAAACCAAGTGAGAAGAACTTGAACCATCCTCTCGAATAACCTTCTGATGCAGCTCATAAGAGCAATCAGGTGATAGTGACTGGGGTCCAAACCGTCCCTACCGGGCTTGAGAAAGTGTAGAACAACTCCCATACGCCAGGTTGTAAAAGTCAACGAAAAATAACTTGGAGTGGGGATGGAGACGACGGAGAAACTCGTAGTGGATGCAATCATCTCCGGGAGAGGTGAAGCCATAGTGAGACAAAGCATCTCGCAGCTCATAGACGAAAAAGAGAGCATTATAAGAGTAGGTGGCACACGTGGTGAAATCTAAAAGGCGAGACTCTATAGTGGCCTTATGATCGAGAAACCGTTGAAGATAGCTACAAGCGCTGCTTATCGAAGCAGAATGGTCAGCCAGAGCTTCGCTGATCAACTAGCCATCCGATACAAGCGAGCCTCCGATATCCAGAGTGGAGATGGCATGACCAGCGTAGCTACCGCGGATCTTATTGACCCGCTTCCAAACCCGAGTCAACGACGTGGACGAAGAGATGGAAGATACGTACCAGCGCTAAGACTCACGGTGGGCACGACGGAGGATCCTCTGGCGGATGGCACGAGCCCGGTTCCGATCGACCCTATTCGAGACGGCCGGGTTCCGCCTATAACGGGAATGGGCCAACTGATAGGCAGAAATAGCCGACGCGCAATCTCTCGACCACCGGGGGACGGTGGAGCGCCCCGAAACAGGGCACCTCAGCGGAACAAAACGCCAAGCAGCCTTGAAAATATGAGAAGTAAAATCTGAGACCGCTGAATCAACGGTATCGAAGGAACCCCAGACGGAATCAATAAAGCAAGCCTCCTTGAACCCAACCCAATTTGCTCGCCGCAGATTGCACCGATGAGGGAGGGAAAGGCACGGGCCAGGAAGGGCGGCCGATAGGACGATCGGGAAGTGATCACTCCCGTTAAGGTCGTCCCGAATCGACCCCGGAAATCGAGGAAACAGTCGGGCGAACATAAGGACAAGTCTACAGAACTAAAAGAATCCGTTTGAACATGGTAAGAAGTAAAATTGCCGGAATTTAAAAGAAAGGTAATCAAATAATTAATAAGAGGGACTCAACCATTCTGCCCAGTAGATTACGGGTAGTATCACCCCAAGATGGGTGACGAACGTTAAAATTGCTAAGTAATAAAAACGGGGTAGGTAACTGACATGTGAGCTCTAAATGGTAAGACCGACTCAAATTAAAATCCGGAGAGATGTACACAGAACAAACAGTTAAAAGCTTGGAAATAAAAATCTTCGCGGCAACAGCCTGCAAGGTAGTACGGACGGGAAGTGGTGCAGAAAATAGTGAAGGGGAGATTAAAACAGAAGCACCACCATGGGACACGCCCCAGGCGGAGGGGGGTGGGGGTGGAATTAAACACCCGGAAGTGCGAAAGCACTGGGAAGGGGCCAATCACAAGTTTATTTTCTTACAAACAGACCACCAAGGGCCGAACAATAGAAAGCAAGATCTGGAGTTCCTCTCACTTGGGGAGAACCTCTTGACAATTCCACTGTAGGATGACAGACGTTACTGACGTCTCGAGAACAACGTCGGAATTATAGTGATGAAAACCGTCGAAGGTTCCTGACGACTAGAGGACCCAGAGGGGGCAAGGGACAAATCGCGATGAGCCGGAGACGCACCTGTCGCGGACTTGGCAGCGTGAACGACGGGAAGCGACAGCTGAGAGCTAGACCGAACCCCCAACGTGGACGGCTCATGGCCCTGAGGAAAAGGAAGATCGAGCAGAGATAGACGAGAACTAAGATGCAAGGAAGATGGAACAGAAGGCGGAACATGGTCAGAGGGTGATAAGAGAACAGGGTTAGAGGGTAAGGAGGGAATTGGGTCAGATGGAGAAGAAGAAACGGGCTCAGATGGTGAGGGGGGAACAGGGTCAGAAGGAGATGAAGGAACAGGAGTAGGAGGCAAGGGAGACGGAACTGGGGTAGGAGGCATCGAAGACTGAACAGAGGTAAAGGACAAGGAATAAGGCACCGGGTTAGGAGGCAAGGAAGACGGAATCGGGTGAACCTCCGTCCTCACAATGACTTCGGTTATGCCAACGGGAAAAGCCAGCGAATACCGGAGAGGAGAATGCATTAAAACGGAGGGTGCCCCAACAATCGACTCAGGGACCAAACAGGCCTTATCAGAGGCAGCTCGCTTGGGCTCCAAACAGGGTGAGGAGGAACCCTTATGTTTGCGCTGAGGCAAATGAACGGAAGGAACAGCGGGGATATACGCCTGGATATCTCCCGGATATCCTCCAGCGTCTCATCTCGGTCGGTCTCACGGTCCACGACCGAGGGAAGAACTAGAGTTGAGGCCAAAGGCAAAGGAGAGGGCGCAACAGAGGAACTGCAGGGAAAGACCGAAGGCAAAGGAGAGGAAGCAACAGAGGGACTGCGAGAAGAGACGGCCGGAGGGGGCGAGCTGCTCCCGCACCCTACGACGGACCTCACGGAAGTCCAGCCAGAGGGAGTCCCGAGGAGCCAGGACTTCCTTCTCAAAAAAGAATACGGGACAAGAACGCAAAGCCGATCTATGAGAACCTCTACAATTGGCGCAACATTCATGATTCCCACAAGAGGAGCCATGGTACGCCAACGCACAGGCCACACTGCGACGAGACTGCCTGCAATTGCTGCTTAAATGGCCAAAGTAGTGGCAATTAAAACAACGTCTGGGTATCTCAACATAACGGGACACGAAGATAACCAGCAAAAACAAACTGGGGCAGATCCTGACGCTCAAAGGTGACGATGAGCGTACTCGTAGGAACCTTAGCGGGATCAACAGAATTAGACACCCTATAATCTTCTGTAACTCTCTGCGACGAAAAGTTATCCTTTAGTCTTTAGACATCATATTTAGTAATTCGTTGGAGCGAATCACTTCCTTAACAAAATTAACACGTCCAAGTTAGAAAGCGGAGACCCTGAACTGGAATTCAGCACCAGAAAACGAGGATAATCCAAATCAGGATCTATCTCTTCTGCGAAGGGATCTAACAAGTGTATAAAAGACGAGTTATTGACAGGCGTAGTACGAGAATTTTTTATTATTACCCATATAGAGTAAGGTATAAAAGCGGGTGCGAACTCGCGCAGCGCAGTCACTGTCTACCGTCCCGACACCTACTTGGAGCGCCGGCCCAACCATGAGGTTAAGCCCGTCGACCCCTGACCCAACCATCGTTTTAAAAATGGACGACCAGACTCGAAAATTTACCGATTGAGAAAGCAAAGACCCCCAAGAGCGCCAGTCTGGCTCAGGCACCCACCAACCAATACAGGCAGGACCCAGACATGGGGTCGCGCCCCCTGACCGACAGCTCTGATGCACCGAGATCGCCAAACAAAGGTAGATGGAAGGACGGTGCAGAGTGAAAGAGAATTAGTACAGAAGACGAAGTAGGGGTTAGCGGAAGAAGAAAGAGAATGCCAAGCTGGGGCCGAACGGGGCGCTGAGTCCCGTCAGCAAGGCGGCCAGGAGAGCAAATCACCGTGCCCCCTACGTGGTGCAAAGAAATGTCGACCAAAGACTTGTCTAGCCTTCTATAAGTGCGTGAATTATTGAATTGTGGCGGATCATTCCCTGCTTCCTCTAAACAATGTGATTCGTATTTTTGCCCATAGTAAATCCTAGCCGTCCATATTTATGCTAAGGATATATTCCTATCGCGGTTTGCGTGATAAAGCTACTAATAAGGTTCTACTATTAAAAAAAGGCCTTCCACTCATGAACCTTCTAAGGCTTCGAGCGTGGTAGTCTCTTTGCCCATTAGGAACACTTCAGCGTTTTCTACCTCCTTCGAGCACTCCTATAGTCCCGCGAGTGGCAATAAGGACTGGATCCATGCTAAAAACACCCTCGCACGATCGTTACACGAGAAACGAATTGGCACGCTCCCTCGCAGAGTCGCTTGAGTCGATAAAAGACAAGAACAGGAAGTTGCTAATAAAAGTACCTATGTGCATTTTTAAGTCCACCCACCCACAAAAGGAGGGATAGCAATAAAAAGATTTCGGTACCCTCTCCTCAGTCCATATCCGGGTTGGGTAGAACCAGTGGCCGATCCCCTCAAAAGGACCAGATAACCTCTACCCTAAATGCCTTCCACCTACGGAAGGATACAAGGTAAGAAAAGAGAAAAAATCGTTTTATGAACACAACCTTCTCCAGTAAGGACTCGAAAAGGACATTACAGTGAGATATTGGGGTGCAGCAAGTCATGCAGATGTGTTTTAGAGCGGTTTATGGCCATTCTTGTAAGGGTGTATGGTGGGTTCTCTTCTAAGAGGAAGCCGACAGCTTATGAGTACAGAGGGCAACCTCCTTCAAAAAATTGTCGTGGACTCGTGGTTTGTGACTAAAGGTGGAAGCTCTTTTCCTTACCTTCCCTTTTAGCTATCTGTCTTTAAGAGACATGTTAGATGCGCCCCCGCCCCTAGCCTCCTTGTTTACAAAGTCTTCTCCCGAGTTGGGGGGCTAGAGTGACGGGTGCATAATCTACATCTGACGTGATGTTTCTATCTTTTATCTGATCCTTTATACCTACGCTTTATTTTCCTGGCCTAAGGTGTCCTGTGCCCCCTTGGAGCATAAGCAAACTTCCGATGGATGGCGGTTAATGATTTTTACGAAAGCGATCACTTTCCAAGTCAAATCTCTCTCGCGAGCCGTCGTCATTCAAGAAACAACTTCGGCGGTCCTTAAATCAGGCAAGGTGGGCCACATTCTATCTCAATCGTAGAGTTACAGTCGATATATGAGTCCGTTGTGTGCTTTTTTTCTCTTCCAGCCTAGCTTCAATTCCTCAAAACCCTGCCCATTTTTCACGTTGACTGATTCCATGGTGTTCAGCAGAATATGAGACTGCCCTGAGAGAGAAACAATATTAATATAAGCGCCGTCCGTTTGAATTCACCATATGTGAATTTCGCAGGCTAGGGGCTTGAATCAGTATCGAAATATCCTCACCACACTTGTTGGGAGATATGTGTCTCCATCCACTTGGACGCACCCTCTTGCAGAAGTGTGGAAGCATCTCAGAAGGATTCGAAGTATGTTCACCCCAAACCTCATTCCATTCTTCTGAAAGACTAGACCACCATCTCAGAAATGTGCCTGCGGCGGAGTTTTTCTCGCACATATTCGCCGTATTCTCTATCACCGATGCTACTCAACCAGCATTCCATTGCTTCTACTCTACAGCATTCCATTGATGCTACTCTGTCAGCATTCTATGCGCTTCGCACGGTCATTGAAGTCCGCCAACTTGACCTCACCTCAGACAGAAAACAATTAAATCACCTGTTTTCGCTGAGTGCTGCGTTCTGCGTTCTCTTTTTTCGCCGATACCAATCCTAACTCGGACTATTCCTGTAAGACGCACGGCGATAATCTACTTAATATTTTATACGTAAATGCTCAGTCCCTACTAGCGCATAAACATGAAATGGAATTGCTTCTTGAAATCCCCAAAATAGATATTTTATGTATATGTGAGACGTGGCTTTATCCTGGCATCTGTAATGAATTTATCAATATCTGTCAGAGAGAGAGAGAGAGAGAGAGAGAGAGAGAGAGAGAGAGAGAGAGAAAGCGAGTCGCGCAGATAAAGAGAAAAATGAATATCTCACCGACGAAGAACATTCCATTGGAACCTTTCCGTAAACTTCCGGAGCGATATCGAAGTCAGACTGTAACTGGGACACCATTTAGTGATATGGCGCTAAAACCATCACCGCCATGTCTTTGGGGACAGAGTCGGAATCACTTCTGTTGGCAACAAAAGAGCTTCCGACGGAGTCGTATATATTCCCCAGCCCGGGAATGATCAAAGGAGTATTCTCAGAGCATTTGGGACGTGAGCTGTATCTACGCTGCTTTCACGCAAGTAAGATTCACGCAATGCCCACGCAGTACTCCTAAAGTACTCATGCACCATCTAGAGGTCATTGGAATCATCCAAGGACGACGCACAATTCTCGAGCGACAACCGGCACCCTTAGGACTCGCAGGCAGAAACCATTATTCAGAACGACGAAGGTCAAGGAAAAAAGACTCACTCAAGAATAACGCGCTTAGCTACACTCTCCGAAAAGAATATTCCCTCAACTGACCACTCGAGGTCTCGTCCATAAAATCGTAAGCCATTACATTTTCCTTTTTCATCGTCGAAGAGGCGTGACGCTCTCTGTCCTCAAGGGTCACTTCGTAGTCTGTTCCCGATCCCTCTCGGGTAATTATTGTTCCTCCTACGGCTCAGACAATATCATTATTTGTAAATTCATTTAAATTTTCATTTGCCAGACGATTAACGTAATAGTTAAAGTGTATCATTCTTGTTAATCTCATTTGTTACCTGTTTAAAGGTAAATATTTATATTAGCGGCTCGAACGATGGGACGTACTATTTCGTCCGTGTTCCAAAATGTTTCACGTTTTTGGAGTACATTTAAGGAGACGGCTCGTGTGGAGGTTAACACAAAGGGGGCTACACTACGATGATCCTGAGTTTCAATAAATTGGGGGGTTTGGGGGGCACAGACTCCCAGTATATAATCTTAATTGTTTATAGAATAATGTCCTAACGTTTACAGAGGTGAATGATTTAACCAAATCATGTCAACGCCTTTAATCGTTTTGCGAATATAATGGGGGTGGGGGTGGGGTCTGACGTCAGAAATGATTGATTTGAATTTTTATTTTGTTTTTCACTTAATATATTTTTATTATCCTCATTTGAGTCATTTTTATTTGTCAATATATTTTTTCCCCAATTAACTATTTTTTTTACCTTTTTTTTATATATTTAAATCCATAGGTGGGCACGATAACGAAAAAATGTATCACGATAACCGATAAATCGATAACGATAACCTTATCGGCAATAACTGGCGATAAATTTATCGCCCGATAAGGTGATAACCGATAAATCCAATATTATAATACAATATTGATTATTGACTATATATAGCGTTATTTTATAATACAATAGTAAGAATATTTGAATACTGTTTCTTAGTTTCTTATCTGGTGAGGCTCTCCTTCATCTCCTCATAGGTTTTGAAGATCCTCCTCCCAGCTCGGACCTACATATTTTTGCCTCCAAGGCACGCGCGGCTCGCCCCTGTGCTAACTGGACCCAAAACTGAAATTATCGATTATCGATAGTTTGGAACCAAAAGTATCGGCGATGCCGATGAATCGATAACGCGGGGCAAAAAATATCTCGGATAACCGATAACCCGATATCGTTATCGCGATAACGTCCACCTATGTTTAAATCTAATTAGCTTGATTGTTTAAAGGAACTACTTTTTGTAGCCGTTTGGGTGTAGTACAGACGCCTTTTACGCAGTTTAAAAATGGTATCGGTTTGCGAAGTGTGTCCGTCGTCTATTTCCGAATTATTAACTCTATTTTCGGATCGAGATAAATTTTTAACCTTTTTGTATGTTCATAATTTAGTTAAAATTAAAAGCGATTGCGAGATTTGTGGCAGGGCATTAGATGTGACCCCTCATTTTGAATTTAGATGCTCTAAAACAAAACGTGACTCAAGTGACGCTTCCCGTTTACCAAAAACGGGAATTAAAGAAAGATTCCACGCTTTTATCCTCGCTATCTCTGAAGTATACCCACCAAAATAAAGTAAGTTAACAGCGTTTTTCGTTTTTTTCAGTTTCGGGCATTTTTGTATAAAAAAATGGCGCCAGCTATATTTCGAATAGGACTCAAAGGAGCATGAATATTCAAGCAGGGGTGAACGAAATATAAACACACAAAAATACACTTTTGGGGCCGAGCCGCCAATCTACATATTTACGTGTTGAAATAGTATCCAAGTCGATCAATATTAGAATTTGCGCTCCTCTTTAATCCCCACGTACTTTAAAGGGAGACAGTCCCTATATTTGTTTGTCGCCTCCTTTCCCCACGTTGATTGAGGGTAGCCAAAGTCAGGAAGGACTACCTGATCTTACCACAATATCCCTTCATATAATTTATACAGAGAAGATATTGGTCGTGGAGGGGGTGTCTGTGTATACGTGAAGGACCATTTAAAAGTAAAAGAAATAAAAAATTGTAATAAGATACAAGACTGGGTGGAATGTAAATGGTTGTTGGTACAACATCATTACCTTTCGTCGTTTATAATAGGCTGTTTGTATCGTCACCCTAAAACAATTATGGATAATTTTGATTATATTTTGGATGTTTTTAGGAACATCCTTTTACGTAATAAGTTCATTTTTATTTTCGGTGTTTTAATGATGATTTGTTGAAGCACGGAAACAAAAGGAAAAAACTAATTAAGAACTTGAAATTAGAACAATTGAGGCATTCAGAACGACAAGGACGAAAACGCCATGCTCTCAATTTTTTTTTCCATACGTCCTCGACTCCTCTATCAAGGCATGCGAACCTTCTAAGGCTAGTTCGCCCTTTTCCCTTCAAAATCTAAGCTTTTTTACAAGTAACGAAAATATGATCTCAATTTTAACCGCGAATCCCGGGATAAAAGAACCGTACGACAAGGGCGAACACGCCAAAACGGTTATCCAATAAGCGCAATTTATTTGATTCTCATCACCCAACCACCCAAACTGAGCTTACGGTACGAATTTAAGAATACAATTATTTACTCATTAGTGTGAAAACGATCGTTTAGTGAACTGTGATTTTTAAATTAGCCCATATAATGAGTGAAACAAGTGATGATTCCCAAATTGCAAGAATAAAGTACATTGTACAGTTTGACAATAAAAGCTATGAGGTATGTCGTAAGACACTGTATAGTGTCCACGGCATAACAGAAAAACGTGCGAGATCTGTGCTTTATAAACAAAATAGAAGTGGTTCTATTGATTTAGATAAACGAGGAAAATCACAGAAACGTCACATTGCTACTAAGGTGAGTGATGAAAGGAAACAGTCTGTCATTGATCATATAGATAGCTTTCCCAAGGCAACTAGCCACTATAGCAGAGCAAAAAGCAATCATAGAAAATAGTTAACTCCCGATCTTAACATTAGCATTCTTTACAATGCGTATAAATACAAAGTACAAATTACAAATAAAAATAAAATTTACTAGTTTTTTTTTTACCCACTGTTTATTGTTTTCTGCGTTTGTTACCATTTTAATCAGGTATATAAAAATATCTCTATTGCTTAAAGATGAAATCGAGCTAACAATATTGCGAACGACAAGGGCAAAGATGCCATGCTCCAGGCTCCGCCCCCTTTTTGTTACAACTTAGGAAATAATTTGCATTGATGAATTCGCCCTTACTAAGCTGATTGCATTTTGAATGTCATTTAATGATATCTTCTTGGTAATACTTCAGATTTGGGGCGCACGGTAGGTGGCGCTGTTAGTAGGCTACAATTTTGGGCTACAATATATCTCTTATGACGTCAGGCGGTAGCTTCAGATGAGACCAATCACGGCGTTATATTTTTGTGTTGTTTTGGGGATTTGTAACTTTTAGTCTGTATTATTTACTAAATATCTGCGCCTCTGCTCGTTTATAGTTTTTTTCTAAGTTAGGTAAGGTTTCTTGATGTCTTTTATTGTTGTTTTTTTCGTATTTTTTGTTTCGCAGTGAACGATAACAGCTTCTTACTGGCAACGTCGTAGCTATAAATAGAACCCGCTTAGCATTTTTTTTCTGTTTCGTTATGGCTTTTTCGTGCTCTAGTTGTGCTTCTTCGTTATTCAAATTCGGCTTTACTATATATAATAGCGAAAAACTTTTAGATTATTTAGAGGCGCATAAACTAATCAAGAAACCTATAAAAGTAAGTATTGTTTGTCATTAGGTTAGGTTTTTCTGTCAGTAAAAAGCTGTTGGGGGGAAAAAAACCCAGTAAATCCAAGGGGACTGCTCGTGGGGGCGATAGCACTGTTGGGGACCACCCTGCGATGATCCTGAGTTTCAATCAATTGGGGGGGTCGCAGCCCCCCAGTATATACTCCTATACAAAAAAATATAACGCCGTAATTGTTTACATCTGACGCTACCGTCTGACGACATAAGACATATATTGTAGCTCAAAATTGTAGCCTATAAACAGCGCCATCTACCGTGCGCCCCGAAACTGAAGTGTTAGCATCTTCTTTTAGCTATTTGGCATCTTCGCCCTTGTCGATCTGGACGCCTCAATTAGTCTCTAAGCCAACCCGTATTACTCCAAACTCGGCTACTTTAATTGATTTAATGATTACAAATAATAAAAATATGATAGCAACGTTGGATGTATTACCTCGTCCGATTGCAGACCACAAGGCTAATTTTGTTTCACTAAACATTAAAAAACGGAGATCTCCAATTTTTAAAACTCACCGTTGTCTCAAAAACTAGTGCGAGAATTTGTAACCTCTTAATCAATGAAGTTGGTACTTTAAATTCTATTTCAAATACAGACGATGTTGATAAACAAGTAAATATTTTTAACAATGTCATGCTCAAGTGCATTAATAGCTGTGCACCATTAGTAACGAGGGAGATATCACGGCCCCCAGCCCCATGGATAACACAACATATAAAGATTTCAATGAAAGAAACAGATAAGTTACAAATGCGAACCAAAACAGATAAGTGTAACACGTTCCTAAGAGAAAATTATAAAGACCAAAAAAAAGAAAGTTAACTCATTGATTAATGTGAGCAGAAGAGATTATTATAGAGAAGAATTTAGAAAAAAATAAAAATGACATTGCTGCATCGTGGAAAATAGTTAAGAAAATGATTTCTTATAATTGTAATTGTAAATTCCCTAGACCGCAAAATAAAGACGACTTGGCAACTCAGGCAGAAGATGGCAACGATTTCTTTTCAGATGTGGGAAAATTAACTTTTGAGAAAACACAAGAACTTGAAAGATGCAACTTTGCTCCCTCGGATGTTTCTCAAAATAATGCACATAAGGATAATATACAATATTTTAAACCTGTCCCAGTAGACTGCGAGACAGTTATTTTAACTATTAAAGACTTAAATCAATCTAACGCCTGTGGTTCTGGTGGTATTTCTCTCCGGTTTGTAAGAGATTCATTGTTTATTACCTTACTATAATAATTAATACTTCTATAGTCACCAAAACATATCCTAATACATGGAAATACACTCATGTTATTCCTGCCTTCAAGGAGAGAGAGACTGAAGATGTGTATAACTATAGACCAATTTCTTTGCTTCCTGCGATATCTAAAATTATAGAAAAACCAGGCAATGGATTCGCCACTCCGCGGGGAGCTTGCGCTTCGCTACTAGGATTAAAATTTAAAATCTAAAAAAAGCAGCCATGGTTAACTTTTTATAAATTTCTTGAACTTCGCCAATTATAATAATTTTAAAAAGGAACTCAAAACTAAATTTTTCCCTTTTCAAAATATCAAGTTACTAAAATATAGTCATAGAAGAAGATGTATAAAAATAAATTTTCTGAATTTCACCATTTTGGTTTTAAAAAAAATTCACAGAATTTCGATACTTATATTTATTTCTGAACTTCACCATTTTGTTTTTGGATATTATAAAAGACTTATTAGAAATAACTTTGTCAAAAAAACATAAGTCATAACCAAACTAAGATGAAATTATTATTCAAATACTCAAAAAAATCCCCTTCTTATGGAAAACTTATAATTATGAGGAAAATTCGTATAATTTTAAGGAAAACTCGTATAATTTTCTGAAAAAAACTCGTATAATTTTAAGAAAAACTCGTATAATTTTAAGGAAAGCTCTTGTAATTTTAAGGAAAACTCGTATAATTTTAAGAAAAATTCGTATAACTTTAAGGAAAATTACGAGCTACTCCGATAAGTCCTAAGCCATCTGTCCAGCTCAAAATGTTCAGATGGAAAAAGTGCATAAGAGCTGATAGTAGAATGCAACAATGCGTTGCATGGTAATTGCTCCCTTTCCAAATATAATTCGCTGTAAATGACAGATTGGATTATTACTGTGACTAAGAGATACCTTTTGGGCTTCGTTAAGTCCTATTAGTATGGATGTGATGGGAATAAGAACAGGTGTAGTAAAAAAAGATGCATGAAAGAGTGATAAGGACCCAAGTTACCTGTACAACATTATTACAATTTTAATGTAGAGAAAGCAATCTAACTTTAAGCCTAGAGGTCATTCCAATTTATGTTCAATACATACACCTTCCGTCCGGTCCATCACTGCGTCTTTCATGAACCAATCAACTCATTCATACACTCCATTGGTTTCTCTTAGCACACCTGATTTCTACACGTCTAGCACAAAGGCCTTCACGAATTTAATTAACAAAACGTTCATTTTTACTTTCATCAATGCTTCACTTTCACATACACTACCATGTCGATTCGAAGTGTTTGGCGAAGTTTCTTAGAATATTTTGCCTATATTTCTTCCAGTCGGCCTTCGCTCCCTTAACAAAATTGGATCATAATACTTCAAATTTTCAACTGTACCTACCTTTCCCAAAGTATGTGGTTGGTGTCCATCAACGCTACTACAACTACCCGCTCCCTTACACCTATTTATACCCTATTAAACACAAACCATTCATCATTTTGTATGAGCTAAATAACTGTGCTGTAACATACCCCCAGGCAGGGTTTATACCTATGCCTTAAGCCCCAATCCTTCCCTTCCCAAACCCCCGCCATGCATATCTATCATCCACAATCTTCCCTACTTCCTGCTCACTCACCCTTCAATCTCGCGCATTCATCCACATAAGCTAATTTATCAAAATGAATCTCTTGCAAATGCGACCGAAAAATCTCGGTTAACCCTTGGCCTGGAATGCACGTGATATATCCCTCAGGCGTGCATGATACACGTGTCTTTATTGTATGGGTTGCATTCTACGATCACATATAACCGACCCGTAACCGCCCCCCCAAAAAAAAAAAAAAAATCCTATAACTAAAAGTCTGAAAAGAAGCCTGGACGATCTGAGAATCCTTATGAAAATGCTTCTTACAGGCAAAGGGTTAATTAGCCGATGTAAGAAACCGTTCCGATTCTTTATGACATTGAGCGAAGCCTCCTCCTCTTTCCTCTCTGGAACTCTGACGAAAAAAACTGAATGCACGAAAATTTGGAAAGGTCCAGACATTCGATATCAGTCGCCGTCAAAAAGAATAGACGACATCGCGAGAAGCAAACAGACAAAAATGAATCATTCTGTCACGTTCGCGTCAGAACCTTCTTTTCCGCTATTTACCCATTAGTTTCTGTCTGAATTCTCTTTCATTCTAACATTCAGGTGGGGAGGGGGGATAATATCGTCTTGTCATCGATTATGCCGTCGATATTTTAATTGTGCTGCACAATTTACAGTATCGAACCTGGTTTACCTCTGATTTACTTTCTTTTCGTCCTTTCTCTCTTCACCATATCTGCCAATACTAGTAGGAAAATAATTCCTCAATGACCGAATGCCTAAGTTACCGAGTTCCTGAATGACCAAATTCCTGGACCGATATCGATTTATGATAATATCATGTTTGTGATAAAAACACATTCACGAACGCGAAATACTCTTATAAAGTAAACATTATAAAGTAAGACGGATGGTGTTTTTTTATTATATCGAACTGAGTTAAAAAAAAGTGTAATAGTGTAATTGAATTGTTTAGTGTAATTGCATAATGAGGTAAGGTGTAATTGAATTTTATAGTGTAGTTGCAGAATGACGCAGGGTGCAATTGAATTATACCCGTATAGTGTAATTGCATAATGATGCAATGTGCAATTGCATAATGATGAGGGTGCAATTGAATTGTACTCGTAAAGTGTAATGGCATAATGATATAGGGGGCAATTGAATTGTATAGTGTAATTGCATAATGATGTAGGGTGCAATTGAATTTTATTGTCCATCTGTGGAATAGTGTAGAAGTCAGTTGAATTGTGTAGTTTGCGATTTAGATTATGTGTTGTTTGAATACTGTTGTAGATTCGGGTTTTGAAGTGGCCTACATGAGGAATGAGGCGATTGGAGGCCACTCCTTCTCGGGCAAAGTGGATTATTTTTGCTGTACATAAAAATAAGAATCGAAAACCAACGTGGGATTGAAAGAATCACACCCATAGCGAAGAAGAAACAGTTGTCTAGAGCAAACACGATTCTGAGAGAAGCAAACAAAAACAGGATTAACCAGAGTGAGAATAAACAAGATCATTAACGCTTTGGGGGCGTCCCCATCATTAGAGGACTGAAGAAATCAAATCCGAAACAGTTAGTGGAAATTTTTTGAACGACAAAATAATGAACCAGAAGGCATTCATCATGAACAAGAACTCCTTTCGAAGACCCTTGTTGAAGAACTTGTTCATTAAATTCAAAATGTTTACTGCCTCCATACTCAAGAGTTGCGGGTTGGAATTAAGGGGGGGTTGTCTTTTATTTAATTTAAATTTAAAGCTCAATCCTACTTAATAAAAGGATTTAGGACCAGGTCACTTCAAAGGCCTGTCTTCATAATGACCACGGGTTCGGACCATCTTCGCAAAGAGTGACAAGAATCTGGAGAAGGACTATATCTCTTTTTTATGAGAAACGGGTGCCTACTTATATTAATTGATTACTACATGTTCGTTAGTTCTATATGATACTACACGTGCATTTTCACTATCATCAAAACATTCTCCTAATTCCATGTATGCATTTAGTACAGTATTTACAGAAACCAGAGAAATGCACTTTTGGAACCAACGTTTAAAGTCAAAGTTTTCCATACCGGTCCTTCTCGCAGCATTGTTTTTATCGTTTCTTTCTTCTTTATGCTCTCGCTTATTTATTTATTCTTTTATTCACTTTTTCCCACTTGTTCATCACTTATTCAGAGCCAGTAGGGTTCAAGATGATCCTCAAACTTCGTTGTGCCACACCTAAAGAGGCCAGGAAAGGGAGCTGTATTTGTGGTAAGGACGCCCGGAACGGGAACTGTATTTGTGGTAAAAATGACCCAGGTTCAGTGGCTTAGTGAATTATAAGAACACTACAGAAACACGGATCTAGTAACATCTACAGTGACATACTAAATATTCTAAAGAGTATCTTAAAAGTATCTCACCATAGGAGAAACCTAACATAATTCTATTGTTCGTGGCTTTTCGGGCACCCTGTGTTTCGACTATGTACTTCTCACACTTCGATATGGAGTTGTAGGAATTTAATTATTCCACTAAACAAGTTCACACAGCGCTAAAGCCAAATTATAAGCTCTTGTGCTGCTTAAGGAGGAAGGAGGCACTGAATCCCTTAAGTTTATATTTACCTAAGAATGTGTTAAAGATATACGTGTCTTAGTATTAAATGATGTTTACACTGCTTAAATCTAATTATTTAAACTTTACAGCAAAAGACGTATGGGAACAATCTCTGGCAATGGAAATTGATTATACAATCTAAAGCGTTTAGAATATGAAAGACGAACTAATGAAGACCACAATAACAAAATAAATAGACTTAATCAAATGGGATAAAGTAGGGATCAAATTGCGAACGCGTATTCGATCGAATGACACAAGGATCCACAATAGAGTGGAAGGCCTTCCGAAAAACTTCCACTCTCGTCCTATCGTATGAGGGAAATTGAAACGCTGATGGTTGGTTCGTCCTAGCGAATCGTTAGGTAATTAAAATGTCGCATAAATTTGCGACAGGAGTACTAAAGTCCCGCCATGAGAGTACTCATATCTACATACCTCTGACGCAGATCCACGAATGGTTGTATGATCCCGGGTTGGTGTCAAAATACAATAATACCAGATACCCTCTCAAGAAGGTCCGGATGTTTGTGAGAGCTTGCCCCAAAATGTCATTCTGAGCTATATATGTCTTTCATTTTACATGACTTCCCTACATGTGATATAAACCTCTGGGCTTACTCTATGGCCCATATACCCTCTTTATTTTTAATTTATATTTTAAATAAATAAAAAATCAATCCAATAACATCTAAGGACTTAGTCAAATTTAGATGGTTTCTCAATTTAGAGATTTAACCAGAGGAGGGAGACGATGAACTCTAGCCACCCTGTAGGGCAAGAATTGAGGGGGCGGGGGGTCTCAATCATTTCCTAGTGGATATGGCACTACCATCTGACCTAGTCGCAATCCTAGTGTAATGTAATGAATAATCGCTCTAACAAAAGGGATCAGTTGTTTTAATACTAAAATTAAACCAAGAAAAAGAGTCATTAATTTTGTATTCATTAATTCGCTCAAACAAAAAAGATTGGCGTTTTAATACTAAGTTTGAACGAAGAAAAATAGCATTTCTTTTTGTATTGAATAATTAATTCTTTCAGAAAATGAGCTCAGGTGAAGTAGTAGAATTGTTAAATCCCTGTTCGCCTTCCTCTAAATGAAGAAAGATCGTCTGCAACATACGATTGAGTGACACCTGAGGATTCGACATATTCGATTCGCTCAATTCATGAAAAGTTGATTGAAAACAAACACATCCTCAATACATATTCATTGGTAGTAGTTTTTAAGCAAAAACCAACGAGGGAATTTCCCTCAAAAACTATCAAATGAGAGATTTGTTAATAGAGTGACGACAAGAAAAAAAAATGTGCGTAAGATTCCTACCCGATAATCCTCCTATAGGAATTGGGGTCAGGATAGCAAGCAACTGAGGTCATTGATCTCGGGAGGTCCCGTAATCCTCCAGATGTCAGCTACGACAGGGTTCTCCATGTTGTACCTTTGCAATGTTAATGGAATTAGAGACGTGGGTAGACTCGACGCCCCGCCTTGTCCTGATTGGGAGAACCGTGAATTATGGATTCAAGGTTGCATGCGGAGATCAGGTCTTGAGGCAAGTAGGGTACGCAATGCTGCAGGTGTTAGAGGAGCTTTACCCCTTCCCCGATCCCCTTTAAGGTAGGAGATTAAGAGCTTTCCCGGTAGTCAAAACTGATGAATTCTGTTCCGCGTGAGCTGATGACCACATTCGTGTGCGCACGAGTGTGGAAGATTACAGAGCACATTCACCCTCTTCCCTAAGGTAAAAAAAAAGAAACACTTTTTCCCGTCTTAAAATTACTTTTTGTTAAAATGTATTTCGGATTAAAAAAATCAGGCTTTAACAAGCTAATAAAACCATATATATATATATATATATCTATATATATATATATATATATATATATATATATATGGTATAAATATATATATATATATACACTTCATTTAATTAAACCCCCCCAAAAATCTAAAAATTCCACCGAAAAGTAAAAATGCGGACGAGAGAAAATGGAAAGTAAAATTTTGAGAGATGTATTCGCTTCAGTTGCGGTCGCAAGTGGAAATGACTCGAATAAAGTGTATAACCCCCCCCCCCCTCACACCCCACCAAAAATCCGTTCCCTCCAAAATATGTTTCTGGTCACGTCGGTCAGTGTCATATAAACCCGCGCTGCCATCTCCTGCCATCAGTCGAACATCCGTGCCTACAGTTATGGCACGAGTAAGAACAGCAATCCAAGTAAGAATTTATGGGGTGTATTCATTCGATGTTTGTAAGTGTATGTGGGGGAGGAGGGTTAAAGTATGTGTGGGGTAGGAAGAAAAAATAGTGGTGAAAAGAGAAAAAAAAGAAGATTTTCAATTAGATGATAAGACTGTATGAAATGAAAAGTATGTAAGGTTGTATTTAGGTGTGATGGATCTTATTGAGTAGCAATCCAGGTAAAATTGCATAACCAGAGCAAAATGGATTGATATACGATGGAATTTACGTGTTTTAGATCTTCTAGAGTGTCAATCCAGGAAAACTGCTTAACTGGAGAAAATTGATTGGTGTACGGTTACTTTTAGGTGTGATAGATCCTTTAGAGGGGCAATCCAGGTAAAAAAACTTCATAACCAGAGCAAAATGGATTGATTTATTATTGCATTTAGGTGTGGTAGATATTATAGAGTGCAATCCAGGTAAAACTGCATGACCAGACTAAAATATATTTATGGCCGGTTGCATTTATGTGTGGTAGATCTTCTTGAGTGACAATCCAGGTAAAACTTCATAACTAAAGCAAAATGGATTTATGTACGTTTAGTTTTAGGTGTGTTAAATCACAACGTATTCTTTTATCTTAATAGTACTATTAAGTTCACAATTTTAAGCTATGTAAGTCTGGCATTAAGTTTATGTAAATATAAAATGTCGACCTTAGTAAAGATAATTAATTAGTTGTATTTAATAGTGAATATATTTGAGAGTTCATTAGTTTTCAGACCAGTTTAGACTTCATTGGCATCTGTAAAGACCTAGTTCGCTGCATCTTCTACCTAGTTTTATTTCCCAATATCAGGAATGGGCAATAATAAGCTTCGGACCACATTGAAGCTTATGTAAGCTTTGCGGGCCACACTTAAAAACAGAGGCAAATAATATATATGGTTCAATGGGTGAGGAACTCTAAATTCCGTGCATGCGTGTTGTCTTGCGCCGGTCCTCTCTCCTTCCTATCATAAGAGACTCAGTTGTGCATCGTCTGTGAAGGAAGCAAAACTATGGCTGAATTCAATCCTTTAAACATTTGGATAATGCAAACTGTGCTTCTTGGTATTCACACCGACAGTTCTAATGAAACGATCGACAATCGTTTGTGTCTCAATCTGAGGACGGGGCAGAGGATCAGGAAAGCGTTGGATGAGCCAAGCTGTGATTACGACGGGGCGGTGGTTCGGAAACCACAAGTGCCACGTTATGCCTCCGTTTATCTCCCCAGATGACCTCAGACTCAATACGGTCGGCTACATCAAGAGCCTGAATTCAGGAGTTGCTGCTTGATGGCTGTAAGTGATAGCAGGAACTGCACCATGCGACACTAGCAGGAGGACCCAGTTTGGGCTGTCGCTAAACTCAGAGGAGTTTTGTCCAATCAACAATTACTTCATTTATCCAGTACATCTACCAATCTTGCAAAGATCTCATCAGCTGTTGTTGTCGCTTTCACTGTCATCAGTTCTTCTACACTCTTTTTGTTAACTTTAGATTTTCATCCATACCCGGTGTCAAAATTGCAAGTATTTCCATTAATTGAAAGTGAATATGTAGTAAAAAACAAAACGTTCAATTGACGTTTAATATTATCTTATAATTCATTAATTCTTTCTGCAACTGTATTTCTTGTAAGGTTATATTTTCAACTGTTTCATTATTTTACGTACAAAATGTTCTGAGGCGAGCAATAAATTTATTATCAGTGGTGGGCACGATAATGAAAAAATGTATCACGATAACCGATAAATCGATAACGATAACCTTATCAGTGATAACCGGTAAGTGGCGATAAATTTATCGCCCGATAAGGTGATAACCGATAAATCCAAAATTCCGATACTGCGGGCACAGTCTCTTGCAACGCCATCACTAATTTAATACTATAAATAGCAAAGCACTGCACTACTAAATTACAATAAAAATAGGATCGGTTTACAATAGGGGCGTAACTTCGTAACTGTTCAAAACGTTAATAAACGGATATTAAAGAATATCACCGAATAGTACATACATTCATATACACGTGCACAAAAAAAATTAGAACGGAAGAAGCACGGGAACATAGCGAAAATATCATCAAAAAACGCGTAAAACTGGTAGTGCGCAGAAGCAACACCTCGTGACCTCTCGTCCGATAGCTGGTGAGAGACTGAAGCCGAGCGAACGTTTTGAGAAGACGTCAAGACCGGCCGCCCCGCACTCCGTTCAGTATACGTTCGGTCCCCAGCTCGGATCTACCTTTTTCTGCTCCAAGGCACGCGCGGCTCGCCCCTGTGCTAAACTGGAACCCAAAACTGAAATTATCGATTATCGCTAGTTTGGAACCAAAAGTATGAGTGATACCGATGAATCGATAACGCAAAAAAATCGGATAACGGATAACCCGATATCGTTATCGCGATAACGCCCACCTATGATCATTGTAAGGTTTTTCTCCTAAAATGGCTTCGATGAAACACTTTTTGAAGTGCAATTTCGTAACCTATCTTAACTGTGGCATCACTAATTTCACCAACTTTCTTAACTACAATTATTGGGCGGGTTTTCAATGCCAGTTTTAACACATTAAGTTACTCCACTTAATTTATCACTATATTGGTTAAACCGTAAAACATGATTAGTTTCCATATCTCCCAAAATTATATTCCTTCGCATCACCTATGAAAAATCAAACATATCTTCATTAGCATTTCTTTTCTTCGATGACATAATTATAGGGTATATTATAAGTTAAGGTTAATAAACACTTTCGGTAAGTAAAAAAGCAAGTAAAAGAAGCAAGAAACCATTAATATTGGTGGTTGGCACTTCTGCTTTTGCACATCACGGACACATTTCTCTTTCAGATTCTTAGCATCGTACATCTGGCAGTCGTTGCCGCCACTGTAACAGGCATCGCCGAGGATGAAAAAATAGAAGAAACCACTTCAGACGAATACAATAAACATGAAGTTGAATCTGACCAGGTCCCTGCCGGAACAGGTCACCACGGACAAGCTGGTGTTGGAAAAGATCACAGCAGGGGAGCCAAATATTTTATGTATGTAACAACAACTACTCTCTTTGCGTGAGAACTGAAATGTACATAACTATGCGTTCCAATCACTTCGCTCAGTTTCACCAAAGTGTGGACGTGACAAATTCGTTTATTTCAAATAGTTTGGAGCAAAATACATTTATAATTATCAATTTATATATATTTCTTTTATATTTTGTGGATAATTTGATAATTAGATGCCTTAAAATCAGATAACTAATGCTAAGGCAATTCAAAATGTTGCCTTGGAAAGTGGGAGAGATGATTTAGTGGTTTCCAGCCGAACTTGTTAAAAGAAGTTTACCTCAGATATTTTTGCGAACTCCTTTGTTCTTTTTTTCATGAGTTTAGGCGTGGACTTTTAAAATCCAGGGATTTAAAAGGTTAACTATGATATTGCAATATGTGTATGGCCCTCTCGACAGTGATTTAGAATAACTTGTTTTCATCACTTATTCTGGCATGACAACCCTTTTATGTCCCTGTGCTGATTGAAATTACACTCATTGGACTAAATTATTTCCCTTTGACACCCTGTACATTTTTTTTTATCCTCCTCCTCCTTCATCTTATGTTACTATTTGATTACTTATGGTTGAAATGAATCAGCTCCATCTCAAGCCTCTAATGCTCAACCTTTCACAAATGTAAACAAAAGTATAGATAAAAAAATATAAATTTAAAATATCCTAAATCCAATCCTATATTTTTTATTTAAATCAATCATAAAGTTGAAATGATTAGCCTCGTTGTCAATATAAGATTGATCTCCCTCCTCTACCAGGTACGCTCACCAACCAGACAAAAAACAATACGAATTCGGTTACAAACGAGGCAACGACCACCATACAATCGAAAGATACGAAAAGGCCGGCCCCAAGCACGATTTCAAAACTAAGGTAACAAACATAACATAATTTCACGGATGACAAAAGCCACAAGGGCCTATCAAAGGTCATCCGCATCCTTCAAAACCCACCCGCAAAATGTATCCATAGGATTGTGTCCGATCATGCAACTACAATATACAATTAGAACCATACACAGGAATGTGTCTAAAGCATCATCATCAAGACTCGTCAAAATCCAAATCAATCGTAATATACAAAAATAATACAATTAAAATAGAGACTCTTCTCCTTTTAAAACTATAATCAAACTACATCTACGTATATTCTACGCCAGCTACCAATATTCCGCACTTAAAGACATCAATTTGGTAGTCATTTGGTCTTTAATTAGTACAAAGAAATTTGTATTTGATATCTATGAATAGGAAAGCCTATTTCAAGGGCATAGCGGAGAGGAGACAGGAGGGAAGGATCTCGGATACTGTTACAAATGACAGAGCCATCGCCTCGGAAGGCGTACAAATACCACGATTTCTATGTATAATCGTCCGAAGTCATTTTATTGTTTCATCTTCAGGTCAGGTGGCATGACGCCCACGGAGGTCACGGAGAACAATACTGGGATTATAACCATGTGCCCAAGGTGAGAAGCGTTTTCAGTTAGGAGCGGGAAGATAGAATTACCTTCATTGGTAATTTTTTTTTCAATAGTTTTCACGCGCAGTCCTTATTTAGGCTCAGTGTGCTGAAAGAAAGAAGAAGATACTAAGCTGGGGCCGGACGGGGCGCTGAGTTCCGTCTGCACGGCGGCCACCCTCTTACATATCAAGTTGTAAATAAACCTCAAATTATAAATATCGTGTATTCTACAATAATTTAACTCCCCGAATCATCACGATCTATCTTCTGTTTAAATCAAAAAGTTATTCCGAAATTCCGGAGATGTCTGAGTATTTAACGTGATTTTTTTTCGTTTTGAGTCAACCAATTTTTTTCTGGGCATTTTCTTGCGCCTGGCAATGGCTAAATTTCCTATTGATGATCGTACAGCAGTAAAATCTGAAAAAGCGATTCGTTGTTACATATTTTTAGTCGCGTGAATGCGATTCTATAATTTACTAAGTCGCTTCGTAGGTTGGAGGTCGGATGGTAACCATTTTACTATCGAATGAGTTTTTTTGGCAATAAAATCGTAACTATTCAGCCAATTCTAAGAAAATTTGAAACTCTAATGTTGTTTTACATTCTCTTTCGAATGATATAATTCACACTGTCTCCCCAAGGTTAGTCAGGGAATTATTAGAAGATTTGAAGGTCATAAGTCAGAAAATTGATAGCACTCGACTTAGGTCTGTTGACTTTGTTCCTGGGAAAAGTTTAAATCAGCTTTATTTAAAACTTAAATTTATTAATATTTTTCCTTTCTTTTTGGTAGCATGGCCATCACGGAGGACATCATGACGTAAGTACTAAGACTCTACAACCTCTGTTTCTCTCATGTCAAAATAATCACATTTTTCCAGAGGTGGGCGCCGCTACCAATTTTTTAAAACCGCTACTCCGCTACCTTGGCTAGATGAAACCGCTACTAGCGCTACTTTTCCAAAATTGCGAAACCACTACTCCGCTATCGCTACTTTTTATTGTAAAGCGCTACTAAAGCGCTGCCCCCCAAACCAGTTTTTTCACTTGTTTTTAATCAATTTCAAGGAAAACTACTGCATATTACATCCAAAATTAGCAGTTTTATTGTAAAGAAGCGTAAAATAGGTAGTGGTTTTGAAATTTTTAGTCCGCTACTTTTTGCTTATAGAAACCGCTTCCGCTACTCCGCTACCATTTAGAGGGTCGCAAGTAGCGGACCGCCTAACTCTGACATTTTCTCACTAAAATAGGAATATTTTGATATATATTTTTGTTGAAATCTTCGTAACAGGACCATGGTCATGGTAATCACGGACACGGACATAGCGGCAAGGGACACGGACACGGAGGACATCCTGGGCATGTTAGTGACCAATTAACTTGACAAGATCTATTACTGCATAACGAACAAACTGTATCATTCCGCCAGATATATCTTAAGCAAATATTCCTCATTCTCTTGTTCGCTTCTGGTTGCTCTTCAACCTTTCGTTTGTTTTTTTAACCTCATTTAACACTTATAAATATTTCAGGGCCATGGACATCACAGTGAACCTATCCCCTCTTACATCCAAAGCAAAGAAAAACCGACGCCCTTGGCTCTGCCTTCAGAGAAAGACTTTTATCAAAGCAACGTCCCCCATTCGCTCATGTCCAAGCTAGTAAAACGCTCTGGTTTGCAAAAGAAACGCGATGGTACTAGTACAAAGCGTCTTCAAAAGAGCAACAGGACAAAAATGACCAAACAAACAGAAGCCAAAAAGGACAAGGAAGTGCCTTCTGTATTCCCAGATACCCTCGGTTTTAATCCCTATGTCCCCCCACCTATAACTGAGAGCAAAAGAATAACATTGACACCCCAACCTAAGCTAAGAAATCCTAAGACTACTGAATCGCCAAGGACTCCAATGACCCCCCAAATTCAGAGCAATGGCCACCCGGTTAAAACAAATCAGGTAGCAACTAAATCATCGCCGCTAAAGAAAAACGTCCCTCCTAAACTAGCTTATGATCTTGACACGGGCAAAGTTTACGACGAAATAACTAAGTCCTGGTTTAAATTAGTTCCCGTTTAATTGTAATAGAAATCGCATTTTACATTTGCCATTACGATGATTTGGTAGTACCACTAGAACTATTTTTCATAGAACACCTTAATGTTCTTTGAAATATTTGTTTCAGGGAAATGTATATAATAATTCATGTCAGAACTTTATTTTGTAATGAATCCATATAAAATATTAGTTCTAATCGCATCTACATTATTTTTCTGTAACTTTTTTTTTCGTTTAGGTTGATTTTTGTTATTTGAGTAAGTTTTATAAATGATTTACAAAATTCTTGCAATTCCTTAAACCTTGAGCTCCCGTCTTTCTATGAGTCGGTATTTCAAATTCCGCATACAATCTACTTCTATTGCTAAATCCTGAGGATTTTATCATAGACTACAGCATCGATATCAAAGGTAATGCAGCCTACATCAAAAATAATGTCTTCCGGTGAACATCAGGCTTATGTATTTTGGGTAAACCATACATATAAGAAGGTTAGGTAAATAGGCCAGAAAATTCTTGGTCAAAACGGGATAACATTTCAAAATAACTATATTTTTTTATTCAAAATTGCCTGAGCGTTTTTCATGTCTTATTTGTAAGTTTCAAATAAGTAAGTTTGTGGTGACTGTGTCCGTTGCTCATTTGAAGAACTCTTTGTATTTTGTTAAATTTAAAAGGTTGCCGTGCACCCAAAAAATCCTTACTCAGTTTTGATGTTACATCACTTTTTAGGAATGTTCACGTTAAGGAATTCTTAATTTTTCTTGGTACTTTTTAGCTGAAAAAAAGAACATTGCCAGCTCATCTTAATTCATTTATTAAATTAATTGACCAATATATATAGAAAGCATCTTTAGTTCGATTCGAGAGTTTTACTTACAGAATGGTTGACTACCAATAAATTCTTCTCTCTCTCAAGCATTTTTTGAGCAATCTTTTTATCGGGTTTTATGATTCCAAAAGCTTTCACCCTTTGATTACTTTCTAGGGTCAATTAGTGACGTTACGTCGATGATACGTTGGTTGTAATAGATAAATATTTAGATTTAAATGATAGTGTTAAACTCCTCCTATTTCCCTAGTATCAAGTTCCCATATGAATTAAATTCAGATAATTTCCTCCTTTTTTTTAGAAATCTTAATTTACAAACAACGTTCCAAACCAATTTCTAAAAAAATTCGTAAACCCACAAATACTGATTCTTAGGTGCATTTCTTTTTATCTGAATCTGGGTAGGCCTAAAAAGGTATTATTATTTTACGAGATTTATCCCCTGTAAGGGACGCGGCGATTTGCCTTCATGGCCACCGTGCTGACGGGACTCAGCTCCTCGCCCGGCCCCAGCTTAGCCTCTTCTCCTTTCTGACAGCCTGTGTTTTCTACCCTACTTCCTCACTTTCACTACAATCTCTCCCACAGCTTTCTCTGGTCTGCTTCTAATTTCACAGGGTAGACGCCAACCAGCTTCCTCTCACTCAACTATCCCGGATTGGGGCTGAGGGTGGAGGGGACAACGTTCCCTCGCTCCTGAGCTCCGTCCTGGGGTGTTGGGTATTTAACTACCTGTTTTATCCCTACTCACACCTTCCTCTCATTCCCCTTCATTCTTCCTTCTATCTCGATAAATTTTTACACCATGGCCAAGGTGAAACCGCCATGCTGATGGGCTGCTAGGTCACTAGGGAGGACGAGTGGCTTCAAATAGCGGCAGCTGGTTCTGCCGGTCCCGTGTTCACCCCTCGCAGAGCGGGCTACTGAGTGGGGTCATAAGCGTTTTCCTCCCAATAAAAAGGGTCACAAATGCCTAATGATGATTGAAAAAAAAATAATATTCCCTCTCTATTTTCCTCTCGACCGTCGTCGGAGCCACCCTCAGGAAGCTCCACGGAAAAAAGGAGGTCCTCCTCTCTGTGCTTTCACATGGGAACCTCCAAAATTCTTGTACCGGAGAGGAGGTTTACTCCTCTCCTTTGCATACGGGAGCAGGAGAGTCACCCTCACCCCCTTCTCTAGAGTCGCCCCTGGGAGACTCGCTTTTCTAGCAACAGTCCCCTCTTTGTTTTCCAAGGGGACTGCAAGAAGGCAGGCAAGTGGCCCATAATTGGGGAGCGGCGCGATATGACCAACCCCCTTAGGGGGGCGAGGGAGGGCAGGGCTAGTGGGCCCATGCCTTCCAAAGATCTGCGGGGGAGCATAATGATCTTAGAGGGGATCACAATACGTGCCCCTTCCCTATCTCTTCCCCAAAAGATGCCGGTTCCCGGCCAAAGACAACACGACCAAATGTACCTTGAATGGGACCTGTGATGTCTCGGGGTGGGGGGATGGATGGCCCCATTGAGTCCCCCTTGAGATGGACATGGTCCCTGAGGTGCCCTAGCCCAAGACGGGTTGAACCCGGGCTCGGTGCCGAGCACAAAACCCGAGTCAGCCCCTATGCACGTTTCTCCTAAGACGGCTCAGGTCCCCAAGGCCCTACAGGGAGAGAAGGGAACTCCTCTCCCGGCTAGTGCTGTTGTGGCTGGCAGGACCTTTTCCATTTCAGAGAAGGATCTTGCCGAGACTGGCCCATCTGGCTTAGGGGCTCCTACCGGCGGAGAATAAAAGTGGGTTAATTCCCCGCCCTCCTCCTATAAAGACTAAGGGCTCCCTTCCACTGCGGGTACGGATGGGTTTGCTGCCTTTTCGGTAAGCAACCAATCCAAGATTGGCACGTCCGAACCCGTTGCTCCGCCGGGTGGGGCGTCCCAGAGGAAACCAGAACTATGCAGAGCGGAACCTCGATTACGTAGGGGCTCCTCATTCAGAGGATACCTGGTGTTTTCGAGCCAACTGGCTTCAAACGCTTCCTTGTTATTCGCTCCACTGATGGCACCATGTTGGCTAAGGGCAACATGCTCCATCAGAGGAGACCTCTATCTTGTATGATAGCTAGAGAGCCGAAGGTGACCCATTTCTCGGATGGGTCACCAGAGCTTCCCTCCCTTTCCCCAGTATTGCCGTTTCCCATAAAGCGAAACGGCCGCGCGCGTCCACTGAGTCTTTAAACTCACAGGAGACAAACCTCCTGAAGTTGGTTGTGAGGCCATCTTCTGAGGCTCCTAAAGCTGCCCCACGAAAGGAGGACAGCACTAAAGAAACTTCGGCCCCTTCGCCCACACCAAGTACTAGTCTGGGTGGCTCGGAGACGATGGATCTTCGAAAAGAAGGACCCCCACCTCCAAAGCTACCCTGCTCGCCTAAGGTTTCTGGCGGAGGGAGGAAAAGACTCGCATGGCAAGCCCAACCTACTCCGATAAGTCCTCAAAGGCGACAGCGCCTTTAGAGCATTGTCCAACAACAGCGCCCGGAGTTCTGGTTCCAGGAAGCGTACGGCCATTCCCGTGAGGGTCTTCTCTTCGACGAGGACCCCAGCATCTCCTTCGAGCGAGGCCTGGAGGGCATATTCCTCAATGGAATTGCCGCGGATTCCGGGCAACTGGGAGGAACTGCAGAGGCTCGTCTCCTCCCGTTCCCCATTAGCTATCTTTTTGCAGGAGACCATGCTGGGCTCGTTACCCCTGCCCACCCTAACGGGGTATAAGTGTTTTGTGACCCCACCACCAAGGGATGAGGGCCGTGCAGGAGGATGCGCAATTTACACCCGCCATGATGTCTCCGTTCTTCACTTTGCTTTAGATACCTCCTTCCAGACAGTAGCTGTTCAGCTGCACCTGGATAGGAGGTATACTGTTATTTCCGCGTACATTCCACAGTCAGCCGAATTCGACGCGGGGGACTCCCGCCGCGTCGTGGCCTGGTTGCCGAGGTTCTTTCTCTTGCTCCGAGATCTAAACGGTAGACAACCCCTCTGGGGAAAGTACTCGATTAATTCCAGAGGTCAAGTCCTTGCCGACCTGATCGACGAGCTTGAGATGGGTGTCCTAAATGTGGATGAGTTTACGCATCACTGCCCGAGAACCGTTTCATTTTCCTGTCCCGATATATATTCGCGCTCTCCGGATGGACAGCCAGATTTGGGGTGTGGGGTGGTCGATGACCTCCATGGTAGTGATCACTTTCCCCTTTAAATATCATTTTCTGGGCCGCTGCCGCCCGAGAGCCCACTCCGGTGGCTCTTAGCTAGGGCGCGGTGGTCCGCATTTCAGGAAAGGACTGATTTCTTTGTCTCAGTCGAAGAGTTTAGGTTGGTAGAATAGGCCGTTAAGTTTTTATCAGCAACCTCATCACCGTGGGACTAACTACTAATTCTAGAATGTCTGGCCGTTTTGCACGCCGACCACTCCAGTGCTGGTCAGCCGAGTGTGAGACGGCCCTCAAAAAGAAGCGTTATGCCTGCATGCGCTATAAGCGCGGCCCGAACGACTTCACTGTCGCTGAATTTCGTCGAGCAAGGGCTAGGTTCGTGAATATTTCGATGCACGCCCGCCGCTCTTCTTGGTGGGCATATGTGTCTTTACTTAACAGGAAGCCCCCTTTCGCAGGGTGTGGTAGTGAGTCAAAAGGATTCGGGGCAAATTCTCGCATGAGCCCCCTTACTGTCGTCCAGGACAATGGGACGGCAATCTCAGACCCCGCATTCGTGGCGGAATCCTTCGCGACCGCTATCTCTAGCGGGAAAACTGCTCCACCAGCATTCAATGCGCGTCGTGATGTTGCGGAAGGCCGCCGACTGGGCTTTACCTCAAGAGGCGAAGAACCCTTCAACGGCAGGTTTACTTTGAATGACCCACGTTCCTCTCTCGCTTCGTGCGCGGACACTGCCCATGGTCCAAACGCTGCCCCGTCCGCCATGCTTCGAAACCTGGGTGAGCGAGGCATGGCCTTTCTGTTAGATTTGTCCAACAGGATCTGGGTAGAGGGTATCCACCCAGACTCCTGGCGAATCGCTACTGTATTCGCCTTTCGCAAACCGGGGTGAGATCACTCTACTTTAACTGGTTTCCGACCAATCTCTCTAACTTTCTACGTGTGCAAGTTGATGGATAAATTGGTAAGTCTTAGATTAGCCTTTTTTTCTGGACAGCGGAGGCCATCTGTCTTCTGCACAGTGCGGCTTCCGCGAGATCCACTTCACGTTGGATGCTCTGCTCCGACTGAAAAATGCCGTCTGCGAGGCCTTCCTTCGTAACCAGCACTAGGCCACGGTGTTTTTCGATCTGCAAACGGCCTATGATGCCGGATGACAAAACATTATCATGGAGATTCTCCACACGATGGAGGCGAGGGTACACCTCTCAAACTTTATATCTGAATATTTGTCAGATTCTTGATTCCGAATACTGGCGGGGGAGAGAGGAGCCCTCTCCGACCCAGTAGAGCAGGAAGGTGTTTCAAGGGAATTGTCCTTGGTGTCATACTCTTTGCCATGAGCATTAATGGCACCACCTCGGTGCTGCCGGAAGATGTTCTCCTTACGCTCTGCGTTGGCGACCTTTCGATCTCTTTTGGCGTGGCCCAGATGCCAACCGAAGCACACAGGCTTCGGGTTTTTTTGGCCAAGACTAAGGTGGTGCACTTTTGCCGCCATTCACCGCTTCACCCTTATTCAGATTTGTTTCTATATAGGGTTCGCCTGGAACTGGTAGACTCGCACCATTTCCTTGGTCTTGTATTTGACCGACGCCTTACTTGGGAGGCTTATATTTGCAGCCTTAGGGTCTCCTGTACCCGCGCCATGGACATTCTTCGTTCCGTGACGTTCAGCAACCCTGGGGCACTGATAAAGCTACCGCCTTATTTTTTTATCGATCATTTTTCGTTCGAAGCTTGACTAAGGATGCGACTTTATGGATCCGCAGCCGAGCGTGTATTGCAAAAGGTGGACTCGATCCACCACACCGTCCTTCACCTGCTGACCAGTGCCTTCCGCACTTCCCCCATTGAGATCCTACTTGTTGATGCTGGGGAGATGCCACTCGCTCTGCGCCGTGCACAGAGCATAATTTGACTGTACACGCGTGCCCGGCGCCTCCCTCAGTCGATAACAGATCTCACTGCATTACAACCTTTGACTATTTGTTGCCACGCCTCTGCTCCCAAAGCTTCTACAGCGCCGGGAATATTGCATTCGGCCTTTTCGGAGCACACTTCGTGTCACGCTGGAACCGTGCCAGTGTATACGAAGGGTTCCAAGTCCCAAGAGGGGTTTGGTTTCTACGCTGTATCTCCGTTGTTTGAAGTCATCGGAGCTCTGCCAGGCGCTGCGTCTGTTTTCATGAACAGGTTGGTTGCAATACAGCCCTTGGTACCAGAGATTAACGCGACGTGCCCGGTTCGGAGACAGGATTGTGATTTATAGCCACTCACAAAGTGCCCTGAGTTCTCTCCGGGCATTGGAATCTCCACATCCCCTGGTTCACGATATCCGTGACGCAACGGTTTTGGCAAGCCGGGGGGATGTCGAGATTATCTTCTACTAAGTTCCTGGACATGTAGGAATTGGGGCGTATGAACGCTCCAAAGAGTCCGCGAGGACTCGGCGACTTGGACAGCGTTTTGCTCTTCCTTACATCGATTACATTGTAGGAATACAGGCTGCTTGGCAAAGAAGATGGGAGACGGTCGAGGGGAACTTAAAGTTGCTTGCCATTACGCTGCGACTGTTCCATGGACCTTCCCTCCCCCCCCTTCCATGACGCGATGGCTTCAGATTGATTTCTGTCGTCTCCGAACTGGACACACTCGCGAGACGCACCGCCATTTGATGTAGCTCTCGCCTGCGCCTTCCTGTGATGACTGCGTTGTCCCCCAGACTCTTCGGGCACATTCTTGTAGAATGTCCCAGTCTTGGTGCCCGTTACGTGTCTCGGTAGCGGGACGAGCGGGATCGCTACTACTTGTTCTCTTGTACTCGGGTCGGATTCGTGCACACCGACTTGTGCCCTTGACGACTTTTTGGAGGAGGCTGGCTTCTTTCAATTTATTTGACCCTTTTTTGTGTGTTTTAGTTAGTCGCATGTTCCTGAGCCAGGGGAAAGCGGCCCTATCCCCGACGCCGGAGCACGCTTCCTTCTTATTAAGTTTATTTCTTTATTTTCTTTTGTTGTTGTTTTTTTAGCCTTACATTTTTAGCATTGTTATTTTTTTAATTAAATAGTTATTTGTTTGTTTTTAATTCTAGCCTAGTAGTAGGCTGTGATATGAGTACGGCGACTTCTGCCCTAGTAGGCAATCGCCAGATGGGATCCTAAAATTTAAAAAAAACAAAAAAAACGAGCTTTGTCATTTGTCATTTACATTTTTCGCAAAACGAAATTTCCCACATTTTTACTTGTTCTACTACAGAAGAAAAAAATAAAAGCAATATTTTGCTATAGGAATCGCCTTCAAACGTAAATTACTGACCTAAGTGATTAAATGTTATATCGAGTTGTGGGTATATAAAACTTAACTTCGCAAAGTGCTCAAACTTTTCTCTAGTCGCATGGATGTACCTATGTATGCATCGGCTAAGCCTGGCTTTGTTTTATCAAAGATTCGTAATGGCTTAGCCTATGGGCCAGAGCATATCCTAGTCATCCAATAGCTTGCTTCGAGACTTAGCCTAAGCACTCCTTCGGTGATACAAACTCTAGCATTTAAGTTTATTTAGTTCAGCAAAAGAACGAATGTTGCTTAAGCATTTGACACTGGGGTAATGAAAATGCATTTGAAATGGTATGGGAAATTTCAGAATGGGGCTGAAGTCCAACGGAAATGGATCCTGGAATTTGATTTAAAGCTACCGACACGTCTCACCATTACAAGCAACTGTAGCAAGTTTGAGACATAGGCTACGGTTCAAGATATGCACAATCAAATAAGTGCGAGTGACAAAAACTACATTTCATTGTTGCAAAGATTTACTCGATCACCACATTAATCAGTTAGGCAACGTGACCGTGAGACCGAGATCAGAGAACCAAGTGATCCCCTGATTTTAAAGTCGTACAAATAGAAAAGCTGCATTCCAAGGCGTTTGAACACCATGACCGAAAATTACCTGACCACAAACTCGAAATTTGTGAGTATGTAGTTTCCGTCAATGGAAGCCGAAGACGACCAGTTTGACAACAAAGTTGTGTGGTCCGATTAAACTTCCCTCAAGCGGAATGGCACTGCAGGTACTGGTCACTTGGTAATCCATATGTTTATGGAGATAAACATGTTAATTTATTACGATTAAGGGTATAGTGTAGTTTATCATCCAGAGGTTTGGTTAAACCATTTTTTTAATGGGCTAGTTACCGGTTACGCATATCTCGACATGCTGCGGACATAAATATTATTTATACCTGCATTTCGAGCTCTGTTTGGAAACAATTTTTACTTTCAACAAGATGGAACCCACTCCTTCACTATCATTATGGTGTCAGGTGCTTCAACGAAACGTTGCCTAGGTGTTGAATAGGACGGAGAAGAAGTATTGAGTCTCCTCCATGTTCACCGGACTTAACTCCACTTGATTTTTATATATGGGGTTACCTGAAGGATGTAGTTTATTGGAAAAAAATCTACAACGATTGAACATCTAAAACATGCAATTAGAAGAAAGCGCTGGACCAACAAAGCATCCACATTAGCTAATGTCTGTGAATCAATTACTCGAGTCTTTCAGAATTAAATGTATGCCTCACTGGAGAACATTTTAAGCAATGATCTAGTTAATTAAATTTTATATACCCACAACTTGATATAATATGTTAATTTGCTGGATCACTAACTTGCCTTTTATTGGCAATTGCTATAACAATATAAGATTGTTGTTGTTTTCAAAAGATAAAATATATGGTGCTATAAAGAGCATATAGTCTTTTAGGGAGACCCTGTGTACTGGGTTATTCTATCTTACTCGCCACAGGGTTCTCTGGTTTCCCATTCAACTTGGGTATTGAAATTATCCATGGCGATATACACACTGTCTTGAACAAGTTCACGCATTAGCCGGTACAGATCGCTGTCCTTTTCAACGAGTTGGGCAGGGGGTCTGTGAAGCAACAGACCTATATCTATGTCAACTCCTAGTAGCATGGGTATTGAAATCACCCATGGCGATACACACACTGTCTTGAACAAGTTCAACTTGGATATTGAAATCACCAATGGTGATACACACACTGTCTTGAACAAGTTCACCAAGTACAGATCCCTGTCCTTCTCAACGAGTTTTGCAGGGTGTCTGTAAAGCAGCAGGGTCCTGTATCTGGCAGAACCTATATCTAGGTCAACTCCTAGTAGCTCGTGGTCGGATACAATGTTGCAGTTCGTCGATTTGAGTGTATCCTTGATATACAACATCACACCGCCATCCTCTCTGTCTGGTCTATCTTTTTGTAAGAGTTGGTAACCTTGACTCGTGAATTCACCTTCAAAATCTTGGTTTGAGATTTTTACCCACTAAAGTGGTTTATGTGTGGCTCATAAAGTGGTTAATAATAAGTTGAACGTTTTTAATCGTAATTAGCCTAGGGAATCTTAGGCACCATCCAAAGTAACAAATTACTTTGGCAATGGATTGAGATTGAAAATTGAATGTATGAAATAAAGGCAATTCTTCAGAAGGAATATTAATTCTAAGTTTTAACAAAATATATTTATTTGAGAAATCTAATATTTTAATATCTTAATTGAGGTAATATAATATGGGAAGAGCTTAAGTTATTTAGGTCCTTAAAATCACAAAATTAAGAATCCTTGCAGTACAACAATTATGGTGTTTTGAAAACAGGCAACGTCATCAATGAATAGAAAAAGCACTTAATGGGGGACTTGAAAAATGTGATGAAAGTATACGATATGTAAAAAATTAGGGATGATATGCAGATTGCAACATATTGAAAATAAGCATGAGATAAATTAGTTCTAGGGTAAGCGAAAGTTCTATGATTATTAGTTCTGGGGTGAGCGAAATGTCTATGATAATGGTTAACGTGAATTTTGGGGTCTTGTTAACGCGGGAGCACAAATCAAATGGGGCGATGTCTGGATTTTCGTGCGCATGGCGAAAGGAAATGTTGCCAGTTGATACATTCCCGATATAACTATATAACTATATATATATATATATATATATATATATATATATATATATATATATATATATATATACACGTATTGTTTAGGGGGAAATTTATATACAAACTTGTAGGGGTGAAACCACTACACTCACGACTCTGTTATGGCTACCATTTCAGGTTCTTCCGTCGCTACGACCTCGCTTTAAATAAAATAACTTTCAGGGAGTCCCCGAATGTAGGACTCCATACGCTCTTCCGTTTCCCGGCTTATTTGTTGGTGAGGGGGCACCCCTCTTTGCGACATCTGAGAAAGTCGTTCCAGGGGTGACACGGGCGTACTGGCGTACGTCCCCCCTCACTCTGGGCCGGACCCTCCTTTGGTTCCGCTCCACGACATCCTGTATTATGTTACAGAGTACAGCCTTTCCTTTAAAGGAAAGATGCACTCCATCCCTTTGGTAGAAATCGTTTCTACCATAAAAAAGACCCCCTCCGCCGTACACAAATCTGCCAGGCCTCGGTTCAAGGATATGTTCCTCGAGTGAGCTACCCGCTTGGACCTCTTCTTGGGAGCATCCCGAACACAACACGTCTGCGGGTTTTCACCCACATTCGTCCACGGCTCCCATGACCGTGTGTATAATCTTTCCTTCAGGCCCTAACTTACCTTCTTTGAGGTAGAGGTCGGTGCCACTTACCATCAGGGCAACGACTGAGTTCTCAGAAATCTGCGATTTCTCCGTCTCTACCCTGATTCTGTAGTTTCCCCGTCGTGGCAGGCAACTTACCTTCACACTGGTGCGAAGGCGGACCGCTAACAGTGGTTGCAGACCCCGTGCTTGAGAGTCGCGAATAAGGTTGACTCTCGCACATTCGGCTGCAGAGGAAAGAGTTTTCCCTTTTGGAACCGACTTGTCCGTTTCCTCTGTAATCTCCATATTTTTATTCTTTTTCTTTTTTTTTCCTATCTTCCTCTGGTTTCACTTCTGTTTCTGCTTTCTCTTCTTCTATTTCTACTTTCTTTTTTTTTCTTTCTTTTCTTCCTCTTTCTCTTCTTATTTTTGGTCCGTTGAGGCAGTCCTGCAGCAGCTGACTCCAGCTCTGGGAAGTTGGAAGGCTGGCGTGGCACTGCCGATGCAGTGCTCGCTTCTTGGGCGAAGGTCTCGTCCGCAGGTCCACCCACGTCGGTGGGAGATACATAGTGAGCCGACTGGACCTCTAGTCTTGAGGACAACCCGATGATCCTGTCCTCGAGACGGCGAATCTAACGCGCGTGTTCAGAATCAAAGTTCTGCAGCTTCCTCTCCAATTCTTTAGATTTTTTCTCAGATGATCTATATAGATCCGTCAGCTCTTGCACTTCTCCTTTAAGGACATAGTCAGTGCAGATACTTGCCAGGTTGCACTTCAAGGAACACCCCTCTGGGAAGTCCACGCACCACTTGTCCTATTTGCACACCGAACATGTGTATTTGAGAGCAGCCGGTTCTTTCTTTCCAGTCATGCTGAGCACTTTATATCTCTGAACACTTTGAGAACACTCAATTAAAAAGAAGGGGGTTGGTGAGTTCGCCCCGCGTGAGTCGCTCCCGCCTATCCATCGGAGACGTTTCGGATCTTTCAGAAGGCACGCTCCTTTTACTGCTGTTCGTCCGCCCGAGTCGTTCAATCGCGGTGTGCCGTGGCTACCAACCAAGCAGCATTGTCAGACTCCGAAGGGGGTTATCGACTTCGCACCAGATGAACAGCGAACATGCCCCGTAGTAAACTCCTGTAGGGGTGCGAAGATGTATCGGAGAAAAATTCCCTCCAAATCGATAATATAAATAGCCCATTAAATTACCAAGTCAGAACGGACTAAGCTGTGGCGTAATTGCTAGAGTGACTGGCGTTTAAATCGAAAGGTACCACGTTCGAAACTCAAAGTCCAGAACCTTTTATGAAGAAATCTCCAGAAGAAAACGGAACTCAAGGAAAACGACTTCAAGGGCTAACTCCTCAAGAATCAAGAAGAAATCATCAACTCAAGATAATTGGAAATAAAATGAAGATGCATCAAGATTAAGAAGAATAGGGAAGTCAATATAAATGTAAGAAAATGAAGATACATCAAGAAAGAAATCGAAGATCAAGAACTAACCCAGCCAACAAGAATACCATAAGCCAAGATAAATGGAAGACAAAAGTTTGAAGGGCCTACTTAAAAGATAAAGGAAATTCAGAAAGTAAATAGATTCGATAAAGATAAAATTCAAGATAAATACATCAAAGAGAAAATAAGGAATCCCCCCCTCCATAACTGGTGACCCTCAAAAAGCCGAACAATCTTCTGATCTTCGTTACAACTGCACCGGCTCTCTTACTAGAGATTAAGAAAAGGTGCTGCTGGGAACTTCAGGAGATCCGGGAAGGAGATGCTATTACTCATTGATTATGAGACAAGACTTCGTTCGTTCGCTCTCCTCAATCCCACTGAATTAACTCCATTCATCCCGCAGACTCGGAGGCCAGGGAGGGAGAGCTATTACTCCTCGATTAAGAAATCCAAGACTAGTCTCTCCCCAATCCTCAAATTTCCCCCGCGTTCTAGAAAGGGACCTGTGTAAGGGTGCGAAGATGTATCAGAGAAAAATTTCTTCCAAATCGATAATATAGATAGCCCATTAAATTACCAACTCAACTTTATCCTTCATCTATCTAAATTTAAGGACCTGACAGCTACCTCATGCGTCAGAAGTGAGGCTTTGGAACCTCTAAAAATAGTACCAATCGGCGCTCACTGGTTGCGAGAGACTAGAACTGGAGGGGTCCTAGGCTCTGGGGCGCGATGAATGGGATGAGGGTAAGTGCCCCGTTAACCCCTTCCCTGGCGCGTAATTACTGACCATTTCCAGTGACCGTTGAGGGGTGCCTCTAGTACGAGTAGCAACTGGCTGAGGTGATGGTCTTGTTTCCAAGTTGGTTGCCAGGCCAACACAAAGCCTTGGGTCGAGTCTCTTGGTGTGGCGGGATATCCATTGAAAGCTACGCCGAGATCCTGGCCGCCCTGAAGGGAACTAGTAGGAGTATGGCAGGGGGGGGGGGGCATTCTCTGTATTACTGGTTTATTTATTTATCTTATTCTTGCTTCTCAGTATCGAATCTATTTACTTCTTTCTTGACTGAATTTCCTTTATCTTTAAGTTTTTTTTTTTTAATCAGTCCAAGGGATAGATAAAACAGTAACAGAATACAGGATAGAAGAGTAGCTCGAAAAATCTATGATACACGTAAGCCTCTCCCCACGACAAGGAGGCGTTTCGAGATAGATGAAGGGGATATATATATATATATATATATATATATATATATATATATATATATATATATATATATATAGAGAGAGAGAGAGAGAGAGAGAGAGAGAGAGAGGATTGATTACAGAGACTTATGCTCTTGTTGGCAGCAATCGCCAGATAGGTGCTTCTAAACCTCTAGTGAAAGTCAAATCTGATTCGGCTAGCAAAATGTGCTATGTAGAAATTAGATACACCCATCACAAATCTGTCTCTTAGCATATCTGTTAACTGGTCACCAAAATCACATGTGTGAGCCAGTGCTTTAATTCCAGCTACAAAATTAGCAATAGTTTTACCAGATTTTATTCCTTGAAAAGAACTTAAATCTTTAATAAATCACAATTATCATTGGCTTGTAATGTTCCTTCAACGCCTTAATGATATCACGATATTTACAAGTCCCTGGATCCTTTGGTGATAACACCCTATAGGTTTTGAATGAATATTGTGCAATATCCTAGATAGCTCTTAGATCACAATAAACATAAAAAAGTATATCTCGTTATTTAAGGGAATGAAGTTAAATGGTAACGCGAAGTCTAAATTTTGCAGACGAATTCCTTAGGCTTACTCTGTGCGAGGTTGCGGAAATACGTAAATTAAAAACAAAGAGTTATGAAAAATGTATATTATTGAATAAACAGTTAAGTTATTTAAAGTTGAATTTATACAGTAACAGTTTATGAATGTATTGAGAATTACGCGTGTGAATTAAATTTGAGTGAGTTAACGGGAATGGATTTACAATTGATAAATATGGTTTGGTAATTAGAATATAACAATTGATGATTGATAATTGGATTATAATTGGTAATTTGGATAATTGAGTATAAGGATTGATGATTGATAATTAGACTATAATTGGTAATTGTAAAATTGTTAAATAGATTATAAGTAATTGGATGATAAGTGATTGGTAAATATTGGTAAATAGTTTGATAAATAGATTATAAATAGTAATTGATTAATAGATTGGATTATAAATTGGATAATAAATTTGATTATAGATAAATGGATTATAAATTGGATAATAAATTTGATTATAGTTAAATGGATTATAAATTGAATAATAAATTGGATTACAGTTAAATGGATTGTATTATAAGTAATTTGATTAGGTAAAGTTGTCAAATGGATTTTAACGGAGTTGAATGGGTCTGTAAATGAGAAAAAGAATCACGCATTAATTCCGGATTCTTTGGGGAAATATTTAGCTAAACATTTACAATTCAAATATTTACAGACTTGTTTCCCCGATTCGAGGTGAGCAAAGCGAATGAACCTCATGTTTTGATTTTAAGACGCTTGGGAGAACGGGTTTAGCAATCTCCCGATTTAAGTCAGGGTTACCAACCCTTCTTGAAATTTTATATATATATATATATATATATATATATATATATATATATATATATATATATATATATATATATATATATATATATATATATATATATATATATATATATATATATATTCAGTAAGGAATAAATATTTACATTTGTAGGGCTATAGACCGCTACAACCCTTAGCTAAGGCAAAAACCTTAGGTCCTACCAAAGTAATAAAAGCTGGGTAAATGTGTAGATTGTCGGCTCGAACAATGGGACGTAAACTATTTCGTCCGTGTTCCAATATGTTTCACTTTTTGAGAGTAAATTTAAGGGGACGGCTCGTGTTGGGGTAAACACAATCGGGAGACCACCCTACGATGATCCTGATTTTCAATCAATTGAGTGGGGTCTGGGGAGACAGCCTCCCAGTATAGCGTTTTTCGTTTGGTTAGTTTCGGGCATTTTTATAAAAAAAAAATGACGCTTGGTATATTTCAAATAGGACTCCCACCTGCCTTAATATTCAGGCAGGGGTGAATGAAATATAAACAAACAAAAATCCACTTTTTCAGCCGAGCCGCCAATCTCCATGTTTACCAAAACCTGCCCCCTTCTCTGGGGATCAAGTTGTCTAGAAAATAAGAGTTCAACTCACTAATATATGTCTCAAAGTCTTCGACTCGTGCATCAAAACTATGAGACATTTAATTGCAAAAATAACCTACTAAAATTGAAATTTACATACAAAAATAGAAATTGGGCACAAAATAACCCACCAACAATAGACTACACAAATCTGAAAGTCCTCATTGACAATGCAATATAGAAGCTATGAATTATAGTTAGACCGTGAACAACAATAATTAACAACACTCCCCATAGACGATGTGACGTGTCAGATGTTAGTAATTAGTGAGAATAAAAGGGTTAGTAAATTGTTTAATATATGTATACACTTAAGTTATGATATAAACAGGTAGCGACAGTTGTGCCTAGTCTTGATTTAGGTATGTCATTGTATATCTTCTTGGGAGTGGGTGACTGGGTATTTCTGCAGGATCTTGAGAGGCCACCTAGTATCAAAGCATCAACAACGAAACTATAGTCAACCGCAACAATAGATAATAACAAACAAACAACTTTATTGCGGATTTCGGTGATCCATGAAAAAAATAAAAATACATTACAATTTTGAAGTATACTACTATCTTACTGCTAATACTTATTCACCTATTTATATGAACTGTCAATGTCCTAATATTTAATATTGCCAGATTAATGCAATGGGTAATATTTATCATGTGAGTGGTAATTTCAGAAAGATACCTACAGTCTGAGTGAAAAATACAAGACAATTTTATTTGAGCTGCTTTCTAACCTATTTAAAAAAACAATTACAAGTTTTCTGATTACTTCTTTAGGCGAAGGTATATTTCTACATACATACATCGGACTAGCTCTACAATACAGAATTCTGAGACAATTGTTATAAGCAACAATAAATCTACTATGGGTAGCGTTTGCATAATTCCACCATAGATGAGCTGCGTCAACTGACTCACAATAAGACCTAAACAGTTTAATTTTTACACTTTCAGTACAATGTCCGAAATGTCTTTTAATCATGTTACTTTGTCTATACAGCTTGTTACGCTGGCGTTCTATATCTAATGTGTCTTTGAGATCATCACAAATTATATGCCCTAAATACTTTATATTGCTCACTATTGGAATTGTATCGTTACCTAGCTTAAAACTATCATATTTACACTTAGTATCATAAATACAAATATGAGATCCCTTCCAATGTATCTACATCCTGATCTTTGATTTCCTTTTCCAGAGATTATTATGAATAAGGATCCTTCATAGTTTCATTTGAAAAATAAATGAGATATACACTTTGAGTGGCGAAAATGGAAGAACACACTTCTGAAGACATAATTGATCCAACACATTATGTTGAATGTGTTGAATTACAACTTTCGGAAATTGATATGCTACAGGTAAGTTTCTGGATTAGGGATAAGGAGGGGTGGGAGGCACTAAGGGTTTGGAAGATAACAGATATCCCTGAGGCAATCTAAAGTTAAAAAATTCTTACATTGGATTTAGAGGAAGAATACTATCATTGGCGTGATGAGGATGATTACTCTTGCCTAGGGTTCCGCTCTTATTGTAGCACTAAAGTGTATATTTCGACACTTTCAGTATTTGCAGGACTTGAGGTTGGTGGGGTACCTCTTAATTAGCTGTACAATGGATTTTTAATTATTTTCTAAATTATAATTTAAATTACAATTATTCACTTTTATAATGTAATTACATCCTAATCCCCCCCTGCCTTAACATAACATAGCATAACATAATTTCACGGATGACAAAAGCCACAAGGGCCTATCAAAGGTCATCCGCATCCATAACATAACATAACATAATTACACAGATGACAAAAGCCACAAGGGCCTATCAAAGGTCATCCGCCTCCGTCAAAACCCACCCACAAAAAGCACCATCACCAGGGGAAGACAAAATCAAAGTCCCCCACAATATAATATAACGGATGACAAAAGTCACAAGGGCTCATCATAGGTCATCCGAGTCAAGCGGCCTCTTTTTCAAGGCACCCAAACTCCCAGGAAAACTACATCCAGAGGATTGCATCCAGAAACAAGGGTATCACCGATCAACATAACATAACATAATAATTACACGGATGACAAAAGCCACAAGGGCCTATCAAAGGTCATCCGCCTCCGTCAAAACCCCACCCACAAAAAGCACCATCACCAGGGAAAGACAAAATCAAAGTCCCCCACAATATAATATTACAGATGACAAAAGCCACAAGAACTAACTCATGCAGCTATAGATATATGCAAACAATATTAATATATACAAAACTTAGGAACCATCACAACCTTCCCTCCCCATAAACTCATCCAACCTTAAATACATTTAAATTTGGACTACCTACTACCCTCTGCGGCAATTTGTTCCAGAAGTCTACCACTCTATTGGTGAAAAAATATTTTCTTAAATCCAACCTACACCCTTTCTTTTTAATTTTCAATTGGTGACCTCTAGTCCAATTTCCATCATCTAACTCAAAAAACTTGCTAACATCCAATTTATCTCTCCCGGAAAATTTTTTAAAGAGCTCAATCATATCCCCTCTCACACACCTGCTTTGGAACGCGAACATATTTAATACCCTCAGTCTATCTATATATTCAAGGTGCCTCAGGGAAGGAATAATCTTTGTTGCCCTCTGTTGCACTGACTCAAGAAGGTTAATATCATGTCTAAAATGTGAGGACCATGCCTGTATACAGTACTCTAGATGTGGCCTAACATAAGAGTTATAGAGTTTAAAAATAACCTCCTTACTTTTGTAACTGACATTTCTCTTAATGAAACCCAGCACTCTATTTGCCCTATTTCTTGCTTCAATACACTGCTTAGAAAAAGATGACCATATAGTTTTCTTACAGGACAAGACATGGAATCATCTTCTTGCACTATCTCTGTTGGAGGCATGTATGCTTATGTCTTGGCCTGGCCTACGTATATTGTGGACGAAAGTGGGATTTCTCTCTTTGCTGAGTTGTCAAATTTTGAACTGTAATGGCAGCCAGACATCAACTGATCTGGCATTGTCACTTCAGACTTGGTAGAGTGAGGATGTGTTTCACAGTTGTTCCTGAACCCCAAACTCTAACTCACCCTATTTAATGATTAAATAGGGCTGTGGTGGCAGTTTAGGTTTTGTTGGTTTGCATTTTTACTCTTCTGGCAATTGGAAGAGAGAGCAGATTGTTGTTTTCCATCAGGGCTGTGAGTAGTGGTCTATTGTTGCTGTGTTGCCTGTCAGTGTTATCAGCCAGCTGCTTATTTTAGGTTGTGAACTGATTAATGGTTGCTAAGTTGGTTTTGCCCTTCATTGTTTTTGTTTAGCTGTCTTCCATCATTTTGTGCATTTTGCTGAGAATATCCTGTGAGAAGTGGTGACTAAAAAAATACTCATTTATTTGTATTTAACTGCATAAACTTCTTTTGTTTTTTCAATTTATCTTGGTATGTTAGTTTTTAAACTGACAATTTTTATAACTTTTACTACTGCCTTTGTTTTTAATCTTTACTGACATTATTAAGTGGTAAGGACCAACTTTTAATAGCAAATGCTGCAAAGAAAGAAATGGGTATTATCATTGAATCAATTAAATTACTATCGCCCTCTTTCACAAACAACTCTCTCACTCACCTTTCACAAACAATAAATAAAATATGGTAAAAGATAAACTAAGGCAAAGTGGTGAAAATCCCCAGAGAAGAGGCATAGCAAGCTTTGCTGTCTAGTGTTACAAGGCATGTTCTGCTTGGCCATTGCCATCAGAGATTCTTTGTTGTGCGAGGGCTGTAGAAAGTGTCTTTGTTGAGTGGAGTAGTCCAAAGTCATGTTTAGGTCCTTTAGGGATTGTGTGAAGTAATCTGGTTTAGAATGAGTCATTCCATGACTTTGGAAGAGATACAGAGGAAGGTGAGGAAGGTAATGTATGCTCTTTGTTGAGATTGCTGATGTCTTACAAGGAGTGTTGTGTGTGGTAGTGTAGGTACTAAGGCAATTTATGGAGTGACCTGGTTTATGATGTGCTTTATACTTTGGAATGGGTACATAGGAGTGTGATTGGATTGTTTGAGGAAGGTAGTGTGCACCTTTAGTTGGGTTTGATTTAGGGATAGTTTGTGAGGTTGGGTATTGCATTGTAAGTAGCTGTAGTTTGCAATGTTAGTGGACCACAGATAGTTGAGTAATTGAGGTTTTAGATGATGTGATTTGTCTGTCAACTTGTAAAAGTTACATTTTGTGGATTAGTGGGGAAGAGTTGTTTACATTGGTTATCTGATAGATCATCTTGGGGGAGGGGGGTAGTAGCTAATGCCCGAAATGTGCTTCATGTGGGTATTTGTATAGTGTTGTCACTGTTTAGTATTTTGTTGCTTGCTGATTTTTATTTTGTGTTCAAATGTTGTGACAGTTTTGCCAGTGTTTTCTGTTCTAGTATTTTTTTTTTGTTTATTTTCATGTTTAGTGATATTTGGTGAGTTATATCTTGAGTGAGGGGTATTGGCAGTTGTGTTATAGTGTGTCATAGTCTGATGAGTCCTTGAATTTTGTGTAAAAGTAGGGGTGTTCTCCTTTTGCCTCTGGGGATGGCTTTTGGTTTGCATTTTGTATGATTGCATTAAAAGTGTATACAGCAGTGTTGACTTAACTTGCCAGCCCCTTACCATTCTTCTGCAAGGTGGAAGGCCACCACACTGCCTGGGTGTGTCCAAAGGTCCCTAAGAGAGGAGATATTCTATGCAGTGGGTGATTGTGCGAGGTTTGTATTTTTGGAGTATAGCGGAGTGGCTTAACCTGAGGTGAGATGTCTATGATGGGTGTATAATATTTTAAGTGTTCTGTTTCAATTATGAATGCTTCCTGGTTAGTTCTTTTGTAATTTGTTTATGTGTGTCTGTGGCTCACTGGTATAATCCCACTGGTGATCAGATCTTAAGGATTTGACCATTTTACAGGTTTATGTGAGGCTGAAGTTTGGGGAGCAGAAGGTGTCTGGGAATGATGGATCATAGAGGGCTTGATGGAGGATGTGACCATGAAATTGAAGGCTGTTCAGTAGGCTGAGACTGGATATTATGCCCCCTCTTCAGGTTTGTTGACATACCAGACCAGCTTCCTAGTGTTAAAGGCCCCACCCAGGTTAAGGTTTAATTGGGTAGTGATGCAATGGAGCTGGGATGAAAAAATTTCTCTGAACAATGGGTAGGGAGATGTAAGCATTTAGTAGCAGATTTGTTACCAGTCCACAGTTTGATTGATTGCTGTTCTGTAGTGTTGTGGGTGAGGAATGGGCTAAGGTGTGCACTGGTATCTGTAAGTTTATGGATTTGTTTACCAAGGTGACAAGTCCACCACTAATGCTATTAACCCAGTCTTTCCTGTTGTATTGAAGTTTGGAAAGGGAGGTGGCTTTTGTTTTTTGTGGAAGTTGTTTTTTTTCTAAGATGGCAATGTGTATATTGTGTAATTCAAGAAGCTTGCAAGTTCATGTTTTGTCTTAATACACCCTGATATAGAGATGATTGACACCCCACATAGAATTAATAGCCATATAAAACAATCTAAAGAACAAACACTACATATATCCACTCAGACCCTGCCAATTACCAAACACAACAGCCAATGCAGACACGCCAAACCTAATACTAGGTGGCAACTTCAATGCCTACTACACTTCCTGGCTTACATCCCTCCAAAACGATTGCAGGGGTGAACTACTCACAACATAACTAGAAACCCTCAACATACTAATCTATAGAAAAATTACCACCCATACCTTTTACTAACACAACCTACAGCCAACCTCACCAGACATCACCTTCTGTACAAAGCATACTGGAATGTATAGTAATAAGCAAAATAAACCCACACATTCCACTAGACACCCATCTCATACAAAAAGGCTTCAACCAACCCATGCACCCACTCAGGGACAGCAATATCAACAATTGACATAAGCAAAACTTTCAAATCATTTCAATACTACACCAACCTCTATTCCAACTATAAAAATTAGATTGCCAATTTTCTCACACACAAGCACAAGTAATACACCATAGCAAACTATATCAAACACACAACATATACAATATAGCCCAACAGGATTCACTATACTACAACCAATATGAACGGAATAAACTTTGCTCCAACACCGACATGTACCAGATGCAACCAAAGCCCGGGCAACATCAAACACCTACTTATAGACTTCCCAAACCTCACACAAGCGCCCACTACACACAATATATCCTCTCTTAGGGACCCATGAACCTATAAATGTCATGCCAATAGAAACAGAGGGGCATGTGTCCTCTCAGATTTTTTGTATCTGGACTTTTTAATATATATATTTTTTTTTATTACTATTATTTCTAATACTATACTTGTGACTTTATTATGTGGCATTATTAATTTTATTCACTGAATGGATTAGCATTTAATCTGTGAATTTAAGCCTCTTAATTTTTTTTTATTTTTTAATTGTGCCCCCGCAGAATTTTGGCTTGCATGACACCCCCTGCATGGACCCACCCAGGAGGCAAAGGGGCCACCCATCTTATAGAAGAGAAGACGTATCACTTTTCTGCATTTTCATGTAATTTGTTTTTCCTTTTCAGTCAATGTTTCCAGATAGTTCGGAATTTTGCATTAAAACATCAGTTATTAATGAGATGAAATCTTTCACTGAGGGATCTAATATTCTGCCCATCGGAGTCGAATATTCCATTCATTTATCCAGTGAAAATGTAAGTTTTATCATTCACTCTCGTTGGTTGTTGGGTCTATTACAAAATGATTTCTTGGCTGTTTTTGAAGTTTTCTGTATTTGAATAAAAATGTTGAAATAAGAACATAAGAAAAGAAGGAGACTACAAAAGACCATTCATGGCCTACACTTGGCAGCTCCTGTAAAATAAGTAATTAAGAAAAGTGTGGTACTTAAGAGATCAAAATTAGATAGCCAGAATACCTTGATGAGGTATAGAATGTAGATATGAAAGATAAGGAGAATGGTTCGCTATGAGGAGGTAAGCCAAGTGCTCTGTCAGCGGATAGAAATGATAAGTATACAGGTACTGAGTGAGATTAGAGTGTATGATTAGTGCGCATGGAGGTGAGGGGGGTTGTAAATGGACTTAATATGGGGCTCTGCCCCAAATAAACCATGACTGGAGCAGATGGTACAGCATGTAGTTCTCTATTACTATGAAAGGAAAATTTGGCATAGAAAAAAAATGGGTAGATTTGTGCTTTTGATTGGGTATAATAGGGTAGGGGGAATATGTATTTTCAGTGGGGTGCCTCACGCTGATCCCCCCCTCTTTGTGGGAAAACAGAGTTGAAGATTGGATAAGATATTAAATTCTTTTTCTCTCAGTTTGGGTAGCAAGAATACGACCATTCTGAGGTCGGTTGGACATATAGTGATTAAATGTGGCTGAATGTATGTGTAAATTGAGTAGAGATTGTAGGGTCAAAACCTTCTCTCATATAATTCCATAAATTTATTAGACTTTGCATGAATTTTCCATAAATCATCTTGATTTAATGGACTGATGTCTCATCTTGATTTAAGAAACTTCTATTTTTTGCTCCCAAAATATTTTTATTTTTGTACCCTTTGGCTTTGATACATGCAGAGATGCCTTTTGCGCATCATTCTGTTCCTACATACTGAAAATTTTAATTCATTCTGTTCCTACATACTGAAAATTTTAAATCATTCTGTTCCTACATACTGAAATTTTTAAATCATTCTGTTCCTACATACTGAATTTTAAATCATTCTGTTCCTACATACTGAAAATTTTAAATCATTCTGTTCCTACATACTGAAAATTTTAAATCATTCTGCTCCTACATACTGAAATTTTTAAATCATTCTGTTCCTACATACTGAAAATTTTAAATCATTCTGTTCCTACATACTGAAAATTTTAAATCATTCTGTTCCTACATACTGAAAATTTTAAATCATTCTGTTCCTACATACTGAAATTTTTAAATCATTCTGTTCCTACATACTGAAAATTTTAAATCATTCTGTTCCTACATACTGAAAATTTTAAATCATTCTGTTCCTACATACTGAAAATTTTAAATAATTCTGTTCCTACATACTGAAAATTTTAAATCATTCTGTTCCTACATACTGAAAATTTTAAAGCTGATCAATTTTCAAAATTATCTAATTGCGTCATACTCTATAATGAATGGAAATTCTTCAGTCCTAAAAAATTTGAATCAATCTGACTCGACTTTTTCTCTAACTTATTATTTTTTTTTTTGGGGGGGGTGTATCTTTGTTATTTGGTGGGGGGGGTTTTAAAATCTAGTTGAGTATTAGGTTGTAGCATTATTATGGCAGCCCTAGTCCTACTAGGAAGTCATCAGATAAGCTCCTAATTTTTTTTTTAATTCTCTTCTACTTTTATCTGATTACCTTTGCATTATTTATTGGGACAGGTTATTTTGCTAATCATGCAAGTTTTGTTGTTCTGTTTCATAACCATTTTCTTGTATTTGTTTTTCAGAAGCATCAAAGATTTTTACTAACTTTAGCATTTGACAATTATAACTACTATAGTGATCATCCCTTCCTTTGGGAGGGAGTGGTATGTTTGTAATATTTTTATTGTTGCTTTTAGCCATTACCTTTTTATTTCAACAGGGTAAAGTGAGTTTGTTTGTGGCACTACCCATAACCTATCCCTACGAGTTTCCTGATATATATGTGCGATCGGATCAGCTATCACGCCACACCCAGCATGAATTGAATTCTCAATTGAGCAAGTAAGGAAAGAACAAGGAGCTATCATTGGCTGGTGGAGAAGTGATGAATGAAGGATGCAAGAGAATCAAACCTGTGGGGACAGCTGTCAGTCAGGTGGTATGTCGAGTCTTAAGACATTTGCACTCACTACAGCCTTCTCTTGCATCCTTCATTCATCACTCAGAACCAGCCTAAGGGAGTTTCATATCTAACACTCCTGAGGTGGAATATATGGTTCTCACTCGGGGATCCTACTGGGGGCTACTCCATGTAGGCTGTAACCCTTGGTACGGGAGGAGCTGCACATCTTCCCAGCCTGAGCTTAAATTAGGGAAGTCCTCGCACTGGGTTGACACAAAATCTTTGATAGGGTCTGGGAAAGTTGTTGGTGTGTTTCCCCCTTGCTTCCTCTCAGCACTATTTTACCTTTTTTATTATTGTTATAATTCATATTATGATTTATTACTATTAATTATTAGTAAGTAGTATTAGCGACTCTTTCTACCCACCAGCGACAGTCCCTCCTCTCCTATTACAGGGGACTACCAAGGGAGAGGGCAGGCAGGCAGCCTAAAATTGACTGCTGCGGCTCACTAGGGCCAACCCCATTAGGGGGGCAAGGGAGAGCAGGGCCCCATCAGTCTGTGCCTCGTAATGTCCTACAGTCCTGCATTTTAAGCCTCTGGGGATTGACGAAACACAAGACAGTCCTTGATTGGGGTCCATAATGCCTCTTGGAGGGGAGGTGGGATGGCCGCCACAGGGAGGCTCCCTCTGAGATGGACATGGTCGAAGAGGTGACCCAGCTGTGTATGGCAGAATCTTCCATCAGGGCGAATATGGGCTCGGGGCCCTGAAGACCCAGAAGCAGAGGAGGGACCTCCTTCCCTGGCTAATGCCCCTTTGACAGCCAAGACCTCCATCTCGTAGGATCCTACTGAGGCTGCTCTGTCTGGCTTAGAGGCTCCTTCCTTCAGTAGAGAGATGTGGTTTCATTCCTCACCCTCCTCTGCAAAAAAGAGAAAGGACAAGAAGAAAACTACTAAATGGACTAAGGTTCCTCTCCCTCCATGAGAGCCCTAGGGACGGACAGCTCCGCTGCTGCTTAAGCAAGCGACCGAGTCAAGATTGCCACATCTGCCCTCGGGTGGGGAGTGAGCCCCGTTTCTCAGACGGGAGCCTTCTGGCGAATGCGTTGGATCCCTTCAAGGCTGCCATGGTTAATCGAATTTGCCGCACTTTTCAATGAACTTCGTGAAAGGAATGGTTTATGCAAGGGAATTCGTGGCCTACTCATGAGAAGACTTCATCTTACAGCTTACCCACCACAGGACACTCAAGGTCAAATGTGTGATGAGAAAACAGGAAGAGGCCTCAACACCCACCCCTCCACTCGTTCCACAGTGATAGGCTCCCCAATTCGCTGCGTGCCAATTATTATTGCTACCGCATGAAGGTATTCGTGTCACTGACGCAGATGGGCTATTATTGCCACCGCTTTTGCCCTACGAATCCCTACTGTGGATGTGCAAAGTCTGTAAGTTTCTCCAAGCCCATGCCCGATAAGTCCCTATCGTGTATGCCCAAGCGTGTCAATTTCCTCGCGCTTTCCTCTGCGACACAACCACTCATACCCATACTCACCCTTATTTCACCCTTGCACCCCAGCCCCATGCTCTCCCTCAAAGTTCCCACCCTTCTCAAACCCCACCAAATAAACCTGCCCAAACCACACAACTAGCCCCTCCAAACGCCTCTTTTTTCAAGCACAGCCTCGATCTACTACCCCATTTGGGTGTATCCCACGTGATGTTAAGTTGCAATTCCAGTTCCGCTTCTAAGCTGTTGCATGGACCACTACCCCAGAGGAGTGCTATAAAAATCCCCACAGCATGCAACAGCCTCCCTTCACTTTAACCTGGTTCCTCAGGACAGAAAGTGCGGCCCAACTTAATTGTGGTAATTTTGATGGGGACCACACCACCGGCTGTAGCATCCAAGGCTTTCTTCCTCAGTCTCCCAAGCAGTCGGAGAGAGCAGAGATGTCATCTGCTTCCGGAGAGCTGCAAACAACAACAACATGTCCCTCTTCCCCTTCGTGCAGAGGCTCTACACTAAAACCTCGATTGAAAGGTTTGATTTCCGGGTGGAGTCCTACGAATCTTTGCTTCTAAAGTCCAGTGAGTGGTGTCCTCGCAGACTCTCCTCGCCATTTGGGTTATGTGGTCACTCTGACCCTTCATTCCTGGCTGAACGGCTACCAAGGCACTATTTTTGTAAAGGACTTTACAGGACATGGCAATGCAAGGCCTCTTTGAAGGTTTCTGCCCAAGGTGTTGTGAAGATCCATAGGTTTACACTAAAATGTTGACAAGGCAAAAAGGCCTACCCTTAGGCTACTACTGACTTTTAGCTCCCTGGTCCCACCTCCCCATATTTACTGGGCTGCAAGTTTATTGCCTGCCATTGTATTGTACCCCCACCCATTGTTTTAAGTGCAACATTCTTCAGGCAAGTTAACCCTGCTATGTTCCTGAATTATTGTTTTGAGTTCCACCCTCCTCCTGTCAAGCAAAAAAATCATTGCTGTGGAAGGTACCCAACATATTTGCTTGATTGCCACACATTCAAATTCTAGTCGGAGGTACAGTACCCCCATTATTCTCCCTAAGTGCTTGAGAGGTGCAGGAGAACATAGGTACCTGCCACATCCCAGGGGCCTCTTAAGCTTGGGCTTAAATCAAGATCAGCATAAAGCTCTGAAGAAAATCTGATGCCAAATGCGGTGAGGTCCATCTATGATTAGAAAGAGCCAGGAGAAGGTCCTGTTAAACTATAGTGAGAGAGCAGCCATGTGCCCGCTCAATTGCTAGTCCAAAGGTACCCTCTTTGAATGGACCGTAAGGTCTCCCAGGGTACTTTCTTTCCTTGTAACAAGAATTGGCTGCCTTTACAGGTTCTGGAATGATGAAACAATCGAGGACCACTTCCTATTCGGAAGATTCTAAAATGATGGAAACACTAGGACCACTGTCCACAAATGTATTCAATGTTCAGAGTGTGGTCCTCTACAACTGCAATGAGGTCGAGAATCAGAAGTTGATCATATAAAACGTATTCAATGTCCAGAGTGTGGTCCTCGACAGCTGCAATGAGGTCTAGAACCAGAATTTTGGATAGATAAAACGTATTCAATGTCCAGAGTGTGGTCCTCGACAGCTGCAATGAGGTCTAGAACCAGAATTTTGGATAGATAAAACGTATTCAATGTCCAGAGTGTGGTCCTCGACAGCTGCAATGAGGTCTAGAACCAGAATTTTGGATAGATAAAACGTATTCAATGTCCAGAGTGTGGTCCTCGTCAGCTGCAATGAGGTCTAGAACCAGAATTTTGGATAGATAAAATGTATTCAATGCCCAGAGTGTGGTCCTCTACACAGCAGCTGTAATGAGTCCGAATTTTCAATTCGCGTCTCGTTCTCACGAGAATAGTTACAATTCCTGCATGTTTACCCCGACCGGGAAGGTGTTTGTTTTTTTCTTTGAAATCTAAAGTGTGGTATTGACGCCACCCTAGCCGTCACTGGAGACTTGCACTTATGGTCAGGCAAGTGTAGTCATCAGTCCTCGATACCAATAGAGATCTAAAAGTTGGTCTGAAATTCAGAGTTGGATGGGAGTACTAAAGGAAATGGGGAGATCGTCTCAATTTGGTTATATATCTTACAAACGATTGTGTGAATGAGTCGGTACCCGAGTCTCGGTTGTAAGTTCGGAAAAAGAGGTTATAGACCCTGAAGCGAATTACTCAGATTGCGTGGGTGCTCTTGATTAATTCACACTTTTTATTCACTCCAGGGCTACCAAATTGTTGCTCTAAATCCAAAGGTCAATGATCAGTCTACGAACACAACAAATAGATTATTGCAATGATTTATCTGTTAAGAATTTGTACTGGTCAGCGGAATTCAGGATTACTCGGCTCCTGGAATTGTCATTGTTCTAGTCTATTTAGACTTTCATACAATTTAAATAAATTACAGTAATGCTCTACCCATTTATGACACATTTGCGGTTTTTCAAGTTTAGGCAGGTTTTGTCGAGTTTGCCACATTCCCAGTCCTAAGCCCCGCATGGTTGTCTCTCTAACTACTTTGGTTTTATATCTTCCTCACATTTGCTCTTTCTCTTCTTTACTTGCTTTCAGACTCTCCTCATAAACTTGAGAATCTCCTTTTGATTTACCTTAGTTTTACAGTAAATAATAATAGTCTGATCTATTGCATAAGAGATTGCAAGAGAGTGATGGTGTGGCAACAGCAGGAGCCATACTCGCCGATTATGACCCCCTTTCTCTGCTTCCGCCTGTCCACAACAAGCATTGTACCCATACCCTCACTTTTGATTGTCCCGCAGCCTCCTGCCAGATTGACAAATTCGTCAACCACTTTGGATTTCTTTTCTCTTCGCTTGAGAGTTCAAAGTGGCACCAATTTGGTCGATCACATCCTTCCAGAACAAAACACACCCCTTCGGGTAACATGAGGGGGTGCTTCTGCAAGTGCAACCTCTTTTATTCAGCACTTTCCAATTACACCTCTTGCTCTTACATGAATTGTTTCTTGCTGGAGGATTTGAGTTAATATCAGCCTGTCTCCATTGAGGTTCTTGGAAGCGCTCTCCAAGGGAGATCTGGCGGTGGGATCTGCGATCGCTTGGCTCCAGGAGCACGCGGATGACTTCCTCAAGCAACGACGGACCAAAGCTGAGGAGAAGATGCGGGAGTCGTCTCCAGAGAAGGAGGTGTCTTTTCTTCGTCTCTGGGTTTACTCTCACCACATTTACAGCAAGGCAAGTAAGTAGTCGCTGGTTACGGTTGGGTGTACTCTTTTTATTGGTCCCACCCTACTTCATAACAGTGCCCATCCCTTGAGTCTAATCGACAGAAGAGCAAATCTGGCTGGTGAAGCAGAGCTCGGGTTAGGTGCTTAATGTATGTAAATAGTATGTGCTGGTAGAGGGATATTTGAAGGGGGGGGGGGCGTTGGAGTTAGGAGATAAGTCCTCGAGTCTGAAAGACGTCAACATTGAACATTTCCACTTTAAAGTGTGGTTAGCGCGCATCAATGCCACTAAAAACTCTCCCCCCTCCCCTCCTTATGACCTACCTATTAAGCACCAGTACAGGATGGTGGTGAAGGGTAGGCCTGAGGCTCGTGTGGTAGAGGGTTTTACCCCTGTGTCAAGAGCAAAGGTAACTGGCACTCAGTACCCACCTACCCATGCCCGTAAAGTGAACTGCCTTCCTTGTGGAATGAAGACACTTCCAGGAGAGTTGCGCGGCTTCCCGATAATCTACCGACCCATGTTATCTACTCGAACTATCTACCTTCCACCTAGAGTTTTCTTGCAAAGTTCCCTGGCGATGCCCTTCGTTGGATCTCACTCTATTTAAATATCTTTTAGCATTGTTGCATGCCCATACCCGGTATTTGGGTGCTGTGCTTGGGTCAAGGACCCCTTCCACCCTCCCCCTTAATGGCAACAACGCCCAAAGGTTCATGCAGCCAGAGACGAAAATTATCTTTTAGTCTGAATAAGTTCAGGAGAGCTGCGTGCTCTTCCAATCCCTAGTGTCTTAAGCACTATATTGGCTCTTCGAACTCTACCTTTCCATACATTTTCTACCCCGTGCGCAACTGTATTGCAAGACCTTTGTCACCCCTAAGAAAACCTCTTGTTAATGGTCTAGTCGATGTTACCCTTATCGGTTTAACAGTGAACTTTCCCCTCGGAGGAGGTTACGGGTTTTGTTTTCTTCGCCAGGTGAAGAGGAAAGACATCAAAGACTTGGCTGAGGAGCTCCAGCTGACGGGATTCTGTCTTCCGGGCAAACCGGGCATCATTTGCGTTGAAGGGTCGTCGAAAAACATCGCCGACTGGTGGCACAGGGTGAGCGATGTTGCCCCCCCCCCCCCTGAAAAAAAGGATTATGGGGCTGATGGGACACACCACCTCGTCCTACCTCCATCTTACTTCATTGCAGGTGTTAGGGGAGCCTGTAATATATTTTTGAGATTAGATTGGAGTGTGTGAATAAAGTTGTGTATAGCCGAGTGGAAAATGTATCGGGTGTGCCATTACACTGTATTCGGGTCGACTTTTCGGTGGTTGCCCTATGTTGGAGATACCCATGTTTCGGATCCTACATCAAAACTAGGTCCCTACTGAAAATTTACAAGCCTCAGAAAGTACAGATGGGTATGTTTATTGTTGTAACTATATATGGCGGATAGGAGCTTTTTGTACACCTGGAGAGAGGGTGGTAGATTTTGTGCTGAAAGATACTTGGGTGGAAACATGTTTCTTGTGCACAAGATTGCGCATAAAGGAGTATGATTGATATGATAGTAAGAAAAAATGTGCTGCAGGATTGGATATTGAACTATTCGATGACATGATTGTGCTTGGGCATAAATTAGAAGACATGAAGTTGAAAAGGAAGGGAAAATCAAAAGGTTGCTGAATCAGAGAATGGGAAGAGTATGTGAGAATGCTCGAGAGTAGAAGAGAGAAGAGGCAGTGGAGCAAAATGTGGAATGAAATTGAGGAAGCGATAGTAGGTAATACAAAGGTTCTATTTGGATGTGCCAGAACTGGCAAAAGACGTGAAACGCGGAGATTAAAAAGGCCTACTTGTAAATACTTAATAGTGCAAATGAGAATGTTAGGTAGATGCGTATGAATAAACAGACAAAAAAGAAACGAGTGATCAAGAAAAAAAGCAAATCAAACATTTGAACGAGATGAATGAAGATCCGGATGGGAGCAAGAAGCTATTCAGGAAGGGCGACAGGTAAGAAGCGAAGAATAACTGTGTGAATACCAAGGATAAGAGTGGGAAGGGGGCAGGGTACTTTGAACACTGAGGTCAAACATAGATGACAAGAGTATTTTGAGGAGTTGAATAATGTGTATGGAAAATGTTGAATATGATTGGCTTCATAGTTGTCAATCGGGTGCTCTCTCTGAATATGTGTCAGTTAACCATGCAAGAGGTTTTTAGTGGTGTGAAACCTCGTAAGGGGCACAGCGATGTGTTTTCCTGGTCACCGTACTGATAGGGTACAGCGCCTCGTTCGGCCCCACTTTACCCTCTCCTCCCGCTAACATCTACTTTCTGTACCAACTTCCCCGATCGCCTTCAGCGCAGGGGTGGGTATCTTGTTACATTGTCCCCCGGCCTGAGTACAATTCGGGAAGCCCTGTCATTGGATTGACTTGAACTCTGACGGAGCGGTGGGAAGTTGATGTGCTTCCTCCTCGCTCCCTCCCAACATTCCCTCTTGCGTGTGCAAGTTGATGGATAAATTGGTAAATGTTAGATTAGCCTTTTTGTCCTGACAGCGGAGGACACCTGTCTTCCGCAAGTTCCACTCCACGTCGGATGCTCTGCTCCGACTGGAAAATGCCATGTGCGAGGCCTTCCTTCGTAGACAGCATTACGCCACGGTGTTTTTCGATCTGGAGAAGGCTTATGATATCGCATAGCGATACGGTATCATGGAGGCGAGGGGACGCCTCCCAATCTTCATATCTGAATTTTTGCGAGATCGTCGATTTCGCATATGGGGTGGGGGGGCACTTCTGACTGGTGTGGTTTGACTGTTGATTGGGGTGGAGTCCTGGCCCGTGTTCTGCGCCTGGTGTCATATTTCTCGTGTGCAACCCCAAAACACCCCTATGCTCCTTGAACTACACTGGCTGCCCTTTCGATCCAGAACCACCTTCATGGTCCTCCTCCTATAAGATCTTAAACACCACAGCACCCTGTTATCATCCGCATATAACTCCAGTCCCCTGATAACCCTTCATTCTGGATCTGTCCCCTTACTCCTTGTAATCGTTCGTGCCGCTTGGTTTCTTTGCTTCTCTCTATTTGCTCCTAGACTCTGGAATGAGATTGCTCGTTGTATTAGCTCCTTCCTGAGGTGCCTTGAAGACGCACCCCCTTTTCTCAAACATTTCCTTAGTAGAGGGGTGCTTTGTAAAGGCCTGTGTCCGTGAAGAACCCCAATATTCAAAACTATTACTAGATCAATAGCCTAGATTTTGTCGTTAGAATTAGTTATGGAGGTTTCAGTGTGAGAACTAGCCCCGCAGGCAAGGCTGTTTTTTTTTTTAGCTCTAACCACCCTGTAGGTCAAGAGTTGCGGAGTGGCCACGTTATTTTCAGGTGGATATGAAGCGACCACATGAATGGGCAATCCTGGAATGTTAAGCTGCAAAAGATAGAATGATGGGTGAATGTTTGAGAGCAACGTGTGAGGTAAAAGGTGATAAAGAGACATTTCGAATGAATTGACGCGCAAAGGTTAGTGAAAAGGATGAACGATAGTATGTAATGGTAGAAGAACTGAAGGGGTTGGCTCGACCCCTGAAAAAGATGAGTTGTCTCTGTATGTGTAGATAGAACCTTCGTTTCTTCACCGGTCTTAGGTTAGTCCATGGTGGTTTTACCGTTGCAGGTTCGGTCGTGGAATTGGCAGAAGATTGTGTGCAAAAAACAAGAAGAGAAGAAAATAAAGTGCCTCGCAGAACTCTGCAACCTTCAGCGATTCACTGGGTTTATCGAGCTCGGATCAGAAACTAATATTCGCATCAAACCTGGGGGGTTTCACGTTGACATGGGGGATCTCTTTCGGTTCTTAGAAGAACACAACTCCGGGTACATGTTTCAAGAATTCTTCGGGGTCACTGGCAGATGAGAAAGAACACACCATCACTGGAAAGACAGATTTTAATCATTTGATAAATTGTAAATTCAAAACAAAAAATGGTGAGATGAAATTTGTGACAAAAAATGAGTTTAATGGATATTTAGGTGTGGCTATTAAATAATAACTGTTTTAATTCTCCCTTTACATAGTTTCATTCTGGTCTTCCACTGATCGAGAAGTGCAGTAAGCATTTTTCTATCAGTTGTCGCAGTTGTCTAAGAGCGTTGGAGCCATTTTAGGAACAAGAGGGAAGCATCTCTGCTTCCTCGTACCGCTTAGGAGATCTAGTCTGGGTTGCAGGCCCCACAAACCTTACCACAATTAAGTGGGGCTGCGGATTGTCTGAGAGTGGAGGGAGGCTGTTGCATCCTGTGGGAAGTGGAATTTCAATTGTAACTTAACCTCATGTTGAATGCATTTAAGTGTGTTGGTCGTGTCATTTCCACTTCAATGATACCACTCACTTTTTTTTCCTCTTGCCCTACAAGTCATCACTCTTAGTCACCCGTTGTAGCTCCCTCGTGACTCCTCTTAGAGGGGAAGCACGAAAAGGGCAAATTGCTCGTAAAACACTCCTAGAGCCGGAGACAATCTTTAAAAGGTAAAGTTTGGATCAGTCTAAAAGCTGGCAGATGCAGCACTCACGTCACTCTAGTTTGAACTATTTGTATATATCGAGCAGTGTTGTGGATATGAAGTCGTATGTTCGAGGAACACGCTCCCAAGGGATCGGCAAGGGCCTTTAAAGAGTATGTTGGAGAGATCTTATGGGTAGGTTGGGAATCTGTGTGATCGTAGCTTCCTTAAGGTGAAACGAAATTTAGAGGTGGATTCACGAAGGCTTTATTCGGCGAGAGCGTAGATTAGACTAAGTAAAGTGCAGGTAATAACGGCCTTCAGCGACCAGCTGCTCTATACTTTTCCTACTAAAACCTTTTAGACAAAATGAACTAATCAACGCTCAGCATAATTTTAATAAATTGATTCTATCAGCTTTAAGACGAATTTTATGTTTTAAACATAAGTGCTGCAAAAATTGGCCAATCAGCACCACGATAGATTTTTAGGAACAATTTACGTCCAGACACACAAATATAAGTGCACCGAAATTCATTTTTCGATAAAGGCGGAAAAGTTAACCGCAAGTGTCTAAAACGCCTGCTTCTTTCGCGTTACTACCAGTGAGTTGCATAAACTTCGACATTTATTCGTTGTTTTACGCGCTTCGAGAAGTCAGTGTTCGATAAAGGCGGCAAGGCCAAATATAAATTACATTGTCAAACGTGAAAATTATTGAGGCAAAATTCAGTGTACTCCTAAGGTGCAATAGGGAAGTTTGTTTAAGAAATTATCCAAGTGAAGAATATCAGTGCCTTAAGTATATACAGTGAAGTGCCAAAGACCAGCAGGATTATAAGGAAGGACCCAATTAAGGTAGTGTGAAAATACAGCAGAGGAGATCAAACACGAAGTGGAGGATAAGAAATCGTGGGTTAAGGTGATAAAGTTAGGGAGATTTATTTACCTATTAAAAGTGACATTCGAGGATGTAGAGACTGCTAGAAAGGAAAAAAACAACAAGGCTTACTAGCATTCAATCTGCGGATCACACTCTCGCAGATAGATAGAGAGGAATTTGTATAGGTCCTGATATGCTTAACTGCCTGGCAATCAAAGATCATGAATCAAAGGATTGCAACTCAGAAAAGAAATGCTCGGAATGCAATCAAGTGGGTCACGGGTTTAAAGAAATAGCCAAATTGTCAGGGTCCTCACGGAGCAATGGCCATGAGTTGCCTGGCAAAAAGGCAAATTATTTTAAAGAATAAAGAGAGAATTTGTCATATGCAGGAGCAACTAAAGAGGGACCATAGGTAATCGCAGGCAGCCGCAGCACCGACCGTGAATCGTGTGCCTTATCCCATGATCGAGAACCAATCTATGGAGATTATGGTCATGATAATGTATGCTCATATGGCTAACATTTCGAAACCGGGCTGTTTCTCGAGGGAACTCGACGCCTTACTGGATAAAAAACTGTATGAAGAAGCTGTGGTTCCCGGATACTCCCCCCCCATCAATGGACATACTTAAAATAAGAGAAGGGAGAGGACAGTATATCGGTTGATGCGAATAAGAAAAAGAGGAGGGACTCAAACACAGAAACCACTTCACTGTCATAAAGCGAAGAATGGATAGAGGAAACAGGGGCAGCAAATGAAGTAAAGAATAATAAGAAAGGGGACTCAAGTGATTTTAAGAAGGGGACAGTAGCAACGAAACTGGAAACCGAGAGAGAGGGGGGGGGGACACGGAACTACCATCGTGCGAAGAGGCAGACATACATATTTACACTACTATGGGTAATGAATACCCGAAAGATCTGAACATGGTATACATTATAGACGGGCTTATAGATCGTAAATTTAAATGGCTTCAACAATCAGACTATATGTCGGATGCAGTCCAAAGATTTATATTGATTGAGAACCTATTCATAACAGAGGGCAGATGTCACTTTCTGATGACAGAGAATTTCAGGAGGTTAAGGAGCGGTCAAAAGAAAAAGTTTAGTGTGTGATTAAGTAAAGAATTATGGATAAGGGAGTTAATAAACTGAAAATAGTCGAAGTGAACATCAATGGATAAGAAAACCAATTATGGAATGAGTTGGCTAAAGAAGACCCCGATATAGTAGTGATTTGTGAGCACAGTTTGAGAATAGGAAGGTATGAGCTGAAGCTGCAGAATTATTATACCTACACGAAAAATCACTCGAATGAAAGATTCGATGGTACAATAGTTGCTTTTAAGAAAGATATAGAACATAGGCAATTGGAAGAGTTGGACAAAAGCTATTTGGCAATTGAACTGGACACCCAGACGGTACCAGTGGTTACAATGGGGAATACCAACCTCCAAGAAGAAACTATTTGCGCCTGCATAACTTCCTTAGGATATTCTGGAGAAACACGCCGGTGATTTTCCTTGGCGACCTGAATGCTCGCTTCAGGCACTCAGGATATACCTCTAAGAACAGTATAGAGAAGAACCTAGATTTATTAATAAATAGTGGTACGAGCTGGGCGGGAGTTCCCCACGTACGTCACAGATAGAACAGCTACAAAGCCGGATATAGTATTAACTAGCAGAAATTTTCACTCAACATGTTTGTCAAACCGCGTCCTGTGTGCACTACGGATTACAACTCAATCATAGTATTAATGGCACTAAGTCCAATTCAAGTGCCATGCCTGATCAGGAAACAACATGCTAAGGCGGATTGGTACAAATTCAGGGAGGTGCTGGAAGATTACCGGCCGTTATTGCTGGAAGGTAAAGGTGTGGGGGATATTGACCGGGAAATAGAAAAGTTAGAGTCTAAAATAAAGTCAGCAGAGGAAGTTAGCATACCAAAAGGAGCGATGAGAACAGTCCAACTCCTTGGTGGACACCTGAAATAAGATGCAAGAACTCGAAGCTATCAACCAACTGACGAGAGGCATAGGGCTAATCATTGAACTATACAAGAGGAAACGTAAACGCCAAGGAGAGGTAAGCAATCTGATGAGAATAGAGAAAGAGGGGGTATGGGAGGGATTGATAGATAGACTAGATAATGAACGGAACCCGAGACAATTCTGGCAATCTGTTAAAAGATTCCAGGGGACCACCACCGAGAAAGCTAAGGAATAAGAGAGTCAATGGATACATAACGAAATTAAATGAAATAGAGGAGCTGTTCAGGGACCACAGGAGTCAGGTATTCAACATTACGGGTCAAGATAATGAAAATTTTGACGCAGATCATGAAACAATGATTAGGGAAGACTGAGCGTTCATATGGGAAAGACTTATGCGCTAGACAGGATCCCTCATAATAATCGGGAGGAGGATGACACCAGATACGATAAAAAGATAAAGATGAAGGAATTAAGATCGGTAGTCAAGGCCTTCAAACAGAAAGCATCATGGCCATCGCGGTTGACGAAAGCGAGCATAAGTCAGCTCCCGGAGAACGTACTGGAGGGAATGTTGGCAATTTCCAATGCATGATGGAATATCGGTTACTTCCGGACAGACTAAAAGTCGCCAAAATGTTTTTTGTGCCAAAACCGAGCAATTCAACAACGGCAGCAAACGGATACAGACCCATGTCACTGCTCAATTTTACAGCCAAAGTATTGGGAAAAATTGTGTGCAGCAGATTGGCTAATCACCTAGAGACCAAACGTAAATACACCCCTCAGCAGTACGGATTCAGAAGTAATAAAGGTACGGAGATGTCCCTAGCGCTGATTATGGAGAAGCTGACCAAAGCTAAGAGTGAGGGTAATGCAAATATTTGACCCGCCATAACTGAAATTGATGCCGATGCACATTCATTACAAATCCCAAAGAAAGGAAATGTTAAATAGAGTTAAGATTGCGCTAAAACAACAACAACAACCTCCCCAAAACCTGATTAAATTTTAGAAATAAAGAAGGCAAGAAACAAGGCAACATACAACAAGGAGGGAGATAATTCGAAATGATTTGATTACAAGTGTAAATTTCTCTTATCGTTCAGTTGTGAATTTTCCAATTGGTGGTCCTGCGTAGGACCCCGACAAACACACCCGTCCTTGGTCATTAAGGATGTTGGAAGGAAAGAGGAAACAGACGAAAGGATTGCAAATCCAAGTCCATATTACGAGCCATGAACTCAAGCCGAACCAGGTACATAAATCAGTGCAAATGAATATTCAGGAGTCCCAAATCGCTTTCAAATTTATTAAAGTCCCTCGGTTTTGATAAGGAAATTCAATCAATTTACAATTCTCAGTGAAGGCCGCTCATTCCCACCACGTAGCTCCTGTTTCTCAAACCAGCGAACAAAAGGACCAAGATCAAGTCGGGTGTTAGGTTCACTGATTTCAAAATCTTCGCATAACCCTGTTGAAATCCGACTATTTTCTCGGACTTGAGACTTGAACAACACCCGGAGCGTTTTGAGACTAAATTTTCCAAATAGTGAACTAAAGTCAATTTGATACCAAAATTATTAAATCTTCACTATACGACGTTTGATTATATCTAACCCTCAAGGATCTGTCAGATTAGGGATGGGCAATCTGTTCCTGCTGACTGGCATCTGGCATTTTGCGTGCCCTCCCGGCATTTTTCACATATCTACAGATTTCTCCTAAATGCAATACAAAATATCCATCTAAACTTTATAATTTGATTTAAATGTGTTATTTTTTAGCACCTATAGCACGCCTGTGCGACCCCAGAGGTGATGTGTACCCTGGTGGGGATTAGGTGAAGAGTACAGATCTCTTAGTCAAGACGACCCAAAGATATCGGTGGTGTTGCCTCAACCCTAAAACCTTAACACGAGAAGACCTAAACGGCGGATTTAGCTGCTTCAAAGTTAACGGTCGCGAAGGCTGCTGCAGATCAATCAGATCCACTCGTCTTGCTTTCCTTGCCATTGCAATCAGCTATTTAATCCGAGGGGGACCGTGTGCTTTTTGGTGTACAGTCTAAACACAAACAAACAAACGTTTTCGTTATGTAGACCAGTACAACAACTTTGTTAGATGGGCTTGATCTGAACCCTGGAAATTATTGTCCCGAGTGCCATCGAAATTTCAGTGCCAGATTCGGAATTTAACTCCCTGTGGGTCCATCAATACACATAATGTAGACCATCATCTTCGATCTGCAAAGGATACCCACGGATGAAATGAATACTCAAGCTAATTATCAGCTTAAGGTTATAGGATCAAAATAATAGCAAAAACATATAACATCATAACTATCAGGCAGATTCTAACGAAATTTGAAACTATTATGTTTTTCTACATTCTCTTTCAAATAATATAATTGCCAAAGTCCTCCTATAGTTAGCCGGGGAATTATTTGGCAATAACATCATAATTATTCGGCCGATTCTAACGAAAATTGAACCCCCTATGTTGTTTTACATTTTCTTTCGAATGGTATAATTTCCAAAGTCCTCCCAAGATCAGCCTCTGAATTATTTGAAAATAATATCATAACTATTCGGCCAATTATAACGAAATTTGAAACCCTTATATTGGTTTGCATTCTCTTTCGAGTGATACAATTGCAAATGTCATCCCAAGATTATTCCGGATATTATTGAGAGATTTGAAGGTCGTAAAGTCATAAATCAGAATCATTGAAAGAGCACGCGACTTTTGGCCAGCATGTTAAAAGCAAAAAGATAAGAACACAATAATAAACAACTTTAACTTTACTCTTAAAATCATACGATTTAATTTAACTAAACCTAACTTAACCTGGTTTGGATACGTTCATAAAACTATAAAATATTCGCTACAATTTCGTAGACAAAGCATCAAGCATATATATATATATATATATAACTCTCTCTCTCTCTCTCTCTCAACCACCACCTTGCCGTCGGTGAAAGAGCATGCGCGATTTGCTTGAATTAAGCTAGCTAAGCTGGGGGACTTTTAGTCCAGAAGGGTCACCCATGCCAGTAAGGTAACTTTAGTAGGATCCAGACTAAGGGTTGTCAAACTTCTCTACCACTTCTTTGATGTGTCTCCTTGCATCCACCTACTAACCTCTTCGATTCTGTTAGTACTAAGTTTCACCAACTCTCTCCAACTGTAAAAAAAACAACAACAAAAAACAAACATTCATCTCTATTACACATAAGTTGTTTAGTAATAAGGGCCTAACCAGCTACCTTATGCCGTGTTAGAAAGATGCTTTGGAACCTCTTTAAATAACGCCTTGTAGCATTCATAGGTTGCAAGAGACTGAGATTGGAGGGATCTCTGGCGTTTAGGGTACGATTAATGGAGAAATGCTAGATACCCTTAGAGGCTTTCTCGTAACGTGTAATGGCCTGACCAGCCACCTGTGACCGCTACTTGGTGAACAAAGGCTCAACTGCTCTCTGGTGAGAGAGCTTCTGTGCCTTGGTGGTTGCCAGATCAGCTAAAGATCTCGGATGAAGGCGTGGGCACTTAGCTTTACTATTTGCCTTAAGTCTGGCCGTTTTTAGTTGATTAGTAGGGCTTAGTAGGAAGACAGTTACGCCTCAAGCACCCCTGCTGAAAAATCACAGATCCATTTTACTGGGGTTCTCGTGCTGCCCCATTGGAAGCTGCGGCACGATTGGGGACGTTCGGCCCAGGGGAAACCTTAGGGTTGGTGTGCTTGATCAAAGGGTTTCTGTTGGTCGAACGACAGAAAACCTCCTGGAAATAGGCGGATGTGATTAGTGCGAGAGAAAATCCCACAAAAAAACTTTTTTTTAATGCGTATAGTCTCAGAGTTTTTAAGATGGCGAAGAAGAATGGTCCTCCGTTCCGCGAGTTAACCTGCAAAATCTGCAAAGTTTATAGATGGAGTGAAGACTTTGAAGGCAGGAGCTGCAAAAAAGAAGAGAAAGTAGAAAGAGAAGAAGAGAAAGTAGAAACAGAGGACGAGAAAGTAGAATCATAGGACGAGAAAGTAGAAACAGAAGAAGAGAAAGAGAAGAAGAAATGACAAAGGAAAACAAAAAAAGAAGAAAAATGTAGAGAAAAAAGAGAAAACCGGCAAGTTGCTTTCGAAAGGGAAGACTCAGTCGTTTGCAGACAAATGTGCAAGGGTCACCCTTATTGGTGATTCTCAAGCACGGGGTCTGCAGCCCCTGCTAGCGGCCCGCCTTCGCACTAGTGTGAAGGTAAGCTGCCTGTTAGGACGGAATAACCACCACATCAGAGTAGAGGCGGAGAAATCTCAGATTTCTGAGACCTCAGTCGTTGCTCTGATGGTAAGTGGCAACGACCTCTACATGAGAGGATGTAGAGTAGGCTTTACGGATTAAATTCTCCACACAGTCATGGGCGCCGTGGACAACTGTGGACTGAAAACCCGCATGCGTGTTGTGGTCGGGATGCTCCCGACGAGAGGTCCAACACGGACCGCTCACTCGATGAACGTCTCTTTGAATCAGTGCCTGGCAGATTTGTGTACGGCAGAGGGGGTCTTTTTTGTAGACCCGTACCGCATCTTTTATTGTAGGAATGATCTCTACCAAAGGGATGTTGTCGTGGTATAGCTCTATATATCATACATACATCTATTATATTTGATTTTAGAGTGCGTGGGGTTTCCTTTTAAATGGTTTGGGTAGGCCGAGGTCCGGTTACAAGGTCAGATCCTCGTAAGGGTGGGCTAGTCCAATAGATGCTACTTTAAACTTGGTATTGGCTGTGAGTTCCAAATCTTACTTAGTTATAGGCTTTCGTTATACGGCTATGATGAGCTCGAGGGTGGGAAAGTGAAAGGAGTCGGCAAAAATAGACTTTAATAAATATTAATAATTAAAGTTAATATGATACAATAATACACAGTTAATTAAGACACATAGTTTCACAAAATGATAATGAGGAACGGTAGACGGCAATTATAAATTTGGGGAAGCTAAAATATTCGTTACGATACCTTGTACACAAATGGAGGGGTTGGGGAAGACGATGGTCGTTTCCGGCGAAGCGGTGACATGATGGTTGGGTCACTTCGACGGGGTCCAAGGTCAACTTGATTGTAGTGAAATATTCTTTTGAGATGACGGGGGGCGGAGAGCAGAGTCTTCGAGAAGGGAGGTTGGAAATTATTCCTGTGTAAATTCCTTTGAAGAAAACGGAGGGTGAGTTTCTCCGAGACGTCAACGGTTTGTTTGGTCGGATATGCGTAATCAAGGGGGTATTACGCTAAGATGAATCTTCACTGAAGCCTTTTGGTTTAAACCTTGGTTCTTGTTTGGAGATGGCGTCGATGAGCGGAGTCGGACGGGTATTCTTACGGGGAGAAGAGTTCTTAACTAACTCTAGGGGGTGGATATTTGTTTTATCCAAGTAGGGATGCTTGGTTTTGTTCCACAACGTTTCCTTGCCTTCGTCGTATGACAACCCGAATCGAGGAGGAGTAAGATGGTCTGCACTCGTGAGCGTCTCTCGCACCAATCTCTTCATTCCCCGTTATGTGGGTAGATATGAACACCGGAAGTGAGGGAGTTACCCCATAGAAGAGGGGGGAGGACTATCGCACATCGTTTGAGTCATGGCGAACGCGGCCCGGATGGCAATTGTCTCAACCGCTCCCAGCGTGGCTGAAAGGGGGGGGGAGGGGAGACTTCTCGTCTTGTTCAAATGCTCCCCTTGATATGGGCTACATTCCATGAACCCGCTCCTATACTTTCTCACGCTTTTGAGCTTCGAAAATTGTTTGTAAGCTACACGAGGCCCATCACGTGGAGGCAATGCCTCAAAAGCGACGTTATTTCTCCCCTCACGTGCTTGTTCCCTCATAGATGGGGTACATCTTTCCTTTAAAGGAAAGGCCTTTCTGTCGAACATGATCCAGGATATCGTAGAGAGGACCCAAAGGTGGTCCGGCCCAGAGTAAAGGTGGACGTGTGCTTGTACGCTCGCGTCACTCCTGGTACGCCCTTTTCGGAGGTCGCTAAGAAGAGTGCCACCGCGCCAACAAGCAAGCCGGGAAACGGAAGAGGATAGGGAGTCCTACATTCGGGGACCCCCTGAAAGTTCTTCTGTTCAATGCGAGGTCAATCAGGAACAAGTTTCTTGAACTTCGCGGCCTTGTGGCGACGGAAGAACCCTAGATAGTGCCCATAACGGAGTCATGGGTAAAAACCTCGAACCGAGATTTTGAGGGAGAATTAATGATTCCTGGCTACCAACTCTTTCTAAAAGATAGGCTAGAGAGAGTGGGTGGCGGTGTGATGTTGTATGCTAGGCATACATTCAAAACGATGAACTGCCACATTATATCCGACCACAAGCTCCTAGGTGTAGACCTAGAGATAAGTCCTGCCAGATACAGGACCCTGCTGCTTTATAGACCCCTGCCCAACTCATTGAAAAGGACAGAAAGCTGTACCGGCTGCTGGGTGAACTTGTCGAAGACAGAGTGTGTATCCTCATGGGAGACTTCAACAGCCAAGTTGACTGGGAAACCAGATAACCCTGTGGCGAGAACGCACTACTCCTGGTGTTCGCGAACAACGAGTTCCTGACTCAATGGGTGAGAGAGCCGACGAGAGGCAATAATACTCTCGACTTGGTTTTCACCTCTGACGATGACATCGTTGAGGATCTCTCGGTAGGCGAAGAGCTCGGTGGTAGTGATCACCGACTAGTCAGATTTATAGTCAAGGTTCCCAAGGTAGAATCTGCGACTATTAAATCGAGGAAACTTGATTTGAGAAGAGCAGACTTTGCAGGTCTCCGTGCTGGATTGACTGATGCGAGGCTAGACGTGTGCGAGGATGTTGAAGATTCATGGAATAGATTCAAAACTACGGTCATGAGTCTTCAATCACGATTCATCCCTTTGAAAAGCTTTCGTCGGTCTTCCGTTCAACCAAAGTGGTTTAATCGAGAAATCGGTGAACTGCTGAGGGAGAAGAGAAGGGTGTACCGGCAGTCAAAAATTTATGGAAACTTTAAATGGTACCGTAGGCTAGCTAGGAGGGTGAAGTCCAGCATAAGGGCGGCAAAGCGTGCCGAGGAGCTCCGAGTGGCGAGACTTTGCAAGGAGAATCCCAAGGAGTTCTTTGGTTATGTAAACAGCCGTAAACCAATCCATCGCACGATTGTCCCTTTAGTGAATGAGTAGGGGGCATTAAAGCACTCAGATGCTAACCTAAAATGCTAACCTCCTCAACGACTAATTCTCTTCAGTTTTTACTGAAGAATGTGGTACAATCCCCCAACCCACGGATTCTTACTCAGGGGAAAAACTGGAGGAAATGGACCTCACCCAAGGAGAGATAGAAAAAAATATCACTGATCTAAAGACGAATAAGTCCCCTGGCCCGGACGGGTTTCTACCTAAAGTGTTGAAAGAAGTGCGTGACGAAGTGTTACAACATCTGAGCACAATCTTCAAAATGCCAATCCGGACCGGATGCGTTCCTAGAGATTGGCGTGAAGCGGAGGTGACTTCTATCTTCAAGAAAGGAGACCCTAGCCAGCCGTCGAACTACCGAACTATTAGATTAACCTCAATAGTCGGTAAACTCATTGGAAGCACGATGGTGGACAAAATGACGTCTTATTTAGAGTCCAACTTGCGATTGAGGAGTTCCCAGCACGGGTTCCGAAGGCAACGGTCATGCCTAACAAATCTTGTGGAATTCTTCCACTTACTCTGTTGAACAGTTCAAGTAGAGACTAGACAAAGTCTTGAAAGATAGACTCTTGGAAATATATATACAAAAGGTACACATGTAGATAAGTGTGTACCGTAGAGTTGAAATAGTTAAAAAAACAACAAAAAACAGCATGTAAAAAAAAGCATGATACACTAACGTTAGAATGTGGTAGTTAACATCTTCTGTAAGCGGACTGGCCTTGGGCGGATCTTAGGGTCTTTGCTGGTCCTTGTTTCTTGTTTGTTTCTGTAGTTCTCTGTCTCTCTCTGTCTGTCTCTCTCTGTCTTTCTCTCTCTACCTGTCTCTCTCTTCAGGGGAAAAAGTGACATCGATAAATGATTAATGGGGGGGTGGGATATAAGTTAAAGTCGCATAACAATAGCGGATAAAGTTGAGAACACCTAGGATAAATGTTCAAAATGGAGCCAAAGTACCAAATAGTGGAGCTAGTTGGCTGGAGGGGGAAGGGGGGGGGGGGAGGTTGCACCATAAATATACACAATGTTATATAATGCTACGGCATGGTTTCTGGAGGATATTTTTTTCTATGATACCATTAAGTGGTGCTCACTGGGCCCGAAAGTGAGTTTATCCTACGATTATACAAAATTTTTAAAAAATTAAGGATATAAAAGGAATTCATTGTACACAGATATATATATATATATATATATATATATATATATATATATATATATATATATATATATATAAGGGATACGCGTTTCCTTATTATATGGTTGAATATACAAATTTATTTTATGAACAAAAATTAGTACATGGATATAAAAAAGAAAAGAAAATGCTCGGAATTTGTTTGAAAATGGATCTAATGGGTTTCTACTTAAACTAGCAGCTATACAGTTATCGGTGCCTTTTAAATACAAAATGCGGAATTGCAATTCCTGGAGGAACAAACTCCAACACAACAACCGACCGTTATTATTCTTGACATTACGTAGGTATGATAGGGGTTTGTGGTCCGTTTCCACTACAAATTCCTTGCCTAATAAATACATTATAAATTTAGATTTTCCAAGGTATAGCGAGAGCCTCTCTCTCAATTACGGCATAATTTTTCTCATCACGCGCGAGTAATTTTCTGCTTACTTAAGCGATGGGGAAACTTTCGCCTTTATTATCATACTGGAGGAGGACACATCCTATACCGTCATTACTGGTGTCGGTGGTCGGTGCGAATGCCAAACAGTTTATCCGAGTTAGGAAGGCGGAGGATAGAAGCGGATGCCAACTTCTCCTTGAGTTGGTTGAAGCTGTGAGTCGAAAGTGGCGTCCACTCGAGGCGTCCGGGGGCCTTCTTCTTTAATAGCTCGCAGAGAGGGACTGAGATAGTCGGAAAGATTGGTATGAAGCAACGAGAGAACGATTCACAGCCTATGACAGATCGCAGCTGCTTTTTGTTAGTGGGCAAAGGCATGTCCACGATGGCCCGGATCTTTTTTTGCTGGGGGCCTAGCCGATTATTCCCGATATGCAAGCCGAGGTAATCGATAGTGCCAAAAGCAAAGTGGCACTTTCCGAGGCCAATTGTCAAATTGTGTTCCTGGAATCGATACAGAAGGGCTTGAAGGGTGGTCAAGTGTTGATCCCAATCTTCGGTGGCCACATAAACATTATCAAAATAGAAGGTGACGTTGGGTAAGCCTTCTAAAATCCTTCTCATCATCCGGTTATAATTACTGCAAACAGTCACCAAACCAAAAGGGAGCCGTCAGAACTGCATAAGCCCCTTCTCAGTGGGGAAAGCAGTAAATTCCTTCACTTCGTCCCTTAGGGGTATCTGATAATAGGCCTTGCATAAATCAACTGTGAGATAAACTTGGCCTTCTCAAAAATGGGGAGGTTCTGATTTATGGTGGAGATTGGTTTGGCATCAAATACAGTAACCGAATTTAGCTTTCTAAAATTGATGCACATTCGATAAGAACTATCGACCTTCTTTACTATGATCACCGAGAAACAATAGCTGGACTCCGAAGGTTCGATGATGTGCAATCTTAGAAGTTTATCCACTTCGTTATTGAATGTTTCCTCGGAAGGGGATTGGCAGGGGTTATGGTTTGGAACGGATGGATTCCAGGGTAGTTAGTTAGATATTGTGCTCCAAGTGGGTAGCACAACCGGGGACTTCGGTGATGACGTCATCAAAACTACTCAGCAGCGCTTGCAGTTGATCCTTTTGAAGAGATGATAGCTGGTCCCATATCTTAATTTCCGCAGGCGGGTAACTATTAAAGTCAGGCAAAACTTGCAACGCGTATTTCCTGTCTTGCTCCACGCAGGTGACTTGGATTACCGCAAGGGGTTGCAGGGGGTAGCCAGATTCCAAGGGGGATTCTTCGTCGATTGTGACTATCTGGTTGATGCTCACGCGCCGGTGGTACTGCTTGAGCATATTAACATGGAAAAGATTCCTTCCCGATGGTGTTTCAATAAGGTAATCGACGGGGCCACGCTCCTCGACTATGTGGTAGGGGTCCAACAATTTGTTGTTGTCCGTGAGGAGGGGAAGCAAAACTTCTTCTGCAGGGTTAAATTTCCTTTCTTGGGACTTGCAATCAAAGTATGTCTTATACTTGTCAAAATTAATGTCGGCGTTCTGACACGCAATTTAGGCGCACTTTTCCAGCCTCCTTAACCCTGGAACACTAACCATCAGTTCACTACACACCACTACTAACCATGGACATATCATACCCGATTAAAAAAATAAAAATATTAAATGTAAAGCTTTAATGCAATAGATTTACATGGAGGCACTTCAAACTTTGAACTTTGACTTAACATTAAGAAAAACTGATAAATGTGTAGGGGTGCGAAAATGTATCAGAGAAATTCCTTCCAACTCGATAATATAAATGGCCGATAAACTTACCAACCAAAGACGGACTAAGGCCAGTCGTGAGGCTAGAGTATTGGCATTCAAATCAAGAGGTACCGCGTTCGAAACTCAACAGTCCAAAAACTTTCATGAAGATCGCCCAAGAAAGAAGACGGAAAGAAAACGCTTGAAGGCACTTCAAACTTTGAACTTTGACTTAACATTAAGAAAAACTGATAAATGTGTAGGGGTGCGAAAATGTATCAGAGAAATTCCTTCCAACTCGATAATATAAATGGCCGATAAACTTACCAACCAAAGACGGACTAAGGCCAGTCGTGAGGCTAGAGTATTGGCATTCAAATCAAGAGGTACCGTGTTCGAAACTCAACAGTCCAAAAGCTTTTATGAAGATCGCCCAAGAAAGAAAACGGAAAGAAAACGCTTGAAGGACCAACTCAACTAGAAGCACAAAGAAATCAGCCCCCAAGATTAAATGGAAGAAAAATGAAGATGCATCAAGAAAGAAAACGAAGATTAAGGACCAACCAAGCCAAAGAAAGAATACGGAAGTCAGGAAAATTCAAGACAAGCGTTTGAAGGGCCAACTTAAAGAAAAAGGAATTTCAGTCAAGAAGAAGAAAATGGATTCGAGGAAGACCACCTACATCGAGAAAATCAAGATGAACAAATATAAATAAATAAAAATGATAATAAGGATATGCCCCCCCCCCATAAATGTATTATTTCGGTATGAAAAACATGTAGGAGGAGGACAATTTTCTTGCTGGAAGGGGTGTCAGGCACATACGACACCACTGTCATGTCCTTCGTGAATAGGAAGGCACTGGAAGCTGGTGCCCATGTGGTCTTGTCCTTCATCTCTCCTGGTATCTCCGACTTGTTCCCCCTGACTGTCCCAATCAGTGTCATTCCACAAGTGTGCAGCAGATCCTGGATGAGGAGCACAGAGGTGAACCAATTGTCGGTTGTCACATTCCTGTTGGTGTTGTGGTAGCGCTGTGTCAGGTCCTTGGTGAAGGAATGGCCAAGATTTTGCCCGTCTCTCGGCCGTGTCCCCTGCTTCCAAAGATAGCGGATCCCTGACAGCATGTACTTGCTCTTGACATCATTTGCCATGGCGATCTTGATGCCGTACTTTGCTGGCTTATTTGGGATGTACATGCGAAAAGGACAGTTGCCTCGGAAGGCAAGCAACTGCTCGTCAACAGTCAGAAACTCGTGTGGGCTATAGTGGGTGCCACAGGCCTCAATGAAAACATCCCACACCTTCCTGATTCGGGCAAATTTGTCGGTTTCTCTTCGCTGTTCTCTGGTATTGGAGTCATCAAACCATATGCCGTTGAGGAGGAAAATAAAGCGCCCCTCAGACATAACTGCCCTATAGAAATTGGCACCAACTGTAGGGCTCCAGACATCCTTAGTGGAGAGGTGGTTGTCTCTCTTGTAGCCACTAAAGATGAGTACCCCGAACATGGCACGTATCTCCTCACGTGTTGTGCGATGTACTGTGGCCTTCTGCTGCTTGTACTTTGCTGCATCAATGTCTATTTTCTGGTTGGTCCACTACACAATTTCGCTGATGAGTTCATCCACAAAGAACAAAGAGAAACACTTCTCTGGGGTGTCAGCTTCGGAAGCTTGTTGGGTGGGGCCAGGCCGTAAACCTTGCAATATATTTCTTGCAGGAGTACGTCCTGATTCTGCTGTATATGGCCTTGTGCTCCAAACAAAGTCTTTTTTAGTTTTAATGGTAGCTGTTTTGAAGTTTACAACCAGCTCATCATGATTGGTTGCAGGTACACGACGTCGTCGTCGGCAGGTGGAACAGCAGGGCCAGCATCAGGGGCAGTAGCAGGTGGAGCAGCAGGGCCAGTAACAGGGGCAGTAGCAGGTGGAGCAGCAGGGCCAGTAACAGGGGCAGTAGCAGATGGAACAGCAGGGCCTGTCACAGGCAAGGCAGGGTAGTCCATCATCCAAGTCACTATTGTCACTGCTGTCACTGTCACCCGGTTGTAGCACATATTCAGCATCAATGTCATTGTCATAAAAACTTTCACACCCTACATTGTCAGCTTCTTCATCAGAACTGTGCAATAAAATATTGTCTATTTCACTTTGTGCAATTGATTTCTTACGCAAAGCCATGTTTAATAAACCTGTAATCTGAAAGAGTAAAAAATATTTGTAACACACAAACACTGTTTACGCCGATCACTTAAATAGTACGTAAACACTAACCCCGCGTAGGTACCACCCAACGTGCACAACACCCTGTATCACCAACCACGGGTATGCCATACCCAAACGTAGGCCTACAGCATAGGCGAGTAGAGAGAGAGAGCGAGACGACGTAACCTTTCCCTACACTGTCGAGCGGGCAACTGCAGGTACTGAGCACGTTGGTACCCTCGCAGTGCGGGAACCATACGCATTGGCAATGACGTCATTGCTATGGGTACCTCCTACCCATGGTTAGCGTTCTAGGATTAAATTCAGTAGATACGAGTAAGAAGTCTGGATATTTTTATCCAATTTCTGATTGGAATAAAGTTCCTTTAGGATACTCAGTGGGCTCTGACGTTCGTACCATATAAAAGTTCAAAGGGGGCGAATCCTAATGTACGATAGGGAATTTCACGATAGGCAAAGAGGACTACCGGAAGGAATCGGGGCCATTCAGTGAGCTGATAGGCAGACAAATTCCTGAGAATGGCCTTGAAGCTTCCATTTAGCCTCTCGCACATTCCATTCCCACTCGGGTGAAAAGGAATGGTAAACAGGGGCTTGGTCATCAATAATTTACCAACGTACTCCATTAATTCGGAAGTGAATTGACGACCACGATCCGAGAAGATTTCTTTGGGCAGGCCCACACGGGAAAAGATGGAAATAAGGGCTTCGGCGCAGGAGATGCTATCGATTTTCTTGAGGGGCACAACCTCAGGGAATCGGGTGGCAAAGTTGACCAGCGTTAAAACGTAACTATGAGCTTCGATCGATGGGGGGTGGATTGGTCCGATTAAGTCGATAGCTACCTGGGAGAAGGGTTCAGAGATCAGTGGTCCCTCTGCAAAGGCGCAGGTCTGATTTGTCCTTTTATTGCCGTATTTTGGCAAATGTCGCACGAACGATAATATCGCAGAATTTTATCGGTCGCGCCAGGCCAATAAAAATATTTGAAGATCCTCTGAGCGGTCTTCGTGTGACTAAAGTGGCCAGCAAGTAGGATATCGTGAGCCGTTTGCATGATTAGAGGGACGTGGGAGCTGGGTACACATAGTGTGCGCGACTCGGTGTCGTTTTCCTCGGTGCACACTCGATAGAGGAGGTCGTCCTTGATGAGGATGGAAATCACCTTATTCCCTCTGACCGTTTCGCGTGTTTTGTTCTGGGCTTTGGACCATAAGGGACGAAGAGATTCACATTCCCTCTGGCTTTTGGCAAAGTCAGGTCATTGCACTCTGGAATTCGGGGACACACGGGGGTTCCAGATGTGTAGGGGCTTTCAGTTCCTTCCTCGCGCGGGAACGGGTACTAACGGGTTGAGACACGGTGGCGGAAGAAACCTAGGGGGCCTGACCAATTAGGACATAGCAAAACTTGATGGGAGCTGCAACGACTTCAGCCCAACCAGTAAAATACGCGCACTCAATGTAGCAGTGAACAATGGGGAATTTATTGGCGCGCCCTAAGTAATCATACACTGCGGCAAACTTATCATGGTCCGGAGCCACAGGGGGGGGGGAGTAATTTATTGAATATAACAATACACGTGTACTTTATATCACGGACGAGGGTGGAGAGCCAGCACCCATTCACTGCTCCAGTTTCAAATTGGAAAGGCCCAGGGGTACTTTTATCGAACAAAAAGTTTACCTGGTGGCCAGCAGTATTCGGCGGGTTTGAAGAAGAGGGGGCCTCATTTGGCGACGGTGGGTGCTTAGAAGTGGCATTGACCTCGTGTACCTGCTGAGAAGGAGGGGGTGCTTCTAAACCGCGAGTTTTGAGGACACTTGATACTCACGCGACCTTGAACTCCACAGGAATAGCACACGATGGTCCTCCTGGGGAACGACGAAGCAGGGGGGTGTTGAGAGCAACGGGTTTAACATCACGGTGGTCCGAAGAGAAGAGTTTAGGTTTGGCGGGCCCAGTCACCTTAACGAACTTATTCCCATTATTAGGAACAAATTTGTTCTTGCTGGTTTTGGATTTAAGAGATGGGGGTTCTGATTTCTTCCCTTCCTCCGGATAGCAGTTGTGGCTAGCGGCGTAGATGTCTGCCTCCTCGATGCATTCTTTGATAATACGGCACCTCCTGTCTTTCACGAAGGATCTGAATTCCGATGAAAGCGACGCAAGAAATTGGTCCTTGAGGACGAAATCGACCAGAGCGTGGTATTCATGAGGCACCTTGGACGCGTCAATCCAAAAATTAAAATGACGCTGTAGGGAGTAGCCGAACTGTCGGAAGGTATGGTTTGGTTGAATGCAACAGTGCCTAAATTTAGCTCGGTAGAAATCCGTGGTCATGTTGTAAGCGGCGAGCAACTCGGCTTTTAACTATGAGTAATTAATTGTTGCCTCTAATGGGAAGGAGATAAAAATATCCCTGAGTTGGGAGCTCAATAGGGGCAATAATTGTGCTACGCCGTCCGTCTAGATGTCCCACTGATTCACCTCGGAGATATTTTCGTATTGGGTGATATAATACCCGAAGTCTTCGCCTTCTTTAAAGACGGGGAGTTTTATGATCGCAGACTGCCGTGCGTCTAGTCTAAAACTTGAGGAGTTCATGGAGAGCGTCTCGTTCCTCGTTCTGCTTATTTCCAATTCGTGAGAGCGAATTCTCTCTCTTTCTTCTCGTTTCTTTTCTCCTTCTTCTCTGTATCTTCTTTCAGCTCCTTCTCTTCTTTCTTCTTCCTGAATGTAGGCCATCAGATCTTTGTCACTGAGTCCGAGTGACTCACCTTGGGCTTTGAAAATTTCAAGCAGCGACATGCTGCTGGTTTTATGCGATGGGCACAACAACAATAATTAAATTAACGCACGACAATGAATATGGCGGAATTATGGATTTATTTACGCTCAAACGGGAGTGCGGATGGTTTTCTAAACAAACGAAAATACGAATATCAAAAAGGGGGAAGGGGAACACTCGCCGAAGAGCTTTTGCGGTCGAGATTTCACTGTGATTGAGACGAGAGTTATAGCATTCTTAGCACAGCAATACGAAGAATAATGCTATTTTTTATACCTTCAACTTACGGCATGAGATGAAGCCTTGAAGGACAACAATTCAATTATGTGTGGGAATAAAATTAATAGTTAAACACGGTCACTCGAAAATCAATTCATAAAAAAAAAGGCACGGGAACAAATACACTTCGCAAATAGATATGCAATAGTTATTTTTCACCTTTTAAACTCCAGAAACGGAGCCAAGATTAGCCAACAATTAACAATTTAATCAAGGTTAACCAATAGATTGATCAAATTTCAATCAATTGATTGACCAAGATTAACTCCAATAAACCTGATACAAGTTTAATATATATTACTATATGTTGTAGAATAGGGTCAAGTTAACCTTTTCTGCGTTTCTCAGCCGAGGTCGATGACGGCTATGTGCGTGGGAGATTTTTAATACAAGCAGAGTACAAATTAACTGAATATAAGTTGACCAAATTGTCGATTATCTTGGAGGTTCTGGGGAAATAGAAAAAACGTGTACAAAAATACCTTTACTAATATGCAAATTAATATTCTTTTACAAGGTCAAAAGGCGTTTTAAAACAAGCTATATACACATTAGACGTACACGAGTCTCAAGGGCTAAAAGGAGGGGGGGGGGGACTTGGCGGGGAGACTTGAACGTAAACGAACCCGACGATGGAGGCTTATATTGGGGGAGGGGGGGGGGGTAGAGAGAACACTTGCATATGAGAGTTGCGGGTTGCTGTTACCTCGGAGATTTGGTTAAGAGAGTAATCCTTGCCTTAGCACAAAGTTCAAATAATAGTCCCTTGACAATGACTATTCGAGTTAGAACACGAATCGAGACTGCGCGCGTTGCGTTCGAGGAGCGGATAGAACGTGTACGGGGTAGACCTACGCGAATTAGTTGAGAATACCCGGAGCTTGAAGGGTTCTGCGAGAATTGTGCAGAGTCCAACGGAACGCGAATAGAGGGTATTGATGGGAGGCAGGCAGAGGATATTGACGTGGCGGGCAGACGGCGGATACTGCCTTCCAACTCTGGCGCCGGAAAATTTATAGTGGAGTCGAATGGGGGTTTCCCTCCTCCGTCTGAAGGGGAGGGTTCCATGGTCCGACGCATTGGAAGGCGAGAGTAGTCTCACCCTATGAGCACGATCGCGAGAAGGTTCTTAAGTCGGCGAGTTGAAACTTTGTCCGACTCCAAATGGGACCTTTGGGCTCTCAAACTTGTCGCGACTTTCTACGATGGCGGAGATTTCAGGCCACCACGGCGTATTATGATTTCGCACTTCCATTAGCGCTGAAAAAAAGGGTCTACCAAATGTTTGTTGTTTCTCTCTCCATTGAAGGTGCGGCAGCGCGCATCTTTCTCTCTCTCTTTCTGATCTCTGACACTGTACATTTCCCTTGCTTTTCCATATGATATTCCTTGCGAATGTTTTATATATATGATCTCTTTTTCTTAGATATAGATGGGACATTTTATGTTATTGACTTTATGGTTCATATTTCAGTTAGGGCAATTATCTGTTGTAGCAGTGCAGTTATTAGATATATATTGACCTCCACAATTCAAGTAGGTTTCATTTCCATGGCAAGTCTTTGAACCGTGGCCAAATATTTGACATTTATAGCATCGTAACGGAAGAAGTATATAGAGTTTTACAGAATAACTGATGTAGTCAAGTAGAATCTTTTAGGGAAGATTCTTGCCTCCAAACGTTAATATTAAAATACTAGTTGGACTTTTTTTCTTTACCTTTTGTTATTCTTCTGCATGCCAAGACATTTTGGTTAGCCAGTGCTTCAACTCTTTCCTCATTAGTACAGGTAAGGAGTTTTGGAGCATAAATTGATCCTTGTGATTTGTCTAAGTTAACAGCAAGGACACTGTTAATTGGGATGGAATTTCCTTTACCATCAGGGAAAATTTTAAGTTTTAGAAGGGTCCTAAGCTGTGACTGATTTGAAATTTCAATCAGAAGTTTACCTGATGGACAGTGGGTGATATTTTTTACTTTGCCACAAATGTTGTGGATTATTTTAGCTAATAGAATTACATGTATGCATTTTGACAAATGAATTCTCGAGTCTGAAGTGGAGAGGAAAATAGAAGATACATATAATGGTATATCTTCTTTGTTAAAGGAGTCATTAGGCCTATCTTTTGAAGGCTGAGAGCTGATTGGGATATTTGATGTAGACTTTTTATTTACAAGTGAGCGAAAGGCTTTAGAGGAGAGGGTAACATAGGGCTCAGATCGAATTGGTCTGATTCTAGTGATAGAATGGTTTGGCAAGTTGAATGCTTACCTTAGTGAAAGTAAAGAGGCAAGAGAGTTTAAAATAAGTTGTGATAAAAATATGTCAGCATTGTCGTCTATTTCTAGGTTTTCTTTTGAGGCACTTCTCTTTTTAATTTTTCGGCCAGGTGATGGAGTTTGGCACTCCCCTTGGGAGCTAACCTCCGGGACTCCCGAGGCCGAAAACATGAGTGAAGTCGGTGAACCGGGGCAGCTTAGCTGACCGTCGTGGATCTATAGGGTTCGTGTGTAAGGTATGGTATTCTCTCTCTTGTATTTTTGCGGGCTGGGTTAAGTAATCAACCGCTTCCTTATGGAATGAAGGAAGAAAATATATATAGTTATATATGGATTCTTTATTCCTGGGTATATGGCTGGAATAAGCTTCGAATATGGCGAACAGGGAATATAACTTTTTCTTCTTAAACAAAAATAATTTTCTGACTAACTTTTTGACACTGATACACCTATATAAATATTTATTTCATCTACACTTAACACTATAACAATTCAACCAATCAGAATTAATATACATTTACTAATCATTCTTACGTTTATTTTTGAAAAAACAGCCTTAGAGTTGACAAATTGCCCAACCAGCTTTTAGACATAAAACTCCAATGATTGCCCAATCAGGCGCCATGATAGATTTAAAATGTTACTAACGTTTCAACCGTTTACAAATAAAAGGACGAAATCAGTTTTCCGAATTTTTCGACTGCTTTGGTTGCCTTGGTCAGTTGAACCCCCACTGTGACAACTCCTTACTCAAAATTTTTATAAAGCGAATTTCTGTGCAAGAATAGTGAATTTTGTGACTCGTCTCGAGTAGTGATAAAAATTGGGAATAGCGAAAAGCTCGATCGTTTGAAAAGTGGACCACTGGCCTTCTTCGATTGAAGACGGTTTACGGACGGATCTTCACTTCTTCGTGGAGAGAGGACTGAAACTTCAATTGGCTCACTCGAACTCTCCAGAAGCAAGGAAAATATTGAGGTAAAGTGTTTTTTTACTTGGACATTAACCCTTTCTTCTCTCCCCCTCTCTCTCTCTCTCTCTCTCTCTCTCACCACATTTTCTTATACACATGACTGATTTTATGAATATTGACCAAATAGAGTACGGTAAGATACAGGAAAAATGAGGGAGACGCTTCGCATCACTCTTCGGGTCCTATCGGAGGGCCCGAAACCGGACAGAGGCAAGGTATTGGAACAGATATACCGGAACTTGAAAATTGCACTGGTCAGACTAATAGACATACAGAATGTATATTCCGCTATTTGTGCCAGAGGGGCCGACTGTGAAGCCTCGACCTCAAGCAAAGCAGTTGAATGCCTGAAGACGGTTAACCTGAAACCCCACACACCCCCTCAAATCAAAACACACCGTAGTGTTATCTGCCGGCGCCTCGACTCCTGGGTCGGGAGCCACTCGGCGGAAGACATAAAGGATGAAGTTGAAAGGAACCACCCTTGGGCAAAAGTAGCGGAGGTTATTAAGTTTAAAACCTACACGCACGTCTTCAAGGTCGTTTTCGAGGACACGGCAATGGCGCAAAAGGCAAAGGATCTCGGATTACTTCTTTTTAGCGTAAGAGTCTGCCCAGAACAGATTGAAAGGGAAGAGTTTGTCGACTTGCAAATGTGCTTTCGGTGCTGCAAGTACGGCAAACGCATTACTTCAAGCTGCCCTGAAAAAGACCTTACAATATGCTTGATTTGTGCCGGTCGCAACCCTTTTTGGCGCGATTGTAAGAGTACCTCTCCAAAGTGTCTCAACTGTGAAGGCCCCCACCGGACTATGTCCACGGCATACCCGATCATACAAAATGAGATACAGAAACAAACCCAGCTACGTCGTGAAACGGAGAAAAAGAAGGCAAATTCGACCTATGCAAAAGTAGCCAAAGCCGCGATTGCTGAGACGAATAACCAAAAGACTTTTCTCCACATCAAAAATGAGCACTCCACCAAAATTATGTGTTGCATTTATTATGCACACATAGCAAACATTACACGCAATCTCGCAAAGAACGGCCTGCAGGAGATGTGGTTCCCCGACAACCCTCCTTCAGAGGGGGTTATGCGAATAAGTGTAGCCCCTCAGTGCCAGGAAACGTGCCAAAAGGTACCCGCACCCAAAAACACAGCCAGCACACGCGACCCACGTCTGAACAAAGCCAAACAAACAACCCAAACAGAAAAACAAGTGCCACTTACAACCCCCCAAAATAATACTCATACACCAAAAAACACAAACCAAGACACCCAACAAGGATGCAGTGCGACCAAAAGAGACCACGTCTCCACGGTCGAGAAAAACCTCAAAAACACGTGGTCCAAGGTCTACCTCCTCATCTCGAGGCAGGGAGCACCAACTCAAATATCATGCGAGAGGCTTCAATCTCAAGCTATATGCCCCAGAATCGGCGCCCTCCGAATCGAAATCGATTCCCGCGAAGTATCGGAGGGTCTTAGGACCGGAAGATACAAGTGGGAATGCTCAGATGAGGTTCCGGAACGGCAGGTTGAGGAGGCTCTCTCACGAAATATGGTAAAATTGACCACCGACTGCTTTCACACAATCACGGACACCGAATGCAGGAAAAACGAAACGGCAGGGAGCGCACCCCGCCCAGTACACCACATGGGGCTAAAGTGGATCGCGAATAAGCGTCCACTTTAATCCCACACACTAAAAGACCCAACATTACGCAAAATGACCAACAGACTTACGATTGTACAAATGAATGTCGATGGATGGGACGGAAAAGGTTCCATCTATAGCAATATTTTGCGACAAAGTGACCCTGACATTGTACTTATCTCCGAACACGGACTGACCGCGCAAAAAGAGTTAAAAATATTTCAATACGACGTCATTAGCAAGAATCATAGCCAGGAACGGTAGGACGGCTGCTTCCATAGCCGTCAAAAAAGGACTAAAATACAAAAAACTACCGGTCTTAGATGAATCATACCTTGCCATTGAGGTAGGCACTGCCCTGAGGGGGGGGCTGGTCGTGGCTACGGGGTACCAACCCCCAAGACGCGGCTATGTACCCATGCACAACCTTCTACAGATTTTCAGCCATAAGAAAAATGTAATCTTTGCTGGAGATCTGAATGCAAGGTGTGCAGCGGCGGGGTATACCTCCTACAACAATGCAGGCAGAAACATCGAAGTATTACTTGACAGACAATACGTGGCAAGAATCGGACCAGAATTCTCGACATTTATAACGAAAAAAGCAGCAACGAAACCTGATATTGTTCTATCCAGTATCAGGTTTCCCTACAACTACTACATTGAACCGGGCCCCATCATTCCGAGCGACCACCAGGCTATTAAAATTACAGTTGGAGTAAATCCCATTCAAATTGCAATCCCAAACGCAAAAGCTACAAGCAGGCGAACTGGGAAAGCTACAGAAACTACCTTCTAAATTATATCCCTGACCCTTTACTCGATACCAATTTAGAAGGGATAGATAAAGAGCTGGATAAAATCACTGACCTCCTAATTAATGCTGATGAAAATAGTATTCCCCATATCAAGTATAAAACCCTTCCAGCTCCCTATTGGATCCCTCCCATGAAAGCCCTGGCCCAGGAATATAAGGACCTGTCCAATGTAGTAGCGCTGATAGGCCCCAACCACAATGCCTACAGAAGACTAAGAGAGATTAAAGACGAACTCCAGACACTAATTACGGACCAACAGATACTCACATGAGAAAGACTAATAGAAAGACTTGACATTGAAAGAGACTCACATACTTTCTGGCAGACAGTTAAACGCTTAAAAGGAAGACCTCCCCAAAAAAGAATCACGGTTATAAACGACGGTATAGAAATTGACGACCCTGAAGAGATTGAGGAAATGTTTAGGATTTTCTGGTCCTCAATCTTCGCAATTACCCCAGAAGAAAATGACAATTACGACCTCGAATTCATCATTGTGTGTCGCAGGAAAGAGTGATGGAGGGCTATGGGAGTAAAATAACTGCCCTTAAACTCTCCGTCGCTCTAAAATCCTTTCGTCAAAGAGCACCGGGTACCAAGGGGCTGACCAGGGAGAATTTCATTAAGGCCCCGCCTAATGTTTGGAGTGGGCTGCTTAACATCACGAATGCCGCTCTGAACACGGGCTATTTTCCCGACGAGTGGAAAGTGGCCAAGATGATCTTCCTTCCCAAATCGGGAAAGCCCCCGGAATGCCCTGCCAGCTTTCGGCCGATATATCTCTTAGAATTTGCCGGCAATGTCTTCGAGAAGATATTGGCAAATAGGGTCAACTCTTTTCTCGACGAAGCCAACCTGCATAACGAGCAACAGCACGGCTTCAGAAGGAAAAGAGGGACTGACACGGCTCTAGCCGTTAACACAGAAAAGGTCGCCAAGATCAAGGCAGACAAAAGACATGCCGACCTGCTGCTCCGAGATGTCAAAAAAGCTTTTGATAAAGTTTGGAAGAGAGGCCTTTAATTTAAGATCCTTCAAATAGGCCTCAACCCCATCCTTGAAAGGATACTTTGCGATTACATAATGGAGAGGAGAGCATACATACACATCAGGGGATACAAAGGCCCCGAATTCGAGCTCGAATCAGGGGTCTCACAAGGAGCTGTCTCAGTCCCCTCCTATACAACATATATACACGTGACCTACCACAACCTCTATCCAAAGGTACGATATACGTTCAGTTCGCTGACGATATATCGCAAATTTGTACCGCCGCTTACGTTCAGAGGAAATTTATGGCGATAAATACGGCTACGGAGATTTCCAACATCAACTCTTTCGAGGGGAAATGGAAGATATCGATCAATGCCCCAAAATTCAAAATAATTCCCATGTTTCGCAAGACCTTCAATGACATACGGGTAGAAGGGGAGAAAATCCCCTACTGCCTGGGGCTACAAGAGTTATATCGAACGAACAGTCGCGAATAGCAAGAGAGATTTGAAGGAGTTTTATAGGTTCCGTGACTTAAATCGCTCAAATAAACTCAAGATATTCAATGCGTGCACTCGCTCAAGACTCTTAAACGACCCGGTGCCGTTGAACGCGAGCGCCAAAACCCACATTGCAAAACTACAAGTCATCCAGAATAAGGCGGTTTTACTTATTACAAAAACCCGAAGAAGAGAATATAAACGACAGAGGGAGCTCCACGACTCGGTTAGATTATCTCCAATCAACGTGGCGCTCCACGAGAGAGCTAAGAGGATATGGCAAGCCATTGGTGCCCGCCTGACCCCTGAATTCTCTCGTACACACCTAGACATCGGAGCCGACCGACAAATAAGACCATTTAAAAGCAGCAAATTACAGTCTGACGGTGACGTGACTCCCAAATACACATTACAGAATCGACAATAGACAAGAATCCACTAGTGTAATGCGGAAGTTTTTTATTGGTAAAAATTAACTTCATAATAAATCTAAAACCCAAATTCACTTTAGTAAAAATTTCAAACTCAAATTAACATTTAGAAAAATATCTGTTCAAATAACAACAGTGGGATTAAAAAACCCGTCTCAAATAAAGGCTTGAATGCCAAAGATCTCATTAAGATGAAAAACCAATAATTAAATTAACCTTGTTAATTTAATTAAATAAACTATAAAATTTATAGTTTATTAAATAAAAAAAAACTAACAAAGAAACAGAGCTACCCTTTTACCAGGGACCTTTTTATTCTGTCTCCCACACATCATCTATTCTTTAAATTCACCCTTTAACCACTTTACTCTCTTACTTTTTCTCTCTCACTTTACATATATTTCACCACCTATTATGTCCAAAGTCCAAAGTCCAAAAGTTTTCCGAATTTTTAGACTTGGAAGAAATCTACAAGAAAATTGAGCTTACCGAAAAGTTCACAGCCGGCAAAGGAGGAAAAAATCGAGGGAAAGTCACCTCAAGAAAACGCCATTGATTTTTACCTTTTCTCCACGGGGAGTTCAAGAACAAGGTTTATTTTGTACGGAGCCACGTATGGCCGACCCATGATATCGTACTGCATACTGCGGAGTTTAGCTTCCTATTTATGAAAGAGAAATACTACAAAGCGGGAAGTTTATCTTCCTATTTACAAAAGAGAGATACTAAAGCGGGAAGTTTATCTTCCTATTTACAAAAGAACGTTCTTGTAGTAGGCTTCGGCCTAGAGGGAAACTCGTTTGGGTAACACTTCAGATTCGGGGCACACGGTAGATGGCACTGTTAGTCGGCTAGAATATATCTCTTATGACGTCAGACGGTAGCGTCAGATGTGAACAATCACGGCGTAATATTTTTTGTATTTGAGTATATACTGGGGGGCTGCGCCCCCTAGACCCTCCCCCAATTGATTGAAACTAAGGATCATCGCAGGGGGGTCCCCTTGCAGTGATATCAAACCCACAGGCAGTCCCCTTGAATTTACTGGGGTTTTTTCCTCATCAACAGCTTTTTACTGGCAGAAAAACCTAACCTAATAACAAACAATTCTTACTTCTATAGGTTTCTTGATTAGTTTATGCGCCTCTAAATAATCTAAAAGTTTTTTGCGATTATACAAAGTAAAGCCAAATTCGAATAACAAAGAAGCACATGGAGAGCACGAAAACACAATAACGAAAGAAAAACATTTGCAAAACGGGTCCTATTTATAAGCTACGATGTTGCCAGTAAGAAGCTGTTATCGTTCGCAGTAAACAAAAAATACGAAAACAAAACAAAATCAATAAAAGACCAAGAAACGTTACCTAACTTAAAAAAAAACTATAAACGAGCAGAGCGCAGATATTTAGTAAATAATAGACTAAAAGTTACAAATCCCCAAAACAACAAAAAAAAATATGACGCAGTGATTGGTCACATCTGACGCTACCGTCTGACGTCATAAGAGATATGCTGTAGCCCAAAATTGTACCCGACTAACAGCGCCATCTACCGTGTGCCCCGAATCTGAAGTATTACCCTCGTTTAACCGCTGGCTTTGATATCAGATCGTCTGGGTTTACCGAAGGTTTGATACTAGATAGGCTGGGTTTACCCAAGGTGTTTTTGTGTTCGGTGCGAGAGAAAGAACTTCGAAAGGACACAGCAAAAAATATAACTTTATTCTTCAAATTGGCCTACTCAAACGGGGCAAGCAAAAACGTCTCGAAGTGTTTGCGGTCAGTGGGTAGGCTTGTTTTACGCAAAATACGAGTCTAAGGGCGGCAGGATTTAGGCGAGTTAACGGGATTTTGTAACGTTAGACCTTATAAATGTCGAATTATAATGAATGATCAATGCAGACTGACTTCTAACTCTGACTGTCTACTTAGTGTGAATTCCGTAGTATATATGTGCCTTGGAAATAATGGGAGTTGCCTATTATTATCCACTGTGGTTTTTCGGGCAGTGCTTGTTTTATGTTTTGGGAGGAGCTAATTTCAGTAGATAGAGTTTTTGTTTCACGACTGAATTTTGTGATCTCTCAATTAAATAATGACCAATGCTACCGTCTTTTCAGTATGTACTCGTACCTGCATCCCAAGCTTTGTTTAAACAGCTGACCTTCTATCGCGGCAATGGAACCACTTTTGTACGCTTGTGTGCATATGTTTGCACATGTGTTGTTAACTTTTGATAGTGTGTTTTTGACGAATTTATATACATATATATCTACATTGACTGATGTATATTTATATATTTTGTTTCATTTCCTAATTCTCTTTTAGTTCTTTGTTTATTACTTATGGAATATTATTTCTTTAATCTACAAAAATATTTCTTTAGGATTTGATAGATTCCCCGAGTGTCAATTTATGGAGTTTCTCGCTGGGCCTATTAAATCTTACAATTTTGGTGCCACAAACCTACCGCTACAAGATGCTCACGCCTGGGGAACTATCGTGTTTTCCAGTCGGATAGGCTCCATCATCCGTCTTCCCATCGCGACTGCGGTCAATTTGGTTCTGTTCGTTTGGATTTTCCACTTCTCGAACATGAAGATTTTGGGAGGCCTCGGCTGCAGTCGCCCTCGCCTGCACTCTTTCAGATCTGGTTTGTCGAGTCACAATCTGGATGAATTCGTCCGCCTAATGTACGCTAAGGAAGCAGCAGTTTCGAGATGTCCCTGGTCTAGACCGTAGAAATGGTGGTAATCAAACACCCTTTTTAGGGAACGCCAGATAGCAAGTCCAACGCAGCTCCGACATGGTTTTCGAATGCTATCACCGCTATCCTGCTGCGAATGATTTTGTCGAAATGGGGGGACAACCCGACTCTCGAGATTTTCTATTTGAAACCATTGATCCATATTTTGTTGAAGGCTTTGTTTCACGTCCCGGCAGACTACATCCACCATGCAGCCAGAGGCTAGCGCCTTTGCCACATGTGGTATGTTAAGGAGATTGCAGTCTTCGTGCTCCTTTTCCCGCGGAAGCCATGCTATTTGACGTTCAGCTGTGTGTGACGACATATGGGAGATCAACCTGTTATCCATGATTTCTTCGAATAATTTTACAATTATGTTAAGTAATGAGATCAGCCTGGATGGAGTTGATCACTTGATCTTTAAGCTTCCCTTGTTTGGAAAAGACGATCATTGTGGATGCCTTCAGGCCGTATGGGAGCTTTTTGCTTAAAGCCAGAGATTACACGTCCATTTCTACTTGGATGTTCGCACGCCCGGCCCTGTTGAGGTTTGCGGTTCTCTGCGGGGGGAATCTTCTGTGGTGACTTCCTATCTGCTCCAGAACTCTGTCTTCGAAGTCCAGATCGAAGTTTTCCCCCTTTTCTTCGGAGATGCGAAAAACTCAACAACTGACTTCTCTTAAAAGCTATTTTTTTTCTTGTGAAGTTCTTGCGCACTTGCTAAGGAACACTATGGGAGAGTCAGCCTTCGATACTGGTCGCCTCTCAACTTGCTGATGACCTTCCAGAAGCTTCTCGGGTTGTCCTCAACATCTAGGTTATGTATCGTACTGTCGCCCTTTTCCCTGATCTCATGCAACAGGACGGCATTCATTGTTTTGTGAGCTGCTGGGCTGCTGTACCAGCACAAAGTCCATTCAGCTAAGGTATCCAGTGGCCCTGACGCCCTCGTAAATCACCTGGAATCGCTACTGCAGAATGATCCTCTCATGAGTTGGGCGCTTCCAGGTCAAGATCTGCCTTGTGATCGGGATTATGTAATCCGCGGTGGCAAAGCTGTCAACGATGTTAGGCAGCTCTTCGTCGATCACACCTTGCGTGGCATCAGCCACATCAGAAATTTCCTCCGGGAATGACCTTTTGAAGGCACCTCAGTTTGCAGTCGCAAAGTTCATCCTTGATGACGAGGGAATGGGTATGGGTGCAGTAGCCATCGTAATGACCATAGGAATAGGGTCACTGGGTGTGAAGGGTTCAGGCTGTACAAAATGTTAGAAAGGAAGCACGATCTCCGCCTTAGTGAGTGTCCCTGGTTACATGAACGTCGGGAAGTCCGGGCCAATCCTCTCCGCTGCGGATCTACGCAAAAGTAAGTTGAGATTATTCCCTAGACTGTCCGCTCGGGCGTAACCACCGATTCTAGATCTGGCGTTAAGGCCACCAGCGAAAATGACGGGGTTGGCATTCCCGAACAGGGTGAACAGTTTGTGGATTGGTAGGCACCTTTTTCTTGGAGGCTGGTACCCCGAATTCACTTCAATGTTCCCCATGTATATTTTGAGAGTGACCGACAGGAACGACTCGTCTATCTCTCTCCTCTTCACATAGTGAAGTAATGAAGGCACCACTATTGCTGCTCCTTTATATCTCTCCCCATTCGGGTTCCTTTATAGGACGTTGAATCTGGAGATCTTGATTGGATCATCATCTCTTACTCCAGTTTTGGAAAGAAGGAGGATATCTGGGTCAATTTCTTTGTAGATATTGCACAGCCTGGGGGTATATGGTTGTCCCATCCTTGCACATTATGTGCAAGAATCGCCAGTCTGTTTCTTGCGGCCATGCTTACTTCCTAGGCTTGGTTTGGAGACTTCTGTACTTCAGGAAAGCTGTAAGGCCTGTCGGAGAGTTTTTTATATATGTTTGGCTCAAAGAATTTGAGCTACGAGTCGTACAGCTTTACCTATTTTCTAACATGGCGCTCTTAACTACGTCCCATTCTGATGAGGAGTTGAAGTACCCATTGCGGATACCCGTGGTAATGTCCTTAGTGGTGAAGGTCTTTGGTTGGGTGGTATTTTTATTCACCGCAATGACTAGATTGATTTGTCTGGCATCGAGTGAATAGAAATTGAAGGATTGTTTGGTTTCAATTCTTGTTAGTTTATCTTCTTCCATTTTCATTGGGTGCGTCTTCGGACGGGCCTGCTCCGTAGAGGGGGCAGCGATGTCAATATCTTCGCTAGGGGGCACTTCTGTACTCTCTGCTTTGGCGGTTGCGGTTAGAGTTACGTTTTTCCTTGCTCTGTCGCAGCAAGACCCGTCGTTCGGTCGGCTCTCTGTGACGCTCATTGATACTGCGTCACCTGAGTTATATCAGAGCAGTCACGGTGGTGTCTTTGCCCAACCCACTTCCTCATCTACGACCAAGGAACACATAGGAGGAATCTCCATTCAGTCTATTTCTTGTCTACTGAGCGCAGTGGATGATGGCAGATACCTTCATTTCAAAAAGAGTAGGCCGAAGAGGTATATCTAATCAGTCTGACACGCTCGCTTCTACCATTGTTGGGGGCAACCGAAACAGGAGATACCTTCAATCATTCGTTTGCTTCCCTTCAGAGACCAACGGTTAGGTATTAGGGCGCAGAAGTACACCAGCATGCCAAGGAGAGAGGAGTGCCGGTCCCGGGAGCTGAGTGGTGGTAGTCCTGGAGCTTGGAGGAGGACTTTCGATTTCGCGTTGAAGTGGACCTTAACTTAATTGATAAATGCTAAATAAACGGTTATAAATTATTTTAGAAATAAATAGAAGGGAAAGGAAGTGAAATTATGCTATACGGAAAACAAAACCTAAATTTTATTGAGGTACTAGTAATAACAGAAAGGTGTCCGACATTAGCTGTGCTAAAGTAAGAGCCTGCAATACCAATTTTAACATTGCCGTTTTATAAATCTCCAAGTCTGGACATGATTTATCCTCTTCACTTAAAAGGACGAAAGGAAATGATAGCAGAACCACTTGCACCTAGATTTCTTCGTTCTTGAGGATCTTAAACTTGCAAATATTACACCCATCTTTAAAAAAAAGGCGACAGGCAATCACCTTTAAACTACAAACCAATAAGCTTAACACCAATATTTGGCAAACCCATTGAGACTATCGCGAAGGACACAGAGGTCGAAGACCTCAATCGACACAACCCTATGCGGGAAGCGCAACATGGTTTTAGGAAAAACAATTCGTGTCTGACCAACTTATTAGAGTTTTATCATACTCGTAAAATTATCAATGACTACGATTCGAGTAGAAATGTCGACATGATCTATCTTGATTTTCAAAAAGCATTCTATAAAGTGCCAAACAAGTCTTTAGTGAAAAAAATTGCTGTGTCGTTATCGGTGGTCAGGTATTAGAGTCGATAAATACATAGCTAAATGGAAGAAAACAGCGAACAGTCATCAACGGATTGCGTTCAGAGTCGCGATGTTTTATTAGCGGTGCACCTGAGGGTTATGTTCTGGATCCGCTGTTGTTCCTATTATATATTATTGACAAAGGCACTAGTCTCGAAAGCTATTTTTCAAAGTTTGTTGATGCAATTTGATGTTGATACATGCAAAGTATAACATATCGGTACTGGGCGAGAGGGTTTCAGCTACACAATGTCACGACAAACGTTGAATACAGTAGCCACTGCAAAGGATCTTGACATAATCGTATGCAACGACTTGAAAGATGGTAAGCAATGCGTTGAAGCTTGCAAAAAAAGCAAACAAGGTCGTCAGATTTATATTTAGAAACTTTACATAAATTGAAAGATATTTTGTAATCCCACTCTACTATACTTATTTCGGCCTCATCTGGAATATGCGGTGCAATTTCCTGCGCCCTTATTTGCGGAAAGACGCAGAAATGTTAGAAAGAGTGCAAAGAAGTGCGACCAAGATGATTCAAGGCTACACAACACACCGCATGAAGAGCTTTTGTTGCTTTAAATCTTTAATCGATCGAGACAAGAAGATTAAGAAGAGAACTTATCCAAGTCTATAAGATACTACATGGTTTTGAGTTGGATGTGTGTGAAAGAACCAGAAGTCCCGGTTATAAATAGAAGAAGAGATTTGAGACAAATATAGCTGAGAATTACTTAACGTATAAAGTGGTTGATTTCTGGAATCGTATGCCAATTAACGTCGTCCAATGATCATCTATAAATATAATCTGAAGAGTGGCTGACCTAGAAATGGATTAAAGAGAGCAAAGGGCGGCCCAATGAAGGCAATCCATACTAAGAAGACAGAAATAACGCCAGAGAAAAGAAGTTAAAATTCCTGGCTGGGACTCAAACCCGGGTCTGCAGATTGCCGGTCAGATGCTCTTTCTCTCTCTTTCTTTCTTTTTTTCTCTCTCTCTCTCTCATGGCCAAAAAAAACAATGAAACAAAAACAAAAAACACCTGGGTTTCTCTAAGCCACTCTACCCAGTCTCCGGTAACATACAAGTACGATAAAAATTCAAACTGTCGATCTCGTATTACGCTATCCCAGAGCAACACGATGCCAAACACGGCTGAATTGATACCCACTTCTGCCGATTCAACATGAGATCCAGTTTCCCGAAGTTCAAAATGTCTAGAAAGAGAAATAACAGACGTCCAAAAGACAGTGCACCCTCGAGTCTCCCTTTGCTAACCCCCTCCCCCTCCCATTACCCCGCGGGAGTAATTCGAGTATAAAACGGTTCGTCAGGAGAAAAAGAGAACTTTTCATTTTAGTCATGATATCGAGAAGAACTTGCTGGGATAGAGTTCTCCCGGCAAGTTAAGAAGGACTTTCATTTTCTTGGGTAATACCAGATTGCACCAAGTATAATCGGCACAGTTCTATTACCAAAGATCGTCAAGTGATCTTACCCTATCTGAGTTTGACACACCAAACTAGATAGATTTCTCACCCAAAAGAGAAACTCTACAAGCGAAACCAAATCGCTAGAAAAGTATACAGTCGTATTCAACCTTTTCAAGGTCATAAACGTTCGATTCTTCGCCTCCTCAATCGTCGTTTTATTTTGATTCCTGCTTCTCCGGAGCCTCGAAATGCCGCGTGACGTCACTCGTCAACCCGTCGTTCGAAGTAACGCCCTCTATTGAGAAGCAAATAAACTACACGCACGACGCCTCTCCGGACAAGATTCGAGTGAAGGTATTTCGATTGGATTCTCTGGGTAAACACCAATACCTTATGTGAGTAATCAATTCTATTTTCATGTCTCCGTGCGTTTAACGTAGATTATTTGTATATCTTAAAGACAAATTCTTTTTAAAGTAAATTGTTCCCCCTTAAAGAAACCAGAAACCGAGTGTCGGTAAAGGGACTTAACAACCATTTTTTTTAAGTTGTATTTTGTACGTGTATATATTAATTTTGTTTGATTTGATTAGTGTACAGTAAAGGTCTATATTGTTTGAAGTGTTTAAATTATCCTTGAACGAGTTATGTTAGCAGTATTTAGTATATTAAAGAGAGAACTCCCCTTTATATTCATTCTATAGAATAAAAATAAGAAGAGCGCTCTTAGAGATCGATCCTGAAGCGATCACTGGAAGTACGAACGTATAACCTACTTTATTAATCATAATATAAAAATAATAATAATAATATCAGCTAACCCACGACAGACATTATATCGAGTTGTGGGTATATAAAATTTAATTAACGAGATCATTGCTCAAAATGTTCTCCAGTGGGGCATACATTTAATTCTGAAAGACTCGAGTAATTGATTCACAGACATTGGCTAATGTGGATGCTTTGTTGGTCCAGCGCTTTCTTCTAATTGCATGTTTCAGATGTTCGATCGTTGTAGATTTTGTTCCAATAAACTGCATCCTTCAGGTAGCCCCATATATAAAAATCAAGTGGAGTTAAGTCCGGTGAACATGGAGGAGACTCAATACTTCTTCTCCGTCATATTCAACACCTAGGCAACGTTTGGTCGAAGCACCTGACACCATAATGATAGTGAAGGAGTTGGTTTCATCTTGTTGAAAGTAAAAATCGTTTCCAAACAGAGCTCGAAATGCAGGTATAAATAATATTTATGTCCGCAGCATGTCGAGATATGCGTAACCGGTAACTAGCCCATAAAAAATGGTTTAACCAAACCTCTGGATGATAAACTACACTATACCCTTAATCCTGATAAATTAACATGTTTATTTCCAGAAACATATGGATTACCAAGTGACCAATACCTGCAGTGCCATTCCGCTTGAGGGAAGTTTAATCGGACCACACAACTTTGTTGTCAAACTGGTCGTCTTCGGCTTCCATTGACGGAAACTACATACTCACAAATTTCGAGTTTGTGGTCAGGTAATTTTCAGTCATGGTGTTCAAACGCCTTGGAATGCAGCTTTTCTATTTGTATGACTTTAAAATCAGGGGATCACTTGGTTCTCTGATCTCGGTCTCACGGTCACGTTGCCTAACTGATTAATGTGGTGATCGAGTAAATCTTCGCAACAATGAAATGTAGTTTTTGTCACTCGCACTTATTTGATTGTGCATATCTTGAACCGTATCCTATGTCTCAAACTTGCTACAGTTGCTTGTAATGGTGAGACGTGTCGGTAGCTTTAAATCAAATTCCAGGATCCATTTCCGTTGGACTTCAGCCCCATTCTGAAATTTCCCATACCATTTCAAATGCATTTTCATTACCCCAGTGTCAAATGCTTAAGCAACATTCGATCTTTTGCTGAACTAAATAAACTTAAATGCTAGAGTTTGTATCACCGAAAGAGTGCGTAGGCTAAGTCTCGAAGCAAGCTATTGGGTGACTAGGCTATGCTCTGGCCCATAGGCTAAGCCATTACGAATCTTTGATAAAACAAAGCCAGGCTTAGCCGATGCATACATAGGTACATCCATGCGACTAGAGAAAAGTTTGAGCACTTTGCGAAGTTAAGTTTTATATACCCACAACTCGATATAACATTTAATCACTTAAGTCAGTAATTTACGTTTGAAGGCGATTGCTATAGCAAAATATTGCTTTTATTTTTTCTTCTGTAGTAGAACAAGTAATAATGTGGGAAATTTCGTTTTGCGAAAAATGTAAATCACAGATGGCAAAGCTCGTTTTTTTTGTTGTTTTTAATTTTAGGATCCCATCTGGCGATTGCCTACTGGGGCAGAAGTCGCCGTACTCATATCACAGCCTACTACTAGGCTAGAATAAAAAAAACAAACAAATAACTATGTAATTAACAAATAACAACGATACAAATGCAAGACTAAAAAAAACAACAAAAGAAAAGAAAGAAAAAAATAATAAGAAGGAAGCGTGCTCCAGCGTCGGGGATAGGGCCGCCTCCCCCCGGCTCAGGAAGATGCGACTAACTAAAACACACAAAAAAGGGTTGAATAAAGTGGAGGAAGCCAGCGTCCTCCAAAAAGTCGTCAAGGGCACAAGTTGATGTGCACGAACTCGTCCCGAGTACAAAGGAACAAGCAGTAGCGATCCTGCTCGTCCCGCTACCTGGACAGGTAACGGGCACCAAGACTGGGACATTCAACAAGAATGTGCTGAAGAGTCTGGGGGACAACGCAGTTATCACAGGGAGGCGCAGTCGAGGGCTCTATCAAATGGCGGTGGGTCTCGCGAGTGTGTCCAATTCATAGACGACAGAAAGGAACCTGAAGCCATCGTGGCATTGGGGATGGGGGGTCCATAGGAGCAGTCGCAGCGCAATAGCACGCAACTTTAAGTTCCCCTCGACCCTCTCCCATCTTCTTTGCCAAGCAGCCTGTATTCCTACCATGTAATCGATGTAAGGAATAGCAAAACGCTTGTCTGGTCACCGAGTCCTCACGGACTCTTTGGGGCGATCATACTCCGCAATTCCTACATGTCCAGGAACTCAGCAGAAGATAATCTCGACATCCGCCCGGCTCGCCAAAACCGTGGCGTCACGTATATCGCGAACCAGGGGATGCGGAAATTCCAATGCCTCGAGAGAACTCAAAGCGCTTCGTGAGTAGCTATAAATCACAATCCGGTCTCCGAACTGGGCACGTCGCGTTATCTCCGGCACCGATGAGTCTATTGCAACCAACTCAGCCGTAAAGACAGACAAAGCGCCTAACAGAGCTCCAATGACTCCAAACAAAGGGGATACGACGTGGAAATCGAACCCCTCTTGGGACTTGGAACTATCCGTATACACTAGCACGGTTCCAGCGTGCTCCGAAAAGGCCGAACGAAATACTTCTGGCGCTGTAGAAGCTTTGGGACCAGAGGCCTGGCAACAAATAGTCAAAGGTGGTACCCTTCAGGGTGGCGTCCTGGGCAGAACCACGGGCGCCACCGGCCCGAGAGCTATACCTAGCTCTCGAAGGAGTTTCCTAGTCCTAAGCCTAAAGGGCTTAGGGTATGACTGGCGTCTCTCGGCGGCATAGACACCGTCGAGATAAGCTGCGAATGCAGTGAGAGCTGTTAGCGACTGTGGGAGGCGCCGGGTTCGCGTGTACAGTCGGATTATGCTCTGTACACGACGCAGAGCGAGTGGCATCTCCACAGCATCAACAAGTAGGCTCTCAATGAGGTAAGTGTGGAAGGCATCGGTCACCAGGTTAAGCCCGGTGTGATGGATCGAGTCCACCTTCCGCAATAAACGCTCGGCTGTGGATGCATTAACCTCACATCCTTAGTCGAACTTAAAACGAAAAACTATCGATAAAAAGTAAGGCAATAGCCCTATCAGCACCCCAGGGGTACTGAACGTCACGAAATAAAGAATGTCCATGGCGCGGGTACAAGAGACCCTAAGGCTGCGAATATTAACCTCCCAGGTAAGGCGTCGGTCAAATACAAGACCAAGGAAACGGTGCGAGTCTACCAGTTCCAAGCGAACCCTATTTAGAAACAAATCTGGGTCATGGTGGAGCCGCGGATGGCGGCAGAAGTGCACTACTTTAGTCTTGGACAAAGAAAGCCGAAGCCTGTGTGCTTCGGCATATCGAGAGACGCCGTTCAATGCTTGTTGGAATCGACGCTCCAGAGTTGGCATCTGGGCCGCGCCAAAAGAGATCGAAAGGTCGTCCACGTAGAGCGTAGCGAGAACATCTTCCGACAGCACCGAGGTGATGCAATTAATGCTCATGACAAAGAGTACGGCACTGAGGACAATTCCCTCGGGACACCCTCTTCCTGCTCTACTGGGCCGGAAAGGGCTCCTTTCATCCGTATGCGGAATCGACGATCTGACAAATATTCAGATATAAAGATTGGGAGGTGTACCCTCGCCCCCATCATATGGAGAGTCTCCATGATAGTGTTTCGTCATGCGGCATCATAGGCTTTCTCCAGATCGAAAAACACTGTGGCGTAGTACTGTCTACGAAGGAAGGCCTCGCAGACGGCATTTTTCAGTCAGAGCAGAGCATCCGACGTGGAGTGGAACTTACGGAAGCTGCACTGTGCAGAAGACAGATGGCCTCCTCCATCGACTTGTACACGCAAGAGGTTAGAGATTGGGCGGAAATCGGCCGGAGTAGTGATATCTCCCCGGTTTGCGAAAGGCAAGCACAGTAGCTATTCGCCAGGAGTCTGGGAGGATACCCTATACCCAGATCCTGTTGAACAAATCTAACAGAAAGGCCACGCATCGCTCACCCAGGTTTCGAAGTATGGCGGACGGGATATAAAAACTTAATGGCCTCATCTACCGACCTTAACTCCTCGACTGAGACAAAGAAATCAGTCCTTTCCTGAAATGCGGACCACCGCGCCCTAGCTATGAGCCACCGGGGAGGGCTCTCGGGCTGCAGTGGCTTAGAAAATGATATTTGAATGGAAAAGTGATCACTACCATGGAGGTCATCGACCACCCCACACCCCAAATCAGGCTGTCCATCCGGAGAGCGCAAAGATATATCGGGACAGGAAAATGAAACGGTTCTCGGGCAGTGATGCGTAAACTCATCCACATTTAGGACACTTATCTCCAGCTCGTCGATCAGGTCGGCAAGGACTTGACCTCTGGAATTAATCGAGTACTTTTCACAGAGGGAGTGTCTACCGTTTAGATCTCCGAACAAAAGAAAGAGCCTCGTCAACCATGCCACGACGCGGCAGAAGTCCCCCGCGTCGAATTCGGCTGACTGTGGTAGTACGCGGAAATAACAGTATACCTCCTATCCAGGTGCAGCTGAACAGCTACTGCCTGTAGGAGGTATCTAAAGCAAAGTAAAAAACGGAGACATCATGGCGGGTATGAATCGCAAATTCTCCTGTCCGGCCCCCATCCCGTGATGGTGGGGTCACAAAACACTTATACCCCGGGAGGGTGGGCAGGGGGCACGAGCCCAGCATGGTCTCCTGCAAAAAGATAGCTAACGGGGAACGGAAGGAGACGAGCCTCTGCAGTTCCTCCCATTTGGCCCGGAATCAGCGGCAATTCCATTGAAGGAATATGCCATCCAAGCCTAGCTCTGAGGAGATGCTGGGGTCCTCGTCGAAGAGAAGACCCTCATGGGAATGGCCGTACGCTTCCCGGAGGCAGAACTCCAGGCGCTGTTGTTGGACAATGCGCTAAAAGCGGTGTCGCCCTCAAGGAATTATCGGCGGAGGTCGGGCTCGCCATGCGAGTCTTTTCCTCCCTCCGCCTCGAAACCTTAGGCGAGCAAGGTGGCTTCGGAGGTGGGGGTTCCTCTTTTCGAGGATCCAGCATCTCCGAGCCACCCAGACTAGCACTCGGTGTGGGCGAAGGAGCCGAAGTTCATTTAGTGTTGGCGTCCTTTCGTGGGGCAGCTTTAGGAACCCCAGAAGATGGCCTCACAATCAACTTCAGGAGGTTTTCCTCCTGTGAGTCTAACGACTCGGTGGACGCGCGCGGCCGTTTCGCCTTACGGGAAACGGTCACGCTGAGGGAAGAGAGGGAAGCCCTGGTTTTAGCCCGGTGACCCGCCCGAGAAATCGGTCACCTTCGGCTCTCTACCTATCACACTAGCTAGAGCTCTCCACTGATGGATCATGTTGCTCTTAGCCAACATGGTGCCATCAGTGGAGCGAATAACAAGGAAGCGTTTGAAGCCAGTGGGCTCGAAAACACCAGGTATCCTCTGAATGAGGAGCCCCTACGTAATCGATGTTCCGCTCTGCATAGTTCTGGTCTTCCTCTGGGACGCCCCACCCGGCGGAGCAACACGTTCAGACGTGCCGGTCTTGGCTTGGTCGCTTACCGAAACGTTAGCAGACTTGACCGTCCCCGCGGCGGAAGAGAAGCCCTTAGTCTTTTTTCTTTTTAGGAGAGGAGGGCGGGGAATTAACCTGCTTCTCTCCTCTCCGGTTGAAGCCCCTATGCCAGATGGATCGGCCCCAGCAAGATCCTTCTCTGAAATGGAAAAGGTCCTGCTAGTCACAGGAACACTAGCCAGGGGAGAAGATCCCTCCTCTCCTTGTGAGGCCTCGGGGACCTGAGCCGTCTTAGGAGGAGCTTGCATAGAGGCGGACTCGGGTTTTGTGCTTGGCACCGAGCCCGGGTTAACCCCATAGAAGATCCTATTGTCTTGGGCTGGGTCACCTCAGAGACCATGTCCATCTCAAGGGGGCCTCCATGGGGCCATACAATCACCCCCACCCCAAGACATCACAGGTCCCATTCAAGGGGAATTTGGTCGTGTTGTCTTTGGCCAGGAACCGGCATCTTTTGGGGGAAGAGATGGGGAGGGGCACGTACGGTGACCCCCTCTAAGCTCATTATGCGCGCCAACAGATCTTTGGAAGGCATGGGCCCACTGGCCCTCTCCTTCCTCGCCATCCTAAGGGGGTTGGTCCTATCGCGCCGCTCACCAATTATGGGCCACCTGCCTGCCTTCTTGCAGTCCCCTTGAAAGCAAAGGGGGGACTGCTGCTAGAAAAAGCGAGTCGCCCAAGGGCGACTCTAAAGAAGGGGGTGAGGGTGACTGCCCTGCGCCCGTATGCAAAGGAGAGGAGTAAACCTCCTCTCCGGTACAAGAATTTTGGAGGGTCTCCTGTGAAAGCACAGAGAGGGGGACCTCCCTTTTTTCGTGGAGCTGCCTGAGGGTGGCTCCGACGACGGTCGAGGGGAAAGTAGAGAGGGAATATTATTTTTTTTTAATCATCATTGGGCATGGTGACCCTTTTTATCGGGAGTAAAACGCCCATTACCCCATCCAGTAACCCGCTTTGCGAGGGGTGAACACAGGACCGGCAGAACCAGCTGCCGCTATTTGAGGCCACTCGTTTCTCCTAGTGACCTAGCAGCCCATCAGCATGGCGGTTCCACCTTGGCCACGGCTTAAAAATTGATCGAGATAGAAGGAAGAATGAAGTGGAATGTGAGGAAGGTGTGTATCGTAGTATAGGAAGGACCGAGTGATGGCTGGAGTTCGTACGTATGGGTTGGTTACGTACTTCAAAACTCCGTGATTACGTTTTATCTCTAAGAGTGCTATATATCTTTTTTTTGTTATGATTATCTGATTATAATTAATATTATTATTACCTTAATCTTTGAGAGTTCCTAGTGCCTTGCTCAGCGTGTCGAGGATTGAATAAAAAATGTTTCTAAGAAAACTAAAACTTTAATTAAAAACATGAACTAATGAAATTTAACACTAAATACACAGAAATGAATTAAACTAATTTAAGTGAGGCTTTCTAAATTACATACTTGAATTTATAGTATTGGTTGACCCACAGATCACTTTAATCTTAAATGCAACTGACCTCAACGAAACATATACCAGGGGTTTAAATACCTTTCGAGATTCCAAGAGAATCGGATTTGAGTCTGACCTTGAACTCAATTGTTAAGTCACCTCAAGAATGTAGTTTCCGGACCGACGCGTTGATCAGCGTCCAGATGGGCAGAAAGGATAAATACTTTAAAGCCACAGAGGACTTCGGGGCGTGTGGCAGATGGAGAGACGCACGCCTTCTGGAGGAACTGGTCTCACCACGGGCCAGGGAAAGAATGTTTCTTTCTTCTCTTCGGATTACTCTGGGAATAATTCGCGCTGGCGAGCGATGACCCAATGCGTGAATCCTTTGACTCAGGGAAGTGTTTGAGGGAGTTCACTTGGGGTATTCTTCAAGGGCGAGGACTATCTCTGGATTTGGGGATACACCAGGATAGGAGTTTTCTCTGATGAGAGTTAATTAAACTTGCTTCTTAAATCAAGTTAACTTAAAGTTCGGTGTGAGGATGAGCTTCTTCTTAGTTCCTCTTGTTGTTTTGCCGGTCTTCGCTATCTAAATCTCTCTAACGATTTACCTCTGAGAGGCTTCTAAATTCGGTGTGACCACCAGGAACTGGCTCCGGATGAGCTTTTTCTTAGTCTCTTCTGTTGGTATCCGGCCCTCTTGCCAGCTTAGTCGTCTTCTTGACTAACGTATTCTACCTCCTTTTCCCAAAGTTATTTGGTTTTATACTTCGTCACCCCACTGGGGGATAGGGAAAGGAGGGGGGAGGGCGTGGACTGGCTGCATTTAGTCTCGATCTCTAGCGATTTTTATGAGAGCGTCATTCATTTCACCTTAAGGGACCTTCTTGCTCTAGGACGACGCTTCTATAATTTCGCATATGCGGTGAAATTGAATATCAACTCTTAGCCGAAACCTTGCTGTTTTAACCCATGTTAGGCTCACTGGGGTCCACCATGTGATGATTAGAGCATTATGTGGTTTTCGGGTGGCCTTTTAGTTTCTCTTCGAGACGAATGGAGAGAGGGGAGGAGGTTAAGTGGTCGGGCTACGCCGTCTCCACTGTCATGACGTTGTGGTTAAAGACCAGAGGCTCAATTGTGAGGGTGGGGTATCGATTCCCTCACAGTGTGAGTGGAGATGAAGCAGGTTGTTAAAAACCCACCACCCCAGGCTGGAGCTCAGGGGCGAGGGAACGTTGTCCCCTCCACCCTCAGCTCCGATCCGGGATAGTTGAGTGAGAGGAAGACTGTTGGCGTCTACCCTGTGAAATTAGAAGTAGACCAGAGAAAGCTGTGGGAGAGATTGTAGTGAAAGTGAGGAAGTAGGGTAGAAAACACAGGCTGTCAGAAAGGAGAAGAGGCTAAGCTGGGGCCGGACGAGGAGCTGAGTCCCGCCAGCACGGTAGCCATGAAGGCAAATCGCCGCGTCCCTTACAGGGAATAAATCTCGTAAAATAATAATACCTTTTATGCCTACCAAGAGTCAGATAAAAAGAAATGCACCTAAGAATCAGTATTTGTGGGCTTACGAATTTTTTTAGAAATTGGTTTGGAACGTTGTTTGTAAATTAAGATTTCTAAAAAAAAGGAGGAAATTATCTGAATTTAATTCATATGGGAAAATGATACTAGGGAAATAGGAGGAGTTTAACACTATCATTTAAATCTAAATATTTATCTATTACAACTAAAGTATCATCGACGTAACGTCACCAATTGACCCTAGGAAGTAATCAAAGGAGGAAAGCTTTTGGACTCATAAAACCCGATAAAAAGGTTGCTCAAAAAATGCTTGAGAGAAGAATTCTTTGGTAGCCAACCATTCTGTAAATAAAACTCTCCAATCAAACTAAAAATGTTTTCCTAAAGATGTTTCCTTAACGTGAACATTCCTAAAAAGTGATATAACATCAAAACTGAGTAAGGATTTTTGGGGTGCATGGCGAACCTTTTAAATTTAACAAAATACAAAGAGTTCTTCAAATGAGCAACGGACACAGTCACCACAAACTTACTTATTTGAAACTTACAAATAAAACATGAAAAAAGCTCAGGCAAATTTGAATAAAAAAATAGTTATTTTGAAATGTTATCCAGTTTTGACCAAGAATTTTCTGGCCTATTTACCCAACCTTCTTATATGTATGGTTTACCCAAAATACATAAACCTGATGTTCACCGGTAGACATTATTTTTGATGTAGGCTGCATTACCTTTGATATCGATGCTGTAGTCTATGATAAAATCCTCAGGATTTAGCAATAGAAGTAGATTGTATGCGCAATTTGAAATACCGACTCATAGAAAGACGGGAGCTCAAGGTTTAAGGAATTGCAAGAATTTTGTAAATCATTTATAAAACTTACTCAAATAACAAAAATCAACCTAAACGAAAAAAAAGTTACAGAAAAATAATGTAGATGCGATTAGAACTAATATTATATATGGATTCATTACAAAATAAAGTTCTGACATCAATTATTATATACATTTTCCTGAAACAAATATTTCAAAGAACATTAAGGTGTTCTATGAAAAATAGTTCTAGTGGTACTACCAAATCATCGTAATGGCAAATGTAAAATGCGATTTCTATTACAATTAAACGGGAACTAATTTAAACCAGGACTTAGTTATTTCGTCGTAAACTTTGCCCGTGTCAAGATCATAGGCTAGTTTAGGAGGGACGTTTTTCTTGAGCGGCGATGATTTAGTTGCTACCTGATTTGTTTTAACCGGGTGGCCATTGCTCTGAATTTGGGGGGTCATTGGAGTCCTTGACGATTCAGTAGTCTTAGGATTTCTTAGCTTAGGTTGGGGTGTCAATGGTATTCTTTTGCTCTCAGTTATAGGTGGAGGGACATAGGGATTAAAACCGAGGGTATCTGGGAATACAGAAGGCACTTCCTTGTCCTTTTTGGCTTCTGTTTGTTTGGTCATTTTTGTCCTGTTGCTCTTTTGAAGACGCTTTGTACTAGTACCATCGCGTTTCTTTTGTAAACCAGAGCGTTTTACTAGCTTGGACATGAGCGAATGGGGGACGTTGCTTTGATAAAAGTCTTTCTCTGAAGGCAGAGCCAAGGGCGTCGGTTTTTCTTTGCTTTGGATGTAAGAGGGGATAGGTTCACTGTGATGTCCATGGCCCTGAAATATTCATAAGTGTTAAATGAGGTTAAATAAACAAACGAAAGGTTGAAGAGCAACCAGATGCGAACAAGAGAATGAGGAATATTTGCTTAAGATATATCTGGCGGAATGATACAGTTTGTTCGTTATGCAGTAATAGATCTTGTCAAGTTAATTGGTCACTAACATGCCCAGGATGTCCTCCGTGTCCGTGTCCCTTGCCGCCATGTCCGTGTCCGTGAGTACCATGACCATGGTCCTGTTACAAAGATTTCAACAAAAATATATATTAAAATATTCCTATTTTAGTGAGAAAATGTCAGAGTTGTGCGGTCCGCTACTTGCGGGCCCTCTAAATGGTATCGGAGTAGCGGAAGCGGTTTCTATAAGCAAAAAGTAGCGGACTAAAAAATTTCAAAACCACTACCTATTTTACGCTTCTTTACAATAAAACTGCTAATTTTGGATGTAATATGCAGTAGTTTTCCTTGAAATTGATTAAAAACAAGTGAAAAACTGGTTTGGGGGGGCAGCGCTTTAGTAGCGCTTTACAATAAAAAGTAGCGATAGCGGAGTAGTGGTTTCGCAATTTTGGAAAAGTAGCGCTAGTAGCGGTTTCATCTAGCCAAGGTAGCGGAGTAGCGGTTTTAAAAAATTGGTAGCGGCGCCCACCTCTGGAAAAATGTGATTATTTTGACATGAGAGAAACAGAGGTTGAAGAGTCTTAGTACTTACGTCATGATGTCCTCCGTGATGGCCATGCTGCCAAAAAGAAAGGAAAAATATTAATAAATTTAAGTTTTAAATAAAGCTGATTTAAACTTTTCCCAGGAACAAAGTCAACAGACCTAAGTCGAGTGCTATCAATTTTCTGACTTATGACCTTCAAAACTTTTAATAATTCCCTGACTAACCTTGGGGAGACAGTGTGAATTATATCATTCGAAAGAGAATGTAAAACAACATAAGGGTTTCGAATTACATTAGAATCGGCCGAATAGTTACGATGTAATTGCCCAAAAAACTTATTGGATATTAAAATGGTTACCATCCGACCGACAACCTACGAAGCGACTTAGTAAATTATAGAATCGCATTCACGCGACTAAAAATATGTAACAACGAATCGCTTTTTCAGATTTTACTGCTGTACGATCATCAATGGGAAATTTAGCCATTGCCAGGCGCAAGAAAATGCCCAGAAAAAATTGGTTGACTCAAAACGAAAAAAAAATCACGTTAAATACTCAGACATCTCCGGAATTTCGGAATAACTTTTTGATTTAAACAGAAGATAGATCGTGATGATTCGGGGAGTTAAATTATTGTAGAATACACGATATTTATAATTTGAGGTTTATTTACAACTTGATATGTAAGAGGGTGGCCGCCGTGCTGACGGGACTCAGCGCCCCGTCCAGCCCCAGCTTAGCCTCTTCTTCTTTCTTTCAGCACACTGAGCCTAAATAAGGACTGCGCGTGAAAACTATTGAAAAAAAAATTACCAATGAAGGTAATTCTATCTTCCCGCTCCTAACTGAAAACGCTTCTCACCTTGGGCACATGGTTATAATCCCAGTATTGTTCTCCGTGACCTCCGTGGGCGTCATGCCACCTGACCTGAAGATGAAACAATAAAATGACTTCGGACGATTATACATAGAAATCGTGGTATTTGTACGCCTTCCGAGGCGATGGCTCTGTCATTTGTAACAGTATCCGAGATCCTTCCCTCCTGTCTCCTCTCCGCTATGCCCTTGAAATAGGCTTTCCTATTCATAGAGATCAAATACAAATTTCTTTGTACAATTAAAGACCAAATGACTACCAAATTGATGTCTTTAAGTGCGGAATATTGGTAGCTGGCGTAGAATATACGCAGATGTAGTTTGATTATAGTTTTAAAAGGAGAAGCGTCTCTATTTTAATTGTATTATTTTTGTATATTACGATTGATTTGGATTTTGACGAGTCTTGATGATGATGCTTTAGACACATTCCTGTGTATGGTTCTAATTGTATATTGTAGTTGCATGATCGGACACAATCCTATGGATACATTTTGCGGGTGGGTTTTGAAGGATGCGGATGACCTTTGATAGGCCCTTGTGGCTTTTGTCATCCGTGAAATTATGTTATGTTTGTTACCTTAGTTTTGAAATCGTGCTTGGGGCCGGCCTTTTCGTATCTTTCGATTGTATGGTGGTCGTTGCCTCGTTTGTAACCGAATTCGTATTGTTTTTTGTCTGGTTGGTGAGCGTACCTGGTAGAGGAGGGAGATCAATCTTATATTGACAACGAAGCTAATCATTTCAACTTTATGATTGATTTAAATAAAAAATATAGGATTGGATTTAGGATATTTTAAATTTATATTTTTTTATCTATACTTTTGTTTACATTTGTGAAAGGTTGAGCATTAGAGGTTTGAGATGGAGCTGATTCATTTCAACCATAAGTAATCAAATAGTAACATAAGATGAAGGAGGAGGAGAATTAAAAAAAAATGTACAGGGTGTCAAAGGGAAATAATTTAGTCCAATGAGTGTAATTTCAATCAGCACAGGGACATAAAAGGGTTGGTATGCCAGAATAAGTGATGAAAACAAGTTATTCTAAATCACTGTCGAGAGTGCCATACACATATTGCAATATCATAGTTAACCTTTTAAATCCCTGGATTTTAAAAGTCCACGCCTAAACTCATGAAAAAAAGAACAAAGGAGTTCGCAAAAATATTTGAGGTAAACTTCTTTTAACAAGTTCGGCTGGAAACCACTAAATCATCTCTCCCACTTTCCAAGGCAACATTTTGAATTGCCTTAGCATTAGTTATCTGATTTTAAGGCATGGCATCTAATTATCAAATTATCCACAAAATATAAAAGAAATATATATAAATTGATAATTATAAATGTATTTTGCTCCAAACTATTTGAAATAAACGAATTCGTCACGTCCACACTTTGGTGAAACTGAGCGAAGTGATTGGAACGCATAGTTATGTACATTTCAGTTCTCACGCAAAGAGAGTAGTTGTTGTTACATACATAAAATATTTGGCTCCCCTGCTGTGATCTTTTCCAACACCAGCTTGTCCGTGGTGACCTGTTCCGGCAGGGACCTGGTCAGATTCAACTTCATGTTTATTGTATTCGTCTGAAGTGGTTTCTTCTATTTTTTCATCCTCGGCGATGCCCGTTACAGTGGCGGCAACGACTGCCAGATGTACGATGCTAAGAATCTGAAAGAGAAATGTGTCCGTGATGTGCTAAAGCAGAAGTGCCAACCACCAATATTAATGGTTTCTTGCTTCTTTTACTTGCTTTTTTACTTACCGAAAGTGTTTATTAACCTTAACTTATAATATACCCTATAATTATGTCATCGAAGAAAATAAATGCTAATGAAGATATGTTTGATTTTCCATAGGTGATGCGAAGGAATATAATTTTGGGAGATATGGAAACTAATCATGTTTTACGGTTTAACCAATATAGTGATAAATTAAGTGGAGTAACTTAATGTGTTAGAACTGGCATTGAACCCTCACCCCAATAATTAGTAGTTAAGAAATTTGGTGAAATTTGTGATGCCAAAGTTAAGATAGGTTACGAAAGTGCACTTCAAAAAAGTGTTTCATCAAAGCCATTTTGGGAGAAAAACTTTATAGTGATGATTTATTGCTCGCCTCAGAAAATTTTGTCCGTAAAATAATGAAACAGTTGAAAATATAAGCTTATCAAGAAATACAGTTGCAGAAAGAATTAATGAATTATAAGATAATATTAAACGTCAATTGAACGTTTGTTTTTTTACTACATATTCACTTTCAATTGATGGAAATACTTGCAATTTTGACACCGGGTATGGATGAAGATCTAAAGTTAACAAAAAGAGTGTAGAAGAACTGATGGCAGTGAAAGCGACAACAACAGCTGATGAGATCTTTGCAAGATTGGTAGATGTACTGGATAAATGAAGTAATTGTTGATTGGACAAAACTCCTCTGAGTTTAGCGACAGCCCAAACTGGGTCCTCCTGCTAGTGTCGCATGGTGCAGTTCCTGCTATCACTTACAGCATTCCAGCAGCAACTCCTGAATTCAGGCTCTTGATGTAGCCGACCGTATTGAGTCTGAGGTCATCTGGGGAGATAAACGGAGGCATAACGTGGCACTTGTGGTTTCCGAACCGCCGCCCCGTCGTAATCACAGCTTGGCTCATCCAACGCTTTCCTGATCCTCTGCCCCGTCCTCAGATTGAGACTCAAACGATTGTCGATCGTTTCATTGGAGCTGTCGGCGTGAATACCAAGAAGCACAGTTTGCCTTATCCAAATGTTTAAAGGATTGAATTCAGCCATAGTTTTGCTTCCTTCACAGACGATGCACAACTGAGTCTCCTATGATAGGAAGAAGAGAGAACCGACGCAAGACAACACGCATGCACGGAATTCAGAGTTGCTCACCCATCGAACCATATATATATATATATATATATATATATATATATATATATATATATATATATATATATATATATATATATATATATATTGGGAAATTTCGTATTCAAGTATTACTTTGATATAAGAACATTGTTGGGCCATATCAATATATTTGTTGTTTCTATATTTTTATATCACACTTTTTGATTTCTTTTACATTAATGTGTCACTATTTCACTTTTAATTATATATTATTTTCACCATAGCATGAACGATTAATCTTATCATCTTGAAGAAAAGCCAATTTGTGTTATATTCTTTAGCCAGCCAAACGCTCTTTCCCGCCTAAAGGTCTGCACAAATAAACAGCGTTGAATTATCACAGTTCCTTTGAGCGAACGCGAGTTTAGACTACGCCCGTATTTAGGCTTTGGGGAAGACGTGTCTTGTACCTGTAAATTGGGAGCAGTTTTATAATGATAAAACCATGTCTAATTTTTAGAGGAAATTAAAGTTTTATTGGTTTGTATTTATTTTCACAAATATGACGACCAATTCAGATGTACTAACAATCTCCAAAACAAAAATAGTCGTAACCGAAGTCACTTTCAAATTTGTATGTCTTCTTTTTTTAAGGAAGACGGAAACAAATCGAGGGGATCTCCGTCAGAGGTGGGCAAACTGCGACCCGCGAAGGCTTTTCATGTGGCCCGCGTTTCATTAAAAAAATTACCCTTAGTTATTAATGTGTAGCTATATCTATGACCATGTAGTATATACAAACAAATGCACAAAGGTAATTTCAATTAAATTATATATATTCGAAATTTGCCTCTGTTTTTAAGTGTGGCCCGCAAAGCTTACATAAGCTTCAATGTGGTCCGAAGCTTATTATTGCCCATTCCTGATATTGGAAAATAAAACTAGGTAGAAGATGCAGCGAACTAGGTCTTTACAGATGCCAATGAAGTCTAAACTGGTCTGAAAACTAATGAACTCTCAAATATATTCCCTATTAAATACAACTAATTAATTATCTTTACTAAGGTTCCACATTTTATATTTACATAAACTTAATGCCAGACTTACATAGCTTAAAATTGTGAACTTAATAGTACTATTAAGATAAAAGAAGACGTTATGATTTAACACACCTAAAACTAAACGTACATAAATCCATTTTGCTTTAGCTATGAAGTTTTACCTGGATTGTCACTCAAAAAGATCTACCACACATAAATGCAACCGGCCATAAATATATTTTAGTCTGGTCATGCAGTTTTGCTTGGATTTCACTCTATAATATCTACCACACCTAAATGCAATAATAAATCTATCCATTTTGTTCTGGTTATGAAGTTTTTTATATATATATATATATATATATATATATATATATATATATATATATATATATATATATATATATATATATATACACAGGTGGGCGCCGTTAATCAAAATGTTAACTTCGTTAACCGTAAATCCGTTAACCAAAAAATTGACTTCGATAACCGATAATCAGTTGATTCCTTAAAAATGTAACAAAAGTTATCGCTAAATCGTTAATGTTAATTTTTATTATAGTCCTTGCTCTAAAAACACTTAAAAACACCTTTGAAATTGCCAAAACTATAAAATCAGCCTCTTTTGGTCTTTTTCGCTCAAAGAAGGGATTTCGGGCTTTTCCATTTGTGTATATATATATATACATATATATATATATATATATATATATATATATATATATATATATATATATATATATATATATATATATATATATATATATATATATATTTATATATATATATATATAAATAAACGGTGTTCCAATAACTTGGGCCGATTTTAAATGTGAGTTAAGTTTAAGCGTCTTTAGTTTTTTTTTCTTTTTCTTTCAGATTTAACAACTTCAGTCTTTGGCAATTTCAACCATGGAAAGATTAACAATCGTAAACGTGTTAAAGTTATCGAAGCGTATTACGAAAATGGACGATCAAACAGTAACGCATTTCGGGCACTTCGCGATTTTTTTGTTCAACATAATCGACCAACCGAGAGTGCAATTGGAAAAATTGTTCGTAACTTCAAACAAACGGGGTCGATGGCAGATATGTAAACGCCATTGCGTGCTCGTTTACGCTGTTCAGCTGAAAACATTGCTGCAGTGCGCGAAAATGCGGCCGAAGATCCAGACACCTCTATTCGCCATCGCGCGCAGGAATTGAAACTCTCCACAACATTACATCGAATTTTGACAAAAGATTTGTCTCTACACGCTTACAAAATTCAATTGACACAATAACTGAAGACTTCTGACCATTTGAAGCGCCGTACATTCGTTAATTGAGTGCACGAGCAAAGACAAGCCGATGATGATTTTTCGCAAAAAAAATCATATTTAGGGATGAAGCCCATTTTCATCTTGGTGGATTCGTTAATAAGAAAAATTGTCGCATTTGGGCTGATGAAAATCCCAGGAAGATTGTTGAAAAGCCACTGCATCCACAAAAGGTCACTGTTTGGTGTGCATTTTTTGTTAGCGGAATCATTGGACCGTATTTCTTCGAAAATGATGCCTGGAATTCTGTTACGGGGACAGGCGAGCGATACCGTGCCATGATAACCAACATTTTATGGCCTGAATTGAATTCTATGGATGTCGAAGATTTGTGGTTTCAATAGGATGGCGCCAAATGCCACACAGCCAATGCAACAATGGCTTTATTGAATGAGAAGTTCCCAGGTCGCGTCATCTCTCGAAACAGCGAGGTCAATTGGCCATCACGATCGTGTGACTTGACGCCTTTAGATTTCTTCCTTTGAGGTCATCTCAAAAGTAAGGTCTATGCCAACAAGCCAACAACAATTCAACAGCTGAAGGATGAGATAATAAGGCATATTGGTGAGATCCAGGAGCAACTATGCAGAGACGTCATCAAAAATTTTGACCATCGAGTGGAGGTGTGCCGCTGAAGCCTTGGGGGACATTTAGGCGATATTATTTTTTAGACATAATTGCCATGACTCAAATAACATGATCCAATAGTGAAATCAATAAATTTTCACCAATAACACTGTTTTATTTACTGCTAACTTCGATCCGTCTTAATCGAACACCCTTTATATATATATATATATATATATATATATATATATATATATATATATATATATATATATATATATATATATATATATCACTTTGAGGTCTTTCTACCTTTTTAGCTGTCCCTATGACTATAGTTAAAAAAAAGGTTGATTTCATAGTTTAGGACCTTTTTTAAGTTTTTAAAAGCTTTTAGAGCCAGAAAAGGGTAAAAAAACTTAAATGAAACACAATATTAGTAATAAACTAAAAAAAATATTGATAAAGTGGCGGAAATAAAAATGAAAAACACGAGATATACATAATTTAATTTTTCCTCTTCTTCTCATTCTCCATTTTGTTCATGAGATGCATGTTGCCCTTCATGAAAATTAGCAGGTCAATGTTTTCATCAGAGAGAGATGAACTCTTGGCCCTTAAGATGTCCTTTCTCATAGAGAACAAACGCTCCACTGCAGCACTGGAGGGCATGGCTGTGTTGAACTTGATGAACAAGTCCAACAACCCTTGCTCACCCAAGAGGGCAGCATCTGTCAGCAAGTCCTTGGAGTTGGTCTCCAACCAGATCTTGACCAAGTTCTGGGCCTTGTTCTTGAGTGATCTGTGGCTCCTGCTGATCTCTTTTGGCTGGGTTACACCTCTGAAGAAGTCCTCCTCCTCCTCCTCCACCTCCTCCTCCTCCTCCTCCTTCTCCTCCTCATTGTTACTGCTCACTTCGTAAGACTGCTGACTCATGGCCTCCTCGACCTTACCCTCCATGCTTTTATAGGCGGCTAGCATTTGATAGCAGTCGTTCTTTTCGTTTTTTTGTTTTTACTTTTAATACTATTAAATTATTAAACTGTTAAATTATTATACTATTTATACTATTAAATTAATAGAGCTGTAGTTTTGTTTTTACATGTAATAGTTGCTGTATGTTTGGATATTCTAATGATAAGACATCTAAGATACTTAAAAATCATTTTTATATGGATAATTTAATATATAATATTATATATTTCATTTTTTTTAGGATTGTGAAATGGATATCAGGAGGTTCTTTATAAAACGTAAATCTGATTACTCGGACGACAATCAAGATACCCCAGGCACATCGGAGACGCATGCTGAACCAGCAGAGCAGCGTAGAGGAGGTGTAGCGACCGGCGTGTACGTCCAAAATAGGACACATGCGAGAGTCGCTACACACATAAAGTACAGAGAGAGAGAAAAGTAAAGTTAGGCAAACATTATAATCAAGGCAGAATCCAGAATAAACCGAATAGCTATCACTATTAAACAAATAGAAACCAGATTAGGAAGCTGTCTCCATGGCAACATGCCACCACCCACAGAGAATTTTACCCAATAGTCGGAGTGCCATCCTTATCAATATGATCGGCAGTAGCCAATGGAAAGTCGAGTTATGTTAATACCGACAAATTACCAGGCCGGTACATAAGAGGGAGGTGTGGCTTAGTTAAACGAAGAATTTGTAGGGAGTGGCTTAAATTGAATATATAACTGTGTGAAGCCAGAAAAATGAGAATTAAGATTATTGTTTTATATAGCAATATAACGCGCTATAGATCGTTCAGTCTGATCTCTCGGATTCGCGTAATTCATCTTTGTATATAGTCGTGTACATAACGCAGACATTAAGGTGTGACTCTTAAAGGCTCTATTCGTCCGGCCTCCTTTAAACCTTGCCCGCACTTGACCTCGAACTTAATTTATGTCGTAACTTAGAACTTAATTAAATAACTTTTGTAAAGTGCAATAAGATCTAGTTCAATAATAATTCTATTTTTGCTTTGGTGACTTCAATATCCTGACGTTCCTCAATCTTCCTGCTTCAAGGCCTTATTAATCGGGAAAACAGCCGTTGCGCATTTTCCTCGTTAATCGCAATTCCTCGCGATTACATAACTCCCGAAAGACCGGTGTTCTACCCTGATGTGGTCTATCCCCATCCTCCGGACTATTTGACCCCGTCGCTAGAATAAGACTACCCCTCGGCTTAGGGTACCCCGTAGCAATCAACAAATCACTCTCTTGGGAAATAAAGAAGGGCAACGCAAACAAACCGGGGCATCTGTATCACCTGGAGTCCTTCCCAAAAGATTACGCGATAACTCGGTAATCTATCAACATTACTGGCAACCAGCATCCCTCTCCCAAGGCTCTTGGGTTGTTCTCACGATTGTCTTTAAGGTTCACCTATAATTAGGGACGACCTTCAAGAGACCCCCATATAGGATATGATGAGCAGTTACTCACTCACAGCAACCAATCAGATGCCACCCCAAACACCACTTGCTACAGTGACTTGCCTCATCCTCTGGATATCGGATTATATGTCAACACCGAAGAACATTTGACCAATGATAGAAGATATGATCTCCTGATGAACAAATATGTCCCCTCACCAACAGATTACAACTATCAGAAAGATTCACAGGGCTCCCGTTGTTACCCGTGGGTAAACCAATATTCTCTATGGTTGTCTTACTCAAGTCACTTGAAAGGTGCTCTGTGCAAATACTGCGTGCTGTTTCCTCAACCAGTGCACCGAGGTCTTATGGATGCTTTCATCTTGACTCTTTTTGTCAAATACAAAGACTTCAATGAGCACGCGAGGAAGCACATGCTTGCATCCTGGCACAAAGGCGCACTACAAGATACCAACAATTTCCTCACCACTGTGAAAAACACAGAGTTTACCATCGTAAGCCAGATGAACCGAGCAGTCAACAAAGCAGTCTCTCAAAACCGTGAGAAACTGTTCCCTATCCTATCTAGTATTTTATTCTGCTGCAGTCATGACATTGTTTTGAGGGGAAAGGAAAGTACATCGGGAAACCTCTGTGACCTACTGCGATTCAGGATAGAAGCAAGGGACACGGTCTTGAAGGATCACATGGAAAGCGCGAATACAAATGCGAGGTCCCCATCAGTTCGTGGACAGAACGAGCTGATACTTCTCTCCGAATAGGTGATAATAGAAGATACTGTGAAGGCTGCAAATAAATCAAATGGATTCTCGATCATTGCTGATGAAACGGCTGACATATCAGGCACCGAACAACTGTCCATTGGGTTACGATTTGTTGAACTGCAGGATAAACGAAATGATTCAGCCATCATACGCGAAGAATTCCTTGGATTTGTTCCACTGGAGATGATGGACACTACAACAATTGCAGATACTATCATCAACCAAGCAAAAAGAATTGGTCTTGACCTCCACAAGCTTCATGGCCAAGGCTACGATGGATGCTCAACCATGGCAGGAAAAGACAATGGTGTACAGGCCCGTATCAGGAACACTTATTCCAAAGCTGTTTTCGTGCACTTCTCTTCACATCGACTTGATTTGGTGGTTCATGATCTGAATTCTGTCGCAGATATTCAGAATATAACTGGAACTGTGAAATCTATCATCATTTTTTTCCGTGACAGTTCCAAGCACACAAGGATGGTTCCAAATCTACCTTTGTTGTGTGACAATAGATGGAGCACAAAGTACAAAAGCATCCGCGTCTTTTCAGAGAACTTTTGTGATATCTATGCAAAACTGGAGCAACTGGAGGTAAGCCAACATGAGTCACAGAGTACCAGTCAGACGGCACATCAGCTGAGGAGTGCAGCAGGTACCACAGTGTTCCTCATCTGTTTCAAGATTATAGAGAAATACTCAGCGATGTTAGAGCCAGTGACCCAATAGCTATAGGCAGTCGAGATGGACATGATGGAAGTCCGAGATAACATTGACTTGTTAATGAAGGCCTTCCGAGATCACCGGGCTGAAGCGGATCGTGTGTTTTCAGAAGATGTCATCCCTGAGGTGAAAATATTGTCAGGAGAACTTGGTATAGCATGACTATGCCTCGACGATGCGCACGCCAGATCAACCAGCCGAATGTAGGAGGCTCCATTGAGGAGTACCTTCGCCGCACCATATATATCCCGTACATGGATTCCTTCGATTTAGTCTCTAGAAAGTCGCTTTGGTGATAGTAACACATCATATTTTCATATTTTTGCATAAAATCCAAGAGAAATAAAGAAAATAGAAAGAGGTGAATTTAAGAACATCGTTTAATCTACTAAAGAAATATACGAAATTGAGAATCTTGTTAAAGAAGCACTAGCGTGGTATAATGTGGAGAAACATAAGAGCCCACTGGATTACAACTCTCTCTCTCTCTCTCTCTCTCTCTCTCTGGGTATGATTGAGCTGTTGAAAGAGAGATCTTTTAGCACAATGCGCAGGGTGAAGACCTGGTTAAGGTCAACAATGACCGATCAACGTTTGTCCGGCCTCTGTGTGCTCAGTGTCCACCGTGAAAAGGTGAACAACCAGAATACAGAGATAATGAACAGGGTCATTGACAAGTTATGGAAGAGATCCCCGACGACTCCATTTCCTGTTCACGTAGTAGTAATAATAATACTTGAATAGTGGAAAACTAGATAAACAGTTCACAATGTCTATGGTATTTTATTCATTTTGTATTTTCCTTTTTATTTTCCATAAATTCTAGGGAGGGGGGTAAATGCCCATCCTTGCCCCCCTGCGGACGACCATGAACACAGCCAATGCTCACGACACGACACATCTCCATATTTTGCCCCCCTCCCCTGCATTTTTTTCTGCGGACGCCCATGGGTTCCACTTCTGTTCTTTGGTCATCTTCAGTTACCCGACTTACTGCTCCTTTATGTTTATCTAAACTCAAATGCCTTTTAGTAATCTGTTCCTCAGATAATTAGATGGTATTAACAACTTGTTACAACTAACAACATGACAATTAACAACTCAATAACAACCAGTATACACTCACCCTTATTTTGTTTCGTAATTTCGGGTATTACTGCTCCACTTCCCAGAGTATATAGCAATAATATATCTAATACATAATTTATATATATTACAGTTTAGTTTATTTTAATGCCTAAAATAAAGGAAAAATCATTATAAAATATTTTGATTTGTAAAAAACTAATGGGAACGCCCCCTCCCCGTAAAAAAAATCCCTAAAATTATGTCATGAGAACAGAACACTTTCCCAAATGCCAATTTTCGCAGCGTCATTCCCTTTCCTTCTTTAGCCTCTTCTTCTTTTACATATTGACGAAATATTATTATTAGCAACATCGCGAGATCAAGGCCGAGTTTTAATTGCATTCTCGTTCCGGGGTAAACTAGAGAATATTATATCCACCTGAAGTTTCCCCCTACAATAAATATAGGAAAAAGGTTTATCACTATAACATTTGATCTGTGTTCTGTATACATACGGAAATAAGAGCCCTGATCGGCACTTGGGCCCTGGTACGATGTACCGCCTATATCCCCCTCTCGACAGGCCTGCTGCTGGGTACAGCAATTTCATACTCACAAGGGAAGTGTACAGTTTATCTTGTTATTTGCGTTTAGGTTTCGGAATCGGTGTAGTTTGGTAAGTTCCAGTTTCACAACTTAAAACTTGGAGTTTATATGGTGTCCTATGCCTTGCTTGGAAATTCTGAAGCAATTAGCCGGTCAAAAGTATAGGGGAGCCGAACGTTCTTGTAGTAGGCTTCGGCCAAGAGGGGAACTCGTTTGGGTAACACTTCAGATTCGGGGCGCACGGTAGATGGCGCTGTTAGTCGGCTACAATTTTGGGCTACAATATATCTCTTATGACGTCAGACGGTAGCGTCAGATGTGAACAATCACGGAGAAATATTTTTTGTATATGAGTATATACTAGGGGCTGCACCCCCCAGACCCCCCCAATTGATTAAAAATCAGGATCATCGCAGGATGGTCTCCCTGCAGTGATATCTAACCCACAAGCAGTCCCCTTGAATTTACTGGGGGGTTTTTTCTCCCCAACAGCTTTTTCGAATAACGAATAACAAAGAAGCACATGGAGAGCACGAAAACACAATAACGAAAGAAAAACATTTGCAAAACGGTTCCTATTTCTAAGCTACGATGTTGCCAGGAAGAAGCTGTTATCGTTCGCAGCAAACAAAAAATACGAAAACAAAACAAAAAAACAATAAAGGACATCAAGAAACCTTACCTAACTTAAAAAAAACTATAAACGAGCAGAGCGCAGATATTTAGTAAATAATAGACTAAAAATTACAAATCCCTAAAAGAACAAAAAAATATAACGCACTGATTGTCACATCTGACCCTACCGTCTGACGTCATAAGAGATATGCTGTAGCCCTAAATTGTAACCGACTAACAGCGCCATCTACCGTGCGCCTCGAATCTGAAGTATTACCCGGGTCCTATTTATAAGCTACGATGTTGTCAGTAAGAAGCTGCTATCGTTCGCAGTAAACAAAAAATACGAAAACAATAAAAGACATCAAGAAACATTACCTAACTTAGAAAAAAACTATAAACGAGCAGAGCGCAGATATTTAGTAAATAATAGACTAAAAGTTACAAATCTCCAAAACAACAAAAAAATATAACGCAGTGATTGGTCACATCTGACGCTACCGTCTGACGTCATAAGAGATATGCTGTAGCCCAAAATTGTACCCGACTAACAGCGCCATCTACCGTGTGCCCCAAATCTGAAGTATTACCCTCGTTTGACCGCTGGCTTTGATATCAGATCGTCTGGGTTTACCGAAGGTTTGATACTAGATAGGCTGGGTTTACCCAAGGTGTTTTTGTGTTCGTTGCGAGAGAAAGGACTTCGAAAAGACGCAGCAAAAAATATAACTTTATTCTTCAAATTGGCCTACTCAAACGGGGCAAGCAAAAACGTCTCGAAGTGTTTGCGGTCAGTGGGTAGGCTTGTTTTATGCAAAATACGAGTCTAAGGGCGGCAGGATTTAGGCGAGTTAACGGCATTTTGTAACGTTAGACCTTATAAATGTCGAATTATAATGAATGATCAATGCAGACTGACTTCTAACTCTGACTGTCTACTTAGTGTGAATTCCGTAGTATATATGTGCCTTGGAAATAATGGGAGTTGCCTATTATTATCCACTGTAGTTTTTCGGGCGGTGCTTGTTTTATGTTTTGTGAGGAGCTAATTTCAGTAGATAGAGTTTTTGTTTCACGACTGAATTTCGTAATCTCTCAATTAAATAATGACCGATGCTACCGTCTTTTCAGTATGTACTCGTACCTGCATCCCAAGCTTTGTTTAAACAGCTGACCTTCTATCGCGGCAATGGAACCACTTTTGTACGCTTGTGTGCATATGTTTGCACATGTGTTGTTAACTTTTGATAGTGTGTTTTTGACGAATTTATATACATATATATCTACATTGACTGATGTATATTTATATATTTTGTTTCATTTCCTAATTCTCTTTTAGTTCTTTGTTTATTACTTATGGAATATTATTTCTTTAATCTACAAAATATTTCTTTAGGATTTGATAGATTCCCCGAGTGTCAATTTATGGAGTTTCTCGCTGGGCCTATTAAATCTTACAATTTTGGTGCCACAAACCTACCGCTACAAGATGCTCACGCCTGGGGAACTATCGTGTTTTCCAGTCGGATAGGCTCCATCATCCGTCTTCCCATCGCGACTGCGGTCAATTTGGTTCTGTTCGTTTGGATTTTCCATTTCTCGAACATGAAGATTTTTGGAGGCCTCGGCTGCAGTCGCCCTCACCTGCACTCTTTCAGATCTGGTTTGTCGAGTCACAATCTGGATGAATTCGTCCGCCTAATGTACGCTAAGGAAGCAGCAGTTTCGAGATGTCCCTGGTCTAGACCGTAGAAATGGTGGTAATCAAACACCCTTTTTAGGGAACTCCAGATAGCAAGTCCAACGCAGCTCCGACATGGTTTTCGAATGCTATCACCGCTATCCTGCTGCGAATGATTTTGTCGAAATGGGGGGACAACCCGACTCTCGAGATTTTCTATTTGAAACCATTGATCCATATTTTGTTGAAGGCTTTGTTTCACGTCCCGGCAGACCACATCCACCATGCAGCCAGAGGCTAGCGCCTTTGCCACATGTGGTATGTTAAGGAGATTGCAGTCTTCGTGCTCCTTTTCCCGCGGAAGCCATGCTATTTGACGTTCAGCTGTGTGTGACGACATATGGGAGATCAACCTGCTATCCATGATTTCTTCGAATAATTTTACAATTATGTTAAGTAATGAGATCAGCCTGGATGGAGTTGATCACTTGATCTTTAAGCTTCCCTTGTTTGGAAAAGACGATCATTGTGGATGCCTTCAGGCCGTATGGGAGCTTTTTGCTTAAAGCCAGAGATTACACGTCCATTTCTACTTGGATGTTCGCACGCCCGGCCCTGTTGAGATTTGCGGTTCTCTGCGGGGGAATCTTCTGTGGTGACCTCCTATCTGCTCCAGAACTCTGTCTTCGAAGTCCAGATCGAAGTTTTCCTCCTCTTCTTCGGAGATGTGAAAAACTCAACAACAGACTTCTCTTAAAAGCTCGTTTTTTTTTCTTGTGAAGTTCTTGCGCACTTGCTAAGGAACACTATGGGAGAGTCAGCCTTCGATACTGGTCGCCTCTCAACTTGCTGATGACCTTCCAGAAGCTTCTCGGGTTGTCCTCAACATCTAGGTTATGTATCGTACTGTCGCCCTTTTCCCTGATCTCATGCAACAGCGCGGCATTCATTGTTGTGTGAGCTGCTGGGCTGCTGGACCAGCACAAAGTCCATTCAGCTAAGGTATCCAGTGGCCCTGACGCCCTCGTAAATCACCTGGAATCGCTACTGCAGAATGATCCTCTCATGAGTTGGGCGCTTCCAGGTCAAGATCTGCCTTGTGATCGGGATTATGTAATCCGCGGTGGCAAAGCTGTCAACGCTGTTAGGCAGCTCTTCGTCGATCACACCTTGCGTGGCATCAGCCACATCGGAAATTTCCTCCGGGAATGACCTTTTGTAGGCACCTCAGTTTGCAGTCGCAAAGTTCATCCTTGATGACGAGGGAATGGGTATGGGTGCAGTAGCCATCGTAATGACCATAGGAATATGGTCCCTGGGTGTGAAGGGTTCAGGCTGTACAAAATGTTAGAAAGGAAGCACGATCTCCGCCTTAGTGAGTGTCCCTGGTTACATGAACGTCGGGAAGTCCGGGCCAATCCTCTCCGCTGCGGATCTACGCAAGAGTAAGTTGAGATTATTCCCTAGACTGTCCGCTCGGGCGTAACCACCGATTCTAGATCTGGCGTTAAGACCACCAGCGAAAATGACGGGGTTGGCATTCCTGAACAGGGTGAACAGGTCGTGGATTGGTAGGCACTTTTTCCTTGGAGGCTGGTACCCCGAATTCACTTCAATGTTCCCCATGTATATTTTGAGAGTGACCGACAGGAACGACTCGTCCCTCTCTCTCCTCTTCACATAGTGAAGTAATGAAGGCACCGCTATTGCTGCTCCTTTATATCTCTCCCCATTAGGGTTCCTTTATAGGACGTTGAATCTGGGAATCTTGATGGGATCATCATCTCTTACTCAGGTTTTGGAAAGAAGGAGGATATCTGGGTCAATTTCTTTGTAAATATTGCACAGCCTGGGGGTATATGGTTGTCCCATCCTTGCACATTATGTGCAAGAATCGCCAGTCTGTTTTTTTGCGGCCATGCTTACTTCCTAGGCTTGGTTTGGAGACTTCTGTACTTCAGGAAAGCTGTAAGGCCTGTCGGAGAGTTTTTTATATATGTTTGGCTCAAAGAATTTGAGCTACGAGTCGTACAGCTTTACCTATTTTCTAACATGGCGCTCTTAACTACGTCCCATTCTGATGAGGAGTTGAAGTACCCATTGCGGTTACCCGTGGTAATGTCCTTAGTGGCGAAGGTCCTTGGTTGGGTGGTATTTTTATTCACCGCAATGACTAGATTGATTTGTCTGGCATCGAATGAATAGAAATTGAAGGATTGTTTGGTTTCAATTCTTGTTAGTTTATCTTCTTCCATTTTCATTGGGTGCGTCTTTGGACGGGCCTGCTCCGTGGAGGGGGCAGCGATGTCAATATCTTCGCTGGGGGGGCACTTCTGTACTCTCTGCTTTGGCGGTTGCGGTTAGAGTTACGTTTTTCCTTGCTCTGTCGCAGCAAGACCCGTCGTTCGGTCGGCTCTCTGTGACGCTCATTGATACTGCGTCACCTGAGTTATATCAGAGCAGTCACGGTGGTGTCTTTGTCCAACCCACTTCCTCATCTACGACCAAGGAACACATAGGAGGAATCTCCATTCAGTCTATTTCTTGTCTACTGAGCGCAGTGGATGATGGCAGATACCTTCATTTCAAAAAGAGTAGGCCGAAGAGGTATATCTAATCAGTCTGACACGCTCGCTTCTACCATTGTTGGGGGCAACCGAAACAGGAGATACCTTCAATTATTCGTTTGCTTTCCTTCAGAGACCAACGGTTAGGTATTAGGGCGCAGAAGTACACCAGCATGCACAGGAGAGAGGAGTGCCGGTCCCGGTAGCTGAGTGGTGGTAGTCCTGGAGCTTGGAGGAGGACTTTCGATTTCGCGTTGAAGTGGACCTTAACTTAATTGATAAATGCTAAATAAACGGTTATAAATTATTTTAGAAATAAATAGAAGGGAAAGGAAGTGGAATTATGCTATACGGAAAACAAAACCTAAATCTTATTGAGGTACTAGTAATAACAGAAAGGTGTCCGACATTAGCTGTGCTAAAGTAAGAGCCTGCAATACCAATTTTAACATTGCCGTTTTATAAATCTCCAAGTCTGGACATGATTTATCCTCTTCACTTAAAAGGACGAAAGGAAATGATAGCAGAACCACTTGCACCTAGATTTCTTCGTTCTTGAGGATCTTAAACTTGCAAATATTACACCCATCTTTAAAAAAAAGGCGACAGGCAATCACCTTTAAACTACAAACCAATAAGCTTAACACCAATATTTGGCAAACCCATTGAGACTATCGCGAAGGACACAGAGGTCGAAGACCTCAATCGACACAACCCTATGCGGGAAGCGCAACATGGTTTTAGGAAAAACAATTCGTGTCTGACCAACTTATTAGAGTTTTATCATACTCGTAAAATTATCAATGACTACGATTCGAGTAGAAATGTCGACATGATCTATCTTGATTTTCAAAAAGCATTCTATAAAGTGCCAAACAAGTCTTTAGTGAAAAAAATTGCTGTGTCGTTATCGGTGGTCAGGTATTAGAGTCGATAAATGCATAGCTAAATGGAAGAAAACAGCGAACAGTCATCAACGGATTGCGTTCAGAGTCGCGATGTTTTATTAGCGGTGCACCTGAGGGTTATGTTCTGGATCCGCTGTTGTTCCTATTATATATTATTGACAAAGGCACTAGTCTCGAAAGCTATTTTTCAAAGTTTGCTGATGCAATTTAATGTTGATACATGCAAAGTATAACATATCGGTACTGGGAGAGAGGGTTTCAGCTACACAATGTCACGACAAACGTTGAATACAGTAGCCACTGCAAAGGATCTTGACATAATCGTATGCAACGACTTGAAAGTTGGTAAGCAATGCGTTGAAGCTTGCAAAAAAAGCTAACAAGGTCTTCAGATTTATATTTAGAAACTTTACATAAATTGGAAGATATTTTGTAATCCCACTCTACTATACTTATTTCGGCCTCATCTGGAATATGAGGCGCAATTTCCTGCGCCCTTATTTGCGGAAAGACGCAGAAATGTTAGAAAGAGTGCAAAGACGTGCAACCAAGATGATTCAAGGCTACACAACACACCGCACGAAGAGCTTTTGTTGCTTTAAATCTTTAATCGATCGAGACAAGAAGATTAAGGAGAGAACTTATCCAAGTCTATAAGATACTACATGGTTTTGAGTTGGATGTGTGTGAAAGAACCAGAAGTCCCGGTTATAAATAGAAGAAGAGATTTGAGACAAATATAGCTGAGAATTACTTAAAGTATAAAGTGGTTGATTTCTGGAATCGTATGCCAATTAACGTCGTCCAATGATCATCTATAAATATAATCTGAAGAGTGACCGACCTAGAAATGGATTAAAGAGAGCAAAGGACGGCCCAATGAAGGCAATCCATACTAAGAAGACAGAAATAACGCCATGGGGAAAAAGTTTGAAATTCCTGGCCTGGACTCGAACACGGGTCTGCTGATTGCAGGTCAGATACACTCTCTCTCTCTCTCTCTCTCTCTCTCTCTTATCTCTCTCTTTCATATCTCTCTCTCTCTCTCTCTCTCTCTCTCTCTCTATATATATATATATATATATATATATATATATATATATATATATATATATATATATATATATACCACTCTACCCAGTCTCCGGTAACATACAAGTACGATAAAAATGGTAAATTTAGGAGACAGTTATTCCTGACCTCAGCTCAAAAGGCCTACCCTTCGAGAGCGTATTTATAATCAAACCAGTCAAAAATTCAAACTGTCGATCTCGCATTACGCTATCCCAGAGCAACACAATGCCAAGCACGGCTGAATTGATACCCACTTCTGCCGATTCAACATGAGATCCAGTTTCCCGAAGTTCAAAATGTCTAGAAAGAGAAATAACAGACGCCCAAAAGACAGGGCGCCATCGGGTCTCCCTTTGTTGACCCCCTCTCCCTCCCATTACCCTACGGGAGTAATTCGAATATAAAACGGTTCGTCATAAGAAAAAGAGAACTTTTTCTTTTTCGTCACGATATCGAGAACTTGCTGGGATAGAGTTCCCCCGGCAAGTTAAGAAGGACTTTCATTTTCTTGGGCAATACCAGATTGCACCAAGTATAATCGGCACAGTTCTATTAACAAAGATCGTCAAGTGATCTTACCCTATTTGAGTTTGACACACCAAACTAGATAGATTTCTCAACCAAAAGAGAAGCTCTACAAGCGAAATCAAATGGCTAGAAAAGTATACAGTCGTATTCAAGCCTAGTCTGAGAAAACCTTTTCAAAGTCATAAACGCTCGATTCTTCGCCTCCTCAATCGTCGTTTTTTTTTATTCCTGCTTCTCCGGAGCCTCGAAATGCCGCGTGACGTCACTCGTCAACCTCTCGTTGGATGTAACGCCCTCTATTGAGAAGCAAATAAACTACACGCACGACGCCTCTCCGGACAAGATTCGAGTGAAGGCATTTCGATTGGATTCTCTGGGTAAACACCAATACCTTATGTGAGTAATCAATTCTATTTTCATGTCTCCGGGCGTTTAACGTAGATTATTTTGTATATCTTAAAGACGATTTTTTTTTTAAGTAAATTGTTCTCCCTTAAACAACCAGAAACCTAGTGTCGGTAACTGGAATTACGAGTAAGAATCATTTTTAATTTGTATTTTGTACGTGTATATGTATATTAATTTTTTTTTTAGATGATTAATCTACAGTAAAGGTCTATTTTGGTTGAAGTGTTAAAATTATCCTTGAAGAAGTTGCGTTGGCAGTATTTAGTATATTAAAGAGAGAACTCCCCTTTATATTCATTCTATAGAATAAAAAAGAGAAGAGCGCTCTTAGGGATCGATCCTGAAGCGATCACTAGAAGTACGAACGTACGATCCACTTTACTAATCATAATAAAATAATAATAATCTCGGTTAACTCACGACAGAGATTATATCGAGTTGTGGGTATATCAAATTTAATTAACGAGATCATTGCTCAAAATGTTCTCCAGTGGGGAATACATTTAATTCTGAAAGACTCGAGTAATTGATTCACAGACATTGGCTAATGTGGATGCTTTGTTGGTCCAGCACTTTCTTCAAATTGCATGTTTCAGATGTTCGATCTTATGTAGATTTTGTTCCAATAAACTGCATCCTTCAGGTGCCCCATAAATAAAAACCAAGTGGAGTTAAGTCCGGTGAACATGGAGGAGACTCAATACTTCTTCTCCGTCCTATTCAACACCTAGGCAACGTTTGGTCGAAGCACCTGACACCATACTGATAATGAAGGAGTGGGTTCCATCTTGTTGAAAGTAAAAATCATTTCCAAAAAGAGCTCGAAATGCAGGTATAAATAATATTTATGTCCGCAGCATGTCAAGATATGCGTAACCGGTAACTAGCCCATTAAAAAATGGTTTAACCAAACCTCTGGATTATAAACTACACTATACCCTTAATCGTAATAAATTAACATGTTTATCTCCATAAACATATGGATTACCAGGTGACCAATACCTGCAGTTGTGTCGATTTACTGTGCCATTCCGCTTGAGGGAAGTTTAATCGGACCACACGACTTTGTTGTCAAACTGGTCGTCTTCGGCTTCCATTGGCGGAAACTACATACTCACAAATTTCGAGTTTGTGGTCAGGTAATTTTCAGTCATGGTGTTCAAACACCTTGGAATGCAGCTTTTCTATTTGTACGACTTTAAAATCAGGGGATCACTTGGTTCTCTGATCTCGGTCTCACGGTCACGTTGCCTAACTGATTAATGTGGTGATCGAGTAAATCTTCGCAACAATGAAATGTAGTTTTTGTCACTCGCACTTATTTGATTGTGCATATCTTGAACCGTATCCTATGTCTCAAACTTGCTACAGTTGCTTGTAATGGTGAGACGTGTCGGTAGCTTTAAATCAAATTCCAGGATCCATTTCCGTGGGACTTCAGCCCCATTCTGAAATTTCCCATACCATTTCAAATGCATTTTCATTACCCCAGTGTCAAATGCTTAAGCAACATTCGATCTTTTGTTGAACTAAATAAACTTAAATGCTAGAGTTTGTATCACCGAAGGAATGCGTAGGCTAAGTCTCGAAGCAAGCTATTGGGTGACTAGGCTATGCTCTGGCCCATAGGCTAAGCCATTACGAATCTTTGATAAAACAAAGCCAGGCTTAGCCGACGCATACATAAGTACATTCATGCGACTAGAGAAAAGGTTGAGCACTTTGCGAAGTTAAGTTTTATATACCCACAACTCGATATAACATTTAATCACTTAGGTCAGTAATTTACGTTTGAAGGCGATTGCTATAGCAAAATATTGCTTTTATTTTTTTCTTCTGTAGTAGAGCAAGTAATAATGTGGGAAATTTCGTTTTGCGAAAAATGTAAATGACAAATGGCAAAGCTCTTTTTTTTTGTTGTTTATAATTTTAGGATCCCATCTGGCGATTGCCTACTAGGGCAGAAGTCGCCCTACTCATATCACAGCCTATTACTAGGCTAGAATAAAAAAACAAACAAATAACTATTTAATTAACAAATAACAACGATACAAATGCAAGACTAAAAAAACAACAAAAGAAAAGAAAGAAAAAAACTTAATAAGAAGGAAGCGTGCTCCAGCATCGGGATAGGGCCACCTCCCCTCGGCTCAGGGAGATGCAACTAACAAAAACACACAAAAAAGGGTCAAATAAATTGAAGGAAGCCAGCCTCTTCCAAAAAGTCGTCAAGGGCACAAGTCGGTGTGCACGAACTCGTCCCGAGTACAAAGGCACAAGCAAGCTTGATCCTGCTCGTCCCGCTACCGGGACAGGTAACGGGCAATAAGACTGGGACATTCAACAAGAATGTGCCGAAGAGTCTGGGGGACAACGCAGTCATCACAGTAAGGCGCAGTCGAGGGCTCTATCAAATGGCGGTGTGTATCGCGAGTGTGTTCAATTCATAGACGACAGAAAGGAACCTGAAGCCATCCTGGCATTGGGGGGAGGGGGGGGGGTCCATAGGAACAGTCGCAGCGCAATAGCACGCCACTTTTAGTTCCCCTCGACCCTCTCCCATCTTCTTTGCCGAGCAGCCCGTATTCCTACCATGTAATCGATGTAAGGAAGAGCAAAACGCTGGTCTGGTGTCTGAGTCCTCACGGACTCTTTGACGCCCTCATCGGCGCGCTCATTCCCCGCAATTCCTACATGTCCAGGAACCCAGCAGAAGATAATCTTGACATCCTCCCGGTTCGCCATAACCGTGGCGTCACGGATATCGCGAACCAGGGGATGCGGAGATTCCAATGCCCCGAGCGCACTCAGGGCGCTCTGTGAGTCGCTATAGATCACAATCCGGTCTCCGAACCGGGCACGTCGCATAATCTCCCGTACCGAGTGGTGTATTGCCACTAGCTTGGCCGTGAAGACAGATGCAGTGCCTGGCAGAGCCCCCCTGACTTCAAACAGAGGGGATACGGCGTGGAAGCCGACCCCCTCTTTTGACTTGGAGCCATCCGTATACACTGGCACGGTTCCAGCGTGACACGAGGTGTGCTCCAAAAAGGTCGAACGCAATACTCCCGGCGCTGTACAAGCTTTGGGAGCAGAGGCGTGGCGACAAATAACCAAATGTGGTACCCTCCAGGGTGGCGTCCTGGGCAGAACTAGGGGCGCCACCGGCCCGAGGGCTATACCTAGCTCTCGAAGGAGTTTCCTAGTCCTAAAGCCAAAGGGCTTAGGGTATGACTGACGTCTCTCGGCGGCATAGACACCGTCGAGATCAGCTGCGAATGCAGTGAGAGCTGTTAGCCACTGTAGGAGGCGCCGGGTTTGCGTGTAGAGTGGGTTATGCTCTGTATACGACGCAGAGCGAGTGGCATCTTTCCAGCATCAACAAGTAGGCTCTCAATGGGGGAAGTGTGGAAGGCATCGGTCACCAGATTAAGCCCGGTGTGATGGATCGAGTCCACCTTCCGCAATACACGCTCGGCTGTGGATGCATTAATCTCACATTCTTAGTCGAGCTTAGAACGAAAAACTATCGATAAAAAATAAGGCACTAGCCTTATAAGCGCCCCAGGGGTACTGAACGTCACGAAATGAAGAATGTCCATGGCGTGGGTACAAGAGACCCTAAGGCTGCGAATATGAACCTCCCAGGTAAGGCGTCGGTCAAATACAAGACAAAGGAAACGGTGCGAGTCTACCAGTTCTAAGCAAACCCTATTTAGAAACAATTCTGGGTCGGGGTGGAGCCGCGGATGGCGGCAGAAGTGCACTACCTTAGTCTTGGCCAAGGAAAGCCGAAGCCTGTGTGCTTTGGCATAGCGAGAGACGCCGTTCAATGCTTGTTGGAGTCGACGCTCCAGAGTTGGCATCTGGGCCGCACCAAAAGAGATCGAAAGGTCGCCGACGTAGAGCGTAGCGAGAACATCTTCCGGCAGCACCGAGCTGATGCAATTAATGCTCATGACAAAGAGTACGACACTGAGGACAATTCCCTTGGGACACCCTCTTCCTGCTCTACTGGGCCGGAAAGGGCTCCCTTCATCCGTATGCGGAATCGACGATTTGACAAATATTCAGATATAAAGATTGGGAGGTGTACCCTCGCCCCCATCATATGGAGAGTCTCTATGATAGTGTTTCGTCATGCGGCATCATAGGCCTTCTCCAGATCGAAAAACACTGTGGCGTAGTGCTGCCTACGAAGGAAGGCCTCGCAGACGGCATTTTTCAGTCAGAGCAGAGCATCCGACGTGGAGTGGAACTTACGGAAGCCGCACTGTGCAGAAGACAGATGGCCTCCTCCATCGACTTGTACACGCAAGAGGTTAGAGAGATTGGGCAGAAACCATACGAAGTAGTGATCTCTCCCTGGTTTGCGAAAGGAAAGCACAGTAGCTATTCGCCAGGAGTCTGGGAGGATACCCTCTACCCAGATCATGTTGAACAAATCTAACAGAAAGGCCACGCATCGCTCACCCAGGTTTCGAAGTATGGCGGACGGGATATAAAAACTTAATGGCCTCATTTACCGACCTAAACTCCTCGACTGAGACAAAGAAATCAGTCCTTTCCTGAAATGCGGACCACCGCGCCCTAGCTAAGAGCCACCGGGGAGGGCTCTCAGGCGGCAGCGGCCCAGAAAATGATATTTGAATGGGAAAGTGATCACTACCATGGAGGTCATCGACCATCCCACACCCCAAATCAGGCTGTCCACCCGGAGAGCGCAAAGATATATCGGGACAGGAAAATGAAACGGTTCTCGGGCAGTGATGCGTAAACTCATCCACGTTTAGGACACTTATCTCCAGCTCGTCGATCAGGTCGGCAAGGACTTGACCTCTGGAATTAATCGAGTACTTTTCCCAGGGGGAGTGTCTACCGTTTAGATCTCCGAACAAGAGAAAGAGCCTCGGCAACCACGCCACGACGCGGCAGAAGTTCCCCGCGTCGAATTCGGCTGACTGTGAATGTACGCGGAAATAACAGTATACCTCTTATCCAGGTGCAGCTGAACAGCTACTCTCTGGAAGGAGGTATCTAAAGCAAAGTGGAGAACGGAGACATCATGGTGGGTGTAAATTGCGCATCCTCCTGTTCGGCCCCCATCCCTTGGTGATGGGGTCACAAAACACTTATACCCCGGTAGGGTGGGCAGGGGGCACGAGCCCAGCATGGTCTCCTGCAAAAAGATAGCTAACGGGGAACGGAAGGAGACGAGCCTCTGCAGTTCCTCCCAGTTGGCCCGGAATAAGCGGCAATTCCATTGAAGGAATATGCCCTCCAGGCCTAGCTCTGAGGAGATGCTGGGGTCCTCGTCGAAGAGAAGACCCTCATGGGAATGGCCCTACGCTTCCCGGAGGCAGAACTCCAGGCGCTGTTGTTGGACAATGTGCTAAAAGCGGTGTCACCTTCGAGGACTTATTGGGGGAGGTCGGGCTCGCCATGCGAATCTTTTCCTCCTTCCGCCTCGAAAACTTAGGTGAGCAAGGCGGCTTCGGAGGTGACGGTTCCTCTTTTCGAGGATCCAGCATCTCCAAGCCACCCAGACTAGCACTCGGTGTGGGCGAAGGAGTTGAAGTTTATTTAGTGCTGGCCTCCTTTCCTGGGGCAGCTTTAGGAACCCCAGAAGATGGCCTCACAATCAACTTTAGGAGGTTTGCCTCCTGTGAGTCTAACGACTCGGTGGACGCGCGCGGCCGTTTCGCCTTACGGGAAACGGTCACGCTGGGGGAAGAGAGGGAAGCCCTGGTTTTAGCCCGGTGACCCGCCCGAGAAATGGGTCACCTTTGGCTCTCTACCTATCACACTAGCTAGAGCTCTCCTCTGGTGGATCATGTTGCTCTTAGCCAACATGGTGCCATCAGTGGAGCGAATAACAAGGAAGCGTTTGAAGCCAGTGGGCTCGAAAACACCAGCTATCGTCTGAATGAGGAGCCCCTACGTAATCAAGGTTCCACTCTGCATAGTTCTGGTCTTCCTCTGGGACGCCCCACCCGGCGTAGCAACGGGCCCAGACGTGCCGTTCTTGGCTTGGTCGCTTACCGAAATCTCAGCAGACTTGTCCGTCCCCGCGGCGGAAGTGGAGCCCTTAGTCTTTTTCTTTTTAGGAGAGGAGGGCGGGTAATTAACCTGCTTCTCTCCTCGCCGGTTAAAGCCCCTATGCCAGATGGATCGGTCCCAGCAAAATCCTTCTCTGAAATGGAAAAGGTCCTGCCAGTCACAGGAACACTAGCCAGGGGAGAAGATCCCTCCTCTCCTTGTGAGGCCTCGGGGACCTGAGCCGTCTTAGGAGGAGCTTGCATAGGGGCGGACTCGGGTTTTGTGCTTGGCACCGAGCCCTAGTTAACCCCATAGAAGATCCTATTGGCTTGGGCTGGGTCACCTCAGGGACCATGTCCATCTCAAGGGGCATCCATGGGGCCATCCACTCACCACCACCCCGAGACATCACAGGTCCCATTCAAGGGGAATTTGGTCGTGTTGTCTTTGGCCAGGAACCGGCATCTTTTAGGGAAGAGATGGGAAGGGTCACGTACGGTGACCCCCTCTAAGCTCATTATGCGCGCCAACAGATCTTTGGCAGGCATGGGCCCACTGGCTCTGTCCTCCCTCGCCATCCTAAGGGGGTTAGTCCTATCACGCCGCTCACCAATTATGGGCCACCTGCCTGCCTTCTTGCAGTCCCCTTGAAAGCAAAGTGGAGACTGTGCTAGAAAAAGCGAGTCGACCAAGGGCGACTCTAGAGAAAGGGGTGAAGGTGATTTCCCTGCGCCCGTATGCAAAGGAGAGGAGTAAACCTCCTCTCCGGTACAAGAATTTTGGAGGGTCCCCTGTGAAAGCACAGATAGGGGGACCTCCCTTTTTTCCGTGGAGCTGCCTGAGGGTGGCTCCGACGACGGTCGAGGGAAGAGTAGAAAGGGAATATTATTTTTTTTAATCATCATTGGGCATGGTGACCCCTTTTTATCAGGAGGAAAACGCCCATTACCCCACCCAGTAACCCGCTTTGCGAGGGGGGAACACAGGACCGGCAGAACCAGCTGCCGCTATTTGAGGCCACTCGTTTTCCCTAGTGACCTAGCAGCCCATCAGCATGGCGGTTCAACCTTGGCCACGGATTAAAAATTGACCGAGCTAGAAGGAAGAATGAAGTGGAATGTGAGGAAGGTGTGTATCGTAGTATAGGAAGGAACGAGTGATGGCTGGAGTTCGTACGTATGAGTGCTATATATCTTTTTTTTGTTATGATTATCTGATTATAATGAATATTATTATTACCTTAATCTTTGAGAGTTCCTAGTGCCTTGCTCAGCGTGACGAGGGGTGTGCAGATGGAGAGACGCACGCCTTCTGGAGGAACTGGTCTCACCACGGGCCATAGGAAGAGTGTTTCTTCTACCCTTCGGATTACTCTGGGAATAATTCGCGCTGGCGAGCGATGACCCAATGCGTGAATCCTTTGACTCAGGGGAGTGTTTGATGGAGTTCACTTGGGGTATTCTTCAAGGGCGAGGACTATCTCTGGATTTGGGGATACACCAGGATAGGGGTTTTCTCTGATGAGAGTTAATTAAACTGGCTTCTTAAATCAAGTTAACTTAAAGTTCGGTGTGAGGATGAGCTTCTTCTTAGTACCTCTCGCTGTTTTGCCGGGCACTTATGCCGGTCTTCGCTGTCTAGATCTCTCTAACGATCTACCTCTGAGAGGCTTCTAAATTCGGTGTGGCCACCAGGAACTGGCTCCGGATGAGCTTTTTCTTAGTATCTTCTGTTGGTATCCGGGCCTCTTGCCGTTCTTAGTCGTCTTCTTGACTAACGTAATCTACCTCCTTTTTCCAAAGTTATTTGGTTTTATACTTCGCCACCCCACTGGGGGATAGGGGAAGGAGGAGGGGGCGTGGACTGGCTGCATTTAGTCTCGATCTCCAACGATTTTTATGAGAGCGTCATTCATCTCACCTCAAGGGACCTTCTTGCTCTAGGACGACGCTTCTCTAATTTCGCAGAAGGGGGGAAATTGAATATCAACTCTTAGCCGAAACCTTGCTGTTTTAACCCATGTTAGGCTCACTGGGGTCCGCCATGTGATGATTAGAGCATTATGTGGTTTTCGGGTGGCCTTTCAGTTTCTCTTTGAGACGAGGGGAGAGAGGGGAGGAGGTTAAGTGGTCGGGCTACGCCGTCTCCACTGTCATGGCGTTGTGGTTAAAGACCAGAGGCTCAATTGTGAGGGTGGGGTATCGATTCCCTCACAGTGTGAGTGGAGATGAAGCAGGTTGTTAAAAACCCACCACCCCAGGCCGGAGCTCAGGGGCGGGGGAACGTTGTACCCTCCACCCTCAGCTCCGATCCGGGATAGTTGGGTGAGAGGAAGCTGGTTGGCGTCTACCCTGTGAAATTAGAAGCAGACCAGAGAAAGCTGTGGGAGAAATTGTAGTGAAAGTGAGGAAGTAGGGTAGAAAACACAGGCTGTCAGAAAGAAGAAGAGGCTAAGCTGGGGCCGGACGAGGAGCTGAGTCCCGTCAACACGGTGGCCATAAAGGCAAATCGCCGCGTCCCTTATAGGGGATAAATCTCGTAAAATAATAATACCTTTTTAGGCCTACCAAGAGTCAGACAAAAAGAAATGCACCTAAGAATCAGTATTTGTGGGCTTACGAAATCTTTTTAGAAATTGGTTTGGAACGTTGTTTGTAAATTAAGATTTCTAAAAAAAAAGGAGGAAATTATCTGAATTTAATTTATATGGGAACTTGATACTAGGGAAATAGGAGGAGTTTAACACTATCATTTAAATCTAAATATTTATCTATCACAACTAAAGTATCATCGACGTAACGTCACCAATTGACCCTAGGATGTAATCAAAGGGGGAAAGCTTTTGGACTCAAAAAACCCGATAAAAAGATTGTTCAAAAAAATGCTTGAGAGATGAATTCTTTGGTAGCCAACCATTCTGCAAATAAAACTCTCCAATCAAACTAAAGATGTTTTCCTAAAGATGTTTCCTTAACGTGAACATTCCTAAAAAGTGATATAACATCAAAACTGAGTAAGGATTTTTGGGGTGCATGGCGAACCTTTTAAATTTAACAAAATACAAAGAGTTCTTCAAATGAGCAACGGACACAGTCACCACAAACTTACTTATTTGAAACTTACAAATAAAACATGAAAAAAGCTCAGGCAAATTTGAATAAAAAAATAGTTATTTTGAAATGTTATCCCGTTTTGACCAAGAATTTTCTGGCCTATTTACCCAACCTTCTTATATGTATGGTTTACCCAAAATACATAAACCTGATGTTCACCGGTAGACATTATTTTTGATGTAGGCTGCATTACCTTTGATATCGATGCTGTAGTCTATAATAAAATCCTCAGGATTTAGCAATAGAAGTAGATTGTATGCGCAATTTGAAATACCGACTCATAGAAAGACGGGAGCTCAAGGTTTAAGGAATTGCAAGAATTTTGTAAATCATTTATAAAACTTACTCAAATAACAAAAATCAACCTAAACGAAAAAAAAGTTACAGAAAAATAATGTAGATGCGATTAGAACTAATATTATATATGGATTCATTACAAAATAAAGTTCTGACATCAATTATTATATACATTTTCCTGAAACAAATATTTCAAAGAACATTAAGGTGTTCTATGAAAAATAGTTCTAGTGGTACTACCAAATCATCGTAATGGCAAATGTAAAATGCGATTTCTATTACAATTAAACGGGAACTAATTTAAACCAGGACTTAGTTATTTCGTCGTAAACTTTGCCCGTGTCAAGATCATAGGCTAGTTTAGGAGGGACGTTTTTCTTGAGCGGCGATGATTTAGTTGCTACCTGATTTGTTTTAACCGGGTGGCCATTGCTCTGAATTTGGGGGGTCATTGGAGTCCTTGACGATTCAGTAGTCTTAGGATTTCTTAGCTTAGTTTGGGGTGTCAATGGTATTCTTTTGCTCTCAGTTATAGGTGGAGGGACATAGGGATTAAAACCGAGGGTATCTGGGAATACAGAAGGCACTTCCTTGTCCTTTCCAGCTTCTGTTTGTTTGGTAATTTTTGTCCTGTTGCTCTTTTGAAGACGCTTTGTACTAGTACCATCGCGTTTCTTTTGTAAACCAGAGCGTTTTACTAGCTTGGACATGAGCGAATGGGGAACGTTGCTTTGATAAAAGTCTTTCTCTGAAGGCAGAGCCAAGGGCGTCGGTTTTTCTTTGCTTTGGATGTAAGAGGGGATAGGTTCACTGTGATGTCCATGGCCCTGAAATATTCATAAGTGTTAAATGAGGTTAAATAAACAAACGAAAGGTTGAAGAGCAACCAGATGCGAACAAGAGAATGAGGAATATTTGCTTAAGATATATCTGGCGGAATGATACAGTTTGTTCGTTATGCAGTAATAGATCTTGTCAAGTTAATTGGTCACTAACATGCCCAGGATGTCCTCCGTGTCCGTGTCCCTTGCCGCCATGTCCGTGTCCGTGAGTACCATGACCATGGTCCTGTTACAAAGATTTCAACAAAAATATATATTAAAATATTCCTATTTTAGTGAGAAAATGTCAGAGTTGTGCGTTCCGCTACTTGCGGGCCCTCTAAATGGTATCGGAGTAGCGGAAGCGGTTTCTATAAGCAAAAAGTAGCGGACTAAAAAATTTCAAAACCACTACCTATTTTACGCTTCTTTACAATAAAACTGCTAATTTTGGATGTAATATGCAGTAGTTTTCCTTGAAATTGATTAAAAACAAGTGAAAAACTGGTTTGGGGGGCAGCGCTTTAGTAGCGCTTTACAATAAAAAGTAGCGATAGCGGAGTAGTGGTTTCGCAATTTTGGAAAAGTAGCGCTAGTAGCGGTTTCATCTAGCCAAGGTAGCGGAGTAGCGGTTTTAAAAAATTGGTAGCGGCGCCCACCTCTGGAAAAATGTGATTATTTTGACATGAGAGAAACAGAGGTTGAAGAGTCTTAGTACTTACGTCATGATGTCCTCCGTGATGGCCATGCTGCCAAAAAGAAAGGAAAAATATTAATAAATTTAAGTTTTAAATAAAGCTGATTTAAACTTTTCCCAGGAACAAAGTCAACAGACCTAAGTCGAGTGCTATCAATTTTCTGACTTATGACCTTCAAAACTTTTAATAATTCCCTGACTAACCTTGGGGAGACAGTGTGAATTATATCATTCGAAAGAGAATGTAAAACAACATAAGGGTTTCGAATTACATTAGAATCGGCCGAATAGTTACGATGTAATTGCCCAAAAAACTTATTGGATATTAAAATTGTTACCATCCGACCGACAACCTACGAAGCGACTTAGTAAATTATAGAATCGCCTTCACGCGACTAAAAATATGTAACAACGAATCGCTTTTTCAGATTTTACTGCTCTACGATCATCAATAGGAAATTTAGCCATTGCCAGGCGCAAGAAAATGCCCAGAAAAAAATTGGTTGACTCAAAACGAAAAAAAATCACGTTAAATACTCAGACATCTCCGGAAGTTCGGAATAACTTTTTGATTTAAACAGAAGATAGATCGTGATGATTCGGGGAGTTAAATTATTGTAGAATACACGATATTTATAATTTGAGGTTTATTTACAACTTGATATGTAAGAGGGTGGCCGCCGTGCAGACGGAACTCAGCGCCCCGTCCGGCCCCAGCTTAGTATCTTCTTCTTTCTTTCAGCACACTGAGCCTAAATAAGGACTGCGCGTGAAAACTATTGAAAAAAAAATTACCAATGAAGGTAATTCTATCTTCCCGCTCCTAACTGAAAACGCTTCTCACCTTGGGCACATGGTTATAATCCCAGTATTGTTCTCCGTGACCTCCGTGGGCGTCATGCCACCTGACCTGAAGATGAAACAATAAAATGACTTCGGACGATTATACATAGAAATCGTGGTATTTGTACGCTTTCCGAGGCGATGGCTCTGTCATTTGTAACAGTATCCGAGATCCTTCCCTCCTGTCTCCTCTCCGCTATGCCCTTGAAATAGGCTTTCCTATTCATAGAGATCAAATACAAATTTCTTTGTACTAATTAAAGACCAAATGACTACCAAATTGATGTTTCTAAGTGCGGAATATTGGTAGCTGGCGTAGAATATACGTAGATGTAGTTTGATTATAGTTTTAAAAGGAGAAGAGTCTCTATTTTAATTGTATTATTTTTGTATATTACGATTGATTTGGATTTTGACGAGTCTTGATGATGATGCTTTAGACACATTCCTGTGTATGGTTCTAATTGTATATTGTAGTTGCATGATCGGACACAATCCTATGGATACATTTTGCGGGTGGGTTTTGAAGGATGCGGATGACCTTTGATAGGCCCTTGTGGCTTTTGTCATCCGTGAAATTATGTTATGTTTGTTACCTTAGTTTTGAAATCGTGCTTGGGGCCGGCCTTTTCGTATCTTTCGATTGTATGGTGGTCGTTGCCTCGTTTGTAACCGAATTCGTATTGTTTTTTGTCTGGTTGGTGAGCGTACCTGGTAGAGGAGGGAGATCAATCTTATATTGACAACGAGGCTAATCATTTCAACTTTATGATTGATTTAAATAAAAAAATATAGGATTGGATTTAGGATATTTTAAATTTATATTTTTCTATCTATACTCTTGTTTACATTTGTGAAAGGTTGAGCATTAGAGGTTTGAGATGGAGCTGATTCATTTCAACCATAAGTAATCAAATAGTAACATAAGATGAAGGAGGAGGAGAATTAAAAAAAAATGTACAGGGTGTCAAAGGGAAATAATTTAGTCCAATGAGTGTAATTTCAATCAGCACAGGGACATAAAAGGGTTGTCATGCCAGAATAAGTGATGAAAACAAGTTATTCTAAATCACTGTCGAGAGTGCCATACACATATTGCAATATCATAGTTAACCTTTTAAATCCCTGGATTTTAAAAGTCCACGCCTAAACTCATGAAAAAAAAAACAAAGGAGTTCGCAAAGAATATCTGAGGTAAACTTCTTTTAACAAGTTCGGCTGGAAACCACTAAATCATCTCTCCCACTTTCCAAGGCAACATTTTGAATTGCCTTAGCATTAGTTATCTGATTTTAAGGCATCTAATTATCAAATTATCCACAAAATATAAAAGAAATATATATAAATTGATAATTATAAATGTATTTTGCTCCAAACTATTTGAAATAAACGAATTTGTCACGTCCACACTTTGGTGAAACTGAGCGAAGTGATTGGAACGCATAGTTATGTACATTTCAGTTCTCACGCAAAGAGAGTAGTTGTTGTTACATACATAAAATATTTGGCTCCCCTGCTGTGATCTTTTCCAACACCAGCTTGTCCGTGGTGACCTGTTCCGGCAGGGACCTGGTCAGATTCAACTTCATGTTTATTGTATTCGTCTGACGTGGTTTCTTCTATTTTTTCATCCTCGGCGATGCCCGTTACAGTGGCGGCAACGACTGCCAGATGTACGATGCTAAGAATCTGAAAGAGAAATGTGTCCGTGATGTGCTAAAGCAGAAGTGCCAACCACCAATATTAATGGTTTCTTGCTTCTTTTACTTGCTTTTTTACTTACCGAAAGTGTTTATTAACCTTAACTTATAATATACCCTATAATTATGTCATCGAAGAAAAGAAATGCTAATGAAGATATGTTTGATTTTCCATAGGTGATGCGAAGGAATATAATTTTGGGAGATATGGAAACTAATCATGTTTTACGGTTTAACCAATATAGTGATAAATTAAGTGGAGTAACTTAATGTGTTAGAACTGGCATTGAACCCTCACCCCAATAATTAGTAGTTAAGAAATTTGGTGAAATTTGTGATGCCAAAGTTAAGATAGGTTACGAAATTGCACTTCAAAAAAGTGTTTCATCAAAGCCATTTTGGGAGAAAAACTTTATAGTGATGATTTATTGCTCGCCTCAGAAAATTTTGTCCGTAAAATAATGAAACAGTTGAAAATATAAGCTTACAAGAAATACAGTTGCAGAAAGAATTAATGAATTATAAGATAATATTAAACGTCAATTGAACGTTTGTTTTTTTACTACATATTCACTTTCAATTGATGGAAATACTTGCAATTTTGACACCGGGTATGGATGAAGATCTAAAGTTAACAAAAAGAGTGTAGAAGAACTGATGGCAGTGAAAGCGACAACAACAGCTGATGAGATCTTTGCAAGATTGGTAGATGTACTGGATAAATGAAGTAATTGTTGATTGGACAAAACTCCTCTGAGTTTAGCGACAGCCCAAACTGGGTCCTCCTGCTAGTGTCGCATGGTGCAGTTCCTGCTATCACTTACAGCCTTCCAGCAGCAACTCCTGAATTCAGGCTCTTGATGTAGCCGACCGTATTGAGTCTGAGGTCATCTGGGGAGATAAGCGGAGGCAACACGTGGCACTTGTGGTTTCCGAGCCGCCGCCCCGTCGTAATCACAGCTTGGCTCATCCAACGCTTTCCTGATCCTCTGCCCCGTCCTCAGATTGAGACCCAAACGATTGTCGATCGTTTCATTTGATCTGTCGGCGTGAATACCAAGAAGCACAGTTTGCCTTATCCAAATGTTTAAAGGATTGAATTCAGCCATAGTTTTGCTTCCTTCACAGACGATGCACAACTGAGTCTCCTATGATAGGAAGAAGAGAGAACCGACGCAAGACAACACGCATGCGCGGAATTCAGAATTGCTCACCCATCGAACCATATATATATATATATATATATATATATATATATATATATATATATATATATATATATATATATATATATATATATATATATTGGGAAATTTTGTATTCAAGTATTACTTTGATATAAGAACATGGTTGGGCCATATCAATATATGTGTTTTTGCTATATTTTTATATCACACTTTTTGATTTGTTTTACATTAATGTGTCAGTATTTCACTTTTAATTATATATCATTTTCACCATAACATGAACGATTAATCTTATCATCTTGAAGAAAAGCCAATTTGTGTTATATTCTTTAGCCAGCCAAACGCTCTTTCCCGCCTAAAGGTCTGCACAAATAAACAGCGTTGAATTATCACAGTTCCTTTGAGCGAACGCGAGTTTAGACTACGCCCGTATTTAGGCTTTGGGGAAGACGTGTCTTGTACCTGTAAATTGGGAGCAGTTTTATAATGATAAAACCATGTCTAATTTTTAGAGGAAATTAAAGTTTTATTGGTTTGTATTTATTTTCACAAATATGACGACCAATTCAGATGTACTAACAATCTCCAAAACACAAATAGTCGTAACCGAAGTCACTTTCAAATTTGTATGTCTTCTTTTTTTAAGGAAGACGGAAACAAATCGAGGGGATCTCGGGCAGAGATGGGCAAACTGCGGCCCGCGAAGGCTTTTCATGTGGCTCGCGTTTCATTAAAAAAATTACCCTTAGTTATTAATGTGTAGCTATATCTATGACCATGTAGTATATACAAACAAATGCACAAAGGTAATTTCAATTAAATTATATATATTCGAAATTTGCCTCTGTTTTTAAGTGTGGCCCGCAAAGCTTACATAAGCTTCAATGTGGTCTGAAGCTTATTATTGCCCATTCCTGATATTGGGAAATAAAACTAGGTAGAAGATGCAGCGAACTAGGTCTTTACAGATGCCAATGAAGTCTAAACTGGTCTGAAAACTAATGAACTCTCAAATATATTCACTATTAAATACAACTAATTAATTATCTTTACTAAGGTTCGGCATTTTATATTTACATAAACTTAATGCCAGACTTACATAGCTTAAAATTGTGAACTTAATAGTACTATTAAGATAAAAGAATACGTTGTGATTTAACACACCTAAAACTAAACGTACATAAATCCATTTTGCTTTAGGTATGAAGTTTTACCTGGATTGTCACTCAAGAAGATCTACCACACATAAATGCAACCGGCCATAAATATATTTTAGTCTGGTCATGCAGTTTTACCTGGATTTCACTCTATAATATCTACCACACCTAAATGCAATAATAAATCAATCCATTTTGTTCTGGTTATGAAGTTTTTTTTACCTGGATTGCCACTCTAAAGGATCTATCACACCTAAAAGTAACCGTACATCAATCAATTTTCTCTAGTTAAGCAGTTTTTCCTGGATTGACACTCTAGAAGATCTAAAACACGTAAATACAACCGTAAATCAATCCACTTTGCTCTGGTTATACAATTTTACCTGGATGGCTACTCAATAAGATCCATCACACCTAAATACAACCTTACATACTTTTCATTTCATACAGTCTTATCATCTAATTGAAAATCTTCTTTTTTTTCTCTTTTCACCACTATTTTTTCTTCCTACCCCACACATACTTTAACCCTCCTCCCCCACATACACTTACAAACATCGAATGAATACACCCCATAAATTCTTACTTGGATTGCTGTTCTTACTCGTGCCATAACTGTAGGCACGGATGTTCGACTGATGGCAGGAGATGGCAGCGCGGGTTTATATGACACTGACCGACGTGACCAGAAACATATTTTGGAGGGAACGGATTTTTGGTGGGGTGTGAGGGGGGGGGGGTTATACACTTTATTCGAGTCATTTCCACTTGCGACCGCAACTGAAGCGAATACATCTCTCAAAATTTTACTTTCCATTTTCTCTCGTCCGCATTTTTACTTTTCGGTGGAATTTTTAGATTTTTGGGGGGGTTTAATTAAATGAAGTGTATATATATATATATTTATACCATATTATATATATATATATATATATATATATATATATATATATATATATATATATATATATATATATATATATATATATGGTTTTATTAGCTTGTTAAAGCCTGATTTTTTTAATCCGAAATACATTTTAACAAAAAGTAATTTTAAGACGGGAAAAAGTGTTTCTTTTTTTTACCTTAGGGAAGAGGGTGAATGTGCTCTGTAATCTTCCACACTCGTGCGCACACGAATGTGGTCATCAGCTCACGCGGAACAGAATTCATCAGTTTTGACTACCGGGAAAGCTCTTAATCTCCTACCTTAAAGGGGATCGGGGAAGGGGTAAAGCTCCTCTAACACCCGCAGCATTGCGTACCCTACTTGCCTCAAGACCTGATCTCCGCATGCAACCTTGAATCCATAATTCACGGTTCTCCCAATCAGGACAAGGCGGGGCGTCGAGTCTACCCACGTCTCTAATTCCATTAACATTGCAAAGGTACAACATGGAGAACCCTGTCGTAGCTGACATCTGGAGGATTACGGGACCTCCCGAGATCAATGACCTCAGTTGCTTGCTATCCTGACCCCAATTCCTATAGGAGGATTATCGGGTAGGAATCTTACGCACATTTTTTTTTCTTGTCGTCACTCTATTAACAAATCTCTCATTTGATAGTTTTTGAGGGAAATTCCCTCGTTGGTTTTTGCTTAAAAACTACTACCAATGAATATGTATTGAGGATGTGTTTGTTTTCAATCAACTTTTCATGAATTGAGCGAATCGAATATGTCGAATCCTCAGGTGTCACTCAATCGTATGTTGCAGACGATCTTTCTTCATTTAGAGGAAGGCGAACAGGGATTTAACAATTCTACTACTTCACCTGAGCTCATTTTCTGAAAGAATTAATTATTCAATACAAAAAGAAATGCTATTTTTCTTCGTTCAAACTTAGTATTAAAACGCCAATCTTTTTTGTTTGAGCGAATTAATGAATACAAAATTAATGACTCTTTTTCTTGGTTTAATTTTAGTATTAAAACAACTGATCCCTTTTGTTAGAGCGATTATTCATTACATTACACTAGGATTGCGACTAGGTCAGATGGTAGTGCCATATCCACTAGGAAATGATTGAGACCCCCCGCCCCCTCAATTCTTGCCCTACAGGGTGGCTAGAGTTCATCGTCTCCCTCCTCTGGTTAAATCTCTAAATTGAGAAACCATCTAAATTTGACTAAGTCCTTAGATGTTATTGGATTGATTTTTTATTTATTTAAAATATAAATTAAAAATAAAGAGGGTATATGGGCCATAGAGTAAGCCCAGAGGTTTATATCACATGTAGGGAAGTCATGTAAAATGAAAGACATATATAGCTCAGAATGACATTTTGGGGCAAGCTCTCACAAACATCCGGACCTTCTTGAGAGGGTATCTGGTATTATTGTATTTTGACACCAACCCGGGATCATACAACCATTCGTGGATCTGCGTCAGAGGTATGTAGATATGAGTACTCTCATGGCGGGACTTTAGTACTCCTGTCGCAAATTTATGCGACATTTTAATTACCTAACGATTCGCTAGGACGAACCAACCATCAGCGTTTCAATTTCCCTCATACGATAGGACGAGAGTGGAAGTTTTTCGGAAGGCCTTCCACTCTATTGTGGATCCTTGTGTCATTCGGTCGTATACGCGTTCGCAATTTGATCCCTACTTTATCCCATTTGATTAAGTCTATTTATTTTGTTATTGTGGTCTTCATTAGTTCGTCTTTCATATTCTAAACGCTTTAGATTGTATAATCAATTTCCATTGCCAGAGATTGTTCCCATACGTCTTTTGCTGTAAAGTTTAAATAATTAGATTTAAGCAGTGTAAACATCATTTAATACTAAGACACGTATATCTTTAACACATTCTTAGGTAAATATAAACTTAAAGGATTCAGTGCTGCTTTCCTCCTTAAGCAGCACAAAGGCTTATAATTTGGCTTTGGCGATGTGTGAACTTGTTTAGTGGGATAATTAAATTCATACAACTCCATATCGAAGTGTGAGAAGTACATAGTCGAAACACAGGGTGCCCGAAAAGCCACGAACAATAGAATTATGTTAGGTTTCTCATATGGTGAGATACTTTTAAGATACTCTTTAGAATATTTCGTATGTCACTATAGATGTTACTACATCCGTGTTTCTGTAGTGTTCTTATAATTCACTAAGCCACTGAACCTGGGTCATTTTTACCACAAATACAGTTCCCGTTCCGGGCGTCCTTACCACAAATACAGCTCCCTTTCCTGGCCTCTTTAGGTGTGGCACAACGAAGTTTGAGGATCATCTTGAACCCTACTGGCTCTGAATAAGTGATGAACAAGTGGGAAAAAGTGAATAAGAGAATAAATAAATAAGCGAGAGCATAAAGAAGAAAGAAACGATAAAAACAATGCTGCGAGAAGGACCGGTATGGAAAACTTTAACTTTAAACATTGGTTCCAAAAGTGCATTTCTCTGGTTTCTGTAAATACTGTACTAAATGCATACATGGAATTAGGAGAATGTTTTTATGATAGTGAAAATGCACGTGTAGTATCATATAGAACTAACGAACATGTAGTAATCAATTAATATAAGTAGGCACCCGTTTCTCATAAAAAAGAGATATAGTCCTTCTCCAGATTCTTGTCACTCTTTGCGAAGATGGTCCGAACCCGTGGTCATTATGAAGACAGGCCTTTGAAGTGACCTGGTCCTAAATCCTTTTATTAAGTAGGATTGAGCTTTAAATTTAAATTAAATAAAAGACAACCCCCCCTTAATTCCAACCCGCAACTCTTGAGTATGGAGGCAGTAAACATTTTGAATTTAATGAGCAAGTTCTTCAACAAGGGTCTTCGAAAGGAGTTCTTGTTCATGATGAATGCCTTCTGGTTCATTATTATGTCGTTCAAAAAATTTCCACTAACTGTTTCGGATTTGATTTCTTCAGTCCTCTACTGATGGGGACGCCCCCAAAGCGTTAATAATCTTGTTTATTCTCACTCTGGTTAATCCTGTTTTTGTTTGCTTCTCTCAGAATCGTGTTTGCTCTAGACAACTGTTTCTTCTTCGCTATGGGTGTGATTCTTTCAATTCCACGTTGGTTTTCGATTCTTATTTTTATGTAACAGCAAAAATAATCCACTTTGCCCGAGAAGGAGTGGCCTCCAATCGCCTCATTCCTCATGTAGGCCACTTCAAAACCCGAATCTACAACAGTATTCAAACAACACATAATCCAAATCGCAAACTACACAATTCAACTGACTTCTACACTATTACACAGATGGACATTAAAATTCAATTGCACCTGACATCATTATGCAATTACACTATACAATTCAATTGCCCCCCTACATCATTATGCCATTACATTTTACGAGTACAATTCAATTGTACCCTGCATCATTATGCAATTGCACCTTGCATCATTATGCAATTACACTATACGGGTATAATTCAATTGCACCCTGCATCATTCTGCAAATACACTATAGAATTCAATTACACCTTACCTCATTATGCAATTACACTAAACAATTCAATTACACTATTACACTTTTTTTTCAACTCAGCTCGTTATAATACAAAACACCATCTGTCTTACCTTATAATGTTTACTTCATAAGAGTATTTCACGTTCGTAAATGTGTATTTATCACAAACATGATATTATCATAAATCGATATCGGTCCAGGAATTTGGTCATTCAGGAACTCGGTAACTTAGGCATTCGGTCATTGAGGAATTATTTTCCTACTAGTATTGGCAGATATGGTGAAGAGAGAAAGGACGAAAAGAAAGTAAATCAGAGGTAAACCAGGTTCGATACTGTAAATTGTGCAGCACAATTAAAATATCGACGGCATAATCGATTACAAGACGATATAATCCCCCCTCCCCACCTGAATGTTAGAATGAAAGAGAATTCAGACAGAAACTAATGGGTAAATAGCGGAAAAGAAGGTTCTGACGCGAACGTGACAGAATGATTCATTTTTGTCTGTTTGCTTCTCGCGATGTCGTCTATTCTTTTTGACGGCGACTGATATCGAATGTCTGGACCTTTCCAAATTTTCGTGCATTCATTTTTTTTCGTCAGAGTTCCAGAGAGGAAAGAGGAGGAGGCTTCGCTCAATGTCATAAAGAATCGGAACGGTTTCTTACATCGGCTAATTAACCCTTTGCCTGTCAGAAGCATTTTCATAAGGATTCTCAGATCGTCGAGGCTTCTTTTCAGACTTTTAGTTATAGGATTTGGGGGGGGGGGGGTTACGGGTCGGTTATATGTGATCGTAGAATGCAACCCATACAATAAAGACACGTGTATCATGCACGCCTGAGTGATATATCACGTGCATTCCATGTGATGCACGGGACAGGTCAAGGGTTAACCGAGATTTTTCGGTCGCATTTGGAAGAGATTCATTTTGATAAATTAGCTTATATGGATGAATGCGCGAGATTGAAGGGTGAGTGAGCAGGAAGTAGGGAAGATTGTGGATGATAGATATGCATGGCGGGGGTTTGGGAAGGGAAGGATTGGGGCTTAATGCATAGGTATAAACCCTGCCTGGGGGTATGTTACAGCACAGTTATTTAGCTCAGACAAAATGATGAATGGTTTGTGTTTAATAGGGTATAAATAGGTGTAAGGGAGCGGGTAGTTGTAGTAGCGTTGATGGACACCAACCACATGCTTTGGGAAAGGTAGGTACAGTTGAAAATTTGAAGTATTATGATCCAATTTTGTTAAGGGGGCGAAGGCCGACTGGAAGAAATAGAAGCAAAATATTCTAAGAAACTTCGCCAAACACTTCGAATCGACATGGTAGTGTATGTGAAAGTGAAGCATTGATGAAAGTAAAAATGAACGTTTTGTTAATTAAATTCGTGAAGGCCTTTGTGCTAGACGTGTAGAAATCAGGTGTGCTAAGAGAAACCAATGGAGTGTATGAATGAGTTGATTGGTTCATGAAAGACGCAGTGATGGACCGGACGGAAAGTGTATGTATTGAACATAAATTGGAATGACCTCTAGGCTTAAAGTTAGATTGCTTTCTCTACATTAAAATTGTAATAATGTTGTACAGGTAACTTGGGTCCTTATCACTCTTTCATGCATCTTTTCTTACTACACCTGTTCTTATTCCCATCACATCCATACTAATAGGACTTAACGAAGCCCAAAAGGTATCTCTTAGTCACAGTAATAATCCAATCTGTCATTTACAGCGAATTATATTTGGAAAGGGAGCAATTACCATGCAACGCATTGTTGCATTCTACTATCAGCTCTTATGCACTTTTTCCATCTGAACATTTTGAGCTGGACAGACGGAGTAGCTCGTAATTTTCCTTAAAATTATACGAGTTTTCCTTAAAATTACAAGAGTTTTCCTTAAAATTACAAGAGTTTTCCTTAAAATTACAAGAGTTTTCCTTAAAATTACAAGAGTTTTACTTAAAATTATACGAATTTTCCTCAAAATTATAAGTTTTCCTTAAATTTATACGAGTTTTCCTTAAAATTATAAGTTTTCCTTAAAATTATGAATTTTCCTTAAATTTATACGATTTTCCTTAAAATTATACGAGTTTTCCTTAAAATTATACGACTTTTTCTTAAAATTATACGGGTTTTCCTTAAAATTACAAGTTTTCCTTAAAATTATATGAGTTTTCCTTAAATTCTAAGTTTTCAATAAAATGATAGGAGTTTTCCTTAAAATTACAAGTTGTCCTTAAAATTATACGAGTTTTCCTTAAAAGTACAAGAGTTTTCCTTATAATTTTACGAGCTTTCCTTAAAATTCTAAGAGTTTTCCTTAAAAATACAAGGAAGCAAAAAAATTGGTCTATAGTTATTCCAATCTTCAGTTTCCCTCCTTGAAGGCAGGAATTACATGAGGGTATTTCCATGTATTAGGATATTTTGGGGTGACTATAGAAGTATTAATTATTATAGTAAGGTAATAAACAATGAATCTCTAACAAACCGGAGAGAAATACCACCAGAACCACAGGCGTTAGATTGATTTAAGTCTTTAATAGTTATAATAACTGTCTCGCAGTCTACTGGGACAGGTTTAAAATATTGTATATTATCCTTATGTGCATTATTTTGAGAAACATCAGAGGAAGCAAAGTTGCATCTTTCAAGTTCTTTCTGTGTTTTCTCAAAAGTTAATTTTCCCACATCTGAAAAGAAATCGTTGCCATCTTCTGCCTGAGTTGCCAAGTCGTCTTTATTTTGCGGTCTAGGGAATTTACAATTATAAGAAATCATTTTCTTAACTATTTTCCACGATGCAGCAATGTCATTTTTATTTTTTTCTAAATTCTTCTCTATAATAATCTCTTCTGCTCACATTAATCAATGAGTTAACTTTCTTTTTTTGGTCTTTATAATTTTCTCTTAGGAACGTGTTACACTTATCTGTTTTGGTTCGCATTTGTAACTTATCTGTTTCTTTCATTGAAATCTTTATATGTTGTGTTATCCATGGGGCTGGGGGCCGTGATATCTCCCTCGTTACTAATGGTGCACAGCTATTAATGCACTTGAGCATGACATTGTTAAAAATATTTACTTGTTTATCAACATCGTCTGTATTTGAAATAGAATTTAAAGTACCAACTTCATTGATTAAGAGGTTACAAATTCTCGCACTAGTTTTTGAGACAACGGTGAGTTTTAAAAATTGGAGATCTCCGTTTTTTAATGTTTAGTGAAACAAAATTAGCCTTGTGGTCTGCAATCGGACGAGGTAATACATCCAACGTTGCTATCATATTTTTATTATTTGTAATCATTAAATCAATTAAAGTAGCCGAGTTTGGAGTAATACGGGTGGCTTAGAGACTAATTCTTCTAATTTCAAGTTCTTAATTAGTTTTTTCATTTTGTTTCCGTGCTTCAACAAATCATCATTAAAACACCGAAAATAGAAATTAACTTATTACGTAAAAGGATGTTCATAAAAACATCCAAACTATAATTAAAAGTATCCATAATTGTTTTAGGGTGACGATACAAACAGCCTATTATAAACGACGAAAGGTAATGATGTTGTACCAACAACCATTTACATTCCACCCAGTCTTGCATCTTATTACAATTTTTTATTTCTTTTACTTTTAAATGGTCCTTCACGTATACACAGACACCCCCTCCACGACCAATATCTTCTCTGTATAAATTATATGAAGGGATATTGTGGTAAGATCAGGTAGTCCTTCCTGACTTTGGCTACCCTCCCTTGACGTGGGGAAAGGAGGCGACAAACAAATATAGGGACTGTCTCCCTTTAAAGTACGTGGGGATTAAAGAGGAGCGCAAATTCTAATATTGATCGACTGGGATACTATTTTAACAGGCTTCGGGTGGTTATAGGATATAAACAAGTGAAACAAAATAAACTTTAATATTATACAAACAACAAATGAGATTAACAAGAACGATAAACTTTAATAATTACGCTAATCGTCCGGAAAATGAAAATTGAAATGAATTTACAAATAATTATATTGTCTGAGCCGTAGGAGGAACAATAATTACCCGAGAGGGATCGGGAACAGACTACGAAGTGACCCTTGAGGTCGGAGAGCGTCACGCCTCTTCGACGATGAAAAAGGAAAATGTAATGGCTTACAATTTTATGGACGAGAACTCGAATAGTCACTCGGGGGAATATTCTTTTCGGAGAGCGTAGCTAAGGTCGTTATTCTTGAGTGAGTCTTTTTTCCTTGACCTTCGTCGTTCTGAATAATGGTTTCTGCCTGCGAGTCCTAAGGGTGCCGGTTGTCGCTCGAGAATTGTGCGTCGTCCTTGGATGATCCCAATGACCTCTAGATGGTGCGTGAGTACTTTAGGAGTACTGCGTGGGCACTGCGTGAATCTTACTTGAGTGAAAGCAGCGTAGATACAGCTCGCGACCCGAATACTCATTTGATCATTCCCGGGCTGGGGAATATATACGACTCCGCCGGAAGCTCTTTTGTTTGCCGACAGAAGGGATTCCGACTCTGCCCCCAAAGACATGGCGGTGATGGTTTTAGCGCCATATCGCTAAATGGTGTCCCAGTTACAGTCTGACTTCGATATCGCTCCGGAAGTTTACCGAAAGGTTCCAATGGAATGTTCTTCGTCGGTGAGATATTCATTTTTCTCTTTATCTGCCTGACTCGCTTTCTCTCTCTCTCTCTCTCTCTCTCTCTCTGACAGATATTGATAAATTCATTACGGATGCCAGGATAAAGCCACATCTCACATATACATAAAATATCTATTTTGGGGATTTCAAGAAGCAATTCCATTTCATGTTTATGTGCTAGTAGGGACTGAGTATTTACGTATAAAATATTAGGTAGGTTATTGCCGTGCCTCTTACAGGAATAATCCGAGTTAGGATTGGTATCGGCAAAAAAAGAGAGAGCAGAACGCAGCTCACTCAGCGAAAACAGGTGATTTAATTGTTTTCTGTCTGAGGTGAGGTCAAGTTGGCGGACTTCAATGACCGTGCGAAGCGCATGGAATGCTGACAGAGTAGCACCACTGGAATGCGGTAGAGTAGAATCAATGGCATGCTGGTTGAGTAGCATCAGTGCTAGAGAATACGGAGAATATGTCCGAGAAAAACTCCGCCGCAGCCACATTTCTGAGATGGTGGTCCAGTCTTTCAGAAGAATGGAATGAGGTTTGGGGTGAACATACCTCGAATCCTTCTGAGATGCTTCCACACTTCTGCAAGAGGGTTCGTTCAAGTGGATGAAGACACATGTATCCCAACAAGTGTGGTGAGGATATTTCGATACTGATTCAAGCCCCTAGCCTGCGAAATTCACATATGGTGAATTCACACGGACGGCGCTTATATTAATATTGTATATCTCTGAGGGCAGTCTTATATTCTGCTGAACACCATGGAATCGGTCAACGTGCAGAATGGCCAGGGTTTTGAGGAAATGAAGCTAGGCTGGTGTCTATGAGGCTGAAGGAGAAAAAAAACAACACAACGGACTCATCTATCGACTGTAACTCTACGACTGAGATAGAACGTGGCCCTCCGATGTTGTTTCTTGAGTGACGACGGCTCGCGAGAGAGATTTGACTTGGGAAGTGATCGCTTTCGTAAAAGTAATTAACTGCCATCCATCGAAAGTCCGCTTATGCTCCAAGGAGGCACAGGACACCTTGGTCCAGGAAAATGAAGCGTAGGTATAAAGGATCAGATAAAAGATAGAAACATCACATCAGATGTAGATTATGCACCCATCACTCCAGCCCCCCAACTCGGGAGAAGACTTTGTAAACAAGGAGGCTAGGGGCGGGGGCGCATCTAACATGTCTTTTGAAGACAGATAGCTAAAAGGGAAGGTAAGGAAAAGAGCTTCCACCTTTACTCACAAACCACTAGTCCACGACAATTTTTTGAAGGAGGTTGCCCTCTGTACTCATAAGCTGTCGGCTTCCTCTTAGAAGAGAACCCACCATACACCCTTACAAGAATGGCCATAAACCGCTCTAAAACACATCTGCATGACTTGCTGCACCCGAATATCTCACTGTAATGTCCTTTTCGAGTCCTTACTCGAGAAGGTTGTGTTCATAAAACTATTTTTTCTCTTTTCTTGCTTTGTATCCTTCCGTAGGTGGAACGCATTTAGGGTAGAGGTTATCTGGTCCTTTTGAGGGGATCGGTCACTAGTTCTACCCAACCCGGATATGGACTGAGGAGAGGGTACCGAAATCTTTTTATTGCTATCCCTCCTTTTGTGGGTGGGTGGACTTAAAAATGCACATAGGTACTTTTATTAGCAACTTCCTGTTCTTGACTTTTATCGACTCAAGCGACTCTGCCAGGGAGCGTGCCAATTCATTTCTCATGTAACGATCATGCGAGGGGTGTTTTTAGCATGGATCCAGTCCTTATTGCCACTCGCGGGACTATAGGAGTGCTCGGAGGAGGTAGAAAACGCTGAAGTGTTCCTAATGGGCAAAGAGACTACCACGCTCGAAGCCTTGGAAGGTTCATGAGTAAAAGGTATTTTCTTAATAGCAAAAGCATATTAGTAGCTTTATCACGCAAACCGCGATAGGAATATATCCTTAGCATAAATATGGTCTAAAACCTGGACGGCTAGGATTTACTATGGGCAAAAATACGAATCACATTGTTTAGAGGAAGCAGGGAATGATCCGCCAAAATTCAACAATCTAAGCTATTATAGAAGGCTAGACAAGTCTTTGGTCGACATTTCTTTGCACCCCGTAGGGGGCACGGTAATTTGCTCTCCTGGCCGCCTTGCTGACGGGACTCAGCGCCTTGTCCGACTCCAGCTTGGCATTCTCTTTCTTCTTCCGCTAACCCCTACTTCGTCTTCTGTACTAATTCTCTTTCACTCTGCATCGTCCTTCCATCTACGTTTGTTTGGCGATCTCGGTGTATCAGAGCTGTCGGTCAGAGGGCACTACCCCATGTCTGGGTCCTGCCTGTATTGGTTGGTGGGTGCCTGAGCCGGACTGGCGCTCTTGGGGGTCTTTGCTTTCCCAATCGGTAAATTTTCGAGTCTGGCCGTCCATTTTTAAAACGATGGTTGGGTCAGGGGTCGACGGGCTTGCCCTCCTGGTTGGGCCAGCGCTCCGAGTAGGTGTCAGGACGGTAGACAGTGACTGCGCTGCGCGAGTTCGCACCCGCTTTTATACTTCACTTTATATGGGGAATAATAAAAAAATCTCGTACTACGTCTGTCAATAAGTCGTCTTTTATGCGCTTGTTAGATCCCTTCGCAGAAGAGATAGATACTGATTTGAATTATCTTCGTTTTCTGGTGCTGAATTCCAGTTCAGGGTCTCTGCTTTCTAACTTAGACGTGTTTGATTTTAATGAGAAGTTTGAGTCCCCTTGGGGTGCGCCCCCCCCCGTATGTGGGCCCGTGGTAGTGGCGATTTAGTGGTTAAGGTATCTTCGCGAGAGGAATGTGGCACCGTGAGGGATTTATGCTCCATTTCAGAGGTCCCGGTTTCGGTTGGGACCCACCCTCGTCTTAATTTTGTTAAGGGGGTGATTCGCCCCAACGAATTACTGCAATATGATGTCTTGAGACTAAAGGATAAATTTCCGTCCCTTCCGGGTGTTTAATTCCATTCTCCCCACCTAAGGCGTGTCCCATGGTGGTGCTTTTGTTTTAATTTCCTCTTCGCTATTTTCTGCGCCACTTTCCCTTCGTAATACCTTGCAGGCTGTTGCTGCAATGGTTTTTATCCCCAAGCTTTTAACTGTGTTCATTTCCGCGGATTTTTAATTTGAGTTGGTCTGACCTTTTACAGCTCACAAGTCAGTTACCTACCCGGTTTTTATTACTTGGTAATTTAAACGTTCGTCACCCATCTTGGGGTGATACTGCCCGTAATCTGATTCCCTTTCTTTTAAATTCTGGCAATTTTACTTCTTACCTTGTTCAAAAGGATTCTTATAGTGCTGTAGACTTGTTTTTATGTTCGCCCGACTGTTTCCTCGATTTCCGTGGTCGATTCGGGACGACCTTTACGGGAGGGATCACTTTCCGATCGTCCTGTCGGCCGCCCTTCCTGGCCCGTGCCTTTCCCTCTCTCCTCGTTGCGATCTGCGGTGAGAAAAATGGGTTGGGTTCCTGGAGGCTTCCTTTATTGATGCCGTCCGGGGTTCCTTTGATAACGTTGATTCAGCAGTCTAATATTTTACTACTCATATTTTCGAGGCTGCTGGGCGCTTTGTTCTGCAGAGGTGCCCTGTTGCGGGGCGCTCCACCGTCCCCCGGTGGTCGAGAGATTGCGCGTCGGCTATTTCTGCCTATCAGTTGGCCTATTCCCGTTATAGGCTGAACCAGGCCGTCTCGAATAGGGTCGATCGGAACCGGGCTCGTGCCATCCGCCAGAGAACCCTCCGTCGTGCCTGCCGTGAGTCTTGGTGCCGGTACGTATCTTCCATCTATTCGTCCACGTCGTTGGCTCGAGTTTGGAAGCGGGTCAATACGATCCGTAGTAGCTACACTGGTTATGCCATACCCACTCTGGATATCGGAGGCTCGCTTGTATCGGATGGCTAGTTGATCAGCGAAGCTCTGACTGACCATTCTGCTTCGATGAGTAGCACTTGTAGCTATCTTCGACGCTTTCTCGATCATAAGGCCGCTATAGAGACTCGCCTTTTAGATTTTACCATGTGTGCCACCTACTCTTATAATGGTCTCTTTTCCGTCTATGAGTTGCGAGATGCTTTGTCTCACTGTGGCTTCACCTCTCCTGGTGATGATTGCATCCACTACTAGCTTCTTCGTCGTCTGCATCCCCACTCCGAGTTATTTTTGGTTGACCTTTACAACCTGCTTTGGGTCTGTCGTGGTATGAAATTATATTATATCAATACCATATTATATCTATGGGGGAAGGGACTAATAACTTAAAGGCAAACCGACAAGGGATGGGGGGACGCCACGAGTTTCGAGGCGCGGAGCTGCGAGAAAAGAGTGCAAAACGAGGTCAGGTAAAATTTGTGCAATGGCAAAGCTCAAGGTTATTTAAAGAGGCCTGTACAAAAATATAATTTTATTTACATAAAATAAGAGAATAAATGGGCAAAATTAAATTGGTAAATGAGGGGATGAATTGCAAAGTTATGCATCAAACTCTGAAGTTAGAAATTAATGCGTTACAGAAGGAGACTATTCTAATGGGGAGGATTAACTCAAATGGGTTGCTGAAGGGGAAGAGGGGTTGGCTTACGGAGGATTCCGGGTGAGACGTCAAGGTAAGGTTTCACGGATGTCTTCTGCAGGCAATAAACGTGAGGGTGAGGGCGCTCAGAGCTTCTAATCGGGAAGTTGACGTGATGACGGTTCTCCAAAAGGGAAGGGGGGCGGTAACGCCCGGTCCAGGGGAGAGTATTTCGGCCACCCGAAGACAAGGAGGAAACGAGGAGGACTTCGACAGGAGTTGATGAGTGAAGTCGAAAAAATCGCTCGGTGACGATCGTCAAATGGAATTACCTCACTGGCTGGGCTAATTCCAACACACAAAAAGTTCAGCTGTCACTTTGCTTCTTTTTTAAGCACCTAACTTGGAACTAGGGGAATGCTTTTTGGATCCTGGCGGGACTCCTCAACTCTGTGTCTCCCACCTGGAAGACTAGCCCTATATATCCCAGGCTCCCACCGCAGGGGTGGCCTCGAATCTTCACGCCCAGGCGATTCTAACCCGCAAAAAGGTGGTCCGAGGTGGACGCGGTTCGAGGCTACTGCTTGTGGATGTGGGGAGGGGGGAGGCGGAGGCTTACTAATTTAAGGCCTAACCAAATTCTAGAATTTTCTTTAGCGCATGGACGTCACTTCCATGCTGGAAAAGAAATTCCACGTGGAATTCCCCCACAGGGTCAAAGGGATCTATCCGTCCTCCTGGCGTGTGGGAGTTTTTCTACCCTTTGTCAAGCCCGGTATGGACGGTTTGGATCCCAGTCACTATCGCCCGATTGCTCTTATGAGCTGCATCAGTAGGTTATTCGAGAGGATGGTTCAAGTTCGCCTCACTTGGTTTTTGGAGTCTAATTCCCTCCTCTCTCGATTTCAGTGCGGGTTTCGCAGCGGCTGTAGTACTCTTGGCCACCTCATCCGTTTGGAAGACTCCCTTTACGGGCTTTTTCCTCCATGCATCAGGTGATAGCGGTGTTCTTTAACATTCAGAAGGGCTACGATACAACCTGGAAATATGTTTTTTTACGTCAGTTATATGATTGGGGTATGAGGGGCTTTTTACCTGTTTTTATTCAAGAATTATTATCGGCGATTGATTATGTCCTCGTTTTTAAGTTCTTGGGTTTAACGCTTAATAGCAAGCTCACTTAGGTGCCCCATTTGCGTCCCCTAAGGGCTCCTATCGAAAGGCTATGGATTTGTTTCGGGTTTTATCATAATTAACCTGCATGTAAATGTTACTATTCTATTAAAAGTGATGTACAATCTGAGACCAGCATTGGCCAAAATTATGGGGAAGGTATGAAAAAGTGAAGAATAGGATTGAAACTCATTTATTTCATACTTGACATAATACAAATAACATTTTTGCGTATATTCTATCAATAATTAATATTTAAGGTGTCCTGTTTTCGCTTTTATGCGTTTTGAGTACACTTGAGACTAAATTAGCACAGGTAACGGTTGGCTCAATCTTTTGTCACTCTTAATGAATTTTGGTTGTTAATTCACTTTTTGAGGAACATTTGTGCACTGTCACTCTTGTACCCAAGTGTGACCACAAATGCTCAATGGGGTTGAGGTTGGAGATTGAGGGGGCCATTCTATCGACGTCACCCCTTTCTTTGCAAACCACCTCTTTGAAACTCTAGAATCTAGATGATGTCATGGAGCATTGTTTTGTTGGAAGATTACACCATCTGATATGTCTATAGGGGTATAGGTTACCAATTTATTGCGAGGTAACCAGCTTATAGCAGTGAGTTACCAATTTCACCAGCTTATGGCGGGTTGGTTATCAGTTTATATAAAAGGGGAATTACCCGACTCTCCAAAGATGATTCTTCAAGGGTATTTTTATAGTTGGCTGGGCTTACCGAAGGTTTACGGGTCATTGAGGTAAAGAAGGAGTTTGAAAAAAGAAGTAGCAAAAATATATTTTTATTCTAATAAGGGCCTATTAAAGAGACAAGCCCTTCACGTCAATAAGTACTTTGCGGGCGACAAGCAGGTTTTTTTTATTCAACGCGAAGTATTGAACTCTAGAGCGACAAGATCTAGGCGAATTAAAATGGGTTCCGTAACGCTACTAATATGGGTATGAGAATGACTTAATAACAATTATAACCCTTAATTTTTCTCATTGCTCTCCTATATATACAGTTTTAACTTTATGGGGCTTCATAAGTTTCTACCCTTAAGGCGAAGCTACCGAACAGCTGTGTGTGTGTGTCTAATTTACTCACATATCCCAATAGATTTATCTCTATTGCTTGTCACACATCTGTTACAATTTCCTTTGATCAAAGTCTGTATTTACCCAGCTGTTTTGTAGACTCCCATCTTCTGATAATTCTATCCCGAGATGCGAATTGTTTGTTTATTTGTTTCCTATTGTTGACTTAGGTATCTTGACCTTTTATCTTTTGCTCGCGTTCGCCTTTTTTGTATTTCCCGCGCGTCCATTTTGTGGAGTTTCTTGCTGGGCCTATTGATTCCTGCAATTTGGTGCCAGTAGCCTACCTATTATATAACACGCTCCCTATATGTAATCCTTAAAAATTTTACCTAAGAAAGGTTGATAAACCTGGTCTATCATGCTCGTGTAAGTGTTGGAATTCATTCTGTCCTCACAAGTGAACAACAATCCTGGACTTGAAGACGACATGCAGCACCAAACATTTACACTGCCACCTCCAAATTTGACTGTTGTGACACACATCTCAGATCATCAGCTTCCCCAACTCTTCGACGAAGGTAAACAGTTAAAAGGAATTCCAAAGATCTGAGGAAAAATACAAATTTACTGATCATTTTTAGTATCCAATGAAAATGTGTACAATCTTAATAAATTGGTGGAAACTAATGTGGGGAACCTACCCCAAAGTTGCTTTCATCAGACCAAACAACTTTAGCTCAATCATCATCAGTCCAATCTTATGCTCTTTTGCCTAAGACAATCACTTCTTCTTGATCATCTGAGACAGCTACGGTTTCTTTCTAGCCTTAAATCCTTTGAACCTAGCTTTTAATAACCTTCTTCTCACTATGCGTCTTCATATCTCTTTCTTTTTCTTATCGGACAGATATATCCTTTTCAGAAAACTCTCTTTCTTCGGAGTTATACACCTTTTGTGCCCTTGACCATCATGATTTTAGAAAGAATTGGTCTCATTGTGCCTTTTAATGGTTGTTTTGGACACAGTTTCTTGAGCATTTCAATTTTCTTGCAATTTTGATTTGGGATAATCCCTCTCTAGACAATGCGATGATTTGAACTATTTGAGCTTCAGGAATTTGTTTCTTCGGAGACATTTTTAACAAAAAATACCAGTTGAACTTAACAATAAGATAATCACTGTAAAAAATAGGAATAAACGTTAATATCACACATTGGATGGCAGAAGGTTGCCCCAACCACTTATGCACAATATGCAAAAACGCATTAAAGCGGTTATAAAAGCAAAAGGAAAACATATAAAATATTAATTATAGATGAGATATACTCGACTGTTAAAAATATTGTTTTTAATTATTATGTGAATGAGTTTCATTCGTATTCTCTATTTTTTGATACCTGCCCCATAATTTTGGCCAAGGCTGTACTTGTGTCTGGAAACTATTACTTGAGTCTGTGATATAAATCAGTTTTCTATGCTGCAAAAAGAAATCATACCTTTAAGGCTGACAAATTTAAAAATAATATCTCCTCATTTAAGTATAAATACAACGTAACCTCCCCCTTCCAAAAAAAAAGAGTAGATAAGAGGTTTAGACACAGAATTGCAGTCACTTAAGATGCCTTTTATTTTAGGGGGCCTAAAGTTTAACGATGGAACTATACGTGTATCCATAGCGTATGGCGTGAAGCGGTGAAGGCGACCTGAATAGGGACTCCATCCGTCGAATAGCCAAATCCGATATGGCCAAACTTTGCTGTAATCGAAAGCGGTATTTTAACTCTGCTAGGCTGTAGCCAACTTCAATTAACAGAAAAGGCAGAAACTACATAGACTTGCATTTAGTTACTTTGTTGCCCACCGTCACTGATGCCCACTGTCACTGATGGTCGAACTCGCAAGTCTCAGACTGAGGATGGGTTCTATGTCTGTCTATGGGTCCCAAGATTTGGACATGTTGTTAATTAGATTTTCGGTATTTTCTGAAGGCTGTTCACATCCCGGACAGTTTTGGTTGTCGGTTCGCTTTATGGTAGGTGTGTGGTATTAAAACTTTGGGTAGTAGTCTGTTGTGAGTCTGGAGGCTCTAGTATTTATGAGGAGGGAAATTTCTTTTATGATGTTTTGGGGAGGTGTATGCAATATGGGAGGTAGTGTTATAGGTGAGGTGTAGATTGCAGTGAAATGTGCTAAAGATGCTACTTTATTGGTCCTTATGGATTTGGGTCGAGTCTCTGGCTTGGGTGTGATTAGGAGTGTGTCTTGATTTAGAACTGTGTGTCTATCATGTTTAAGTGTGTATGTTTAGATCAAATTTTGCTTTTGGGGGGTTCTGGTGCATTGAGGGGGTGTTTGTTTACAACCGGTGATTGACATCAGGTCAATTGTTTGTCCTGTTTCGAGTTTGTTTAGATTAAATTTGGTAGTGGTGGGGTGCCGGCCAGGAGATACACAATTGATTGTAGTGTGGATAAATTGTTTATATAGGGTTTTTAATACCCATGAGAGGTGAATGATGTGTATTTTTGTATGGAGACTCTCCTGTAGTTTTGGAGCCATTGCTTGATAAATGTTTGTGTCTCTATTGGCTCTCTATATGAGTGTTGTTGTGTTTGAATGTTATTGTGAGGTTATCTGCATATGATTATAGTATTATTGTGTAGGTGTGAAGTATAAGGGGTTTCGAATCCCTATGATACCTCGCAATAAAATCAGAATTTGATGAAAATAATCAAGACTTATGCTAAATATATTGTCTAACTAGCAGACGATAAAATATCAAAGGAATTTAATTACAAAGAATTTGATAGGTTGTATTTAAAGATTGAGAATGTTAAATTAATATAATGATTAACCCTCGAAATTTTATTTTTCCAACATTTCCAAATAAGCATGTTAATTGATATTGACCCTTCCTTCAATGAAAATGAAGGAGACAGAAGCTAACTTCTGTCTCTTGAGAGATATCCGCTGTTCAACCAGAATCTCATTTTTATTTTGTGACCAAACGCCATCATTATGCGTGTTGTGAGTGACCTGTGCAGCGATAAACTTCTCATCCGTCGACAGAACTTGAGGCTGCGAGTCATCAAGGAGCTGTAGGAGAGGCAGCTTTGCTCTTATGGTAGGGTTGGAAAGCAGATGTCATTTCGCTATCTTGAATGGACGAAGTTTCAGATAATAGTTCAGCAATTGTTATCTTGGTCAAATGGCTCACTTTGGCTTCCAAAGCAATTTGTCTGGTATTCTTCCTTGGATTTCGCCTGATCTTGTTCATTGTGTTTTTTTATAAGGGTGTGAGTTTGTAGCGTGCGGTAAGTGCAGGCCAGCGGCTTAAATGCCTTGCTTTAATGATTCTTTTGGGGGACTCAGGATGGCCGAGTGATTTAAGGTTCTGGCACTTTTCTTTCTTTATTTTTCTTTGTCCCCTTTCCTACACAAAGTTATCTACAATGGTGCCCAGACCCGAGAGGCCGGGGATAGAGAACATTAGTCCTCAAATAACATTTCCTGACGCCGTTCTCCTCAATCCCCTAAAATACGCCTCGCTTCTAGGTGGGATCCTCTGTAGCGTGCGAGAAGTTCAGGCCAGTGGTTTAAATGCTTTGCGTGAATTAGTCTTTTTTGGGGACTCAGGATGGCCGAGTGGTTTAAGGCTCTCGCTAACGTTAGGCTGTCCAGCGACGCGGGAAGCGCGCTCAAAACTCGTTTCATTACTTTTCTCTCTTTATGTTTCTTTGCCCCTCTTTCCTACACAAAGCTATCTACAAGTTCTTCATGATCAGGGTAAGGTGGCCCTCACTCTTGGAAGACCAATGCTTGTCTCTCTAAGCCATTTCAAAGGTTTTAAACTGCCAGATCTGTTCACAGTTGGGATCAACATTGTGGACAATATTGCCAGCTGTCTCCCTACTCAGATACAGGCACTCAATTGATTCACATTTCCTGTAATATTTGTAAACGAGTGTTGTCAATTTAACAATTTACACTTTGATTCACAAAATTCACTAACTCCTGAAAGAACTTGCAAGAAAATAGGAAGGGAGTATCTGTATTTGGGTCTGGGATAATTTCCATTGTATGCTTCATTATTGTTCCATTTGTGTGTATGGTAGGTTTGTGAATGTATTTTAGGGAGTGTTTCATAAAGATATAATGTCACTTATGTAAGGGATTATTTGCGCGCAGTAAGTGCTTCGTGTGTTGGTGACTGTTTTTTATTCCTTTACATATATAAAACACTGAATCATTGAACAATAATTCTACCTAAAGTGCTACATTAAAATCACAAAATTTGGTTAAGGATTGCTAATTATTATTTTGAGCAGAAATTTTAAAGATTAATAATTTTGATATGTTAATAACATAAGCGACTAAGTATGCAAGAAATAAAACATTCATACATTAATGAAATACTTAGAAATTTTCTGAATGAGACAGAAATCTTGAAATGAGATTGAAGCTTAGCAGTTTTAACAGAAATTACTGTTCTCTTAATCTTTCGTCGCTGTTCCCAATTTATATAAACCACAATTTCTCTTAATTTTCCTCGGCTATTCCCAATTCATATGAACCCAAATTTCTCTTAATCTTTCGTCGCTGTTCCAAATTTATATGAACACGAATTTCTCTTAATCTTTCGTCGCTTTTCCCAATTTATATGAACCCAAATTTCTCTTAATCTTTTGCCGTTGTTCCCAATTTACAAGAACACAAATTTCTCTTAATTTTTCGTCGCTGTTCCCAATTTACACGAACCCAAATTTCTCTTAATCTTTCGTCGCTGTTCTCAATTTATATGAACCCAAATTTCTTTTAATCTTTCGTCGCTGTTCCCAATTTACACGAACCCAAATTTCTCTTAATATTTCGTCGCTGTTCCCAATTTACACGAACTCAAATTTCTCTTAATCTTTCGTCGCTGTTCCCAATTTACACGAACCCAAATTTCGCTTAATCTTTCGTCGCTGTTCCCAATTTACACGAACCCAAATTTCTCTTAATTTTCCTCGGCTGTTCCCAATTTATATGACCTCAAATTTCGCCTTATTTTTCGTCGATGTTCCCAATTTATATCAACCCAAATTTCTCTTAATCTTTCGTCGCTGTTCTCAATTTACCCCAACCCAAATTTCTCCTAATCTTTCGTCGAGGTTCCCAATTTATATTTTTCTCATTTTCACGTTCTCTTAAGCCGTTCCCGATTTATATTTTCCTCGTGTTCTCATTCTCATTTCTTTTCGTCATTCATAATCTGCATTTTCCCTATCTACCCTTCTTTAATGGGTGTTGGTCCGCCTGGGAATATCGGGAAGCTCGGGAGCAAATCTCTCAAAGAAACGATAACGAACTGCTACAAACTTGAGCCGCTTAAGCTCTTCTCCATCTCAATTCCCTCAGAGGCGATCAAATTTGCTTCGTTGCGTTCTTGATTGACTTCCTGCAGTCATTGCACGTACATACTCGTTCATGGACATTTGGGATCGACGAAGCTTGTTATTTTATTCCGCCCACAATGGGACGTCAGGTAAAGTATGGTTGCTCTTACTATACTCAATATCCGGTGGACTGATGCCCCAGCACCGACGCCCTCAGGTTGTGCAAATTCCGAAGGGATCTGGGTCATAATCCCGAATAAACGTAAAGGTGACCCAAACAAACCAGGTATTCAACCTTAAACCCAGTGGTCACATTTGCATCTATAAGATGCTCGATCTGTTACTGAGGCCACCACGTTATTCACTCATAACTAACGGTCATTCAAGTCTGCGCGTAAACTGCCGGGCGCACAATGTGAGCCGTTTACTCATTCTAAATATATTATATGATAAGGAGAGTGCGCAACTCTCCTAAATCTGCCCTGACCCCACACGAATAATAATAATAACAATAATAAATAATAAAAATTATAATGATAATAATAAGCAAGTAAAGTTTTTTTGTGCCACAAAATAAGGATCTCAAACAATAAACATCTGTATTTATTTGCGACATGACTTATTACCCCGGTCAGCGCCGGGTGCCTGTACAGTTAGTTTCAAAATGACAATCACAGCTACGACTCTATAAGAATACTAAGGAAATGGGTCAAATTGGGTGTTAAATTGAAGGCAGGCGGCTAATTAATGGTAAACGAGAAATCTCCCTTTACATAGCGAATGTGACGAAATAGTGAAGTTGTCGCCAGAGGCCGTAAACATCGAATCGCTTTTCGAGATCTTATTTTTTACTTTTTGCAACTTGTCTTTTATAATTTGAAATAAATGCGACTCTTTTACATCTTATAATTTAGAATCCTAAATTTTGTAAGGGTTTTATAAAATGTTAGAAATATACTAAAAATATAACGTAACCTAAAGGAAGGTTTCCGGGTTTTTGGCTGCTGGGTTTTCGGTCTCCGGGATTTTGGCTGTTCGGATATTGTGATTTTTGCCTTTCGAGATTTTGACTACCACCGATTCTGGAGAGTTGCGTGACCTTGCAGTCCCCATTACTCAATCTTCAAAACTTTATGAGCCCCCCCCCCACCTCCCCTAAATTTGTTATGTTGCCTTCGTTGGTTTTTGATTCATAGTTTTAATTAAATAAAAAATTAATTATGTTGTATTCCAAGTTATTCTTTTTTCCTATTCACTAGGTACGTTTCATCAGCACTCATCTTTCCTTTATTCGTTCGTCTCCTGCGAGTGAAAATTCTTTCGTTGGTTTTCTTCCATTTTTTTTAACCAACCAACCAACCAAACAAAAACCTTATCCACACTCGAAGGACAACTGAATGGTACATAAGCGTCTAATTGCGGCATACTAGCAATGTGTGTACATATTTGTGTACACACGTATTTATATGCCTTTTAGAATTCCTTATTCAAATTAAAACTAAATTTAGATCGAGTTTATTACCATTTTAATAACCCTGAAATTTTAAAATGTGGAAATTTGGTCATTTCTCGTAAGATTTAATTTGCGACCGCGAAATTATTCTCGACCAAGAATATCATTTCGGGAACTCTTCATTCTCGATAAGGTTTTCCACTTTCGCGCCTAAATTGGTAAATCATCGTGACGCGGCCCATAAAACGCCGCCATTCTGTCTGTCTGCCCTTCTTCCGGAACGTTATCATGACGTGGCGAGAGACTCTGTCCGAGGCGATCCGTGACACGACTAACGGGTTCTAGTATCGAAGAAAACACATGTCGAGAACCTGGAATACACCACACATTTTATACTGGGTAAAGCGATAGAATAGAGAACAACTTCGAGCTGCGTGGATGAGTCAGTGATAAGAGTGGAAGCAGAGGGGGACGCCTGATTCAAACATTGATCCTACTCCAACCCATTGCAGGCCCGTAGGCACAAGGGGGCTGGGGGGATTAGCCCCCCATCTGATTAGTTCCCCCTTACTTTTCTAGCCTAAAATAATAATATGATTTCAGTTACACACAAGGGAGAAGTTCTCCCTTGTGTGAAATATTACACAGCAAACATGTACATTTATATCATCTGAAAGAGGATATTTTGTCTATAGCTCCAGCTTCATATTACCACTTTGGTTTTGTGAACTGCCTGGTTGGCTTACTAGTTGGAAGAACTGAACTGACTGGATAGTAAAGCTATGTAATTGTATTTTGCCCCTAGCCATTTCATAAGTTAAAATACATTCAAACTTTCTAAGAATTCATCGCCAATTCTGAAAGTCCATTCCAATAATTCTGTAGCAAACACCATCTTCACAATCATCAAATCCCATTTGCAATTCTATTTCTCAAACTGATTATATTAGATATCATTTTATAAATCAATTTTATGATACAAATGCAAGTATTTGTATGTATTATCATAAAAAAAATCTCAACTTAAAAAACTACAACAATAATGCTACCAATCCAACTTTTGTTGGCTTGGTAGTCGCGGTAGCTAATAACGAACTCGGTGGTAATTGGCCTTTTCTTATCATTCAATTCCAAACGTTAGATATATGTAATTACGGCGAACCGAAAACTTAAATATCAAGATGGTATTTGTAAAATATATTTGTAAAAAATAGAAATAGCCCCCCCCCAAAAAAAAATCACGGCCTGGCTACGGGCTTGGCCCCTTGGGGTTGTATTACTCAAACGGGGATCATGGAAACTTCATCTCATCAATGGACGCGACTTCTACCATGTTTATTACTAAATAACGACCTTAACTCTCGGGTAACGAGCCTAGCTAGGGCCATCGCATCCATGGTTTGTGCGCGAAACCATTTCGCTCTTCGATGTGAAAGCTGATTCCTTTGTAGGATTTTTTGGTTTGCAGCGCCTATCTGGCGACCACCATCATAGGCCTAAATCCCCGCACTTATCACCCAGTACTAGGCTACTATAAAATTCACTAAAAATAAATAAAGAAAAACAACAAACTACATAAAAACCCGCGAAAAATAAGAAACAGTTCAAAGGCAAGAAGAAGGAAGCGCGCTCCGGCATCATGGGAAGACCCGCCTTCACCACAGAGACAAGCGACAGAGAGACATCCATCTCCACGGATGTTTTGCGCTTGGGCCACGATACTATTCAAGGTGAAATCGACGGATTTATGTCTCGCTGTCTGTTGTCTACCGATATCCTTCACTCACTCGTCGTGATCTTTTGGGTTTCACGCCAATTGTGAGATAACATTCTCACAGCTCATTTAGGATGCATTTTTACCTGCACTCAGCCTCGTGCGTCACACACTCCAACCAGATTCTTTTATGGTTTCACCATAATGACTCATAACATAATTCAACGGATGACAAAAGCTACAAGGGCCTATCCAAGGTTATCCGTGTCAACACACAGCCCCATTGCATCTATAAGATTGTGTCCGAACTGTTTAAAAAGACCCCGTCAACGAACTTCATAGTGTTTTTTATGATTTTTTAAACTATCATAATCATTACTTACTAATACCAGATCATTTCACTTAGGAAGCTGTTATCTCCAGCAAGCCGCGTGAGGATAGGGCGCCCCCTTCACACCCGAACAGCCCATCCCATCATTCATCTCTGAGCAGTATGAAGGATGGGCGTGAGAGAAATAACTCAAAGGATTTTTGCTGTGTGATTTTTTTCACTGGAAGCGACTCCTACTTTATTTGATCTAATCGAAGAGTTAAATAACTTTAATTTGCATCAAAGTGGGAGAAAAAAAGTAGTTTGGAGCATAAATGAATGAGTGGTTGTGCCGAAAGAAGGACGATTATGGAGGGACCGTTTTCTGAGAAGGCTCTCAGAGGCAGGCTCACACATAGGCTGAAATACTTCAATTAACCGATATGTCCTGTTTTCTGGTTAGTTTGGTTAATCCATTGGTTAACCTGAGGCACATCGTTAGCTTTTCCCGTCACTTAGCAACATGAGTATAGCGGAATATACTGAGATCTCGCTATCCAACTGAATACGGTGTTGGATTTCTATCATCAAGGTGTCGGGAGCTCACACTAACCTCCTGGATTCGGTGTTGGATTTCTATAGTCAAGGTGCCGAGATCAATTCCAAGCGAAAATGGCCATAAACTTCAGTACATGTCTTCATATCATGCTACACACACTTATGTGTAGTTTTTTTTTCACATATCCCTGACTTGGAAACGGGTTACCACGCCGGGTGAGGATGGTACCTGGTCGTTAGTTGTCTCTTTTAAAAATATAGTGATGAAAATATACAGGCCCCCCCCGGAAAATTGAAGAGGATGAAGTACATTCTACAATAAATGAATAAATAGATATTTCTTTACAACTGTAGGAAATAAAACAGTGTGTTAAGGTAATGTTGCTGTTTTTAAGGAGTTAATTTTAGAACAGACCTTTGGAACTATTTTTTAAGAAGGTGAACAATGTCTAAAAAAAAGAGGACACATTGAGAAGTTTAAACAACAGCAAACTCCTTTGTGAACAGAGTGACAGAGTGAAAGGTGAACATACACGTCACACTGTGTTAACATTCCATTGGATTATTTATTAACAAGGAAAGTCTGAATAAATCAGTCCTAGAATTAAAACATGTGATTAAGGTTGTATTATTAACTTAATCAGAGATAAATCACTAAATCACAGACAGTTCATAAGTTTGATGAATAACATTGAATATTCAGACGTACTGTACCATATCAATCCCACATGCTCTCTTTCTCTCAATCACTCTCATTTAAGTCAAAATTCATTCAATCGTTAAATCACGTCTCTGTCTTTCACTCACCCCCAATTCTTCGTTGATTACACGACGTTTCTCTAAATCTCTTTCTTTCACTCACTCATTCTCATCTCTTATTTAAAACTTACTATCATTTGCTCTCTTTGTCACAATCACTCTTATTTGAATGAAAATTCCATCTTTGTTTTGACCACGTTCTTTAGTCGCCGACGACTCTACATCTCTCTATGTCGGTCGGTCCCCGTTTTGCTTTTTCATTGTTTCGGTAATAACATTGTAACTATTTAGCCGATTCTAACGAATGTTGAAATTCTTCTGTTGTTTTAAATTCTATTTCGAATGATATAATTGCCAAGGTCCTCCCAAGGTTAGCCCGAGTATTATTTTGTTTTAGCAATAGCATCATAAATATTTGGCCGATTATATCGAAATTTGAAACCCTTATGTTGTCTCGTTCGAATGATATAATTACCGAGGTCCTCCCAAGGTTAGTCTGGGAATTATTTGGCAATAACATCATAACTATTCGAGCGATTCTAACGAAATTTGAAACCCTTATGTTGTTTTGCAGTTTATTTCAAATGATATAATTGATAAAGTCCTCCCAAGGTTTGCGGGAGAATTTTTTGCAATAACATTAAAACTATTCAGCCGATTCTAATGAAATTTGAAACCCTTATGTTGTTTTACATTCTCTTTCGAATGATATAATTGCCAAGATCCTTCCAAGGTTAGCCCAGGAATTATTGGAAGTTTTGGAGGTGTAATATCATAAATCAGAATAAGTGAGAGCACGCAACTTTTGATCAGCAGACCTTGTTCCCTTAATTCACTCTCACCTCCTATCTTTCTCTCCCCCCTCACTCACCACTACTTAGTATTTTTTTTTATTTAGCTCATTCGTTCTCACTTGCTCTCTTTCTCTTACTCACTCCCACGTTCTTTTTTCTATCCTCTCCCCCAATGCTCTCTTTCACTCACTCACCCACACAGACTCTCTTCTCACTAATTATCTTGCGTTTGTTTTCTCACTCACCCACAATACTTGCTATCCTTTACTCACTCATTTCCATTTGTTTTCTTTCTTTAAATCACTCCAACTTTCTTTCTCTCACTCGCACTTGCTTTTTCTCTCCAACTCATTCCAACTTCTCTTCCCCTGACTTATTCACGCTGCCTTTCTTTCTTTACCTTACTCACTCACCCTCAATTGCTCTCTTTTCTCATTCCCGCTTCTTCACAGTCACCCCTACTTGTTCTTTTTCTCACACTCGTTTACTCACATTTGTTTTCTTTCTCTCACTCACCCCATTTGTTCGCTCTTTCACACTAACCCAAACTTTCTCCCGTTCTCTCCCTCACCAATATGTTCGCTTTCTCTCACTCAACCTAATTTTTCTCTTTCTCTCACTCACTCCATTTGTTCTCTTTCTCTCACTCACTCCATTTGTTCTCTTTCTCTCACTCACTCCATTTTTTCTCTTTCTCTCACTCACTCCATTTGTTCTCTTTCTCTCACTCAATCCATTTGTTCTCTTTTTCTAACCCACTCCATTTTTTCTCTTTCTCTCACTCACTCCATTTGTTCTCTTTCTCTCAACACTCTATTTCTTCTCTTTCTCTCACTCACTCCATTTGTTCTCTTTCTCTAACCCACTCGATTTGTTCTCTTTCTCTCACTCAATCCATTTGTTCTCTTTCTCTAACCCACTCCATTTGTTCTCTTTCTCTCACTCAATCCATTTGTCCTCTTTCTCTCACTCACTCCATTTGTTCTCTTCCTCTCACTCACTCCATTTGTTTTCTTTCTCTCACTCAATCCATTTGTTCTCTTTCTCTTACTCACTCCATTTGTTCTCTTTCTCTCAATCAATCCATTTGTTCTCTTTCTCTAACCCACTCCATTTGTTCTCTTTCTCTCACTCACTGCATTTGTTTTCTTTCTATCACTCACTCCATTTTTTCTCTTTCTCTCACTCCCCCAATTTGTTCTCTTTCTCTAACCCACTCCATTTGTTCTCTTTCTCTCACTCACTCCATTTGTTCTCTTTCTCTCACTCACTCCATTTTTCTCTTTCTCACGCTCACTCCATTTGTTCTCTTTCTCTCACTCACTCCATTTGTTCTCTTTCTCTCACTCAATCCATTTCTTTTCTTTCTCTAACCCACTCCATTTGTTCTCTTTCTCTCACTCACTCCATTTTTTCTCTTTCTCTCGCTCACTCCATTTGTTCTCTTTCTCTCACTCACTGCATTTGTTTTCTTTCTATCACTCACTCCATTTTTTCTCTTTCTCTCACTCACTCCATTTGTTCTCTTTCTCTAACCCACTCCATTTGTTCTCTTTCTCTCACTCACTCCATTTGTTCTCTTTCTCTCACTCACTCCATTTGTTCTCTTTCTCTCACTCACTCCATTTGTTTTCTTACTCTCACTCACTGCATTTTTTTTCTTTCTCTCACTCACTCCATTTTTCCTCTTTCTCTCACTCACTCCATTTGTTCTCTTTCTCTAACCTACTCCATTTGTTCTCTTTCTCTCACTCACTCCATTTGTTCTCTTTCTCTCACTCACTCCATTTGTTCTCTTTCTCTCACTCACTCCATTTTTTCTCTTTCTCTAACCCACTTCATTTGTTCTCTTTCTCTCACTCACTCCATTTGTTCTCTTTCTCTCACTCACTCCATTTGTTCTCTTTATCTCACTCACTCCATTTGTTCTCTTTATCTCACTCAATCCATTTGTTCTCTTTCTCTCACCCACTCCATTTGTTCTCTTTCTCTCACCCACTCCATTTGTTCTCTTTCTTTCACTCACTGCATTTGTTTTCTTTCTCTCACTCACTCCATTTTTCTCTTTCTCTCACTCACTCCATTTGTTCTCTTTCTCTAACTCACTCCATTATTTCTCTTCTCTCTCACTCACTCCATTTGTTCTCTTTATCTCACCAATCCATTTGTTTTCTTTCTCTCACTCATTCCATTTGTTCTCTTTATATCACTCAATCCATTTGTTCTCTTTCTCTCGCTCACTCCATTTGTTCTCTTTCTCTCACTCACTCCATTTGTTCTCTTTCTCTCACTCACTCCATTTTTTCTCTTTCTCTCACTCACTCCATTTGTTCTCTTTCTCTCACTCAATCCATTTGTTCTCTTTCTCTAACCCACTCCATTTTTTCTCTTTCCCTCACTCACTCCATTTGTTCTCTTTCTCTCAACACTCTATTTCTTCTCTTTCTCTCACTCACTCCATTTGTTCTCTTTCTCTAACCCACTCGATTTGTTCTCTTTCTCTCACTCAATCCATTTGTTCTCTTTCTCTAACCCACTCCATTTGTTCTCTTTCTCTCACTCAATCCATTTGTCCTCTTTCTCTCACTCACTCCATTTGTTCTCTTCCTCTCACTCACTCCATTTGTTTTCTTTCTCTCACTCAATCCATTTGTTCTCTTTCTCTTACTCACTCCATCTGTTCTCTTTCTCTCAATCAATCCATTTGTTCTCTTTCTCTCGCTCATTCCATTTGTTCTCTTTCTCTCACTCACTCCATTTTTTCGCTTTCTCTCACTCAATCCATTTGTTCTCTTTCTCTAACCCACTCCATTTGTTCTCTTTCTCTCACTTACTCCATTTGTTCTCTTTCTCTCACTCACTCCATTTTTTCTCTTTCTCTCGCTCACTCCATTTGTTTTCTTTCTCTCAATCACTCCATTTGTTCTCTTTCTCTCACTCAATCCATTTCTTTTCTTTCTCTAACCCACTCCATTTGTTCTCTTTCTCTCACTCACTCCATTTGTTCTCTTTCTCTAACCCACTCCATTTGTTCTCTTTCTCTCACTCACTGCATTTGTTTTCTTTCTATCACTCACTCCATTTTTTCTCTTTCTCTCACTCACTCCATTTGTTCTCTTTCTCTAACCCACTCCATTGGTCCTCTTTCTATCACTCACTCCATTTGTTCTCTTTCTCTCACTCACTCCATTTGTTCTCTTTCTCTCACTCACTGCATTTGTTTTCTTTCTCTCAATCAATCCATTTGTTCTCTTTCTCTTACTCACTCCATTTGTTCTCTTTCTCTCAATCAATCCATTTGTTCTCTTTCTCTCGCTGACTCCATTTGTTCTCTTTCTCTCACTCACTCCATTTTTTCTCTTTCTCTCACTCAATACATTTGTTCTCTTACTCTAACCCACTCCATTTGTTCTCTTTCTCTCACTCACTCTATTTGTTCTCTTTATCTCACTCGCTCCATTTTTTCTCTTCCTCTCGCTCACTCCATTTGTTCTCTTTCTCTCACTCACTCCATTTGTTCTCTTTCTCTCACTCAATCCATTTCTTTTCTTTCTCTACCCACTCCATTTGTTCTCTTTCTCTCACTCACTCCATTTGTTCTCTTTCTCTAACCCACTCCATTTGTTCTCTCTCTCACTCACTGCATTTGTTTTCTTTCTATCACTCACTCCATTTTTTCTCTTTCTCTCACTCACTCCATTTGTTCTCTTTCTCTAACCCACTCCATTTGTTCTCTTTCTCTCACTCACTCCATTTGTTCTCTTTCTCTCACTCACTCCATTTGTTCTCTTTCTCTCACTCACTGCATTTGTTTTCTTTCTCTCACTCACTGCATTTTTTTTCTTTCTCTCACTCACTCCATTTTTCCTATTTCTCTCACTCACTCCATTTGTTCTCTTTCTCTAACTACTCCATTTGTTCTCTTTCTCTCACTCACTCCATTTGTTCTCTTTCTCTCACTCACTCCATTTGTTCTCTTTCTCTCAATCACTCCATTTTTTCTCTTTCTCTAACTCACTTCATTTGTTCTCTTTCTCTCACTCACTCCATTTGTTCTCTTTCTCTCACTCACTCCATTTGTTCTCTTTATCTCACTCACTCCATTTGTTCTCTTTATCTCACTCAATCCATTTGTTCTCTTTCTCTCACCCACTCCATTTGTTCTCTTTCTTTCACTCACTGCATTTGTTTTCTTTCTTTCACTCACTCCATTTTTTATCTTTCTCTCACTCACTCCATTTGTTCTTTTTTTCTCACTCACTCCATTTGTTCTCTTTCTCTAACTCACTCCATTATTTCTCATCTCTCTCACTCACTCCATTTGTTCTCTTTCTCTCACTCACTCCATTTGTTCTCTTTCTATCACTCACTCCATTTGTTCTCTTTCTCTCACTCATTCCATTTGTTCTCTTTCTCTCACTCACCTCATTATATCTTGGCTCTCAGGACAGATTCGTACTTTCACTAATGTTGGAGTTTTAAGATGGGGTGGAGGAGGAGGAGGAGGAGAAGGAGGAGGAAGTGAAAGAGGAGGAGGAGGAGGAGGAGGAGGAGGAGGAGGAGGAGGAGGAGGAGGAGAAGGAAGTGGAGAAGGAGGAGGAGGAGGGGGCTGACCTCCTCCTTATACTTAGCTTCAATCACTTTAAAAACCTCATTTAGAAACATCCGAATCATGCCACAAATATGATGATGGAAACATCTGAATCACATTAAAAAGAAACATGAATCACGTTTTGACATAATTTTGGAAACAATTGAATCAGGCCAGGAACGTTATTTTGCACGCATTTGAATCACATCATAAGAATCATATATGAAGCATTTGAATCACATCGTAAACGCCATTTGAAAGCATCTGAATCACGTCATAAATATCATATTGGAAGCATCCGGAATCCCTCAGTAACCATATGTTTGACGTATTTTAATTACATCAAAAACGCAATGCTTGAAGCATCTGAATCACATCATAGACATGTTTGAAGCATCTGAATCACATCATAGACATGTTTGAAGCATCTAAATCACATCATAGACATGTTTGAAGCATCTGAATCACATCATAGGCATGTTTGAAGCATCTGAATCACATCATAGACATGTTTGAAGCATCTGAATCACATCATAGACATGTTTGAAGAATCTGAATCACATCATAGGCATGTTTGAAGCATCTGAATCACGTCTTAGGAGACTAAAATTGCGATTCCTACTTGCGATAAAGTTAGAAGAGCGGTTGTTTAGAGGTAAAATTATATCTTTTGACTTAAAAGTGAAGTTCCGGCCAATGTACCCCAGCATTTGGTTTGCTTTCATAGTAGTTTCCACGTATTGCTTTAACACTTTGAACTCCTCCGAGATTAACCCTCCCCCCCGCTCCCTTTCTACGATTTGGCCGTTCATTTAGTAATCTACTTTTAAATTACTAAATTCCTAGATCACTTCATTTAATTACATTAAAGTTCATCTGCCATTTATCCGTCCACTCGATAATTTCGTTTAGTTCCCGCTGCGCTTCCGCAACATTGCATGTAACTAACGTTACAAGTAAATATGTAGCTGAGCTAAGTCGGGATGTAAATACACAGAGATGTATGTGTGAGGGGTTACATGTGTTAAAAGAGGAGAAGCTTAGTAATATGTACACCTCGGGCGAGAAATTAAAATGGGACGGGATGTGTATTTCGAAAGATCAGCAAATTTAAATCCGCTGGGTGGATTTTAGGGGTAAAGCTATGTAAGCCAACGGTTATTCCTTGTTTTTCCATGGTACACATTGTATACTGCGGATTTGCACATTGAGGGAAAGCTCTGTAATCCAATGTACGTAGCTAAAATGGTACAATTTTCTTTGGAGAAGGGTTCTGTAAGGCAATAGATGTCACTTGAGGGCATAATGGGCATTGATGCATTGGAAAAAGCTATGCTAGTCATTGGACGTAAAGTACAGGGCATATAGTGCATTGACGCTTTGCTGAAAAGCTCGCCAGCCCAACAGAAGTTCCTTGTTGGGCACATATTACATTGTTGAAAAACTCTAAAAATTAAAATAGGCTCCTGCAAGACACATTGGGTATTGGTTCAGTGGAGAAAACCTCTGCAAAGCAAGAAACGTTCCTTGCAGCACAATAGGAATTGTTATATGGTAAAAAAGCTCTGGAAAGTAAAAGATGTTCCTTGCAGCATTAAAAGAAAGTTCTCCAAGAAAACAGAGGACTCCTTGCAGTGACTTCTCAATAATTCTGCGTTGGTTATAAACTCGCAATTTAAAATAGGTTTATTGCAGGACAAAATGGTCATTGCTGCATAGATGAAATCATACGGAAGCAATTAATGTTCCTCGTAGGGTACCATGGGCGTTGGTGCATTGAAGAAAAACTCTCCATTCCAATAAAGGTTCTTTGTAGGACACAAAGAATCAATATAGAGGAGAAAGCCTCTGCAGACAAAGAGACTTTTATTGTAGGACATTGGTACTGTAGCAAAAATATTGGGAAGCTATAGATGTTCCTTGCAAGACACAAAGCCAGCAGAGTTTTTTCCAGGTCAAAGTGCATTGGTATGTTAGAGAAATCATCAGCAAGGCAACGAGCCTTCCTTGCGGGAGACAAGCAGCATTGGCGAAAAGCTATTCAAAAGAAAAGGTGCTTCTTACAGGGAAAAATGGACACTGACATTGAAGAAAAGATCTGAAAAGCAACATGCGTTATTGGCAGGAAACAACGGGCATTGGTGTACTAACAAATTGTAGGAAAAGCAATATATGTTTGATGCACAAAGCAGCGGTCATTGTGCATTGTAGGTTCCTTGAATGGTACAAATTGCAGTGCAAGACTTTCATTGCAGGACAAAATCAGTATTGGTCAATCGCAAAAGGCTCTACAAAGCAATAAATGATCTTAAAATACGAGTATAGGCATTGATTCACTGGAGAAAAGCTTTCCAAAGCAATAAAGTTTACCCACAGGGCATATACTGTATCGAGGACAATTCTGGAAGTCATCAGACATCTTTGCATGGCACAATCGGTATTCGGTACAAGAACCTATTGGCATCGGTGTAGAGATTCTTTGCATCACGCAAAGTGTATTGGTTTATTAGAGAAAATCTATGTAATGTAACATAGGTTCCTTGCACTGAAAGGGATCAATGGTGCTTTGGTGCAAAGAAAAAAAGCTCCGCAAAAAATAGATATTCATTGCAGGGGAAAGTTGTTTTGGTATATTGGATTAATTCTCTCAAAAGCGACAGAAATTCCTTGACTAAATATCGGGCAAGTATTAATACTAATTCTATGGTAAAGGTGTGTTGGTATATTGTATTAATTCTCTCAAAAGCGACAGACGTTCCTTGACGAAATATCTGGCAAGTATAAATACTAATTCTATGGTAAAGGTGTTTTAGTATATTGGATTAATTCTCTCAAAAGCGACAGACGTTCCTTGAGGAAATATCGGGCAAGTATTAATACTAATTCTATGGTAAAGGTGTGTTGGTATATTGTATTAATTCTCTCGAAAGCGACAGACGTTCCTTGGCGAAATATCTGGCAAGTATTAATACTAATTCTATGGTAAAGGTGTGTTGGTATATTGTATTAATTCTCTCGAAAGCGACAGACGTTCCTTGGTGAAATATCTGGCAAGTATTAATACTAATTCTATGGTAAAGGTGTGTTGGTATATTGTATTAATTCTCTCAAAAGCGACAGACGTTTCTTGGCGAAATATCTGGCAAGTATTAATACTAATTCTATGGTAAAGGTGTGTTGGTATATTGTATTAATTCTCTCAAAAGCGACAGACGTTCCTTGGCGAAATATCTGGCAAGTATTAATACTAATTCTATGGTAAAGGTGTGTTGGTATATTGTATTAATTCTCTCAAAAGCGACAGACGTTCCTTGGCGAAATATCTGGCAAGTATTAATACTAATTCTATGGTAAAGGTGTGTTGGTATATTGTATTAATTCTCTCAAAAGCGACAGACGTTCCTTGGCGAAATATCTGGCAAGTATTAATACTGATTCTATGGTAAAGGTGTGTTGGTATATTGTATTAATTCTCTCAAAAGCGACAGACGTTCCTTGGCGAAATATCTGGCAAGTATTAATACTAATTCTATGGTAAAGGTGTGTTGGTATATTGTATTAATTCTCTCGAAAGCGACAGACGTTCCTTGGTGAAATATCTGGCAAGTATTAATACTAATTCTATGGTAAAGGTGTGTTGGTATATTGTATTAATTCTCTCAAAAGCGACAGACGTTCCTTGGCGAAATATCTGGCAAGTATTAATACTAATTCTATGGTAAAGGTGTGTTGGTATATTGTATTAATTCTCTCAAAAGCGACAGACGTTCCTTGGCGAAATATCTGGCAAGTATTAATACTCATTCTATCCTTAAATTTCGAGACGAGAAATAAAGAGGGGAATTAATGGGGGGATAGAAAATGGGCAACCCATCCGCAACCGAAGACCCTCTCAACGATTACAGTCACTTACTAGGCAGTCCTAATGGGCTGTCGGGCTGGACACCCACGACGACTCAAGTCCTTGGCTCTTGAGACCTGCGAGCTTTAAAGGGCATTGTTTATACAGGGTTTCAAAGCCTCTCTTTGGAAGTGGGTCGAGGTCAAGTCCTTAAATCTATATAGGAGAAGTAAAAAGGGGTATTAATAGGCTAATAAAAGAGGGGGAACCGATCAGCATCCGCATACCCTGTCAAAGGTTGCAATCACCCACTGGGCAGTCCAAATGGACTGTCGGGCTGGGGTACCCCTTTCCTTTCCTTTTGGTCATAAGTCAGTAAGGGGAGATGAGAAAAGAATGTGATGAATGTTAGCAGGGAAAATAGTGAAATATAAAAAAACACAGGTTATTCAAACACTGGTGCACGTAGGGTACACAGGTGGGGGCACTCGTTCCATCGTGCCGGGAGGTGACAAATGTAGCGGTCTAATTCAACGAGTATTTTTATCAAAATGTAAATTTGGGCATTTTGTTCTCTAGTTTTGCACGGTATTGAACATCAATTTTAGCATACATCTAAACTTCCCCTTAAGGGGTTACTGAAAAAGTGGTTCGGACTTTACGTTAATCAATAAGTCCAACCGGTAAATAAATGGCATCTTAATAAGTTCAGCAAGGGGGGGGGTATAACTACCATTAAAAAAATACCCATATTTGCCCGATAATTATACCTTCTAACTCATAAAGACTGACATCGTCTGTACATTAAATTACTTCACTACACTTACGATGCTTTAATATTTCGAGATACGAACAAGAGAAACGTGCCCAAAAGGTCAGCTTGACGGTGTCCCTTTACGGGTGTCTCTTGCCCCCTCGGTAAACATTCTTCTTCTTCTACTGCCCAATTCTAAAATGTAGCCCTCAATTCACCATAACCTCCTCCCCGAAGTGTATGTGTGTGGTGTATACTGTCAACACCTCACAAATGTACACCTGGGAGATCTCCTCTATTATTTCCTTGGGCATTACGGTGCCCCACGAGAGAGATCCTTCTTCTGGAGGTGAGAGCATCCCAAAGATTAGCCTAATGGAGGGCCAAAATTCGTGGCTGAATGGTTGAAAATGGCAAAAGGAAAAAAAAGGAGAGATTTAACTACTCTTTTTTTGTCTTCAAAATGGGTCTTTCTTCAATCTAACCTCCTTGATTCCCTCCTTTCCCCACGTACCTTCCCCTAACCCTCCATCTTTCCCCTTTATCGTCTTTACTCGTCGATCTTCTCTTTCCCCTCATCCTCTCTCCCGCTTTGGCTCTCTGCTCCGAACCTTCGGCGATCTCGGGTGCAGCAGCGACAGTCGTGGCTGCAAAGCAGTCGCAACCGCACCTGTTGGGAAGTCGCTCACGAGCATCCAGTCTCGGAGGCGTTCACGCGCGCGTAGGCACTCACTCGTGGCATCCTATTCCACCCCTTGGTGGGGTCACTACAGATAGGCGTCTTCCGCTTGTGGGATTCTTCCATGACCGGGATCAATTCCTTCTAAGAGGCCAACCGAGAGCTGAGAGAGGAAAAGGGTTGGAATAATTGGGGGAAATCGTCTCTGGTGGGTCATATTTTGTGATTCCCTGTTCACCATTCTATCAGAGCACCGCTACCCTTCCCACTGCGCGCCAAAGGGGTTAAAAGAAAAGAGGAGTAGGTGGTTGAGTGTTAAAGACCAGAGGGGGTGCTCTTTACTCTTCTCGCCGCCGCCGGGCGTGCGCATCTTCTTCAGGAAGAGCATTAGTAGGCGCAGTAGAGGGAGTGGGGGTAGCAGTAGCAGCAGTGAATCGCGCGACGTGTCGTGGAGTAGACGTCCAAACTACGCTTTCAATTCCTGCGCCTGGCGTCGCTCTCGCGACAATACCCCCCCTCGCATCCCCCAGCACTTGTTGCTTCGCCAGGAACAGGTTGCGCCCTTCTAACACCGACCAAAAAAGACCGAGGACAAAGCCATCGACTCTCGACGTTACATCGCACCGAGTCCTCGAAGAAGGACGACAAATAAGAAGACTCCGAAAAAGAAGACCGGAGAAAACGTAGGTAGAACGCGCCCAATTGACCTCATCTCCTCCACCCGCTGCCTTCTCACCTCCCTAATCGCAAAAACGCCCGCTTCAACCTTCTTTCGATCGCTTAAAGTCAAGGGGTACAGCCTGCTACAGGACCGCCCCTGCCTTTACTTTCTCTCCCCTGTGTTTTTCGTGAAATAAAACCTGCATTTCTGGGCACCTTCGCCGAACGAGGGAAATTAAAGTAGGCGTCGCATTTCACTGTTTGTCGCTTCGGAGAGAGGAAGCCCCACCGCTCTGGCCCATCTTCCCGCCTTCCTTTGGCTTTAGAATAATACCCGCCTTCGGGGGAAGGACTATAAGGCGTTCTGGACCGTTCCTTTGGCTCTCGAATAATACCCGCCTCCGGGGGAAGTACTATAAGGCGTTCTGGACCACTCCTTTGGCCGTCGAGTTCTGTTTAATGCGATTCAAAAGTATGATCGTGAGATCGAATCTTAATACAAGGTTTTAAGGCTTCCATTAAAATAGAAAAAAAAAAGCTATATTCTTTATATATAGATATATTTGTCTCTTCATATAGATTTATAGTTATTGCTCTAGCGAGTGTGTTAGTCTTCCATACTTGATCGTAACCTTAAAAGCTGAAAAATAGTCGTTACTTTCATGTTTATTCTGAGTGACGTTTTTAAGTATATTCTACATTGCATGTGAGAAATTGAAATTGAAGTTGAGTAAATTACTAATTGTTACCAAAAAGTGATCTATAAAGTGAGTATATTTCAATATCCGTAGTGCTAAAAGTGGATTTATTTATTTAGTGGTGTATGGGGGAATAAAATAAAGCGTACGAATCTAAAAATGCCTCATAGAAACGACAACTTCATGGATGGAAAAGCTGCACAGGTGAGTTTTACCCGTTGTATTTTTTTCCAAGTTAACCTGATTCAATTTTTATTTAATGAAAGGGGTCCTGCTACCCCCTGCTTAAAGTATAATTGAAATGGGCAAAGGGTAGGATAAACTTGTCCTTTTCCAGTATAGAGGCTGTTTTCGGTTTTTATTCATCTTTGGTATCAAACGAAGGGACCTAACTCGATAAATAAGTAGTCGAAGAGAAATCTTGATAAATCATATAAAAATTTAAGCTGAAGTTAAATATTTCTTACAGAAGGATTAATACCTGTTGGAATTACTAATATAAAAAATAATCTAGATTTTTGGGTGAAAATTTGAAAAGAGTATTTCTTGTAGAATTAGTAATTGATTATTACTAATTCAGCAGAGCTTGGTACATTTAATCCATTAAGAGTTTTCTCCGTTTTCTCATTTTTTTGTCTGTTAGAATTTTGGAAATTTGTATATTTTATAGTTTTGGCAGTTTTTGAGGTGATTTTAGAACAAAACACGTTTTCTGGATTATTTTACTTTATTTAAAAAATAATAATTAACGTTAAGTTCTAACGGATTAACTATTAAAATTGCCCACATCGGGGATTGGTATAAATATTTAAACTCGAATGGAATATATATTAGAATTTATAATTGAGCTATTAGAGTTTACATGTATTTTAAGAGATTCTTTTTTTGAAATAATATCGTTACCTTTAAAGAAAAATATAGTCCCATTATGGTTAACTAAACAGAAAATAATTAAAATTTATAGTATTATTCAATATTATCGCGAATACTAGAAATTTTTTACCCTTGGTTGTTTGCAGCTGAAATTTAGGTACTCGTATGGGTAACATGGGTAACCGATCAGGGGGCATCTAAAAATTAATTATCGGGGGAGGGGGAGCGAGCACCCTGTATCGAGGACGCCCGCTATAGTCTTTCACAACGATCTTGAGCGCTAGTATTTTTCCGCTGACGATTCTACGAATTTAGTATTTTTGGATGTTAGCTATTTTTTGGATGTTAGTCAGGTATTTTTGAATGTTAGAAAGGTAATTTTGGATGTTAGGTATTTTTTGGATGTTAGTCAGGTATTTTTGAATGTTAGAAAGGCAGTTTTGGATGTTAACATAAGAACATAACATAAGAAAAGAAGGAGACTGCAAAAGACCATTCATGGCCTACACTTGGCAGCTCCTGTTAGGTATTTTTTGGATGTTAGTCAGGTATTTTGGGATGTTAGAAAGGTAGTTTTGGATGTTAGGTATTTTTGGGATGTTAGTCAGGTATTTTTGGATGTTAGAAAGGTAGTTTTGGATGTTAGGTATTTTTTGAATGTTAGACATGTATTTTTGGATGTTAAAAAGGTAGTTTTGGATGTTAGGTATTTTTTGGATGTTAGTCAGGTATTTTTGAATGTTAGAAAGGTAGTTTTTAAATGTTAGGTATTTTTTGGATGTTAGACAGATATTTTTGGATGTTAGAAAGATAGTTTTGGATGTTAGGTATTTTTTGGATGTTAGACAGGTATTTTGGGACATTAGAAAGGTAGTTTTGAATGTTAGGTATTTTGGGGATGTTAGAAAGGTAGTTTTGGATGTTAGAAAGGTAGTTTTGTATGTTAGAAAGGTATTTTTTGATGCTAGAAAGGTAGTTTTGGATGTTAGGTATTTTTTGGATGTATGGCAGGTATGTTTGGATGTTAGAAATTTGGGGGATATAGGACAGGTATTTTGTGATGTTAAACAGGTAGTTTTGGATGTTAGGCGTTTTTTTGGATGTAGGACAGGTACTTTGAATATTAGACAGGTATTTTTGGATGGTAGACAGGTTGCTTTGGATGTTAGGTATTTTTCGATGTGGGACAGGTATCTTTGGATGTTAGACAGGTATTTTTAGATGTTACGTATTTTTAGATGTAGGGGATGTATTTTTGGATGTTAAGCAGATATTATTGGATGTTAAGTATTTTTTGGATGTTGCACAGGTATTTGGGGGATGTTAGACAGATATTTTTAGATGTTGGAAAGGTATTTTTGATGTTATACAGATATTTTTGGGTGTTAGACAGGTATTTTTTGGATATAAATCAGGTGTTTTGGGATGTTAGGCAGGTATTTTTTGATGTTAGACAGGCACTTTTAGATGTTAGGTATTTTGGGGGGGATGTAAGAAAGGTATTTTTGGATGTTAGGTATTTTGGGGATGGGGGACAGGTATTTTTTGGACGTTAAACAGGTACTTAGTGTTTTAGAAACATATCTTCAGATGTCAGACAGGTATTTTTGAATCTATGACAGGTATATTGGGATTTTAGATGGTTCTATATATGTAGAACAGGTATTTGGATGTTAGAAAGGTATTTTTTGATGTTAGAAGGGTAGTTTTGGATGTTAGGTATTTTTTGGATGTATGGCAGGTATGTTTGGATGTTAGGAATTTTGGGGATATAGGACAGGTATTTTGTGATGTTAAACAGGTAGTTTTGGATGTTAGGCGTTTTTTGGAAGTAGGACAGGTACTTTGAATATTAGACAGGTATTTTTGGATGGTAGACAGTTTGCTTTGGATGTTAGGTATTTTTTTGATGTGGGACAAGTATCTTTGGATGTTAGACAGGTATTTTTAGATGTTACGTATTTTTAGATGTAGGGCATGTATTTTTGGATGTTAAGCAGATATTATTGGATGTTAAGTATTTTTTTGATGTTGCACAGGTATTTTAGGGATGTTAAACAGATATTTTTGGATGTTGGAAAGGTATTTTTGATGTTATACAGATATTTTTGGATGTTAGACAGGTATTTTTTGATCTATGACAGGTATTTGGGGATGTTAGACAGGTATTTTTGGATATAAATCAGGTGTTTTGGGATGTTAGACAGGTATTTTTTGATGTTAGACATGCATTTTTAGATGTTAGGTATTTTGGGGGGATGTAAGAAAGGTATTTTTGGATGTTAGGTATTTTGGGGATGGGGGACAGGTATTTTTGGACGTTAAACAGGTACTTAGTGTTTTAGAAACATATCTTTAGATGTCAGACAGGTATTTTTGAATCTATGACAGGTATATTGGGATGTTAGAAGGTTCTTTAGATGTAGAACAGTTATTCGGAGGATGTTAGACAGGCATTTTTGAAAGTAAAACAGGTATTTGGAGGATGTTAGACAGGCATTTTTGGATGTTAAACAGGTATTTGGAGGATGTTAGACAGGCAATTTTGGATGTAGGACAGGTATTTTTGGTTATAAAACAGGCATTTGGAGGATGTTAGACAGGCAATTTTGGATGTTAGACAGGCATTTTTAGATGTAGGACATGTCTGATCAGGTCACTTTGTCTTTGAATTGCAAGTGTGGATTTTCCCTTAATTCTAAAAATCTAATTACTTCGTACCTTTGGTACCCCCGCCCCCTCCTTCACAAAATCACTATGATTCTTTCATTACTTTTTCTGTAATCCTGCTGACAGAGAGACAGACAAACGGAGCCGAAACCATATCTCCGACAACTTCCATTCGTAAAGTAATAAATATATTCTCTTCTGTTTTAATTATTTCGTTCTCTATTGATGTCCTTTTTTATTTATTCATATCTATAGCATACTTTATTCTATTCATGCTTATTTTTTTTTTTTACATAATTATTGTCTTAATTTATGTATTCATTGCAGATATATGCGCAATTGCCCATGTGTGTAGTTTTAAATATTTCGTTCTCTATTTGATGTAATTTTATTTATTTATTTTTATAGGCTACTTTATTCTATTCAGGTGTATTTTTTTACATAATTATTGTTTTAATTTATGTATTTATTGCACATTCGCAATTGCACATGTGTGTGGTTTTAAATAGGTCGATTTGTACACAATTATTGGAATATTTATTTATAAATTTTTAGTTGCATATGTTGGAAGGTGGAGCTCATTCCGAGGCTGAGGGAGCGATAAAACGGGGTTCCATCCCATGGCACCATATAGGCTGGGACCGACATGTTGTTTGTGTGTATGTCGGAAATTCAATTAGGCTGGGACCGACACGTTGTTTGTGGGTATGTTGGAAATTCCATTAGGAAGGGGATCCACACGTTGTTTGTGTGTATGTTGGAAATTCCATTAGGCTGGGACCCACACGTTGTTTCTGTGTATGTTGGAAATTCAAATAGGTTGGGACCCCCACGTCTTTGTGTGTATGTCGGAAGTTCAATTAAGCTTGGACCGACACGTTGTTTGTGTGTATGTCGGAAATTCAATTAGGCTGGGACCCACACGTTGTTTCTGTGTATGTTGGAAATTCAAATAGGTTGGGACCCCCACGTCTTTGTGTGTATGTCGGAAGTTCAATTAAGCTTGGACCGACACGTTGTTTGTGTGTATGTCGGAAATTCAATTAGGCTGGGACCGACACGTTGTTTTGTGTATGTTGGAAATTCCATTAGGAATGGGACCCACACGTTGTTTGTGTGTATGTTGGAAATTCAATTAGGCTGGGACCCACACGTTGTTTGTGTGTATGTTGGAAATTCAATTAGGTTGGGACCCACACGTTTTTGTGTGTATGTCGGAAGTTCAATTAAGCTTGGACCCACACGTTGTTTGTGTGTATGTCGGAAATTCAATTAGGGTGGGACCCACACGTTGTTTGTGTGTATGTCGGAAATTCAATTAGGCTGGGACCGACACGTTGTTTTTGTGTATGTCGGAAATTCAATTAGGAAGGAGACCGAAACGTTGTTTGTGTGTATGTCGGAAATTCAATTAGGCTTGGACCGAGACGTTGTTTGTGTGTATGTCGGAAGTTCAATTAGGTTGGGACCCACACGTTGTTTGTGTGTATGTCAGAAATTCAATAATATCGCAGGATAATCGATGATGTAACAGCGAGGTCGAGCATAGAGAGATCAACGTAATAATTACTCTGTATTATTTTGGTTAGAGAATCTTTGCGAGGGCGAAAATATTTCACTGATTGTTTTTAATGTTTTATCTTTATGGAATATTACATTAATTGGATGGGGGGGGATCTCCCCTCCTAACGCCGCTTAGTTGATTCTGCCAGTACACTTAATTAGAAAAGAATAACAATGAACACGACTTCTTGAATTATATTTCAACACATAAAGTTTTTCTCCCTCTCCTATTATTCCTACCAATAATTGTTTAAAAAGTAGGTTATTGTTAATAGAAAAAAATAGCAACGAGGAAATTGTCATAAAAGTTAAAAATAAGCTTTTTAAGAATGGTAAATTGTGAGAATAAAATGCGTGAAAGGTAGATAAATTCGAGTAGTCGGAAGAGGTGACTACTCGGTGCGCCTTAGAAAGATAAGTCAAGGTCAAGAAAGATTAAGATAGTGTGGGGTTGTATCTACTCCCTAAAATGAGGGTAAGTTATACTGAGTCCTTGGGCGTTTGGAGAACACTTAGTGTCCCGGAATTTGGGGTGAGTGCGGCTGGTCACATTTGACTCTGTTCTTTTTCATTATTCCTGTGGGTAGTGGTTTCGTGTCACCTTAACGTGTCTGTTTCTCGCCGTATTTCCTTGTGTCTGTTTAGCGTCGTCTTCTTTATTTTCTGTTCTTTGTTGCATATTTTTTGTGTCTGCTCCTAGTTGTTGTACTCTTACGCTTCCATTTTTGTGGTGCTCTTTTATATCTGTTATTTGCTCTATTCTGTTGTCTGTTATTTGATGTATTGTTGTAAGTCTGTGTTTTGTTGTGTCTTCTGTTCTTTTTTCGCTGTAGTTTGTTATGTCTGTTCTTGAATATTCTTTTCTGTTTATTCTTGCTACATTCTGTTCTGTCTGTTCCTGCTCCATTGTTTTCTGTCTGCTCTCGCTACATTCCTTGTTGTCTATTTTTGTTATGTTCTGTTTTGTCTTTTTATCTATATTCTGTTGTCTGTTTTTCTACATTATATTTTGTCTGTTTTTGTTTTATTCTGCTGTCTATTTTTCTACATTCTGTTCTGTCAGTTTTCGTTATATTTGGTCATGTCTCTTTTGGCTACGCTCTGTTCTGTCTGTTCCTCCTCCATTATTTTCTGTCTGTTCTCGCTACATTCCTTGTTGTCTATTTTTGTTATATTCTCTTTTGTCTTTTTATCTATATTCTGTTGTCTGTTTTTTTACATTCTTCTGCCTGTTTTTGTTTTATTCTGTTATGTCTGTTTTTCTACATTCTGTTATGCCTGTGTTCGCCATATTCTGTTTTGGTTGTGTTTTTTGCATTATGCTCTTTCTGTTTGTGCTATTTTTTATATCTGTTATTGCTACATTTTTTTTTTCAATATTCCTCATTTTAGGTGGTTGCTCAATGACCTATTATAATTGTTCCTTTGTATGCTTTAATTTATTTACTGTTCTTGGCTGTATTCTTTTTTGTTAGTTTCTCTTTGTATTTTTCTGTTTGTTCTAAGGGATTATTATAGGGTGATCTTCAATTGTTGATTATTATAGTCTAAGTGATTATTATGGGGTGATCTTAAATTGGTGATTATTGTACTCCAAGTGATTATTATAGGGTGATCTTAAATTGGTGGTTATTGCACTCCAAATGATTATTATAGGGTGATCTTAAATTGGTGGTTATTGCACTCCAAGTGATTATTATAGGGTGATCTTAAATTGGTGGTTATTGCACTCCAAATGATTATTATAGGGTGATCTTAAATTGGTGGTTATTGCACTCCAAATGATTATTATAGGGTGATCTTAAATTGGTGGTTATTGCACTCCAAGTGATTATTATAGGGTGATCTTAAATTGGAGGTTATTGCACTCCAAATGATTATTATAGGGTGATCTTAAATTGGTGGTTATTGCACTCCAAGTGATTATTATAGGGTGATCTTAAATTGGTGGTTATTGCACTCCAAATGATTATTATAGGGTGATCTTAAATTGGTGGTTATTGCACTCCAAATGATTATTATAGGGTGATCTTCATTTGGTGGTTATTGCACTTTAAGTGTTATTTTCCAACTCCTTTCATTGCTATTTTTGGCTTGTATGACTAAATAGTTAATAAAAATAGGCAAATTTTATTGTTTTTTTCATCCATTTTACGTCTAAAAACAACCCCAATTTTTTTTTACATTTCTTTAAAACCTCTACAAGAAATATATAAAAATAAGTTAAAAAAGTTAGAAGTGAACAGTTTTCCTCGATTCCCGTTTTTTATGTAGATCAATTACCCGTAAAAGCCTTCAAATGCAGTTTTTCATCATATTTTCATTGTTTACTCCTTGGTATCTATCTTCAAACTTTAGTCTAACTTGATGGAAGCCTTCGCGTTGCTCCTCTTCTCCCTGAACTTGTCAAGATGGGCATTAAAGATGTGCACCTACAGGGACATCCTGCAGCTCATTTGGCAATAGCTTTTCATTAAGTTCTCAACCAGTTTCACATAATTGTCAACCTTGTGGTTGCCTCAAAAGCCCTGATACAATGAAACAAAACGTTTTCTGGCTTCCATATCCTTTTTAGTAAGCTTTACATGGAATTGTGAATACACTATAATTTTTTTGATTTGTGGTCCAACAAAGAGAGCAGCTTTTGCGTCAGAAAGTTTGGAAAAGAAAGTTTGAAGGTATTTGAAGGCTGCAGACTCTGTTAAGAGCTTTGACAAACTGCTTCATGGGACCTAGTTTTAAATTCAATGTAAAGAACAACACCCTTTGAAGGTCTATCAATTGCGCCTGCTTGACACTATGTCTTACAACAGAGAACTCAGTCCTTGTTGGGCGGGGCTTCTTACGGTAATATGTTGTGGTATCCCTAGTGTCTCAAAGACAGATGACATAGAAACCTAATAAAACATCCATGGAGATCCATAAAAATGCTACCATTTTGAAGCCTCCAATCACTTTCCAACCATACTCCTTATATGCTAAAGCTTGTCGCAGGAACTTGACACTGTTATAGTCCTCCTTGAGATATACTGAATGAGCCAAGGGGAAGGATGGATGCTTATTCCTATTTTCCAATTATGCGGAAGTACAGCTTTAATGCTTCTTGAGGAGCTGTCAATGAAGAACTTCCACCCATCTGGATTATATGTAATTCCAATTGCATTAAACAGACAAGATTAATCATTGCAGGATCATAACCGAGCTTGATAAGTAAAGAATCTTGACAAATGTTTATATATGCCGGTTCCTTTGGTTTGTCACTTGAATATTTTCGCCCGGCGAGTCCCACTCTGTAGGCCTCGAAATCAAAAGCCTAGCAAGGCTATTGAGATCTTTTTGGTCAAGATAGTATCGATTCCTCTTAACAGTTATATCTCCGACACTGTAGTTTACATCTTCACTGATCTTTTCAGCTTCTGAATTGTTGTTTTCTTCTGAGGGTGGCTTATTCCTTTCTAAAGGGATTGGTACAGAAAGATCAGCACTATGTGGTACTGGTACAATAGAAGATGGAAGATAGCAGGTGCACTTATGCCACTTCGACGTTTGGAAGGGTTCACCTAGCAGAAGTAGCAATTACTTGAGTGGTCAGTGTATTGGCGCAAAATCCTGAGAATGTCAAACTTCATGGTTCTTCTTTCGCTTTTATACCTTCCTGTAAAATTAAAAATATATAGACTTTATTACTCTTTTCGCTTAGATCAAACATAATAGCTTAAATACTTGTGACATTTAATATTTTAATCTTTTCAACAAACAAATTTCTTAACTTTCAAAGTTTTCTTGCCGTCTTCACAATCAAAATGAGGTACCCGATTGGCATGCTTTGTAAGCTTCACACATTCTCATAGATGCTATCACACGAAAGTTTCCGCTCTTGTTACGATGAACTGGTGTGGATATAACAGAATGCATCTGGAGAAAGAGTGAAGCCTCTTGATGACAGTGCTTCCTCATTTGTTTAATATGGTAGCTAGAACTGAAATGAGAGCAGATTTGTGAATCCCTGTATAAATATTTCTGAAGTAATATTCCAGATCATTCAAGAAGGTTATAAAAGTTTCCAGTGCCGTATTCTGGCAAGTTCTGAAACATTCTTGAAATTTCATAAAATTCTACTGTCTTAGAAACTTCTCATTGAATCTATAATGTTTTAGAAGGTTTCTTAAAATGTTAGAAACTTCTCATTGAATCTAGAATGTTTTAGAAGGTTTCTTAAAAATGTTAGAAACTTCTCATTGAATCTAGAATGTTTTAGAAGGTTTCCTAAACACAAATATTATTCTGCAACATTCCAATTTTCTTTTTAAATAAGATTTAAAATTTTCTACCATGGTTAAAATGAACGCCTACAACTTTTTATATATTCTGAAATTTTCTCCCAAAATAATAATACCGTAGCAATATTTTCCAAATGAGAATATTTAGTAATTCAAAGCCCTACCTACAAAAACAAAGCCTTGGGATCAAACTGAACATTTTTCATTTAATTTAATTACGAATAAAGGAGAAATTTTGTTAGTGTTATAGATGCTATCTTAAATATAGATCCAGATTGATGATAGAAGCTTGAGTGATTATAGATGCTATCTTAAATATAGATCCAGAGTGATGAGAGAAGCTTGAGTGATTATAGATGCTATCTTAAATGTAGATCCAGATTGATGATAGAAGCTTGAGTGATTATAGATGCTATCTTAAATATAGATCCAGAGGGATGAGAGAACCTAAAGTGATCATAGATGCTATCTTAAATATAGATCCCGATGGATGAGAGAAGCTTGAGTGATTATAGATGCTATCTTAAATATAGATCCAGAGTGATGAGAGAAGTTGAGTGATTCTAGATGCTATCTTAAATATAGATCCAGAGTGATGAGAGAAGCTTGAGTAATTATAGATGCTATCTTAAATATAGATCCAGATTGATGAGAGAAGCTTGAGTGATTATAGATGCTATCTTAAATATAGATCCAGAGTGATGAGAGAAGTTGAGTGATTCTAGATGCTATCTTAAATATTTATCCAGATTGATGAGAGAAGCTAGAGTGATTATAGATGCTATCTCACATATAGATCCAGAGTGATGAGAGAAGGTAGAGTGATTATAGACTCGCCAGTCAATCAGGGCAATTAATGTTCTTTTATTTTATTAATTTTTATTATGGTTTTTCAAGTAGGAATTCAAAAGTAAATATTTTCTTCAACATTACGAAGGACTCACGGGAGTAGTTTCCAAAAAGAATATTTAGGCGATGTTGATCCACATTGTACAAAAGGGTCAGTCAACACTGAGCTAACCTAACTTAACCTAACCCAACCGAACCTAACCTAAACTAACCTAAAATAACCTAACCTAACATAACCTGACCTAACCCAACCCAACCCAACCTAACCTAACATAACTAACCTAACATAACCTAACTTAACCTAACCTAACCTAACCCAACCCAACCTAACCTAAACTAACCTAAAATAACCTAACCTAACATAACCTGACCTAACCCAACCCAACACAACCTAACATAACATAACCTAATATAACATGACATAACCTAACCTAACCTACCCAACCCAACGTAACCTAAACTAACATAACATGACATAACCTGACCTAACCCAACCCACCCCAGCCCAACCTAACCTAACATAACCTAACATAACATGACATAACCTGAGCTAACCCAACCCAACCCAACCCAACCTAACATAACATAACCTAACATAACATGACATGGCCTGACCTAACCCAACCCAACCCAACCTAACCTAATATAACCTAACATAACATGACCTAACCTGACCTAACCCAACCTAACCTGACCTAACCCAACGCAACCCAAACTAAACTAACCTAAACTAAACTAACCTAACACAACCTAACATAAACTAACCTAACGTAACCTAACCTAAACTAACCTAATCCAACCCAACATAACCTAAACTAGCCTAAACTAACATAACCAACATAACCTAACCTAACCCAACCAAACCCATCCCAACCTAACCTAACCTTACCTAACGCTTTACATGTTATAGCCTATATGACACATTGATGCAAAATGGGAAGCAATATGTTCAAATATTGTTTTGAAAAACACCAAATTTCTAAAACCCCTTTGCTCTTAGATTTCGCAATACAGGGTGCACCACTCCCACCCCAAAAGGCCCCAACTTTAGATAGACTTCATTTCTTAATTTTTTGTCGAATTAAGAAAGGAAGCTTATCGAAAGTTGGCGCCCGGTTTGTTTTTTTTTTGGGGGGGGGGCACCCTGTATGAGTAATTAAACCTACCTCATTTTACCATAACTTAACTCTATTGGGTACAGTCACCAATTGATACAGTTCATTTTAGAGCTGTTAGATTGGTCTATTGGGTACAGTCATTATTTTGAATCTTTTTAATTTTCCTCTTTTCTCTCCTTTTTTCGCGATCACTATTTTTCTAATGGGTCAAAATGAAATCTCTATTATTCCAATGGGTGAAAACTGGGTCCCCAATTGTTTAAATGGGTCAAAATGAAATCTCTATTATTCCAATGGGTAAAAACTGGGCCCCAAATTGTTTAAATGGGTTAAAATGAAATCTATATTTTTCAAAAGGGTAAAACTGGGTCCCCAATTGTTTAAATGGGTCAAAATGAAATCTCTATTATTCCAATGGGTAAACTGGGCCCCAAATTGTTTAAATGGGTTAAAATAAAATCTATATTTTTCAAAAGGGTAAAACTGGGTCCCCAATTGTTTAAATGGGTCAAAATGAAATCTCTATTATTCCAATGGGTGAAAACTGGGTCCCCAATTGTTTAAATGGGTCAAAATGAAATCTCTATTATTCCAATGGGTAAAACTTTGACCCCCTATTATTTAAATTGGCAAAACCTCAGACCCAATTATTCGAATGGGTCAATTGTGCCCACTATTCTTCCAAAGCACCGCTTCTTTACACTTGTGAAGTTGTTTCTCCAGGGGTGGTTATGGACACGTTCTTTTCTCATTGAGTGGTGTGGATAAAATACACTGACATCGATACATACACATCTTAGTCACCGTTTTACTGCCTTTTTACCACCTTCCTTTTTAGTGATCACTGTTACCACACTTTTATTTACAATTTAAAACACACCAAGTCTTTTCATACTACTACTCCTACTGAATTTATGTATCTCCTGAGATGCGGGTATTCGTTCGGAACGCCCACCTGGGAAGAGGAGTTGTCTTGACGGAAGAGATGGTTCTTCAAGCCGCTCTTAATGGTACCATGAGAGAAAGAGGAGCGAAAAGTTGCTGCTAGTTGATTCCATAAATTTAATCCTATATTTTACTCTACAAGTTTAATACAATTTTTAACTCCAATGGGAATCTTGCCAGACTTTCTACACTCTCTCAATCATATTTTATTCAACTTTCTGATAGTCGTGTCGAAGTTCTGAGTTGTTTCTACCATTCAGGGTCAAACTTGGACATATTTTTCTTCACTCTTACTTCTTTACCTCTTTAATTTTTAAAAGTTTCAGCTGCTTATCATTCCAACAGCTTCCATCTTCTCGGATTTACTGTCACCTCGCTCCTATACCACCCACTTATCTCCCTATAAGAGCTCTTTCTCTACTTACAACATCGCCCACCCTAGTATTTGCTTTCTTCTTCTCCTCATTGAAAGAAAGAAAATAAACAAACCAATGATAAACATTTAGAGAGAAAGGAAATAAGCTTGAAAATCAAATAAAGCAATGGATAAAAGATGAGGTGAAAGGAGCAGAGAGAGAGAGAGAGAGAGAGAGAGAGAGAGAGAGAGAGAGAGAGAGAGAGAGAGAGAGAGAGAGAGAGAGAGAGAGAGAGAGAGAAAGAGAGAGAGAGAGAGAGAGAGAGAGAGAGAGAGAGAGAGTTAGAAAGAGCTACAAGGAGCTACAAGGAAAATAAGTAGCCTATAAGACCTTACGGTCCATACAAGGAGTGTACTTTGGGCGCAATCTTCGAAGGTGTCCGTTGACAACCTCGAAGGTCACTCGCGAGGATCTTAACGGCGATTTCGCAAGACTTTATCGAGTCTTGACTTGAACTGGTCAACAGATTCACTGTTGACAACTTCCGTTGGAAGTGCGTTCCAACTACCACAGATACTGTAAGTGAAGAATTTCCCACACAGATCACGGTTTTCGCTTCAGTTCAAGTTTAAAGCCGTGATTTCTTGTTCTCCCCTCGCTGAGCTGGAAAATATCCCCGTAGTCCAGTTTGTCGAAGCCTCGAAGTATTTTGAATACTTCGATAAGAGAATGCGAAAGGGGATCTAAAGTTCCAAATAACATTAAATGCAAAGGTGTCACGTTACGATACTGGAATTTTGGAGGAGTAAATGTGTATATGTATTTACCAATCTGTGCAAAAAAGATGCTCCAGAATATCGCTCAATAGGCCTTGTGTTAGGCTTCTGGATAAACAAAGTTGGCCTCAATTTGCCCCGGTTCCGTCTGATGAACAAAGGTCATAAGATTTTCAATATTCACCTCTAATTTATATCTACAGATGCCAAACTATTTGATTTATTGTTTTATTCGCTGTATGATCAAGTGATTTATGGATGGCCGTGCATGTAAAATGTGAAGTATGTACGTTCGTGTCCGATATATGTGCGTGGTTATTTATTTTTTCAGTGAAAATTCGGAAATACCAAAATGAAACATTTGAAAAGGGAACCAATTTGGTTTAGCGAAGCAATCAAATAGCATCTACATTTAAGCAGTGGTTATTCTTGACCATTTACCATACTTGAAAAGTAGCAAGTATTTCTATATTGACCCTAGAATGAAACAAATTTAAGCTATTATTTCTAGTAACACTTTCGTTATTTGGGATGAAAAAGAAAATGGTCGGGGTAAAGTTACCAAAATCTTGTGTATAATCTAAAAACCCCCTGAATCAGTTAATCCCCATATCTAAGCACTTTTTTTTTAGAGATGGCAAACCTGTCCTTTAATCTATCTTTGTATGGTTTAAGACGGAGTTCTGGAATCATCTTAGTGACCATAAACTTAACCAGGTCAATTTGGAATACCCAGTCCCCCACTTGAAGGCATTTTAATGATTCCATTTCTAGCGCCTCCCGAAAGGGCGGAGCTAGAAATAACCATTATGTATCCTTCTTTTGGCACTGCTTAAAAACACTCAACATTGGAACGCCCAACGATGTCTAGCAAACGCATTTGAATTCGAACCATAAGGTGATTATTTTCGAAATAGGGGGGCTTCGCCCCTTATACTCCCTTTTAATAGTGAGGGGTTGCAATCCGACCCTCGCTATTTGTAATTAACTAGTAGTATACACAATTTGGAAGCCTAGCATTAGGTTCGAATTCAAAAGCGATTGCCAGACGTCGCTAAACGCTTTAATGTTCAGGGTTTTTATGCTGTGCTTCTTGCCCTTAGATATATAAGCTCCGCCCCTAATGCTAATTAAATCAATCATATTTTATTTGCTATTAAGTAATATAAAATGTCTATATTTTAATTAGGAAAAAGTCCCATTGAAATGATATATAATACAATATAATGCGATGCCAATTGACGATATGACGGTGTATTAAATATTTAATCTTAACCATCCTTCATTGACAAATTTCAGGTTGATTCGGATGTATATATGATGTAAACGAGCAACACTAACAGAGTGAGATGTTTTAAAAGAAAGAAATAAATAGCACGAGAAAACGATATAGTCTATACTCGAAGCATGATTGTGGGGTGAGCCTGGCTGCTCTCTGCTAGTTTCCAATATCACTTAATGAAATAATTGCCAAACACTCCCAATTTTATTATTTTCTCCCTTTGTTTTGCAATGGGCTTTAATATTCTCGATATTATTCTTCAGTTTTACGGTTTATTTTATACTGCTATACTGTTTATCTTTGCTCAGTTTATGTTAACGAAACTAACTCAATACCGAGTAATGACAACTCATTAAAAAGCAAATCACCCACTTTATACGAGTTTAATTATGATTTTACGCCTGAAAAAGTATGAAACTGTGACAAAAAGGAGATTAACACGTTCTTATCTTTTATGTATTCCTATTAAAAATCTATAGATACAATCTGGCGACATGTGGCAACTAGCTATATGCCCCAGTTCAATGCACGCCCATCACAGGAAATTATAAAAACACTTACTTCCTTTCTTTCACGGATCATGGACATAAGAAATAAATGGGGACGTGTCCTACGCTTTTAAACAAGAAGATGGTCTGAGCAATGGTGGGAAACTTTGTCAATAAAGTATTTTTCGCTGTTTACCTCCAGCTGTTTCTTATCGGAAATCAATGTCTGTCTGAAAGGCTTTTGGAGCCAGTTACAATAAGCGAAGAACGGCAATGCTCAACAGACAAGGCTGTATTTTTAGTCGCGAGCGACTCTACAATCTCACTATATCAGTCGATCGGTCCTCGTTTTGCTTTTTTTACATTTTGGTAATAACATTGTAATTTTTAGGCCAATTCTAACGTAAGTTGAAGTCCTTATGTTGTTTCACACTCTTTCGAATGATAAAATTGCGAGAATGTGTCAGTGGGCATTCGATTGTCTTCATGTTTTTAACTATTCTATACATGTAAATATACACATAAAGCAAGACGAACAGACGCAATTACATTGTAACTCGAATCAAGTCTGGCATAATATAAGTTACATCCAAATTAACAAGCAACAGGAAAGAAAAAACCCTCGTAATTTCCACTACCGAAAAACCGAGCCAATAATCTTCAAAATTAATGATAACAGATAATTAATTATTCGGTCGAACGAATGATTTTGTTTGTTTGTTTTTTTATAAAATTCAGTTAGAAAGTGACATCATTAATTCTTTTATTAATTACGCTTTGATAAATTGTGTCTCGATTTGAGGTTTGGCTTGGGTTAACGGAAATTTGTTTAAATTGACGAGGTGGGAGTAGGAACGGACGGGTTATAACGGGAGATGGGGGGAACTTGCGACAAAATATGGGGAAATTTACAGAAAGGTTGACGACTGAGCTTTAAATTGAAACAAAAGGACTTGGGAAGACAGATCTCAGCACATCTTCTGTTTACTTTCACGGATTCTACGTAGATCATGAGGAAGACATTTCAAGAGAAGAATCAACGGAAAAATAAGAGGGTGTTGAAAGGTGGCAATAATTGGTACAATCGATAGATACAACGGATAAAGGCGGGATTGTGTGTGAGTGAGAGGGTCAAAGTACTCCTATTTGACACTCAATAATAACTCGATTAGCGCAATACAGGTGGAAATTATCTATACATCCGCTCCACTTTCCCAACATGCCCTTTGCTAAGTGTAGTGACCAGGAAGACGTGGCTGTGCTGCGAAGAGGCTCACACGGATACACAAAAGCAACGTAGTACCACAGAACAAATAAAATGACATCCAATGAAGGACGCGCACGATATTTAAGGCGGTCTCATATCTGATATTACTTGAACACATAATTAATGGTATTTCCGATACTGCGAACGCACATGAACATGATTTATATGGCCACCCGTTTGCTGCCCCATGCACTCACATGTGTAGGCGCGGAACACAGGAATCCTATGAATTACAATGGTTATTGAATCAATAAATTTTATTGTAGTGAAGTAGACTGCAATGCACGCATTGATAGTAGGCAGTTAATATAGAAATAACCAAGTGATACAGTTAATTTTAGGGTTATTAGATTGGTCTATTGGATACAGTCAACAATTGATACAGTTCTTTTTAAGGCTGTTTGATTGGTTTATTGGATACAGTCAACAGTTGATACAGTTTTTTAAGGCTGTTAGATTGGTCTATTGGATACAGTTAACAATTGATACAGTTCTTTTTAAGGCTGTTCGATTGGTTTATTGGATGCAGTCAACAATTGATACATTTCTTTTAGGGGCTGTTAGACTAGTATATTGGATACAGTCAACAATTGATACAGTTATTTTGAGGGCTATTAGATTGGTCTATTGGATACAGTAAAAAAAATAATACAGTTCATTTTAAGGCTGTTAGATTGGTGTATTGGATACAGTCAACAATTGATATAGTTCTTTTTAAGGCTGTTAGATTGGTCTATTGGATACAGTCAACAATTGATACATTTATTTTAGGGCATTAGATTGGTCTATTGGATACAGTCAACAATTGATAGCTCTTTTTAAAGCTGTTAGATTGGTCTATTGGATACAGTCAACAATTGATATAGTTTTTTTAAGGCTCTTAGATTGGTCTATTGGATACAGTTAACAATTGATACAGTTCTTTTAAGTGCTGTTAGATTGGTATATTCGATACGGTTAACAATTTAAACACCAAGCAGGCCTTCTTAGTTCGCACATGCCTTATTATAGGTCATAAACATCCACAGACCCTGTTTTAGGGCATAAAAACACCCACAGAGCCTGCTTCAGAGCACGAAAGCATCCACAAAGCCTGTTTTAGGACACAAAACATCCACAGAGCCTGTTTCAGGACACGAAAACACTCACATGCCCTGTTTTAGGACACAAAACACCCAAAGAGCCTGTTTCAAGGCACGAAAGCACCCACAGAGCCTGTTTTAGAGCACATAACACCCACATAGCCTGTTTCAGGGCACGGAAACACCCACAGAGCCTGTTTTAGGGCACAACACACCTACAGAGCCTATTTCAGGACACGAAGTTACCCACAGACCTTATTTCAGAGCACAAAAAAAACCATAGAGCCTGTTGCAGGGTACTCAAGGCTCGAAAACACACAAATCCTGTTTCAGGGCACGAAAACACCAATAGTCCGTGAATCAGGGCTCGTAAACACATAGAAAACCTGTTTCAGTGCTCTAAAACACACACAGAGCCTACTTCAGGGCACGAAAACACCCACTAACCCTGTTTAAGGGCGCGAAAACATACATTGACCCTGTTTAATGGCACGACAACACCTATAGACCATGTTTCAGGGCACGGAAACAACCATAGACCCTGCTTCAGGGTAGGAAACACTCACAGAGCCTATCTTATGGCACGTAAACACCCACTGAGGCTGTTTCATGGCAATAAAACACCCACAGAGCCTGTTTCATGCCACAAAAACACCCACAGAGCCTGTTTCATGGCACGCAAACACACACAAAGCCTGTTTCATGGCACATAAACACCCACAAAGCCTGTTTCATGGCACATAAACACCCACAGATCTTGTTCCAAGCCACTCAAACACCCACAGAGCCTGTTCCATTCCACGCAAACACTCACAGAGCCTCTTTCATACCACGAAAACACCCACAGAGCCTGTTTCATGGCACGTAAATACCTGCAGAGCCTTTTTCATGGCACGAAAACACCCACATAGCCTGTTTCAAGCACGAATACACCTAGGCGCCCTATCAAAAAGCATTTAAACACCTGGTGTTGTCAAAAACCACGTAAACGGCCAGATGCCTTGCCACAAGACTTATAAATACCCACAAACCAAGACACAAGGCACAGGGCACAGAAACACCAACAAATTTTTCCAAAGGCTGCAGTAATAATTACAGGCCTTGTTAATGGGTATATCAACTCCCAAATGCCTTTTAAATGACATGGAAATATCTGCGACGCTTTTCACTTTTAATGTCTAGACTCTGAAGAAGTACCACACAGATGCAGTTTCCAAGTAGTCAGTCCTTTGCACTTCACTCGACAAGTCCCTGGTTTTTGTGGCTAAGGAAACCTGCCTTCATGACCTGTCGCTCATGAGGACATGAGCGACAGGTGTTTGAAATTTTGTCACAGCATCATTTTTTTTCTAACGAAGCCAGGCAATGGCTTCGCCACTTTCCCCTACGTGGGGAGCTTGCGCTTCGCTGCTGAGATTAAAATTTAAAATCTAAAAAAAAGCAGCCATGGTTAAATTTTTATAAATTTTCTGAACTTCGCCAATTATAATAATTTTAAAAAGGAACTCTACACTAAATTTACCCATTTCAAAATATCACGTTGCTAAAATATTGAGTAATAGAAGAAGAAGATATATAAAAATAAATTTTCTGAACTTCACCATTTGTAATTCTTTTGGTTTAAAAAATACACAAAATTTCGATACTTATATTTATTTCTGAACTTCACCATTTTATTTTTTGATATTATAAACAGAATTATTAGAAATAACTTTGCTAAAAAAAACATAAGTCATAACCAAACTAAGATGAAATTATTATTCGAATACTTAAAAAAAATCCTCTTCTTAAATTATAGAGTTAGTGATGATGATGATGACAAGATTTGCTCAAACTTCAGACATGGCTGGATATTGGTTTGAAGATTACCCATTCAGGAAGTTGAGATAAAGAGATAAACCAAGGGTGAAACATGTTGAATTTTGTGTTATAGTGTGGAAAGCAATTTGAAATGATGGAAGGTCAGTATTGGTTGCGTGTGTTAGTAACATCAACTCATAATAATACATTTTCGTGTTTAAAGAGATACTTCAAAAAAAGGACAAAGGAATGGAAGGATCAAAGAGGCTTCATGCGACTTTATTGACCCATCAGATCCCGGAGATGAATCCGCTTGAACATGTATGGAAAATTTTCTAGACAAGACTTGGAGGACAAAGACCATAGAAAAAAACTGGAGCACGATCAGAATTGACAAATGTCATACTCCAAACATGGTCCGAAATTCTACAAGTTCTAATCTCAAAACTTATTATTAGTATGCCTAGGAGAATTACAGTTTTAAAAGTCAATAGAGGAAAGTACACAAAGTTATAATAATGCACTTTCAAATTCCCCATTTGATAAATTTAAAAATAAAGGTATTTCATTAACTCGACATTCTACTTTAATTTCTCTCTAGGTTTACAACAGAACCTAACATGACCTAAGCTGAACTAACCTAATCTAACCTAACTTAGACCGTAGACTAAATGGTGCATACATTTGTAGACCACACACGAAACGAGCAATCCCCAATTAGATAAAGAGAAAGTTAGTTTGTTTCTAAGTTCACAATATATGGAGGCCAAAGGCCAGGATTTAGATCAATATAGATTAGATATGTTGATCTTTTTTTTAAAAAAAGGACGTTTAGTACCCTCTTTCACCGTTCGCTGGGTCTAAACAAGCACGATACAGATAGTGGGAGATTTAAAAGAGATTTTATAAAACGACCCAAGAGAGAAGATGAGTTTCTCTTGGAGCACAGGGGTCGGAGGGGGCGGGGGAAGGGGGCGTTGTACTCATGCAAATTTTAGTTATATTAGAGGTCTTGCCCAGTCACATCAGCAACCCCCTACCGGGATGTTGTTCTCTCCCTCCGATCTTTTCCTCCACCTTCGTCCGCCTCTCCACCTTCCAAGCCTCTCCACCTTCCAAGCCTCTCCACCTTCCAAGCCTCTCTACCTTCCAAGCCTCTCCACCTTCCAAGCCTCTCCACCTTCCAAGCCTATCTACCTTCCAAGCCCCTCCACCTTTCAAGCCTCTCCACCTTCCAAGCCTCTTCACCTTCCAAGCCTCTCCACCTTCCAAGCCTCTCCACCTTCCAAGCCTCTCCACCTTCCAAGCCTCTCCACCTTCCAATCCTCTCCACCTTCCAAGCCTCTTTTCTTTCACCTAATTCCACCACGTCCTTGTCTCAGCCCTCCGATACATGTTCCCATGAACGTAAAATTAATGCATCGATGCGGATACCGATGTACGTGTAATCGTACGGTCACCGATGTAGGAGGCGAGTTACTCGCTGTTGTAGAAGGAAGATCTACGATGCTGGAATTTGTGGCGTTTATGCAAAAGAGTTATGAAAATTTTAATTAAATTTTGGCTGTTTTATTTATGTCGGTCAATTTTTCTGAGATGTTGGCTTAGTTATTTGCAAACATATACGTCTGCATAAACATATTTATAGCGTCTCGAAACTATGTACACATCTTTAAGAAACTTATAAACACGCCAACCACAAACATGTTTTTTTTAGAGCCAAAAATATGGATCCTATGAAAACTCTTGACGGTCCGGATTATTCGCATGAAGTATTTTAACGTCCAGATTCTTCAGATGAACTATTTTAGCGTCTGTTCTTCAGGTGAGAGGGAGAGAGGGGAAGAGAGAGGTAAAAGAAAGTGTAAGAGGGGAAACTAATAATGGATAACCTTTCTTTTCACTGATAACTCTTTGAGAGGTAACATACATGGACTATTTAGATTTTAACCTAAACAGGTATCAATTCACGTCTTGTGCATGTCCCATGTCGTTATTTTAATATCATTTACTCCTTAATATGGATCTTAATAAGTCCACAAAAGTTCTTTGTAATTATTATTTAGGTGTGTGAGAAATTTAAGTATGGGGAAATGATCTGAAAGGGAAGATATGTATTGTGGATATGTCAGAATAAAGAATATTACCAAATTACATAGGTTAAGCGAGTGGTTTTCGAACTAAAGGTGCTGCAGGAACGACCAAGAAATCATTTTTAAAATGCTTAAATTGCAAAAAAATAAATATTAACAAATATTTATAAGAAAATCTAATGACACTTGAAAATATTTTGAAACTAGTTTCTTTGCATTGTGCAACATCAAAACAAGGGAAAGAGAAAGAATGTAGACAGTGAATGAAGAAATGAGTTTCCTTGTCAATTATACGTCCTTATATTAAGGAAATATGTGATACTCATCAACCTCAAATTTCTCACTAAACTTTTAAATCTAAGATTTATTTAGTTTCAAATTTTTTGTATCTTATTTCAATTAAATTAGGTTAAATGTCATTCGTGGTTAATTTTGAATGCTTTCCACGTAATTAAGTATTTATACGTAAATATTTTTATAGTGGGGTGCCAAGGCTGCTTCTAGAAAACAATTCGGGGGGCCACTATCGTAAAAAGGTTGAAAACCACTAGGTTAAGCAATACCGTCAGATTTTTCGAGCCTTCCATCTGAACCGGTATAGCAGAACTTGAGTAATATTTATCCCATTGAAAAAAAACTTAGATCTTTCTTAGAAGATGTTATGGTAATTATCACTAACTCTATAATTTAAGAAGGGGATTTTTTTGAGTATTTGAATAATAATTTCATCTTAGTTTGGTTATGACTTATGTTTTTTTTATCAAAGTTATTTCTAATAATTCTTTTATAATATCAAAAACCAAAATGGTGAAGTTCAGAAATAAATATAAGTATCGAAATTTTGTGAATTTTTTAAAATCCAAAGAATTACAAATGGTGAAGTTCAGAAAATTTATTTTTATATATCTTCTTCTATAATTCTATTTTAGCAACGTGATATTTTGAACGGGGAAAAATTTAATTTAGAGTTCCTTTTTAAAATTATTTTAATTGGCAAAGATCAGAAAATTTATAAAAATGTAACCATGGCTGCTTTTTTTTAGATTTTAAATTTTAATCTTAGTAGCGAGGCGTAACCTCCCCCCATAGGGAAAAGTGGCGAAGCCATTGCCTGGTTTGTTTTATAATTAAGATGAAATTATTATTCAAATACTCAAAAAAATCCCCTTCTTAAATTATAGAGTTAGTGAAAAGAATAGTAAATATTAAAATAGTTACTTCAATATTTAAGACTAATTCGGTGAATTTGCATAATGTGTCCATTTTCTTTTAGTGAATTTTAATTGACATGTAAATTGCTGAGTTAGGTAAAGTGACGTCAAACTTCTTCATACGATCCCCAAAAATGATATAAATGGAGTAATAATGTTGATGTTAAATAGAAAGTTTACACCCTCGAATTATACCGAGTCTTAAATGAGGATGACACCGATCATAAAATCATTTTTTTAGGATCAGATGATGATCACTTTGCTAAACAAAACCATGTAATCTGATGATGCTACAGTTAAAAAAATTGTGATTAATTTATTATAATTACATCTAATAGTATCCTAAAAATCTATAACTTGATGTACTATTAAATAGAAATTTACTGAGTATGTGTTTGGGGCATTTTTAATAGCGTGCACTCGCTTCTATAAGTTAATAGGTCGGTCTGGAGGTAGGACGGTTCGACGGTCACAATTTGACTTTCCAATGGGTTTTTTGGCGATAACATCATAACTATTCAACTGATTCTAACGAACTTTCAAACTCTTATGTGGTTTTGCATTCTCCTTCGATTGATATAATTTACCAAGGTCGTCCCAAGAATAGTCTAGGGATTATTGTACGTTTTGAACGTAATAAGGTCCTAAGTTAGAATAATTGAGAGCACGCGACTTAGGTATGTTGACCTTGGTCAAAGAACATGAGACCAGTCATCACTTTGATTGTAATATTAGATCGATCGAGATTTACATCTAAATGATGATATTTAGTTCCAACATACAGCACTTAATGATAAAATATGATGTTCAGAGGAACTACATTGATGGAACATTTCCAAATCGGTGGATAAGACGGAGCTGGGTGAACTTTTATGTGCGTACATTTATGTGTGTACATTTATGCCTGTACATTTATGTATGTACATTTATATGTGTATATTTATATAAAAAAGGGCAGTATAGATAAATAAACATGCATAAAAAAGAACAGTTAAAGAAACGTGTATAACTTATTCAATTACCGGCCCTTACCTCTCTTCTGCAAGAGGAGCAGCCAATGTGAAGGGCACCACGCTCCCTTGGTGGCGCTACAGGTCCCTAAGAGAGATGTTGTGTGTAGTGCTTGTGTGAAATTTGGGCAGTTTATGAGGTGTTTAAAGTTTTCTGGGCTTTTATTGCATCGAATGCATGTTAGTGTCGGAGGAAGGTTTTTCTATGTTTGTATTGTTGGAGTATGATGGAGTGGCCATTGGAATTTAGTGGAGTGGTTGGCTATGAGTTGAGAAAGGATTACCCTGTGTTCTTTGTAGCCATTTCTCTGGTTTATTAAGGGTGGGTTTGGGAGGGGGGGAGGGTCAATGTGAATGAATATGCCTATGACTATCTTTCTTAAAAACTATCAATAAGTGAATCGAAGTGGGCAGTAGTTGGTCATAGAACTCCAAAGTCTTCCTTGAAGAGACGTCAAGTTATTTCGACAGAACCGAATTCAAGAATTCTTCAAGATCTCAAGTTAAGAAGTCACCTCTCCGTAATCACGAATAATACTGTGTATACATGTTTGTCCCTTTATGTAAGTAGACTTAGGGAGAACAAAGGGGAAGATGTTATCATTTCAAGAAACTACATGTGATCGAAGTAGAAAGTAAAGGCACGAGATAGAGGAATGAAGAATAATTAACAATCTCGAGAACGCCAAGTCCAGCTCGAGCGGCAACGATTCTAAACCGTGCTGTCATATTTGAGTAATTTCAGTGATTTATGAAGTAAATGTTTCATATTTATTCCAAGAGTAATTCGAAAATTTAGGGTGTTTTGCACCCCGGAATAATTTAGCTCAACATTGCCAAATTGCATCCCTAACAATGGTTTACATACATATACGATATGTAGTGAGGAATATTTTGTTACATGAGCTTTCTTAGCTCAATTGTGAGCCATTTGTAACTGTTTTGCATTAATTTGCAACAGCTTTTACTAGGAATTTTATTCTATTCCTTTCTACAAAACATCCACAACTCATCCTAATTCGATGGATTTCTTTGATAGACGCACTTTTTTTTAGTTCAACATATTTTCTATGAGCTTCGGGTCTGAGCTTTTTGATGGCCATTTCAGAGTATTAAATCTTGAATCTTCAGACTATTTTTACATAACAGAGGTTGTATGGTTTAGCTGGTTATCGAGATGAAAGTTAAACGGACTATTTAACTTGAATTTTTCTTGTTGATGGTATTTTTTCTTTCAAAGTATCCAGGTATTCTTCTTTCCTCATTGTTCCATCGATTTTAACAAGTGTTCCTGTACCATTAGTACCAGAGGAACCACAAAACATTATGCTTCATCTACCATACTTTTTTAACGCAAACTCTTTGTTTACGTTAGAAAGGCTGGCTTATGCGATATCCTCTCATGGGTGCATAATTATAATTTCACCATTGCAAATAATTCTCAATATATATATATATATATATATATATATATATATATATATATATATATATATATATATATATATATATATGCTAAAAAGAAGTAACTAAGTTAATTTAATCTGTGGTCGTCGATGTGACAGAGGAGAAGTGTCTTGGCGTCTTTGTTGTTTCATTCAAAGAGATTTTCCCCCTTTCGTCTGATGAGTGAGGGATTTTTCCCTTAAAACTCCCTTTTTAAGATCTTGCCTAATCAGGCTAGTGACAACTGTTGAGACATAACTTGAGACACTGAATGAAAAACCTTTTGCCATCATTTATGTGTGTATATGTTTGCTTTAAACGGAGGGAATGACAGTGGATGGGGTGTGTTTCCCTATAAATAGCACTAAAGAGTTTCCGCGAATGTTTTTTCCAGCTTCAAAACAACATAAACGATGTCGGATATGAAGGTTAGGTAGTTAATATTGGTGAATCTTGAATAATATCGGAAACATTGTGTTTTTAGAGGGGGGCACCAGGGATGTTTGTTTGATCGTGTGTTCATTGATTTATTGTGGAGAGAAGAAAATCCAATAACTATGAGGGTACAGGTGCGCAATGGTGAAGGATTCTCTCATAGATAAAATAAGGAAATTTGTACCAATCGTTGAATATTAGAACAATGATGGAGGATTTGGAACGACCTTCTACACTTATTCTTATATAAATTAAAACAATTTCTCTATAGGGTAAAAAGAAAGAGGGTGAGGATAAGAAATAACCCCTTCTCCCCTTATGAGATTGCCTATATTTTCCCAAACTTCAAAAGTATTAATAAGATACGAAAAAACAAGAATCTGACAGTTTTTTGCAACTCGGGAACACCTGCTGTCAACTATTGGCCTATTCAAAAGTTGCAAAGTTTCTCCAGCGAAATATTTATTACAAGGCACCCATATGCGGGGAAATGTGTTTGTGGGGGAGGGGGGGGGGGTTACTTCTTCAGCTCTCCACGAAGTACCCATCCCCCATTCCCCTTTTTATCTTTCACTTCGAAAATTAAGGGGAGTTGGAAAGCTGCTGAGCTTCAAATCTCTGCAAAAATGGAAGAAAAAATATTGACTTAAAGAATTAGAAGATCTGGTTTGCTTTTAAGGCCAAGTAAGAAATCGATTTCTTTGGATTTACTTAAAGGAGAAGGTTATCGGCAACCGATAACGGAGTCATAAGCAAGATAAACTTATATACAAGCTTATTCTTACAGACCAGCCTCTACACTATTAGGTAACAAAGCTAATGTTAATGCTTTCCCTACACCATAAATGGGGTTAACCAACGAGAATCGGCAATGGTCCTATGCAAAGTTAGCTAACATTATCTAACTGCCATACATTAAATAGGTTAATAAAATTAAAAGTAACGATTTCAAGCACATAAAACCAATCATAGGCATTTACAATTTAAATAAATATGGCGAATTGTTTTATACGCTGTAGAACTAAATCAGGTTAGGTTAGATTAGGTTAGTCTAGCTTATGTTAATTAGAATAGGTTAGTTTAGGTTATGTTACAATAGATTCTTGCATCCAGGTGTGGTTGTATAAACTCAATGATTTCATCCAGGTGGGGTGGTATAAACTCAATGTTTGCATCTAGGGGGTGTGTGTGGAATAAACTTAATGATTGCATCCAGGTGGGGTTGTATAAACTCAATGTTTGCATCCAGGTGAGGTGGTATGAACTCAATAATTTCATCCAGTTTTGGTGTTATAAACTCAATAATTTCATCCAGGGGTGGTAGTATAAACTCAATGTTTGCCTTCAGGTGGGGGTGGTATAAACTCAATGATTTCATCCAGGTGAGGTCTTATAAACTCAATGATTTCATCCAATTTGAGTAGTATAAACTTAATGATTGCATCGAGGTGGGGGTGGTATAAACTCAATATTTGCATTCAGGTGGGGTGGAATAAACTCAATAATTGCATCCAGGTGGGGTGGTATGAACTCAATGTTTGCATCCAGCCGGGGTAGTATAAACTCAATGTTTGCATTCAGGTGGAGGGGGTATAAACTCAATGTTTGCATCGAGGTGAGGTGATAAAAACTCAATGTTTGCATTCAGGTGGAGGTGATATAAACTCAATGTTTGCATCCAGGTGGGGAGGTATAAACTCAATGTTTGCATTCAAGTAGAGGTGATATAAACTCAATGCTTGCATCCAGGTGGGGTGGTATAAACTCACTGATTTCATCCAGATGGGTTGGTGTAAACTCAATGTTTGAATCCAGGTGGGTTGTTATGAACTCTGTAGAGATATACGAGTTAACCGAGGCAGTTAAGAAGTTGTGAGTGTATATATATATATATATATATATATATATATATATATATATATATATATATATATATATATATATATATATATATATATATATATATCGAGGTCTTTCTCATGGCGAAGAAAACCAATGAAACAAACAAAAAACACCTGGGTTTCTCTAAGCCACTCTACCCAGTCTCCGGTAACATACAAGTACGATAAAAATGGTAAATTTAGGAGACAGTTATTTCTGACCTCTGCTCAAAGGGGATACCCTCCGAGGGTTTATTTATGAACAAACAAGTCAAAAATTCAAACTGTCGATCTCGTATTACGCTCTCCCAGAGCGACACGACGCCAAGCACGGCTGAATTGATACCCACTTATGTCGATTCAACATGAGATCCAGTTTCCCGAAGTTCAAAATGTCTAGGAAGAGAAAACATACGCCCAAAAGCCAGGCCACCCTCGGGTCTCTCCTTGCTACCCCCCTCCTCCTCCCATTACCCCGCTGGAGTAATTCGAGTATAAAACGGTTCGTCAGGACAAAAAGAGGACAATTCTCGTTTCGTCACGGCATCGATAAGAACTTGCTGTGATAGAATTCCCTCAGCAAGTAAAGAAGGATTTTTATCTTCTTGGGCATTCCTAGTTTGCAACAAGCATAATCGGCACAGTTTGATTACCAAAGATCGTCAAGTGACCTTACCCTATCTGAGTTTGACACCCCAAACTAGATAGATTTTTCACCCAAAATAGAAGCTCTACAATCGAAACCAAATCGTTAGAAAATCATACAGCCATCTTCAAGCCTCGTCTGAGAAAACCTTTTCAAGGTCACCTCTTCAATCGGCGTTTTGTTTTGGTCCCTGCTTCTCCGTCGCCTCGAAATTCCGCGCGACGTCACTCGTCCATTCCTCGTTCGAAGTAACGCCCTCTATTGAGAAGCAAATAAATTACACTCACGACGCCTCTCCGGACAAGATTCGAGTGAAGGTATTTCGTTTGGATTCTCTGGGTAAACCTCACTACCTTATGTGAGTAATCAATTCTATTTTCTTGTCTCCGTGCGTTAAACGTAGATTATTTGTATATCTTAAAGACGAATTTTTTTTAAAGACATTGTTCTCCCTTAAAGCAACCAGAAACCGAATGTCGGTAACGGGACTTAAGAACCATTTTTAAGTTGTATTTTGTACGTGTATATATTAATTTTGTTTGAGTTGATTAATGTACAGTAAAGTTCTATATTGTTTGAAGTGTTTAAATTATCCTTGAACGAGTTATGTTAGCAGTATTTAGTATATTAAAGAGACAATTCCCCTTTATATTCATTCAATAGAATAAAAATAAGAAAAGCGCTCTTAGAGATCGATCCTGAAGCGATCACTGGAAGTACGAACGTACGATCCACTTTCTTAATCATAATAAAAAAAAAAATCTCGGCTAACCCACGACATATTTAAGTGATGTCAAGTTATTGCGGTTACTTCAGAAGAACCCAAGTGTAAGATTATCTTAAAAGCCATTGCTAAGAACAAATAATTGCCAATCCGTTTGAGGAAAATTTAAATAAGGATGAATCAAACAGGTCTTAAAGATTCTGAGTAATGTATTTAGACAAGTAGGAAAGATAATTTAACGCAGAGGGTTTAATTTTGTTTTTGGGCAGGTATAATCCATTTAATAGGTTCAGTGAAAGGTAAGGTTAGTTTCGGAAAGGCTAAGTGACTCCAAGTTGCATACGTAACGTCCGTCACATCGCTGAGGTTTCGACGAACATAGCCAGAATGTCTTCGTTTGAATTATTCCACAAACAAGGCCAAATTCTTTCACTAACGGGCAAAGAACTCATTGTCTACGTCCAAGATCAAGAAAGGACGGAAAAGGAAGTAAAGAGACAAGAAGCTCAAAGGCAAGCAGAAGAGAGGGAAGAGATACGAAAATACGAGAGAGCCTTGGGCAAGGACCAAGTGAAAGTGAGTCCACGGGGTTTAGGCCTGGAACATCTCAGGTCCCAACTATGAAACTTCCAGCTTACAAGGACGAGGACGACCTATACGCGTATCTCTCGCATTTCGAAAAGATTTTTGAAGTGAACCACTGAGATATCAATACAGACGGTATCGCCAGACTACTCCCCCTTCTCTGCGCGTTAACGAAATATATTTGTATCCCTCCCCTCAGAAGAATCAGTAGACTACTCTACCCTTAAAAAGCAGAACTACTGGGTGCCATTAATCTAAATCCTGAAGATTATCGAATAAAATTTAGGCAGGCTAGGATTCAGCCCGGACAAACCTACTGGTAGTTTGGGTTTATCCTCAGAAGGCACCTCCAATATTGGTTGGATTCAACCAAAGTGAGAAACGATTTCGACTCACTCGTCGACTTCATACTGAAGGAACAACTGTTATGCACCCTGCCTCCAGAATTAAGGGCCTTTGTCAAGGACATGAGAGCCGAGTCCTTTGACGATTGTTTGTCCGAAGCCGATTTACACTCGTCAAACCACCGGTTATATCCGACAGAGGGAAACAAGAACAAGCCCTCGTCCCCAAAGGAAAATGGGTACCCTCTGAAACCCCAACTAAAGAAACCCCTTAAGTTTGGAAGGAGCTCAGAACCTTCCAAACCCAGGTTTTTCCCACAACGGGATAACACTAGGAAATCAACCCAGGTTAGTGCTCCTCCTTCGTCAGTAGCATATCCCAGAAACCCTATTACCTGTTATAATTGCAGGTCGCTGGGACATTTGAGTTACTACTGCAAGCAGAATTTCCAGCTTAGAACTAGTTCGGCACAACAAGTGCATAATATCACAGCCACAGTTCCCCAAGAACAAACCTCTGCTGACACCCCTCCTTCGTCTACAGCGAATGCCCCGGAACAAGTGAACTTTTTATTTAACAAAAGATCAGCGGGATGGTAAAGTTCGAAACAAGAGCAGTAAATGGTTACAAAGTCTCAACTTTGGTAAGAGATACAGGGTGTACTTGTATAGTGGTGAGCAACAAATTGCTTTTCTCCGTCAGCCCAAATCATAAGATATTTGCCATCGTTCAAGACTTCCTTGGTAGAGCAAATAAATTTCCCGTCGTCCGATGCCACATCCAATGCCAAAACTTTAACGATTGGACCGAAGTGGTGGCCGCACCGATCAAATTCTGTGCAGTTTTGATAGGGCAAAGCACCCGACTCTCCCCAACAATAGTGGCTAAGCCCGTAGTCACGAAGATACAAGCAGCTAAGAGAGCCTCGCCTCTGGCCCCTCTATCTCTTCTGGATCACCCAGAATACGAAGAGCTGAATTCCCAAGCCTTCGCGACCGCCCAAAAAGAATGTCCGGCTCTCAGTCCCCTGTGGGATAAAGCGGCGAGCGGAGAAACTGAGTCAGTGCGCGGAAACAAGAGGATAAAGTATGTGACAGAAAACTCACTACTCGTCCGAGCGGCGGCCGAAGAAATCCCTCAAGCGGATAAATGTCTATTCCTTCCCAGGTCATACATCCCACGTATATTAAAAATAGCCCACGGCGGCTTATTGGCTGGACATTTCAGTCCTAATAGAACGTCGCAAAGGATTTTTAAATACTTCTATTGGCCCGGCGCCGGTAAGGAGATCACCGTATATTGCTAGTCGTGTGCTGTGTGCCAAAAGGCCACCGCTAAAGGAAGAATTCTCCCAGTTCCTTTACAGAAAACTCCAGTTATTCCCGAACCCTTCCTCCGAGTAGCAATTGATTTGGTAGGAACCATTCACCCCCTCCCCCCTCGAGTGAAGGACACTCGTATATATTGACGTTCATAGACTGCGCCACGCGGTTTCCCGACGCTGTAGATCTGGAAAATATAGACAGTATTTCGTGTGCCGAAACCCTTATCTCAATTGTTTCGCGAGGAGGTTTCCCTAAGGAAATCCTCTCAGATCGAGGCCGCCAGTTCACCTCTGAACTCATGGAATACGTGGGCAAGTTACTGCTCATCAAGCCCCTTTTCACCACCCCGTTTCATCTCTCTGCCAACGGGATGTGCGAAAAATTAAATGGTACCATCAAGACAGTGTTAAGGAAGCTCTGTCAGTCTCAACCTCGGGAATGGAATAGATACCTCCCCGTCGCCCTTTTTTCATGCCGCGAGATTCCGCACCGGATGCTAGGCTTCTCACCTTTTGAACTGGTGTACGGACGTAACATACGGGGACCCATGAGTGCCATTAAATAACTACTCATTAACCCCCAGTTAGATCAGGAAATCAAATCCTCCTATGCGTACGTCCTCAAACTATGAGAGCGATTGGAAAAATCCGCGGAGTTGGCTCGCAAAAATATGGAATGTTACTTAGAAAAATATCAGACATATTTTGATTTGAGAACCAAGTCTCGAAAATTAAAAGCAGGTGACGAAGTATTGCCATTATGACCCACGGAGACTAATAAAATGATAGCTCAATGGAAGGGCCTTTTTACGGTTATAGAATCCCGAGAACCTGTGGATTATATAATTGAAACCCCCTCAGGTCCCAAAATGTATCACATTAATATGCTAAAAAAATACCACCGACGGGCCTGTGTCAATAACATTGTCGCTCTGGATGAGGAAGGACACTTAAATGCTATCCGCGCTACCCTCAATCCACTTCGCGAACACGGCCTAACAGTGGGGCCTTTAAAATGCCACTTCGCTTATGATTGGGAAAAATGAACTATCCACTGAACAGGATAAGGTAGACGCCATACCTAAGATGCCGCTACCCCGAACCAAGAAGCAATTGCGTTCTTTCATGGGGACCACCTCATGCTACCGAAGATTTGTTCCCCAATTTGCGGTGATAGCCGCTCCCGTTAATGATCGGTTGAAGAAAAATTCTCCCGACCAAGTCAAGTGGCATCCTAAAGCGATCTGTCAGTTTAAGTTGTTAAAAGAAAAACTAGTGTCAGCCCCTATCCTACGTATTCCCAATCCCCAAAAGAAATTTGGGATACGCACCGACGCGTGTGAAGAAGGCATAGGGTGTGTCTTGCTTGCTGCAATACGAAGATGATGGCACCCCATTCCCTATAGTTTATGCTAGCGGAAAACTCACGATGCGGGAAAGAACGTATGCAGATGTAGAACAGGAAGCATTAGCCATAATAGAGCAAGAGTTTAACGTGGAATCGGATCAGCGTCCCTTGATGTATTTAAGGCAAAGCAAAAATAAAAATGGACGACTCATGCAATTGAGTTTGTTATTAATGCAATATCAATTTAATATAGCTTACATAAAAGGATCTGAAAATTGTATCGGTGACTGGTTGAGCGAAACCCCGTCTAGAACTAATTAAGCCACTATTAGTCTCGAGACCCAAATTAATCTGTTATTTTTTGTGTTAGGATTTTTTTTGTGTTTTGTATGTATAAGGGTATCTTTAATGGTGTTTTTTTTATATTTCACAAAATCGTTTCTGATAATTTGTAATTATGCGCACGATGGACATAATAAAGATATGATAAGAGTGATGGGAAAAGGCGTTCCGCATACCGGTCTATTATCTGAGCGTAGAGCACAAGAGACTATATTTCGCCCAAAGCGTTACCCCATCAAACCCAGTATCTCCCTAAGCTAGGAACCTCCAAGGAATTTTTATACCACATCCTCTTACCCGAAATATAGTTACTGCGCCTGGTAGCTTAGCGGTAAAGCATCTGACCGGCAATCAGCAGACCCGGGTTCGAGTCTCGGCCAAGAACAAAACTTTTTTCCCTGGCGTTATTTCTGTCTTCTCGGTAAAGGATCGCCTTCACTGTGCCGCCCTCTGCTCCCTTTGATTCTGAATTCTTCTAATGTCCCTCTCTCTTGCCTTTAAAAAAACTCCGGTTTCTTGTCTCATTTGCTCATTCGCGTCTAATTCTTATTCCTCTCGTACTATATGTATTTATAGTCAGCTACACCAGGTTTCTGCACCTTTCTTTCTGTCTTCAAATTTTATTTGAAAGACAGAAAATAAAAATGGCATAGCCCTGTGGTGGTTGTATAATCACCCGCAGATCATGTAGTTGCTCCTTCTTTGTATATATATATATATATATATATATATATATATATATATATATATATATATATATATATATATCGAGGTCTTTTTCAAGGGGAAGAAAACCAATGAAACAAAAACAAAAAACACCTGGGTTTCTCTAAGCCACTCTACCCAGTCTCCGGTAACATACAAGTACGATAAAAATGGTAAATTTAGGAGACAGTTATTTCTGACCTCTGATCAAAAGGCATACCCTCTGAGGGTGTATTTATAAACAAACAAGTCAAAAATTCAAACTGTCGATCTCGTATTACGCTCTTCCAGAGTGACACGATGCCAACCACGGCTGAATTGATATCCACTTCTGTCGATTCAACATGAGATCCAGTTTCCCAAAGTTCAAAATGTCTAGGAAGAAAATAACAGACGCCCAAAAGCCAGGCCACCCTCGGGTCTCTCCTTGCTATCCCCTTCCCCTTCCCATTACCCCGCTGGAGTAATTCGAGTATAAAACGGTTCGTCAGGACAAAAAGAGGACAATTCTCGTTTCGTCACGGCATCGATAAGAACTTGCTGTGATAGAATTCCTTCAGCAAGTTAAGAAGGACTTTCACTTCCTTGGGCAATACGATATTGCAACAAGCATAATCGGCACAGTTCGATTACCAAAGATCGTCAAGTGATCTTAGCTCCAAGTACCTTCGGCACAGTTCGATTACCAAAGATCGTCAAGTGATCTTACCCTATCTGAGTTTTACACTCTAAACTAGATAGATTTCTCATCCAAAATAGAAGCTCTACAAGCTAAACAAAATCGCTAAAAAAATCATACAGCCATCTTCAAGCCTCGTCTGAGAATACCTTTTCAAGGTCATAAATGCCCGACACATCACCTCTTCAATCGGGGTTTTGTTTTGGTCGTTGCTTCTGCGTCGCCTCAAAATTCCGCGTAACTTCCTCTATTGAGAAGCAAATAAACTACACTCACGACGCCTCTCCGGACAAGATTCGAGTGAAGGTATTTCGTTTGGATTCTCTCGGTAAACCTCACTACCTTATGTGAGTAATCAATTCTATTTTCATGTCCCCGGGCGTTAAACGTAGATTATTTGTATATCTTAAAGACGAATTTTTTTTAAGGACATTATTCTCCCTTAAAGCAACCAGAAACCGAATGTCGCTAACGGGACTTAAGAACCATTTTTAAGTTGTATTTTGTACGTGGATATATTAATTTTGTTTGAATTGATTAATGTACAGTAAAGGTCTATATTGTTTGAAGTGTTTAAATTATCCATTAACGAGTTATGTTAGCAGTATTTAGTATATTAAAGAGAGAACTCCCCTTTATATTCATTCTATAGAATAAAAATAAGAAGAGCGCTCTTAGAGATCGACCCTGAAGCGATCACTGGAAGTACGAACGTACGATCCACTTTATTAATCATAATAAAAATTAAAAAAAAATAATAATCTCGGCTAACCCACGACAGAGTCAACGATTTCATCCAGGTGGGTTGGTATAAACTCAATGATTTGATTCAGGTGGGGTTGTATAAACTAAATGTTTGCATCCAGGTGGGGTGGTATGAACTCAATAATTTCATCCAGGGGTGGTGGTATAAACTCAATGATTGCATCCAGGTGAGGTCGTATAAACTCAATGTTTGCATCCGGGTGGGGTGGTATAAACTCAATGTTTGCATCCGGGTGAGGTGGTATAAACTCAATGTTTGCATTCAGGTGTGGGTGGTATAAACTCAATGATTTCATCCATTTGAGTGGTATAAACTCAATAATTGCAACCAGGTTGGGTGTTCGTGCCATATCCTCTTTGAAACGATTGACCCCCTCCCCAACTCTATTATTACCCTACAGGGTGGTTCGAGCTAAAAAAACCCACAGCCTTTCCTGCTGGACAGTCGTAATTGTTTTATATAATGAGAGGGGGGTGGAAGGGCTATGGGCGCTGATAAACCAGAATGGAGGCATGAAAAGAGGAAAGCAGAGATAAATGGAATAGGTAAATTGGTCACCAATTTGTGCTCTAGTTAATTTTTGAGAAATTTGATAAATTTAAATGTTCCATCAGCTATTCTGGGGGCCCCGACTTTCAATAGGCTTCATTTCCTAATTGTTTTAGCGATTCAAGAAATGCAGCCTATTGAAAGTTCGCCACGTTTTGGCGGTCACCGTGTCTAGTTTGCTAATTATTTAATTAATATTGATTTGATTATGCGCCTTTTATTTATCAGATTTATATGCAAGTTTGCAGGCGCGGATCCAGGAAGAGGAACTAGAGGCTGAAGCTCCCCCCCCCCTCTAATTTCAGACTCGTTGATGTTTATATTTCTTTTTTTAAGCTATTTTTGTATTCTCCTCTTCGAATCGAGAGAGCCATATAGATATGAGAGTAGTAACCTTTTCGACCGGTACCTTTGAAGAAATGGTATTAACATTAAAAAGGCCTTTTGTTGTCCAATTCTATGTTTTTAATTTTCCAATTAAGCTCCCGGAATGGATTAATTGAAGCTCTCGAAATGGATTAATTGAAGCTCCCGAAATGGATTAATTGAAGCTCCAGGAATGGATTAATTGAAGCTCCAGGAATGGATTAATTGAAGCTCCAGGAATGGATTAATTGAAACTCCAGGAATGGATTAATTGAAGTTCCAGGAATAGATTAATTGAAGCTCCCGGAATGGATTAATTGAAGCTCCCGGAATGGATTAATTAAAGCTCCAGGAATGGATTAATTGAAGCTCCAAGAATGGATTAATTGAAGCTCCCGGAATGGATTAATTGAAGCTCCAAGAATGAATTAATTGAAGCTACAGGAATGGATTAATTGAAGCTCCCGGAATGGATTAATTGAAGCTCCCGGAATGGATTAATTGAAGCTCCCGGAATGGATTAATTGAAGCTCCCGGAATGGATTAATTGAAGCTCCCGGAATGGATTAATTGAAGCTCCAGGAATGGATTAATTAAAGCTCCAGGAATGGATTAATTGAAGCTCCAAGAATGGATTAATTGAAGCTCCCGGAATGGATTAATTGAAGCTCCAAGAATGGATTAATTGAAGCTCCCGGAATGGATTAATTGAAGCCCCCGGAATGGATAATTGAAGCCCCCGGAATGGATTAATTGAAGCTCCCGGAATGGATTAATTGAAGCTCCAGAAATGGATTAATTGAAGCTCCCGGAATGGATTAATTGAAGCTCCAGGAATGGATTAATTGAAGCTCCAGGAATGGATTAATTGAAGCTCCTGGAATGGATTAATTGAAGCTCCCGGAATGGATTAATTGAAGTTCCCGGAATGGATTAATTGAAGCTCCCGGAATGGATTAATTAAAGCTCCAGGAATGGATTATTTGAAGCTCCAGGAATGGATTAATTGAAGCTCCAGTAATGGATTAATTGAAGCTCCCGGAATGGATTAATTAAAGCGCCCGGAATGGATTAATCGAAGCTCCCGGAATGGATTAATTGAAGCTCCCGGAATGGATTAATTGAAGCTCCCGGAATGGATTAATTGAAGCTCCCGGAATGGATTAATTGAAGCTCCCGGAATGGATTAATTGAAGCTCCAGGAATTGATTAATTGAAGCTCCAGGAATGGATTAATTGAAGCTCCTGGAATGGATTAATTGAAGCTCCAGGAATGGATTAATTGAAGCTCCAGGAATAAATTATTTGAAGCTCCTGGAATGGATTAATTGAAGCTCCTGGAATGGATTAATTGAAGCTCCCGGAATGGATTAATTGAAGCTCCCGGAATGGATTAATTGAAATCAGCATATTATTGGAAAACAGATTTGATGAGACTCGCAAACACTTTTGAATGGTTGAGACCCAACAGCTCAAATTATGTATTCTTCGATTTATTAATTTAGTTATGTCTCTCTTGTTTATTTTTATGTATTCACAATCGGGTATGTATGTATATAGTTTAGTCACATCAATGTCTACATTCTTTGCGCACTGGTTGGAATTTTCCGCAAGTAGACTTTATTTATTTGGTTTTATACTTCATATCCGTCTTTGATATTCTGTTTTTTTTCTATTTGGGATTTTTTCGCTAATGGATGTCGTCTCTTGGATGCACTTGGAAGACACGTATAGGTAAAAATGGGTTTAATAGTCTTAAATTTGTTGATAAATTCGGTCTTTCCTTTGGTTTGTCCGATTTACGATAATATTTTAATTTATTCGTAATATCTAACTGATTGTCTACACCCAAAAATGCCCCACTTAAAAATTAACTATTAATATTGACCTCAGTGCTCTTTTTGGTTAGGGACACTGTCATCAATACTAAAATCTTTGATGAATATGCAAATGGTAAAACGTAATCTAAGATTATTTTCCTATCTAAGTTAAATTGGGATGATAATAAATTACAAAAAATTTTTTTTTTAGGTTTGAGGCTTTAAACACTAGTCTCAAAAATACGTTCAAGTTTTCTTGCAGGTCTTAAAGTTCCACTGTAGAGCGAAAAGTTGATCTAAGAAAACCGGGAAATTTATGGGATTGTTAATTGGAAACTGTTAAGTCATCTTATTGGAGCAATAAAATGATCTTTTATCCTTTAGTTCTTTCAATTCAATTTAGAATAAATATATGATAAATGCTTGAAAAGGGAGGTGCATCACTTTGCAAATGGGATTTCTCCCTTAAGGAAATTGGGATAATCTTATCACTGAAGCCGTTTGCAGGAAATTTGAGACGAAGCTTAGATACTGAAATGAGACCTTTCACGTCTTCTCTGAGACACGATCTCGGAGGTCTTTTAAGTCCATTGTGAGTCAACGTGGTTCTAAACGCAACAGAAATTCACAATAGCGAGAATTTAATTCAAGTTAGGAAAATCATATTTCAGGAGAATTTATTTATTACAGAACAATTCTCACTATACACTACGACATTACACTGTACAATAAAAAGAGTGGACATACAAATGATATATATATATATATATATATATATATATATATATATATATATATATATATATACATATATGATTACGAGGTTGCAAAGTAGCACGTGAATCACTTAAAAAAAATACAAAAAGGAAAATGAAAGCGGATTCCGAGCGCTTACGCTTTTATTATGGAAGACCTTTTCAAGCTTTCTTAAATAAAAAAGAAAGCGCTAGGAATTTGCTATCCTTTTTCTTATTGGCTTATATATATATATATATATATATATATATATATATATATATATATATATATATATATATATAAATATATATAATTTGTGTCTCAAGTTGTTTATTACGAAAATAACCGTACCATCTACTGGTAATGCTAGGGGATAGATGTCGTTAGGCTAATCTAGTTTGGGGTGAGGGTGGGGCTGTAGTCCTCACATAGCCGGGTAATGGACCCGAAACCAGTAGGATAACTCTTATTTTTCCTTATTTTAAATATATAAAATAATAACAAACGATGGCAATACTAACCAAACGGCTAAAAATAGGCTCGTAAATAAAGTGGTGCCGTTAGCTGAAGCGATTTTGTGTAGATGGTAGATAACTCAAGTAGACTAATTGGTACTATATAGTGAAGTAGGTACGTAATTCTCCCAAATGACCCCACTCCTGAACGTAGGGGAGCGCTCTCGAGGAGACTTCGATGGGGAGGCATGAATAATGTGACAATAGGCCCCTCAATATACGAACAAATATTTGGGGCCTAATTAATAGGCCAATTTGACGGGGGCCTATTGGTCCTCGTTGTAACTAATGGCCTGGGAGTCTGGACGTCTCCTTAGCTTGCTTATTAACTTTCAGAAGATCCTGCCAACCGCGCCAATTAACGAGGAAATGAGCGTTGCTTCCTAGTGTAACTGAATCAGTTTGTCCTACGAAGCTGGCAGGATCGGAAGGAAAAAGAGAGTAAACAATTGAAGGAATAATAAAAAAAAAACGAACGAAGGATTTTTAATTGTCAATTCCACGGAGAGAGACCAAGAAAGGGCGGGGTAAAAACAAAGAATATGAAGCGTCAAGGGTCATAAAATTACGATAGGATTTATCATTACCCCCACCAACTAAAGTGACCTAGGTATAGGATAAGCCTCCAAGAACAAGCGTGTACAAAGAGAGCAGGTAATCAAAAGGTAGGAATTTGTACCTCGCTGGATACTTAGTTCCGAAATTCCAGGAAGAACCGTAAACAAACGAGTCCTTCCGTAATGGTTTTAAATCACCGGTGAAAGATGGTTTTACCACGAGGAATCTATCTCATCCCTCTATCTATACATCCGTACACTCATGTATACTCAAATAACGGACAGGGTAAATTTGCAGAGGTACTCGGCATTGCTCGGGATCAAAAGTCCTGTCGCAAATGAATACAAATGCAGATTGTTTGAGAATCATATATTGTAGCATAAAAATATCTTTACCTGCTGATTATTATTATTTATGAGGTGAAGGCAGATTCAGGAGAGTTGCGCACTCTGCTTATCATATAATATCATTTAATATCACATAATATCATATTAGATCATAGTATCAGATAATAACAAACAATATCATATTATATGACGTTATGGCCGCAGGAAGAGATCGAGCGTGTCATAGATAGAGATATCGCTTTCTATCACACTCAACCAGAGTCAACCAAGTTAGATTTAGTGGATTAATCTATTTTATAAATGGAATTATAATGTTGCTGACAGAAGAAGGCGTATTCCGAGATTCCTAGGTATTGTTCCCCCTTCGGCATTCTCCCTCATTTGACCAAGCGAATAGGAATTTCTTAAGAATTGCCTCTTGCAGACATGTTCTTGACGTGTCTTTCACAACGTAAACACCCATTTGGATACATTTTATCGTAGATAGAATACTGAGGCCCCTAAAAACCTCAAACCTTGGACCACCAAATTAGATAAGAGTGATTTGGGATCCACCGACGTCAACAGACCTAAGTCACGTGCTCTAAATTCCCATATCGACTTCTTTCTTAATAGTAGTGAAATTAAGACAGGCAAAAGATGCCCAAATCAAGTTCAGATTCTGTGAAAAGTAAAAAAAAAAAAAACAATAAAAATGGAAAAAAACAACAAAGAGACTTTGTAATGGACTGTTATCCTCAAGTGATAGCAGATCTTCCTGTAAAACAGAGGTGGGTTAAAACAGAGGTGCTATTTGTACACACTAATAATGCAAATGGGAAACACAGTAGGACATGAAGCGCAGAGTTGAACGTGGAGTACACTCATGTAATCCAGTAATGTCCAAAATAGTATCAGTAAAAGGAGAGTGTAGCAATCATATGACGTGGTTTAAGTGGGTGTAAGCTTGAAGAGGGTTTTGATTCAACTCTACCAAGAAGTTGAAAGATAAGTCACCCTAGATATGGGAACAATATTCCATACAAGGATGAATAAGTCCCACTTAGATCAGGGGGGATAGGTTAAGAGAAGTAACAGCGACATCTGAACACTACACCCAGCTTTGTACAGGCATACTTAGTCTGGCCCGCAATATGATCCTTCGAAAACATTCTACAACTAATTTCTAAAGTTAGAATGCTAAAAAAACATAATGGTGCATTTAATTGCTATCTAACAGTAGTGAAAAGTCATGAGGAGTAATAGTTAGAAAGAGTAAGGAAATTTGTCTTGGAAGCACTGAAAATTACCAAGCCTGACCCGCCAACCACTCAGTCAGACATACGATCCAGATCCCCATTAAAAGCATGAGATAAGCTTTGACGTCTAATCATATTTAAAACTTCTTTACCGTCTATCTCACAGTCACTAAACCACTTCTTTACAGTCTCTCTCACATTCCCCTTCATCCATTTCTTTACCGTCTATCTCACAGTCACTAAACCACTTCTTTACAGTCTCTCTCACATTCCCCTTCATCCATTTCTTTACCGTCTATCTCACAGTCACTAAACCACTTCTTTACAGTCTCTCTCACATTCCCCTTCATCCATTTCTTTACCGTCTATCTCACAGTCACTAAACCACTTCTTTACAGTCTCTCTCACATTCCCCTTCATCCATTTCTTTACCGTCTATCTCACAGTCGCTAAACCACTTCTTTACAGTCTCTCTCCCATTCCCTTCATTCACATCTTACCATTTCCCTCACATTACCCTTATCCAATTCTTTACCACCTCTCTCACATTCGACTTCTTTAAAGTCTCCTCACATTACCTGCATCCACTTCTTTACCCTCTCTCTCACATTCGCCTCATTCACTTTTTCCTGTCTCCCTCACATTCCCTTCATCTATTTCTTAACCGCCTCTTTCACACTCGCACCATCCACTTCCTTTCCGTCTCTCTCACAGTTTCCTAATCTATTTCTTTACTGCCTCCCCTCACATGTCCCTGATCCCTTTTTTACCCTCTCCCTTACATTACCTCCATTCACTTCTTTACCGCCTCCCCCATACTCCCCTCACTGCTTTCTTACCATTTCCCTCACATCCCCTCATCCATTTCTCTTCCAGCTGCTTCTCATCCCCCCGCTCCATCTTTTTACCCTCTGCCATACATTCCCTTTATCTATGGTTTATATCGATACCCTATTCATGGTGTCTACGTTCGTCTGACGCTCCAGAGACCTTGAATACTGAGCCGTTTTTCCCCTCGTTTAAAGATAACTGCGGATAAATTCTGCCTTGCTTGATACGCCCTTCCCCTTCGCTCAAGTGGGGATGAAGAGCCCGACTGAGGGGTGGGGGGTGATGGGGAGTAGTACGATGTATTCATTCAAAGGCCGGGCGGATCATCATCTCCCGCCAATCATTACCGCGGGAGGGAAAAGGTCAGCCGAGCGGAGGGGAAAAAAGGGAAGGACTCCCAAGGATGTTGGAAAAGTGAATCATTCCGAAAAGATTGTCACTCTTGATTAGTAAAAATGAAATAGGGAGAAAATGCATAAAAATGGGATAAAAATAGTGTGGATGAAAACGACTAACATGTCCTATAGGTCTTACTGTAGGTATTGTTTATGGACCAAGGTCAATGGTCATTAACCTTCGTTGCTCGGGGATTTTTTGATTCTTTAGCCTTCAAAAACCTATTAGGTTAAGCTTTATTGAACAAGGGAATATGACAATGTAAATATTAGGTTGAGGAATAAGTTGTTGCGGTTTTTTTATGTTGTGTTGATTTAAGTTTTGGTGACGTGATTTGTGCACATATTAAGAAACAATAATAAATAATGAGAGCAAAATTTGCAAAGGTTAGGCTACGTCTCTTAACAGCGTAGACTATTAGGCTTTTGCTTAGGCTACGTCTTAAAGTTGAGTAATAAGTCATTGCGGTTTATTTAAAAGTTGTGTTAATTTAATTTTTGATCTGTACCCTCAAAGTGGAATGTCAAGTTGAAAGAAAGGCGCGTTTTCGACACTTGTTGTTATTCATTTTCAATCAAGACGGGAACAATGCAAACGCAGCCAAAGGCTGTGTACGGAGAAAATGCTTTATCAGAAAGGACAGCTCAATGGTGGGTTTCACGTTTCAAAAATGGTCATTTCAATCTTAATGACGAAGAACGTTCTGGTCGCCCCATTAAGTTGGAGGAAGATCGATTGAACGACCTTCTTCATCAAAATCATTATCATTCGACTAGAGAATTGGCTGTACAATTGGCGTGTGATCAGAAAACTGTACTAAATCACCTTCATTCGATGAAGAAAGTTCAAAAACTCGGTGCATGGGTTCCGCACGCTTTGAGCGAAAGCAACAAACTTCAACGCTCCATGATTACTGCAGGTTTGCTTGCTCGTCACAAGGCTACTCGTGGATATAAAGACAGATTTCTTCACCGCATCATCACTGGCGACGAAAAGTGGTGTGTTTATATCAACATGAACCATCGAAAACAATGGCTTAGCCCCAATAAAAAAACACTTCCGCGATTAAAGCAAGGACTTCATCCACGAAAGACGATGCTGTTTGTGTGGTGGGATTGTGAAGGCATCATTCTTTATGAGCTCCTTGCGAACAACGAGATTGTCAATGCAGAACTCTACGTTCAACAAATGTATCGACTCGCCGAAGCTATTCATGAAAAGCGACCTCATCGACGTTATGGAGTCCTTCTGTAACACGACAATGCTCGTCCTCACATTGCCAATATGACAAAAGACGCAATCCAAACGCTTAATTGGGAAATCCTGACGCACCCTCCATATTCGCCAGGCTTGACTCCATCGGATTTCCATCTGTTCCGATCGCTCTCCAACAATTTGCGCGGTGTTTCGTTCAATACTGATGTGGAGATAAGAACCTTGTTAGACGAATTCTTCGAGTCAAAGTCCAGAGATTTTTATTGCAGAGGTATCGAAAAAACTAGTTAAACGTTGGGAAGAAGTCGTAAATAACAACGGAGAATACATTATTGATTAAATTGCATATTGTTATTAATTAAAAATCAAGTTTTTCTAAAACTGTTAATAGTAATGAATAAATTTGATAAAAACGCAAGAACCTATTCCTCAACCCAATAAATGTAGCTGAAAACAAAAACAAAGTGTGATGAAAAAAACATGACTAAAGGAATGCTTATTATAAGGAAGTGAGAAGGATGTCGGAAGAAATAAAGGACTATATATTTAATAAAAACACCAAGATAAAACAATAGATGAAAGTGAATAAATAATAAAATTGTCGTGGTATATCCGACTATATAATATAATATCTATTATTAGTATGAAGAGGGAGAACTCAGGCTATTGAAGCAAACCGTCCAATGACTGAACGCTGCGTTGATGCACGAATTAGAAAGGTTAGGTTGAGGCGCGGGGTCAATACGCTTAACTAATCAGGTCGAGTTCGAGGTTGGCGAGATTTGAATAACGAGGCCGAGAGTGACGTTTAGGTTAATTAAAGATAAACATAAAATCTAAATTTTATTTACAAATTATAAATGATCAAAATGGTAAAGAGGAAAACTTATAGTTAGATAATGATTTATCGTTACCGATGGAAAAGTCTGATTTCTATTAATTAGTTTAGAGCTACCTACTCAGATCCAAATGGGCTCACAAGGTTAAAGGAGGAAAAAGGGGGCTTACGGATCGGAGGGCAACAACGACTTCAAGGAGGCTTGAGGGAAAGTAGGGCCTTGGCGAGACGATCTTGTCGGAGTCTTCAAAGGAGGGATCTTCGTCAGGAGAAGAGTGGGAAGGAAGGGTATGGTCAGCATCTTAATTCCAGGGCTGTGAATGCGTAAGTTCTAACCTTAGCTGGGGCTCGAGCGGGGAGCTGGAATCCTTGGTGATTCTTGGGAGAGGTATAGCTACATCAGGGTAACTTCGACGGGGCTGGGTGTTTCGAAGACTCGAAGGATTAATCCGGTGCAGCTGCTTCAGAAGTCTGCAGGGCAGAGGCTTCCGTTTGAGCGTGGATGCATTGCCGGGGAGAGAGTGTCCAGCCTTTGGTTGGGTACACACCGACTTAGGACGAGAGATGTCTTCTTGCGAGCGAACCTTGTTCTTACTGCTGTTCCAAGGCGGCTAAGGGTTTAAATATCGAGTCTCCTCATGCGGAAGATGGAAAATAACCCCCACTTTGGGGAAATTCCCAGGGTGCAGTTGAGGCGCTAAACTGTCGCCGATAATCAGTTCTTTTATCCCTCTCTCTATCTCCGAGGAGGAAACTGCTGGAATTTACGAACGCGTAGGGGATGTTCTCTAGATTTTATTTGGATCTTTCGATGGGTGGGTGGGTGAGGGAGGGCATCTGAGCTTGCTTCTCCATGTAACTCTCGCCTGCATGGAGTCTAGCTAACCACGTGGCTTCCTACAACCTGCTAAGCTTTGCAAAGAAAAGAAAACATATAACAGAATCATAAGAAAAGTAGTTTCATAATTTACAGATTTTGCCAATAATACAAATGTCAAGTTTATAAAGAGATTATCACTTAGAGTAAAGTTTTAAATTTCGGGTGAGTAATCAACTCGAAAGGAAGGTTGCACAAACAAAGCGCTGGAATCATAAGTAGCTCTCGAACCTCTCAAACTTTCCTGATGCTGCGTGATGTTACCCACATATCTCCTAAACCTTTCCTCTTTCATCGAGTTTAAAACCAATTAGAAATCAATGAAAGATCATGTTTAGGAAAAGTCTTAATTATTGTTTTAAACTTTGAATCTCTTAAATACCATGATGATTTAAGAAAATTGGCTAAATGTTTGGAAATGAGGTTAATACATAAGAAAGGAGTCTGCCAAAGGCTAATCAAAAGCCTATACGAGTCAGCTCCTGTTCCCATCACCAAGTTGGCAGCTTTTTTATTGTAGAATTAAAACATTCTTATTGACGGTATAAAGAATCCTTCTTCTTCTCGGCTATTCCCTACCCGGGGTCGCCGTTCTTGATAAGTCGTAAGGGACGGATGCTTTTCTTGATTCCAACCCTCCCTATTTATCCGGGCTTGGGGCCAGCACTGAGTTGGGCTGTCTTGCCTTCTCCCACCCCAGTGGCTAGGTAACTTTAATACTGTAACGGGATGCATCAATAAACCACCTCCAGTGACTTGGGTTGTAGCTCAATTCATGAGCATCAAAGAGCCATCTGATATCAGTGCAAAAACAAAGGTTGTTTACCATTGAGTAAAATTTAGAATTGCTGAAGATCTGAAGAGCATTTCCTGAATGTTGTAATCCGCAGATCTTTTATCCAACAGATTTCCTTCGCACAGAGAAAAGGCCAAGAAGCGCTCTGTTGTTTAGTAAGGGTTAGATCACGGACCGAATCATTGGGCTCTGGCTGGGGGACGAGATGCGGTTCTTGTCGCATTTCGGTCGTGTCTCATACTTAGAATGGACGTTGTAAAGATCGGAAGACAACGATATAATATTAACATTCTCGACCATATTAATTTTGGGGGAAAAATAAACACATTGTCCCTAACATATGAGTAAGGCTGTAATTTGGTCTAGTTATATAAATATATGTAAACTCGCCATCAATAAATTCAGGGTTAAAAACTTTGAGGGCAAAGTAAAACTCCATTGCCTTTATATGAAGCACTGAAAAAAGTCTCTCTCATTCCTATACTCTGAAAATTCCATTTTTCATTGAAATTACAACTGCATTTTTTTCTATTTTGTAGAAAATGAAGCTGTAAATATTATTCAGACTTCCTTGAAAGTTAATTAATAATGTTATCTACGGAACGTTTGCAAACAGCTATGCCATATAAAACTTATTAAAAAATGAAACTTGACATACATAGTATTGTTAAGGCTCCCCTATGGAAATTGACACATAACTATTCAAGCTCTCGATGGAAATATACATAAGAATGAAATTTGAATCAATCCTTTATCGTTAATCAAGTTTTAATGTCCTTATTATAGGCTACAATTAGCTAATGTTATGTAGTGGTTGTAGCTCCCGAGTGCTGTGGTCCCACTCCAGGAGTGCATCCAGATGGGGTGATCGTGAGATATCCAATTGGACAGGAATGACCACACGAAGTAGAACTCTTTTTCTCTTGCCCAGCAGGCTAGCTCCAACTCTTTTTTTCTTGCCCTACAGGGTAGCTCCAACTCTTTTTTCTTGCCCTACAGGGTAGCTATAACTCTTTTTCTCTTGCCCTGCAAGGTAGCTCCAACTTTTATTTATGGCCCTACACGGTAGGTCTAACTCTTTTTCTCTTGCTCTGCAAGGTAGCTTTAACTCATTTTTTCTTACCCTACAGGGTAGCTCCAACTCTTTTTCTCTTGCCCTACAAGGCTTCTCCAACTCTTTTTCTCTTGCCCTGCAAGGTAGCTCACTCATTTCCTTTGCCCTACAGGGTAACTCCAACTCTTTTCCTCTTGTCCTACAGGGTAGCTCCAACTCTTTTTCTCTTGCTCTGCAAGGTAGCTTCAACTTATTTTTTCTTACCCTACAGGGTACCTCCAACTCTTTTCCTCTTGCCCTACAGGGTAGCTCCAACTCTTTTCCTCTTGCCCTACAGGGTAGCTCCAACTCTTTTCCTCTTGCCCTACAGGGTAGCTCCAACTCTTTTCCTCTTGCCATACAGGGTAGCTCCAACTCTTTTTTTCTTGCCCTACAGGGTAGCTCCAACTCTTTTCCTTTTGCCCTACAGGGTAGCTCGAACTCTTTTCCTCTTGCCATACAGGGTAGCTCCAACTCTTTTTCTCTTTCTCTGCAAAGTAGCTCCAACTCTTTTTCATTTGCTCTATAGGGTAGCTGCAACTCTTTTATTCTTGCCCTACATGGTACCTAAAACTGTTTTATCTAGCTCTACAGGGTAGCACCAACTCTTTTCCTCTTGCCCTACAGGATAGCTCAATCGCTTTTTCTCTTGCCCTGCAGGGTTGCTCCAATTATTTTTCTCTTGCCCTGCAGGATAACTCCAATCTTTTTCTCTTGCTCTACAGGGTAGCTCAATCTCGTTTTCTCTTGCACTGCATGTTAGCTCCAACCCATTTTATTTTGTTCTACAGGGTAGCTCACCCTCTCTTTCTCTTGCTCTTCATGGTAGCTACAACTCGTTTCCTCTTGGCCTGCATGGTAGCGGTTCAACCCATTTTTTCTTCCCCTGTATGGTAGCTCAAACTCGTTTTCTCTTGATCTGCATGGTAGCTCCAACTCTTTTTCTTTCCTTGCAGGGTAGTCTAACTCTTTTGCTCTTGCCTTTTTTTGTGGTCTTTCCCACCCAAGGCATGAATTTCGTGCCCAAAATGTCCCTGTAATCGGCCGCGAACAACATCGGCGGCACCTTCTCACCATTCGAAGCAACGACGTTCAGCATCATCCGGGAGGCCGGATACTTAGTCGTGAAGACCTAGCGGACCTCGGAGACGCCATTGCCGGAGCTTTCCACACGGTCTTTCTGCTTTGTTGAACACCAGATCGATCGTGAAGGATTTTTTATCAGAAAAAATGAGAATTCGATTGGCGCGACTCTTCAAGTCGTTGAGAAGGCGAATGCAGCGTTCCTGACGTTGTTCTCGCAGACGGTCGGTGAGCAGAGACTTTTCCACGCACATCAAGCTCTTACTGCCATCTTCCTTGTCGGACATGGACACCGTGAACACTGAGATGTTCGGCTCACTTTCAAAGTTCTTTCTCACAGCCAAACGGGTGAGAACTGGAGGTCTGCCTGAACAAAGTCGATCTTTGAGATCTTCCCCGTTTTTGAGACTCCCTGCGACTCGATGGACAGTTATCTGGGTGACTTTAAGCCGCTTGGCGATGTTGGACTTTATGTTGCTGTGCGCATGAGAACAGAGATCTCGATTCTTTTCACTTTCATATCAACACACCTGTACATAATGGAAAAGACGTTTTCATGACACGTGCTTGAAAAGTAGAACTTCAAGTTTGTTCGACAGAACTTTTCTATCACACAAATCAACTCTAAAGATAAAAAAAAACGAGTGTGACGTAATTTTTGCACAGCGTTGTATATTGTGATGGTTCCCTTCTTTAGTGGAAAATCTTTCCAAATATCTGAAAGATTTTGAATCGAATAACTCTACAAAAGCTCAGCAGAAAAATCGAGAAGCTGAACGATTAAGGGCCATTAGGGGGTTGGAAGTATCTTCAGTAATGATCAGAGTTAACATTTGGAATCGGGGATGAATTAATCATGTCAAATGGCTCGTGAATTTGCTCTGAATAGATAAGGGACGAGCCTTTTCTGACCGATAACGAGAGGCCTAATCGATTGAGCTGAAAGAAGGGTAGCTGTTGATAATTTCCGATGAAGGGGCGGGGGGCAGAGGCACGATATGGGTTAGGAGAGAAAATGGAAGAGAGTGATGCGAAAGAATATATGAAAGGGAGAGAGGCAGCATAAAAAAGCTTTTACCTCCATTATCTCTAAAATCTCTATGTGTATTTGTAAGTATAAGATGCATGTATGGCGAGCTGGTATAAGTCTATGGAGATGATGTCGGTATGAAAGACTTTACCTACGGTTATATATAAAAGAGTGGGTCAATGAAGCGCCCCTTGCTTTCTCGAGCCTCCTCTTGTTGATGGAGAGCTAAAACACCCAAGCAATGGCTCAGACAAGGTTAGATAAGGTCAGACAAGGGAAGAGATTACACTTTCGTCTAAGAATAAATCGAGTTTAAATTCAAGTGACGTGGAATAATAATAATAATACAAAATGATTTAGACTCGGGTGGATTAGTTTTTCTGGATCAATAAAGGAGTCACAAGGATTCAGAAGTAAAGGGCTTACTAAAAAACGATTCCTGTCCATACCCAGGAGTTGCTGTGTAGTTGAAAGCCTTAACATACAGTTGGAGAAAAAGCGTAGCACAGATGAAGGTGGTCCCCACCCATCTCTCCCACCCTCTGGTGCCACGGAAAAGAAGAAAAGATACCCAAGTATGCATATATTCACATAGATGAAAATTAAGCGCTAAAAAAACATTCAGTTTTAGTGGAAAAAAAAAGAGCACCGTGACGCTGCTATGGTAACCGATTTCGTTAAATATTTTAATCAAAATGATTGGTTACTATAGAAACAGAGATTAAATGGTTCTTCTCTAAAACAAGTATGAATATACCAGAATTTATTTGGGTATTTATATGGAAAGTGACTCGTTTTTTTTTTTACATAACTACAAAGGTAAAGTTTTAGTTTCAGTTATTTTATTAATTTCTTTTTATTTTCAAGAATTCTGTACAAGTGTTTGTTTTTATTATTGCTGTTTACATTTTTAGTAAATATATTTTAGTTGGAGTAAAGTTTTGCGGCCAAGAATAAATTATTTTTAATTGTATGTTTAATGGAAAATGCTATTTTGGTTTCAATTAACATTGAACCACGATGACCTAGAATGAGGTCGCAGGTTTGAATCCAAGTGAAGAGTGACTCATTATAAAAGCTTCCACCCTATTTGAATAATAACTGCTTATCTCTTTCATTAAATATAGTCACACATTACTATGTTAATTTGTTAGTTACATAGTTACCTGCATGATGATTCGCGCCGGGTATCAAAATGCCGATATCATGTCGGGCTCAATTCTCTGTTAACACTGTAAATGCTGTAAGACGTGACATGAGCTGCTGCAACGGCGAATAAGAAGCCGTGTCCAGGAGAAAGGAACACAGCAGGCGTTTAGACTTCGTCCCAATGATGGAATTTATCCACCAACTGCAGGGCAGGATGATGAAGACCCAAACAAGCGAATCCGAGCTTTGGTGAGAGAGATGGGTTTCGGAGTCACCACCATGAAGCTGACCATGAATGGGGACTTTTGCTACCATTCGTACAAGAGGCACAAGGGACAAAATTTGACAGCCAAGACCAAGGAGAATCGCTTAATGAAGGCAAAGAAGCTCCTGGACAAGCTGAAGCATCCTGTTGAACCGGGGACGATCTGGTTCTTCTCAAGTAAAGAATTTCTGCCAGGAGCAGCTGGACAGCTTATAATCCATGCGAGGTTCCAGGTATCATAAAGACTAAGTTGCCCTAAACTGTGATAGTCTGTGGTTGTCTCCAGCGAGGGTCATGCTATGCTGCCTCGCATCTTTGAATTTGTTATTTAGCTCGATTCATACGGCTATGTGAAACTGATGGAGACTGTGGTCAAACCTTGGCTGAAGAGGGTTGCTACTAAAAAGCCACACCTCCGGAAAGGGTCAGAAGTAGTTGTCGGAGAATTTCTACAACTTCCTCATTCCCACTTTCTGGCCTCCTAGTTACCCTGATTTTAATTCCATGGACTTATAGGTTGACTGAAAGACTCATTGAGAGTGGTGTAATTACCAAGGGTGATTTGTCACCGAGTTTTGGTACTCCTCTTGGGGCAGCCAAATGGGTTTCTTGATTCGGCTTGGCGGCTGCTTATTTGCTTTTACTGTGAATGCTTGGTATTCACAAGGCACTAACTCAAAAAGAGTAGAACTCTCTTCTTGCTTGATTGTACATAGGCTGGGTAAAGGTGATCGGAGATTTCCCCATGGGTAAAAGGAAGCTTGGAGCTGGATTCAATATTCTTTATTCGGTGGGAACTTGGACGGTCGTCAGATGGCTTTTCTTGATAAGAGAATTCACGCTTAAACACAGTCCATCTCCCTGTTTACATCAACGGCCCGCATACATGAATGTGGTATTTTAACATCAACTTATACTTAATTTATATATTTGATTATTTCCCATAATATGAAATTTATTCTCTCAACTTGCATTAACATATTTTACCAATTCTTACACAACTATCAAGTCTTAAAATTGCTATATAATAATACAAGAAATAAATACGATAGTTTCATTAATATCAGGACGAAAGAATGACTCACTCTTTTAGCAACTGCCCATATAAGGTGCATTTCTACAAAACTTAATATATAAACATGTAAATACTCTTAAAATATATACTTAACTAATAATAATAAATGTCTCACGCATAAATCACTTAAGCCTAAAGCAAGGACAAATATTCAAAAGCGTGGTTACCCCGCTATAGGCCTAACATCACGTGATGCCTATTAGCCAATAGTATCTGAGAATTTCAAGGACACAAGTGCCGTCTCTTCGAACGGTTTGAACCAAAAGACGTCCGAAAAGATCCATAGTGTGCGTTAACTTCATAGAAACAGGTTCGTAGCTAAGTTTGTCCCTAAATACTCTGTCGTAAAACTCTTTAGGGCCCTCAAATAAACAGAGTTCATATTGGACCGCTTAATACATTCAATATTAGTCTAACCCAATAACACATCTCACTTTATTTAATTTTTTTACAATATTTTACATATTTATTCAATCTTCCAATTGTTGGATCATCGATTAAAAGCAATTTAAAGATTTAATAAATTTCATTTAACTTATTGCTTCGATTGTGAAGTGAAGTCTTTAGGCCAAATGTCTTTAGGCGATCAAAACTACAAATGCTCATCGTTTTCATCCATTAAACCCGATTTATATTAAATATATTGAAAATATAAGATTGTAATTATTTCCTGTAGACCAGTAGCCCCTACGGTGCCATGTAACATTACTAGGGGTCCACACACATAAAATAACGAATGGGGTCCACGGTGATATTTTGGTTGGCCATAGAGCAATTCTACTTCAGAACTATTATTATTACTGAGAATGGAGAGAGAAAGAGAGAGAGAGAGAGAGAGAGAAAAAATAAACAAAGATATGCAAGCTCGGTTTAGTGACTTACTCATGATGGATATACCAACTTGGGTGACAATTCCTTTCGAAGTTAATGTTGCCGATGTAGACATTTCTTTACAGGAAACCCTCATTGAATTACAAAGTGATGTAATATTAAACAGGCAAAATGTAAAGATGGGAAGCATGATATATGGAAAATAAATGAAGCTGCTAAAAAGTATCCACTACTCTGGGATAAAGCACAACTCTACGTCATTGCTTTACCATCATCTTACCTTGTTGAATCAGGATTTAGTCGTGTTTCTCACTTATTGTCAAAAGCTCGTAATAGATTCGCCATTGTGCAAAGGGGTGATCTTCGACTATCATTGACATCGATGAAGCCGAATATAAAAAAAAACCTCGCTGAGCAACATCAGTCACAGGGATCTCATCGAATAAATCTACATTTTTTATTTCATTACTCACTTATCTTTTTAAAGGTATATTATGAATTATTTACTAATGTACATAAATCCTCCATAGAATTTAGCTATTAAATAATTTATTTGTATTAGTTTAAACTTAAAGTTTTCCTTCAAAATAAGCATAATTTTTTTGACTTAGTGAAATTTTTTTTGCCTTTGGGGCAACCAAATTTTTTTTTAAAGGAAAAGGATCCATGGGTATAAAAGGGTTGAGAACCACTGCTGTAGACCTTTACACTATTTTTTATATTTACTAACCAAAAAATACTATATTACAGTCTTTTGTTTCTTTTTAAATTTCTTATAAATTTCCCATAATAACGGAGAAAAATTGATTAAGTTAGTGGTAAAAATATGCAAGTGATTAGGAGAATGACAATAATTTGGAGAAATATTACTAAGCTGTTCAATTTAGATTATAATGCAACAGGAGAAGTATTTACTATTTGGGAATTGTACTCTTTCTAGAGCACTTACCTTTCGGATTCCCTTTCCATATACTGTTATTTTAATTTAAAGCTACCCTATTATAACACTTCGTAAAACTCCTAAGTGCTCATTTTTTTAGGTTTCTTTGGGTGTCTGATTCAATCTCGCAATGGGAGCACTACAGACTGCAATGCGTGAGGTGCGGTTGATAAAGACAACAACCGTTCTGCCTGCAACACCAAGGCCGATTTGGTGCTCAAGATCAAGTATGTAGGTGTTGGAAGATCTTCCCTGAGACACAGTGATGAAGGCATGCGCCAGGTTTTGTAGCCGTATTGAAACTGTGGAAGAAGCTTAGGGCGGCTACTCTGAGCAAACTATCTCCCATCCATAATTTTCTTAATATTTTTTTTAAAATTTCATAATACATTTATTTGGGGGGTGAGATATTACGTGGGTGGGGCTTTATTCTATAAAAACCATCCAATTTAGCTCGGACATCCTGAATATGGCCAATAAACCAAACAACACAATACGGAGCCAGCTTACAAAATATTAAAGTGAAATGTAAGGGAAAGTCGGGTATTATATACGAAATAGTGGGCAGCGATTGCCCACCAAACTAAACCGAACAATCGGGAAAACGACTCCAGATCGGGATCGACGAGCACGGAAAAGCCAACCGAAGGAACGATCCGCTTTCAGCTGTTGCATTGAATTGCACCTCTGAGGCACACGAGATGAAGCAGGAATGAACGAGAGTCGTCAGGAGATGAACAAACAAGAAAAAGTAGAGATTTCATACAAATTTGGCTATTGGATGGAGACTCCATAAAAAAAACATAAATATAAACTATATATAACTATCTGAAATAGGATTTAGCTGAATTTCTTGTGTAGTTAGCTATTTATGTTTTATTTTCAGCAACTATTTAATTCTCCCCTATTCTTTTTGCTATTTTAGTTATCTGTTAGTATTTGTGAGTTTATGAGTTGTAATTTTCTTCTCAATTTTCCCATTTTTGCACCGTCAGCCCTGAGCTTTATTTATCCAAGATTAGAGCTACCTTACAACCTCACATCAGGTATTTAAGGTTAGGCGGTTCGGAAAATCACGAGATTAATTTGCCTGCACGCCCTTGTCAACCCCAGATTGTACTTAAATTTATTTTAAGTTTACTACATCATCAAAGAAAACATCTGAAGAACCCACGGTATTTTTCACTCTTCAAAGAAACAGACACACTCTTCTCTGGCTACTTCTACCTCTATTCCTAATTTATCCACACCATCCACCACTTCATCCATCATATTACCACTTTGCTCCTTTACGGGGGCAACCCCAGATTGTACTTAAATTTATTTTAAGTTTACTACATCATCGAAGAAAACATCTGAAGAACCCACGGTATTTTTCACTCTTCAAAGAAACAGACACACTCTTCTCTGGCTACTTCTACCTCTATTCCTAATTTATCCACACCATCCACCACTTCATCCATCATATTACCACTTTGCTCCTTTACGGGGGACCTTAAAAGAGAGATTACCTTTCTCACCGCCATGTCATAAATAAATATGTCTGGCTAATTTCGCCACACGCACCTGCCTCAGATGCCCAGTGTCTAGTTGGAGAGGCTGCCACTCATGCCTAGTTCCAACAATGTCATTCACTTGAAAGGCATAATTTTAGGCTATGAGAAAAGCAAGTGCTAGGGATATCCCACCGTGGACTTGGGCCCATAGGAGTCCTGGACAATGGAGCAATACTCCACCCCCTGGGAGGCAAAAGAAATGACCTGGAAGCACAGATAAGAAAATACAGGGGACATCCAACCGTCTATATATATGCTGGATGCAGAATCGATAACCAAACCTCTGAGGGGTCGACGCCAGGAGTCATCTCTCAGGGGGTTCTCACCTGGGTCCATTGATCCACTCACACATCATCTCATCGATGACAATAACTCTTTATCAGGCAGAAAAGCCCAAGTGGGGCGGGGCAAGAAATCTCCACTAAACTTGAGTAAAATAAATTAAAGAATACTACTCAGACAAATTAAAAACCGTCCCTAAAAGACTCGCCAATCAAGACGCCACAACAAGAACAGAAGTAGTATCGGGACAAGTCTTCCTCCCCCAAAACAATGAGCGATATGGAAGGAGCCAAGATAGTCCTGCTCCGGGTGGTCGAGGGATAGACCAATCCTTCACGATAGAAAACGCTGCACACTGTATACGCAGAAATCGGTGCCGTAGTGTTGAGTCATAAATATGAATACAACGGTGACGTTGGGTTATGCAACGTTGGTAAGCTCCTCAGCGAAAAAGCCACCATCTCGGGAACTCTATAAAATCTTGCTGACTCCCAAACAAGAGAGTACAAATCAACAAACATAAAACCAAGGAGCCTCGCCACAGGAAGAAGCAAATAGACATACAATAGAAGAAGAACAAGCGAAAAGCCATATAATTTCCACACACAAAAAAAATCAGGGACAAAATTAAACAAATCCACGAAATATTAAACCAAGAAAAAATACAAAAGACTTAATCATCATCATCATCACTGACTATAATTTAGGAAGGGGATTTTTTTTTTAGCATTTGAATAATAATTTCATCTTAGTTTGGTTATGACTTATGTTTTTTATCAAAGTCCAGAAATGAATAAGTATCGAAATTTTGTGGATTGCTTAAAACTCAAAGAATTACAAATGGTGAAGTTCAGAAAATTTATTTTTATATATCTTCTATAACTCTATATTTTAGCAACGTGATATTTTGAAAGGGGAAAAATTTAGTTCCTTTTTAAAATTATTATAATTGGCGAAGTTCAGAAAATTTATAAAAATTTAACCATGGCTGTTTTTTTTTAAGATTTTAATCTTAGTAGCGAAGCGTAAGCTCCGCGAAGTCATTGTCTGGTCCGCTATAAAAAGATTCTCTCCACAAATCTCTCCGCTTCTTATAGCAACCAAACAGAGCGAGATAATTGAATACATTTTTAAAGGAAAATCGAAATGGGATTACGACTCCGAACACCACGAGACCGAAATTTATAATGCTCTGAAACAAGGTCTTATTGAAAGTTCGCTAAATTCATGCCTCACCCCATCCAACGATCAATTCAAGAATAAACGCTTAGACTATAAGTCATGGACAAAGATAGAAAAAGGCAAAACAAGTAAATCAAGCAAAGAATAAGATGGATTAAGATGTACGCTATTTAAACACCATCAAAATATTTACCCTGAACGTAGAGGACTGGAATAAAACGTTAATATACCGTTACATAATAAGTAAAATAGGCCCAGACACGGGTATCATTCCAGAAAATGGAGTTAACTTACAAGAAGATTGCATTCGAATTCCAAATTCTAATATAATAGCCACGAATCCTACCCAAACACGATACGATGGAACGGGAATGGGAATTAGAAAAAGATTACGTTAAATAAAAGATCTAAAGGAGTCATACATAGCTACTAACTAGTTGAAAATGACAACAAGAGACCTAGTAATAGCTGGGCATATTGATCCTCATCGCGTCCCTCTTCTCAGCGCTTTTATCTTCTGACTCTCAACTTCGTCAGGATCTTCCATCGCCCATCAACAGCAATCCTTCTTGGAGACCTTGGCGTAGAGAAGCAAGGTACACAATCTTCGCCAACGGCTCTAGAAAATCGCTAGAACTACTCATGAGAAGGAAATAATTCAGAGTTCTTTCCCAGGGGGGTCTAAACTACCCCAGATATACTAAATAACCCGAAATTCATGTTTTAAGCACCACACAACTCTTATTCCCGAACCCCCTTCAGACCATATTGTGTTTATCACAAGAATCCTCACCTTTTCAATACAAATAAAAAATACCCCAAATAAAATCATTACACAAAAAATGGGATGCGTTCAAACTCTTGACGACACCCTCAAAAACGATAAAGATGCCCACCTTGCCAACATCAACAAGCTGACAATAGAGGCAGATATCCTCTATACTCCCAATACTACAAAACAATGTCGACACCGACGTGGAAAGGCGAATTAAAACCAATATGAAAGACATAAAAATCCCGTCCGAAAAAGCCAACAACATGAAAACTACAAGGAAAGATAAGTACGTTTAAGAAATTTGGGGAGGCCAGATAAGTAACTTAATTAAAACAAAAATACACAACTTGGAATGAACTTATCGCTAAAATGAACATCAATAAAGACACCAGTAGATTTCGATACCAATAAAGGAAACCAAGAGGTTTCGAACCAAAGGAAATAATGGGACTAAAATAGGAGAAGGATATTATTACCAACGAAAGAGAGATTGAAGAATGATTCTGAGGTTACTGGTGAAATATCTCCATCACCCCGGAACACAACCAACTCTTTGAGGTAGCAACCGAACAACAGATAACACAACAGCTATAAAAGAAAGAGCCCTTACTCACACCTTACTCACGGGTCAATGAAGACCGTGAGAAAAGGAATGAAGGAAGGCTTCTTGTACCACAGGAATTCAAAGTTCTAAAAACATTTAAGCAGAACACTCCAGGAAGAAGTGGGATTAGGAAGCTTCACATAAAAACAAAACAATATACACACAGCATTAGTAAAAATCTTTAACGTATATCCAAATATACGATACTTCCTATCCACGTTGAAGACAACAAAAGTTATTTTCCTATCAAAGCCCGACAAACCCCAAAATCACGTCGAGAACTACCGAGCGAAGGCTCGAATGCTGAAAAATCAAATCAAAATGTTTCATCAAACGTAACATAAAAAAAACAAATGAAAAAATGACAGCGATTGCCAGGCAACCTGGCACAATCTCTCATCATCATCATTATCATCATCATCATCATCATCATCATCATCATCATCATCATCATCATCATCATCGTCATCATCATCATCATCATCAACATCTCCATCCTCATCTCTTATCATTCACTTTAACCTATTTCTAACTATATGCATTTCCTACTTCACACACACACATTTCACTACTTAAAGCCTCCAAATCCCATTTCCACTCAGTCATGTCAAATACTGCTCAACGTCAATAACTCTGAGAAAGGGCTCAAATTTGAATACGAAAGTTAAGAAGAAGAATAAACCCCAGCTCAGTTGCGTTTCTAATTTTTACCCATAATGTACCCTGAGTTACAAGTTATTCAAGCATTTAAAATGCTAGTATCAAACTTTCGTCGTCTCAGCATTCCACAAAATCTTAATTCAAAGGCTTCCTAAATTTTCATTCCAAAATTCTACCTTCAATAAAAGTCCCTCGCCTCAAACCTCCAAATCAAATCCAAAGAACCACCACTGAACACATATTCCAATTCGCACAGAACCGAATAATTTTCCTATTTTTCAGGCGATAAAATAACATCGCGATACATATTAATATCGAAGCGTCCTCAACGAGATATTTCACACAGCAGATATATCCTAAACCGCAATAATTTATTCACGAACTGCAACTGATTAGATTACAAGATATACGCGATTCAGACACACGAAACCTTACACACAATACGAATAAAATCATCCTTTAAGCGTTTATCAGATATCAGCACATCAACACGCCTCATCGCTTTAGCTCCTCCTAATAAACTAGAACGGGGCTTTTACCATATTTTATTTCTGCCTTTCAAAAACCTTTTCAAGGCAGAAAGAAAGATACAGAAAAAGTGTATTTCAGACTATATGGTATACGAGAAAGAGAAATCGGGGGTGAATGAGCACACGAGACAAGACATAAGTTTTTTAAAGAGACAGTAGAATACGCAGAGTCGCCCAAGGTAGTACTATCGTTCCGATTAAGGATTGTTAAAGTAATACTTGGAACTAACTTGCACTATCCAAGTAGTAGTTTCTTTTCTTATTGTTAGTCCCATGAAAACTGAACTACCAGGCTAGTCCTACCATCTTCATCTCACAAGCACCACATACTATGCTTACCGTTACTGCTTTTCGCATAAGCAAAATGTGACCAAGTGGGATAAAACTATAACAACTAGTCCCTGACATTTAGCATGAACTTACTGCTAATATGAGGGAAGGCCTGACAGCTGTAGTATCAGCCCCTCCCATGACCCTACCATCTTTAAAGTCCCACCGATTTGTGTCTTCATTACACTGATATTCCTGGTATCTCCAGGAACTGCTCGGTTGAACATCCAACAGGTAGTTTTCATAATATCTGGTTTTATTTGCGATACAGATACATATATAATTTCCTTCCTTACTAGTCGTTTTTTTAATATATAATTTTAATCTCCACTCACGTTTCCGATTCAAATGTCGTGTTTGTGTTTCTTCCAACATAAATACACCTGTTGCGCGCCTCACAGATCTTGAATATCTAAACTTTAAAGTTTTGTGACTCAAAATCTGTCTCATTGCGAACACACTTGTCCTGTTTGGTCTACTGCCCTTTTAATTCTATAAAGAAATCTTTGTAGCTTTTTTCGACTCTCTACACTCCTGCCATGAGAATGTGACATCCTCTCGCACTTTAGCTGAACACTTTTGAGAATAGTCTTGGCAATTACATCTTAAATAAATCGTTTACTAGCTGTATAAAGGTAACTATCGTTATTGAATATATTTTCTTGGCTAAAAACAACCGGGCTCATCACCTCAACGGAGCTTGAAGCCTTGAACGCAAATGGTCCCTTCTTCATTTTCTATAAAAAGTTCTTCCTCCGTGTCTGTCTGTCTCTCTCGCTCCTGTTCTGGGCTATTCAGGCAAGCGATCTCTGGCTTTGAAAAAAATATTCTTCCCCTGGCTCACCTTCGGCTTATGGCAGTGTTCATAATTGCTGCAAGCGCCTTGACCGTGTGTCAAAGCGTTCTTTTATTAAAGCAAATGCGAAAATCTCTTCCCGTCATCTGGTTTGCTTCATTGTCTTTTAATGATTCTTTCTCTTGCCTTTAAAAGAGGATTCTAGTTTCTAGTGTTGATTGATTGATATACCATTGCTCTCCCTATTATATATATATATATATATATATATATATATATATATGTAAATTTTCGCTATCCCCCCTCATAAATATTAAATACTTTCCATAAATTCATCATTTTGATTGTCTGTTAAAATCTAACTTAAATTGTTTGTCTACTCCACGAATTGTATTTCCAGTACCCGAAGATGGGTGAAAAGTTTACCCGAAACGTTGTAGCAAGAAAATGAAATGAATTTCCCTTTATACTTCCTTTCGTTCATCCTTCAAATTAAATTGAAGCTCCATAGGAGAAACCCTAACCAATATTTATCCTTACATTATGGACCCCAAGGAATCAAGCTCTACCGTTCTCTTGAGAAGACTTCACGTAAGCTAAGAAAGGCCCAACTGGATTTGGAATTCTTGGACATTTGCCGTTTTAACCGTGTTTTCCCCAATTTTTTTTACTTTAAACTTTACCGTAAAAACCTTTATTCAGCTGATTTCTATTCCTCTGCCCTAGAACAACTTCTAAATAATGAAATTAACTTTAAGTTTTCCTCCATCGATAGACTCACGCAGGGCATCCCTAAATTAAAAGAAAATCTTAGAGCAATTGTTTCTATCTGTGATTATTATTGTTTTTATACTCTTATAACTCAAACTACTGAAAGCTACGCAAACTCTGTCCTCAAAGTTCATGAGCGCAAGCTATTCAAACTTAACCTATCTAGGCCTTGCTTCTCCCCAGATGACAATACAGTAAAAATCTTTTCTGATTACAATTTAACCGCGAGAGATTCTTTTTTACTTGCTCTGGGATTTGAATTTAAACTTCCTCCTTTCAAACTTGGCCATATTCACAATTTGTGCCTCTGAGAAGCTGCTTAGCGCATTAAAAGACTTGCCCATCACCGGCAAATTTAAGGATTTTCGCTTAACTGTCATATTTTGCGCAGGAATTTCGCCATCTCTCGCGCAAACTCAAATTCTCTTCGCTTTTTCTGCGCCCAAATGGCATCGATACACTCAAAGGTTTAGGAAAAAGAAATGAGATAGTCATCACCAAACCTTATAAGGGTAGAGGTGTCGTTCTTCTTAACAAATCAGATTACATAGAAAAAATGAATGTTGTTTTGTCCGATAAGTTCAAAAAGATCTCTGAAACCCCTCAATCTTTGTCCATCAAGTTAGAAGACAGAATAAACCGCCTTTTGCTCAAGTTAAAAAACCTTAATATTTTGGATTCACTTATTTGCAACCGCTGCACGTTTCAGGTTCCTACCTAGGCTCTCTATACGGACTTCCCGAATGTCACAAGGGGAGCATCCCCCTTCGCCCCATTTTAGCATCTTATAATCTCCCCTCTTATAACTTAGCTAAATTCTTGGCTCCTGTAATAACCCGACTTTCTTCAAACCAGTTTAAAATTTAAAAAAACTTCACTTTTGTTAAAGAATTACAAAATTTTCAGCTTCATTTTCCCTCCTTTATGAATAGTTTCGATGTTTCATCTCTCTTTACTAATGGTCCTCTTAACCAAACCATTTCCCCTTAACAACTCCAATTTTCATGGATTTACCTCATCACTTTTCAATTTTCGCTATCCCCCCTTAATAAATATTAAATACTTTCCATAAATTCATCATTTTGATTTTTTGTTAAAATCTAACTTAAATTGTTTGTCTACTCCACGAATTGTATGTCCAGTACCCGAAGATGGGTGAAAAGTTCACCCGAAACGTTGTATCTATCAAGAAAATGAAATGAATTTCCCTTTATACGTCCTTTCGTTCATCCTTCAAATTATATATATATATATATATATATATATATATATATATATATATATATATATATATATATATATATATATATATATATATATATATATATATATATATTGTATATAACCGATAATCACAGGAACAAAAAAATAAAGGAAATTGACGTTTCTTTTGAATTCCTGAAACTACAGGGGACTAGCGGACATATATGCCTGTGTGTACGTGTGCGGGTAGGTTACATACATGGCTTTATGAAGGTTTATGAATTAGTCTTCACATTCTGAATATGCTAGAATATATAACTTTATCTATTCTAGATTAAATGGCTTTGGGGAAACTCCTATTTTATATGCAGACTTCCCAACTTCGGATTTCAATCCCCCTTTATTCTGCCCCATCCCCATCTCCTCCCTCCTCCTCTCCTCCCTCCACCCTCTCTTCCCTCCCCCCTCTCACCCCCCCCCCCTTTCATTAATCGTGGCAAAAAAGTAGTTCTGATTTCTCGTAATAAAGCCTGGAACGAAATGTATGTTCCTCGATATTTTACCTCCGTGTATCACTTCTTCTTTACGGTTTTGGTTCTGGTTGTTCTATGTGTTTTTTTGGCAGCGGATTTCTCCCCTTTTCTCCCCTAAGTAGGGTCCGCCCCCTACACCACCAGCAGTGTGTACGACTTCTCTTAGGTGTTTAAGTGTGAAGCATTTTTGTGATATGTATTAAGTCGTGACTGGTTCCTTGTGTCTGATAGTGGGGTGTCTGTATCTTCCATGTCGGTGCGGTGTTTGAATGTTTAGCTTCGGATTCGGATCGCATCGGGACATTGTCAGAGCGAACCGGTTGAGACGTGGGAGGTTGTTTGTGGGGGTTGGGGGGGGGTACTGATGTAATGGCCTTTAGGAGTGGGTTGGCATCATGAGGTGGGGCCTTTGGGTGTCATGTTGAAGCATGGGCTCCAAAGCTGGAGCTAACATCTTAAGGATTGTGTGCCCTCCTAGCCTCAATGCCAAAAGGAAGATCTGCGGTTTTATATTCTCCACACGTTTTTACTTACTCAACTTCATCACTTTTCCTGCAGGTCACTCCTTACAAGCTTTATACAGGAGTTGCCCTCGTTGCTTTTTATTTTAAGTTTCAAATAAATCCATTCTTGGACATCGCGGGGTAGGACGAACAGACCCGGCAGCGAGTTTGGCGTTCGAGGCTATCGCGAAGTTCAGGTTAGGCAATGGCGTTCGAGGCTATCGCGTGGTTGAAGTTAAGCGAGGGGTTAGGCCATGGTTTTCGAGGAACATAGTGAGAGAACCGCTAGTCAGTCAGTAGCCTAACCTTAACCTCGCGATAGCCTCGAACGCCATAGCCTAACCTTAACCTACCTCGCGATAGCCTCAAACGCCTAATTCGCTGCCGGGCTGTAGTGGGATTAAAAAAAAAAAGTCAACAAAAAAACAATCTTTACTTCATCAGAGGCTTTCAAGTATGTTCAGATTTATTTACCACGCTCGATTAATTAATATTTAATAACTGGTATGGTAATAATTTCTTTCTCTAAACCTTGTAGAACACGCCATTAATATTTTATTAAATAACCTTTACAAGGCATCTGTAGGACAAAATCAGTACAAAAAAACAGATATATAGTACTATCCTAAGGATCAGAAGGCCTATATTTCAATTATAACATCTTCTATAAGTTTTGCCAGAAAGAACTTACTGCTATAAACTATGTATATAGTGGTTAAAGTTATGTAGATTTACTAGAAGAATTAAAATGTTCGCAATGATCCGAATGCCAGCACGAATCAATTTCTATTGGAATATAATAACTAAATTATGAGTGGAAATTTTTTTATACAAATTATGTATAATGAACTAATATTTAGTTTGGAGATCTTTATTTTAAATGGAGCTTTGGCATCTCCACAGGTTGGACCCAACTGTTAACACTTGCGCGGTAATTTTGCTTTCATCCTGAGGAATTTCCCGGAATTCTTGAACTTTTTCGGATTCCTTGCTGTACTTTTCCCCGAGTGTCTTCTATGTAATTTCATTTGGGTTGAGGTGTGGTCGCGGTGCGTGCTAGTGCATAATAGTGATGTGTTTGCCATCCAGGAAGGTTTTTACTGACTTTGCTTTGTGAAAGGGGATGCATCCTGCATCAAAATTGCAGGTTGTGCTTTTGAGGCTCCCAGATGGGACAAAACCTGCATTAGCACCAATTCATAGTACACCTGAGCATTTGAGGTATCTCACAAGCACACAAGTGGCCTAGTGCCTTTTATCGAAATCACGCCCCAGACTATGACACTTTCTTTACCCAAATTCACACACTTTTTGGTGCAATTGACAATCCTTCGTTTTCTCTGCTACGAAGGAACCTGCAACCATTAGCTCCGAACAAATTAAATTTAAATTCATCATTGAGGTGGACATGGCTACATTGGTCATCCGTCCATGTACCTTGCTCAGTGGTGAATGCAAAACGAGCCTCCTTATTATTCAGGCTGATCAATGACTTGACCTCTGATGTGTGAGTGTGGATATTGATTTTCTCCAGTCGACGTAACAGTCTACCTGGAGACATTGATGGCCAAAATCTCACCAATCTCTCGAGAAACAGCTGCTGCCGTCTTGACACGGTCCTTCGCGACAGTTGACAAGAGAATGATCTAACGTACAGGAGATTGAACGGAAAATAGTTGCTATGCAAATAATGCTGTTTTCTCCACAAGAAACCTTAACGTTCGGATAATTTAGACTACTTCAATTTTTCTAGTAAATAATTATCGACTGATAACTTTCGTTTATTTATCAAAATTTGCAAAAAAATTAACTATACGGAGTTTATACATGTATGCTATTGTACACCAATTGTGGGACCCCTGTATTTTCTAGGGCAAAATTTATGGAAGATGGGATAGAAATAGAGGGGGGTTGTGGACTGATAGTTATTTACTGTACAGGGAATTATGTACTGATTTCCTTATGCCTGATAAGTCATTGAAACAAGTCCCTTAAAACGCATTGATAAAATATTTAGCTCTCACTTATACCACATTGATATAAAGTTTGTCTTTATTCAATATAAAAGAATAACCTGGTTTTAAAAACACAAACGGACGTCTTTCAGGTTTTTGGCATTAAATCGCTTTAGAAACTTGTTCAGGTTGTTATGGATCGGTAAACATTCGAAGTCAGAAGGAAGAATAAAATTTACCAAACCACTTTTTACAATTTGTCGAAATAAGATTAATTTTGAGAATTATAGGATCCTGGACACTTGTCCTAACGAAATACCGCTTGGAATTTTGCAATAAATATTATTCACTTCCGAAAACTACTTAATTTTTAGTTTAGCTATGGGTAATTTTACCCCCCGTTTTATCTAACTTATATATGGAATTTTTCGAAACGGTTTACCTTTCCTCTATTGTAGATGTTTCTATAATCCGGTTTCGCTATATTGATGATATCCTTTGCTTGTGGCCCAATTCTGAAAATATTTTTCTTTTTTTGAACAAACTTATTCACTCGTACCTTCCATCAAATTTACCCTTGAAATAGAACAGAATGTAAGTATTCCTTTCCTTGATTTATTAATACACCGCACGCCTTTTGGTTTCAAATTCTCTTTCTATCGGAAACCAACTAATTCTTCTTCTTATATTCACTTTTACTCCTCTCACCATATTAAAATCAGAATATCTATTTTTATTTCAATGTTTCTCCGCCCCCTTCGTGTGGTTGGTCCTGAATTTTTTTACTCTGAAGTTTCCTGAATTTTTGACATCGGCCATAATCTTTGCTATCCTTTTCATTTCCTTGATAAATGCCTTCAGTTAACTAAAAAGTCTTTTTATCGTTTTGAACCTCGCGCGCCTTTTAATAACAAGAATACTCTTGTACTTCCTTTTAATCCCTCCTTTGCTTCTCTCCCTCATAGTTTAAAATCTCTAGGCATTTGTGTAGTATTTAACTATAATAATATTATCTCTAAACTATTAGTCAAGAACCCCCTTTCCCTATTGGTAATGTATATTTCGTAAAATGTATCGATTGCTCTAAATATTACTTTAGCCAATCAGGTAAATGTTTAAAAAAACGAATTTCTCAGCATAAATATAATGTCCGTCGCAGGGAAGAAAGCAGCTCATTTTATGTTCATCTGTCATAATAACGATACAATTTGCCGAAATATCATTAAATCAACCTTCATTAGTAAATTCCCAAATTTTAATTTAAGTCCTGGCTTATATAAACTCGATGGTTATTTTTAAAATTATATTCACAATGCAATGTCGAAACTTTTAATTGAGACTAAATATGTATATTAATCTTAGTAAACTATTTAAATATTTTTTTGTGCATCTATGTAGTCTGTGTATTTATTTTCGTTTGAGTCAAGTATTTAGAAACTTTGTACTTATTCTACCTTGGTTTTTCAATCCTGACCTCTGATGTTAATCCCTCGCTCAGATTTTCTCCCTCCCTAATTGCTTAGACGGTATTTTAATCCTCTTGTCAACTTTAATCTTTTGAATTTACCTGATTTAATGATTTTAGTTTGTATTTATGTTCGCTCCTCCTAATGTTTCCATTTCATATTAATTCATTTTGTTGATTGTTTTTTTTTTGCTTTTTTTGTGGGCGTTCCCTCTCCTCTGTATCATCCTTATATATATTACAATTTTCAATACTTTTGTTATTCCTTGATAAAGAACTCGAAATAAAGTTCGAAAGTGCTTGGAATCCTCGTATTAATTTTCCCTGTCGGCTTTGTTGCATATATATATATATATATATATATATATATATATATATATATATATAATGTATAAATCTTTCATGAGCGAGAAAGAATGATGAAATGAATCCAGAAAACTGCAAGAAACAGAAAGACAGAATAATTTTTCTTCGTAAATATTATTTCCTAACTCTAAAAATTCCGTACAAGGGTGGGATTCGAACCAAGCACACTGAGGCAGCAAGCGACCGCTTTGATCTCAATTAATCCGCCTCTTAGACCATTCGGCCACACAGAAGATCAAAAAATCTCCCGCATAAACAAGCTTTTAAGGCACGCTTCGCAAGGTCGATCGGGACTATGAAAGAGAGAGAGAGAAATTAATTGGGAATTCAAAGGACAAAGGAGAAATTGAGGTAAACACGCGGCGAATATTCAATATATAAATCTTTCATGTGGTCTAAGGGGCGGATTAATTGAGATCAAATCGATTGCTCGCTGCCTCAGTGTGCATGGTTCGAATCCCACCTCTGTACAGAATTTTTCGAATTAGGAAGTAACTTTAAAAAAAAAAAAATCCTTTTTTTTCTGTTTCTTGCAGTTTGCTGGATTCATTTCGTCATTCTTTCGTGTTCATGAAAGATTTATACATTGTATATTCGCCGCGTGTTTACCTCAACTCTCCTTTGAATTCCCTATTAATTTTTCTCTCTTTCACATAAAACAGAAAAGAACTCCGAAAATACTTTGGAAGGTGTCTGTCGAAAGCCCTTCCCTCCCTTTTCCCGTCTATCGATTGTCATATTTTGTCGAATCTCGTCCCTCCTTCCCATCTTCAGGGAGAACTCCCCCACCGCGAATTTCTGCTCGAATGAATCTTTTTCCCGACATTCGAAAGACGCCTGATTTTCTAATTGTCTCAAAGAGGATTATTTTTTCATGGGTAGAGGCGTTATACGGTTGTTCGGATCCATATAACTACTTCTTGTTTAATAGCAACCGAGTTAATCTCATATAAACCACTGTATAGGAGTATATTAATTATGTACAGGCTAGTTTCTGTATGTTTACCATCTTCAGCCGTAGGGGGAGACATATATAACACAAAAATAGATTAATGTCCCTAATCATCCGGTAGGAATTTGAGGTCATTCAGGATACCTTTTATATTCATGTTTTTGGACGAGGGGCTACATTTAAATTGCTCACCCTAAAAGTTGAAGTTGAGTATTTATCAATTTTCTTTTATGAAACTTCTTAGAAGGGTCAATTATTTGGGGAGTGAGGGAAATTTATTACATGATTTGAATTATTGATATGATTGATAAATACTGAATGTAGCTCTCACTTACCTGACCTTGTTTGCAGAGCTGGGCGTTGTGGCACCAAGTTGCGACTTTGTCGCACTATGAACTTCGAAGTCGCAAACCTTTTGAAAAAGTCGTACCGGAAAAAATGTCGCAGTCGCAAAGTCGCAAGTCGCACTAGGGAGGGGGGGGGGGGGAAATTGAGTTGCAAAGTCGCAAAATCAAAGTCGCACCTGAAAATAGTCGCGCCCAGCTATGCTTGTTTGTTTGTTCTGTTTAATGTGCGTGGACCTCCTATATGGCTATATGTACAACCTGACCACGTGTGTGGTCGCATAACCTCGCCTAAGTCAAACGTGGCTCAGTTAGGAGCATTGCGTAGGGTTAGATATACAATTGCTTCATTAGTTTTCCCCCGTTGGTTTTTGTAGAAGGGAAAGATTTTAGGATGGTCGAATGGTAGTTAAAGCTAGTTCGGTTGGCAGAAAAAAAAAACTGTTTAATCGTTTGAGCAAATTAGAAAATTGAAGGCATAGGCAATTGGAGTTTGGCTCTATCCTTTGAGACAATAAATTATTGATCTGGCTTCAAATAAGCTCTTATTAATCAAGTGGGGGCAGGGGCGGCGGTATTTAATTTAACATGAATGAAGGTTCTTGTGTTATTTTCTTTCTAGAAAACCAGGGATCACATATTCTAAATGCACTTAAAAGCATAAATACTCCAACGACATTTATAATGCTTAATTTTTGATGTGAGAAGGAATGAATGGAAGAATCTCTTTTGTCAATCCTGTGTGTCAACCCATAGAATTATAGTCATACTACGAATTAGTATGGTTCAGAGTGAACAGCAAATATGTGGTGCGGTTGCTTACACAACTACACTCCAAGTATGTAATATTTTATTTACAATTTCTGGTACGAATTCTTCTTTATTGCTTAAGTCAAGTGGCTGCAGTTTGAGGGAATGGAGAGTTTGGAGGTTAACCGTGTGAGGCTGACACATGGCGTGAAACGAGAGAGTATTGAGCGAGTGACGAGTCGATGAGCAACACAATGTATCTAACTTCTCTTCTCAGTACTACTAAATAAGCTCGAGAGGCAAGAAGTTGCCAGGTGTCATTATCAAGGGATTGCCAGCAGGTCGCTGGATACGCCATGTGGTTTGGTTTTTAACTCTTACGATTTTGACCAAGAAAAGATGAAATTTATGGTTGGATAGATGTTATAAAGAGTAACCAAAAAGTTATCAAATGAGTCTAAACGGTTAAATGGTCAAATTGAGATGCCATCATCAACATATCTGTACCATACAAAATATGTGGTTGGTATATAAGGAGTGGTGGGGGCGGGGCGCTTCAAAATGACCCATAAAATGATTACAAAGAATAACTAATAGAGGTTGTCTTATGGTAAGACCATATTTTGCTGGATGAAACCAACGGCACTTGAGCTTCTCATAGGTTTTCATCATGGTCATTGCATACACAAATCAATCAACCAACCAACCGCCATAACACCATCCGCACTGCTTTACTGACTTCTTTTCTCGACAGTTTCACTTTATTAAAATTAAACCTTTTCGGTCATCCAGCCGCTCTCATAACACTCACCTCACGCACGGGTCACACGGCAAAGCTGCGGTGCAGTTACCACTCACAAAGTAAGCAAATATCTTACTGGACTGACCCACACAAATATCTGCCTCTTTTGCCACAAACAACCAGACAGGGCTCAACACATAGTCACAAACACACAACACAAGAATAACAGACTACATGTAGCTCCCGGAAGTCCTAGGGAGAGTTTCGGTATAGTCAAAGCCATACTATAGGTCCCTCGTCCCTCCAGAAGCCCTAACCACGCCCCTGCTAGGGGAGGTCACGGCTAGATTCCAGCCCGTACATATGCCGGCGATCCTTCGTGTTCCTTTTAAATTACCACTACGCTTCCTTTTCATTTCCACATTATACAAACAGAGGTCTTTGCTCCTGCCAATCCATCTATAGAAGAACAGGAATATACAAACATTATATACGAACAGAAGTCTTTGCTCCTGCCAATCCATCCTATAGAAGAACAGGAATATACAAACAGAGTTCTTTGCTCCTGCCAATCCATCCTGTAGAAGAACAGGAATATACAAACAGAGGTCTTTGCTCCTGCCAATCCATCCTATGGAAGAACAGGAATATACAAACATTATATAGAAACAGAGGTCTTTGCTCCTGCCAATCCATCCTGTAGAAGAACAGGAATATACAAACATAGTTCTTTGCTTCTGCCAATCCATCCTATAGAAGAACAGGAATATACAAACAGAGGTCTTTGCTCCTGCCAATCCATCCTGTAGAAGAACAGGAATATACAAACAGAGGTCTTTGCTCCTGCCAATCCATCCTATAGAAGAACAGGAATATACAAACAGAGGTCTTTGCTCCTGCCAATCCATCCTGTAGAAGAACAGGAATATACAAACAGAGGTCTTTGCTCCTGCCAATCCATCCTATAGAAGAACAGGAATATACAAACATTATATACAAACAGAGTTCTTTGCTCCTGCCAATCCATCCTGTAGAAGAACAGGAATATACAAACAGAGGTCTTTGCTCCTGCCAATCCATCCTATAGAAGAACAGGAATATACAAACATTATATACAAACAGAGTTCTTTGCTCCTGCCAATCCATCCTGTAGAAGAACAGGAATATACAAACATTATATACAAACAGAGTTCTTTGCTCCTGCCAATCCATCCTATAGAAGAACAGGAATATACAAACATTATATACAAACAGAGGTCTTTGCTCCTGCCAATCCATCCTATAGAAGAACAGGAATATACAAACAGAGTTCTTTGCTCCTGCCAATCCATCCTATAGAAGAACAGGAATATACAAACAGAGGTCTTTGCTCCTGCCAATCCATCCTATAGAAGAACAGGAATATACAAACAGTATATACAAACAGAGTTCTTTGCTCCTGCCAATCCATCCTATAGAAGAACAGGAATATACAAACATTATATACAAACAGTGTTCTTTGCTCCTGCCAATCCATCCTATAGAAGAACAGGAATATACAAACATTATATACAAAAAGAGGTCTTTGCTCCTGCCAATCCATCCTATAGAAGAACAGGAATATACAAACATTATATACAAACAGAGTTCTTTGCTCCTGCCAATCCATCCTGTAGAAGAACAGGAATATACAAACAGAGGTCTTTGCTCCTGCCAATCCATCCTATAGAAGAACAGGAATATACAAACATTATATACAAACAGAGGTCTTTGCTCCTGCCAATCCATCCTGTAGAAGAACAGGAATATACAAACAGAGTTCTTTGCTCCTGCCAATCCATCCTATAGAAGAACAGGAATATACAAACAGAGGTCTTTGCTCCTGCCAATTCACCTTGTAGAAGAACAGGAATATACAAACAGAGGTCTTTGCTCCTGCCAATCCATCCTATAGAAGAACAGGAATATACAAACAGAGGTCTTTGCTCCTGCCAATCCATCCTATAGAAGAACAGGAATATACAAACAGAGGTCTTTGCTCCTGCCAATCCATCCTATAGAAGAACAGGAATATACAAACAGAGGTCTTTGCTCCTGCCAATCCATCCTGTAGAAGAACAGGAATATACAAACAGAGGTCTTTGCTCCTGCCAATCTACCCTATAGAAGAACAGGAATATACAAACATTATATACAAACAGACTTCTTTGCTCCTGCCAATCCATCCTGTAGAAGAACAGGAATATACAAACAGAGGTCTTTGCTCCTGCCAATCCATCCTATAGAAGAACAGGAATATACAAACATTATATACAAACAGAGGTCTTTGCTCCTGCCAATCCACCCTATAGAAGAACAGGAATATACAAACATTATATACAAACAGAGTTATTTGCTCCTGCCAATCCATCCTATAGAAGAACAGGAATATACAAACATTATATACAAACAGAGGTCTTTGCTCCTGCCAATCCATCCTATAGAAGAACAGAAATATACAAACATTATATACAAACAGAGTTCTTTGCTCCTGCCAATCCATCCTGTAGAAGAACAGGAATATACAAACAGAGGTCTTTGCTCCTGCCAATCCATCCTATAGAAGAACAGGAATATACAAACAGAGGTCTTTGCTCCTGCCAATCCATCCTATAGAAGAACAGGAATATACAAACAGAGGTCTTTGCTCCTGCCAATCCATCCTATAGAAGAACAGGAATATACAAACAGAGGTCTTTGCTCCTGCCAATCCATCCTGTAGAAGAACAGGAATATACAAACAGAGGTCTTTGCTCCTGCCAATCCACCCTATAGAAGAACAGGAATATAAAAACATTATATACAAACAGACTTCTTTGCTCCTGCCAATCCATCCTGTAGAAGAACAGGAATATACAAACAGAGGTCTTTGCTCCTGCCAATCCATCCTATAGAAGAACAGGAATATACAAACATTATATACAAACAGAGTTCTTTGCTCCTGCCAATCCATCCTGTAGAAGAACAGGAATATACAAACATTATATACAAACAGAGTTCTTTGCTCCTGCCAATCCATCCTATAGAAGAACAGGAATATACAAACATTATATACAAACAGAGGTCTTTGCTCCTGCCAATCCATCCTATAGAAGAACAGGAATATACAAACAGAGTTCTTTGCTCCTGCCAATCCATCCTATAGAAGAACAGGAATATACAAACAGAGGTCTTTGCTCCTGCCAATCCATCCTATAGAAGAACAGGAATATACAAACAGTATATACAAACAGAGTTCTTTGCTCCTGCCAATCCATCCTATAGAAGAACAGGAATATACAAACATTATATACAAACAGTGTTCTTTGCTCCTGCCAATCCATCCTATAGAAGAACAGGAATATACAAACATTATATACAAACAGAAGTCTTTGCTCCTGCCAATCCATCCTATAGAAGAACAGGAATATACAAACATTATATACAAACAGAGTTCTTTGCTCCTGCCAATCCATCCTGTAGAAGAACAGGAATATACAAACAGAGGTCTTTGCTCCTGCCAATCCATCCTATAGAAGAACAGGAATATACAAACATTATATACAAACAGAGGTCTTTGCTCCTGCCAATCCATCCTGTAGAAGAACAGGAATATACAAACATAGTTCTTTGCTCCTGCCAATCCATCCTATAGAAGAACAGGAATATACAAACAGAGGTCTTTGCTCCTGCCAATCCATCCTGTAGCAGAACAGGAATATACAAACAGAGGTCTTTGCTCCTGCCAATCCATCCTATAGAAAAACAGGAATATACAAACAGAGGTCTTTGCTCCTGCCAATCCATCCTATAGAAGAACAGGAATATACAAACATTATATACAAACAGAGGTCTTTGCTCCTGCCAATCCACCCTATAGAAGAACAGGAATATACAAACATTATATACAAACAGAGTTATTTGCTCCTCCTAATCCATCCTATAGAAGAACAGGAATATACAAACATTATATACAAACAGAGGTCTTTGCTCCTGCCAATCCATCCTATAGAAGAACAGAAATATACAAACATTATATACAAACAGAGTTCTTTGCTCCTGCCAATCCATCCTGTAGAAGAACAGGAATATACAAACAGAGGTCTTTGCTCCTGCCAATCCATCCTATAGAAGAACAGGAATATACAAACAGAGGTCTTTGCTCCTGCCAATCCATCCTGTAGAAGAACAGGAATATACAAACAGAGTTCTTTGCTCCTGCCAATCCATCCTATAGAAGAACAGGAATATACAAACAGAGGTCTTTGCTCCTGCCAATCCATCCTATAGAAGAACAGGAATATACAAACAGAGGTCTTTGCTCCTGCCAATCCATCCTATAGAAGAACAGGAATATGCAAACATTATATACAAACAGAGTTCTTTGCTCCTGCCAATCCATCCTATAGAAGAACAGGAATATACAAACATTATATACAAACAGAGGTCTTTGCTCCTGCCAATCCATCCTATAGAAGAACAGGAATATACAAACATTATATACAAACAGAGTTCTTTGCTCCTGCCAATCCATCCTGTAGAAGAACTAGAATATACAAACAGAGGTCTTTGCTCCTGCCAATCCATCCTATAGAAGAACAGGAATATACAAACATTATATACAAACAGAGGTCTTTGCTCCTGCCAATCCATCCTGTAGAAGAACAGGAATATACAAACAGAGTTCTTTGCTCCTGCCATTCCATCCTATAGAAGAACAGGAATATACAAACAGAGGTCTTTGCTCCTGCCAATCCATCCTATAGAAGAACAGGACTATACAAACAGAGGTCTTTGCTCCTGCCAATCCATCCTGTAGAAGAACAGGAATATAAAACAGAGGTCTTTGCTCCTGCCAATCCATCCTATAGAAGAACAGGAATATACAAACAGAGGTCTTTGCTCCTGCTAATCCATCCTATAGAAGAACAGGAATATACAAACAGAGGTCTTTGCTCCTGCCCATTCATCCTGTAGAAGAACAGGAATATACAAACAGAGGTCTTTGCTCCTGCTAATCCATCCTATAGAAGAACAGGAATATACAAACATTATATACAAACAGAGTTCTTTGCTCCTGCCAATCCATCCTGTAGAAGAACAGGAATATACAAACATTATATACAAACAGAGGTCTTTGCTCCTGCCAGTCCATCCTATAGAAGAACAGGAATATACAAACATTATATACAAACAGAGGTCTTTGCTCCTGCCAATCCATCCTGTAGAAGAACAGGAATATACAAACAGAGTTCTTTGCTCCTGCCAATCCATCCTATAGAAGAACAGGAATATACAAACATTATATACAAACAGAGGTCTTTGCTCCTGCCAATCCATCCTATAGAAGAACAGGAATATACAAACATTATATACAAACAGAGTTCTTTGCTCCTGCCAATCCATCCTATAGAAGAACAGGAATATACAAACAGAGGTCTTTGCTCCTGCAAATCCATCCTATAGAAGAACAGGAATATACAAACATTATATACAAACAGAGGTCTTTGCTCCTGCCAATCCATCCTGTAGAAGAACAGGAATATACAAACAGAGGTCTTTGCTCCTGCCAATCCATCCTGTAGAAGAACAGGAATATACAAACAGAGTTCTTTGCTCCTGCCAATCCATCCTATAGAAGAACAGGAATATATAAACAGAGGTCTTTGCTCCTGCCAATCCATCCTGTAGAAGAACAGGAATATACAAACAGAGGTCTTTGCTCCTGCCAATCCATCCTATAGAAGAACAGGAATATACAAACATTATATACAAACCGAGTTCTTTGCTCCTGCCAATCCATCCTGTAGAAGAACAGGAATATACAAACAGAGGTCTTTGCTCCTGCCAATCCATCCTATAGAAGAACAGGAATATACAAACATTATATACGAACAGAGGTCTTTGCTCCTGCCAATCCATCCTGTAGAAGAACAGGAATATACAAACAGAGTTCTTTGCTCCTGCCAATCCATCCTATAGAAGAACAGGAATATACAAACATTATATACAAACAGAGTTCTTTGCTCCTGCCAATCCATCCTGTAGAAGAACAGGAATATACAAACAGAGGTCTTTGCTTCTGCCAATCCATCCTGTAGAAGAACAGGAATATACAAACAGAGTTCTTTGCTCCTGCTAATCCATCCTATAGAAGAACAGGAATATACAAACATTATATACAAACAGAGGTCTTTGCTCCTGCCAATCCATCCTGTAGAAGAACAGGAATATACAAACAGAGGTCTTTGCTCCTGCCAACCCATCCTGTAGAAGAACAGGAATATACAAACAGAGTTCTTTGCTCCTGCCAATCCATCCTATAGAAGAACAGGAATATACAAACAGAGGTCTTTGCTCCTGCCAATCCATCCTGTAGAAGAACATGAATATACAAACAGAGTTCTTTGCTCCTGCCAATCCATCCTATAGAAGAACAGGAATATACAAACATTATATACAAACAGAGGTCTTTGCTCCTGCCAATCTATCCTGTAGAAGAACAGGAATATACAAACAGTATATACAAACAGAGGTCTTTGCTCCTACCAATCCATCCTGTAGAAGAACAGGAATATACAAACAGTATATAAAAACAGAGGTCTTTGCTCCTGCCAATCCATCCTGTAGAAGAACAGGAATATACAAACAGTATATACAAACAGAGGTCTTTGCTTCTACCAATCCTTCCTGTAGAGCAGGGGGGTTCACAAACTGTGGGCCATGGGCCTGTTTGTGGGGGCCATGGAGGGACCAACTGTATGTACAATCAGCTCGCCAGCATGGACTTACCTCTTTCCACAAGGGCAGCGAATTCGCCCTAAAGGTTCGCATTCCTTTCTCGTCTCTTACCTCTGCGACATTGGTTTCTCGACTCTCCTGGAGGTAATAAAATCAAAGGCCCGAAACAGGTGGGATGCTGAAGCAGACATGCGATATGCCTCGAGCCACACAGTGACTCGTATTGATTTTCTTCTATCCAAAAAGCAAATATATCGTTATCATTAAAATATATGATTAAATCAATCCTTGTTAATAAACATTTTTTTGTTATTGCTCTCTCTCTCTCTCTCTCTCTCTCTCTCTCTCTCTCTCTTTCTCTCTCTCTCTCTATCTATCTCTCTTTCTGCTGTGATTGAGCTTTTAAATTTTAAAATAATGTAACAGCGATATTGAAAATTAGTACATTTTCAGAAATGTGTATATTGATGGTGGTCATGGTAACTTTTCTACTACTGAAAACGGGTCACGTAATGTAAATGTTTGGGAAACATTGATGTAGAGGAACAGTGTTATACAACAAGAATATACAAACAGTATTATACAAACACTGTCGATTGTTATGATGGAGAGAGTTCTATCAATAGGTGAGAGGATGTTGTTCTATAGAATCAAGCAGAGGCCCTAAATATCGGCTGAGTTCGGGACAAAAGTTCTGAAATGTTGGATGTTTTCTCTCTCTGAAGAACCGTAAGGAGCTTCGTGGTTGCTTTCTGTCGTCTCCGAAACGGAGTACATTAATATGTACAGGTTAGTTTCTGTATGTTTACCATCTTCAGCCGTAGGAGGAGACACATACATATATAACACAAAAATAGATTAATGTCTCTAATCATCCGGTAGAAATTTGAGGTCTTTAAGGATATCTTTTATATTCATGTTTTTGGATGAGGAGCTACATTTAATTTGCTGGATCGCTCGCCCGCACATTTCTGCGACCACTGCGTCGTCCCCCTGAGTGTTCGGCACATTCTTGTTGAATGTCCCAGTGTAGGTGATCTTCGCGCACGTTACCGGTCCCGGTACCGGGATGAGCGGGGTCGCTACCGTTTGTCCCTTGGGCTCGGGACGGGTTCGTCTATACCAGGGTTGTCCAACCTTTTTTCCCAACGGGCCAAATTATAAATTTAAGTATATTCACCGGGGCACAGAGGTACTTAAATATAATTTTCAAAAAGTTCAAAGATATATATAATTACCAAAAAAATACTGTATATTAAGAGAAGAAAATTAAATTAGACTAATAGAAAATAAAATAAAATCAATGCGATTTTGTGGATTACCTTCCTTTTTTGATATTCTCAATATCTAGTTTTCAAAGTAAATGAAAATATTCTTAAAAAATATCGCGTAAAAATAAAATCTGATTAAGCAGCGGGCCTCATGAAAATAGTAAGTGGGCCGCAATGCAGCCCGCGGGCCGCGGGTTGGACGTCCCTGGTCTATACAGACTTGCGGATTATATGAATTTTTGGAGGAAGATGGCCTCCTCCTCTTTATTTGATTCTTTGTTGAAGATCGTACGTCCCTACGCCGATGGGAGGGGGGCTTACCCCCGACGCCGGGCCTCCTTCTTGTGGCTCTTTCGCTTATCTTGTTTTTGGTTTTATCTGTTGTCGTTGTTGTTTTTTAGCTTTTGTCTTAGCCTTTGTTCTTTATTATTTTTGTTATTTACTTGTTTTATTTCTAATCTAGACTAGTGTCATGCTTTGCATGAATTACGGAGACTGGTACTCTAGTATGCAATCGCAAGATGGATTCTTAAAATAAACAAAAAGAAGCTTCTTGGATAAGGAGTTGGACTTCTAGCGCCAAGGTATCGGGTTCTATCCCAGCGAGAACAGACACGTTCTGATATTTTGGATGGTCTCTCGCTGCAGAACCGCCATTCTATGTAGTATGTGTATTACTGTAAATTTAGAGGATCATCCAGTCACATCCTAACACATGACTGTTTTTGCTCACATTTGTGTAAAATTCAAGCAAAAACCAACGAGGGAATCGCCCTTAGAAAATACTCGAAGATTTTTCAAGAAAGTGGTAAAATTAGGGAATGTTAAAATATGTGAAAGGAAGATATCTTCAGTGGCCTCTTCTTAGAGCGCTAGGAACCTGTAGGGCGCGCTACTCTCCTCTCACCGTTCGTATTGATGGCTCTCTTCCATGCTCACTTCTATAGAAAATGTCCTGTAGATTATGTACACTATAGAAAATGTCCTGTAGATTATGTACACTATAGAAAATGTCCTGTAGATTATGTATACTATAGAAAATGTCCTGTAGATTATGTACACTATAGAAAGTGTATTGTAGATTATGTACACTATAGAAAATGTCCTGTAGATTATGTACACTATAGAAAATGTCCTGTAGATTATGTATACTATAGAAAATGTCCTGTAGATTATGTACACTATAGAAAGTGTATTGTAGATTATGTACACTATAGAAAATGTCCTGTAGATTATGTACACTATAGAAAATGTCCTGTATATTATGTACACTATAGAAAATGTCCTGTAGATTATGTACACTATAGAAAATGTCCAGTAGATTATGTACACTATAGAAAATGTCCTGTAAATTATGTACACTATAGAAAATGTCCTGTAGATTATGTACACTATATAAAATGTCCTGTAGATTATGTACACTATAGAAAATGTCCTGTAGATTATGTACACTATAGAAAATGTCCTGTAGATTATGTACTATATAGAAAGTGGCCTGTAGATTATGTACAGTATAGAAAGTGTCCTGTAGATTATGTACAATATATATAAAATGTCCTGCAGATTATCTACAATCTTTATAAAATTTCCTGTAGATTATGTACAATATGATATGTAGAAAATGTCCTGTATATTATGTACAAACTGTAGAATTGAAGTTTGAGGAAAGATATTCGCAAAATTTGGGTCTGTCAATCTCTGTTTCCAAATTGGCATCTAAATTCTAAAATTCCAATTGGTCGGATTTCTTCCTTTGAAGGGAACTGTCGGTCTGGTGATTACTTATTTCCTCATTCCACGAGCTTTATTAACAAACCTTTAACCAAAAGGTTCTGGTAGAGCTGTCCTCGCTGCTTTTAGCTTATATATATATATATATATATATATATATATATATATATATATATATATATATATATATATATATATATATATATATATATATATATGGTATCTACGCTTTGTTCTTTGGCTTAGTTTCGATTTTTCTTCTTTTGTTTTCATTTTGTTCTCGAATTTGCTCAGCTCGGAAAAGCGATGCTACTCGTATGTCTGACGCAGCTCGCTAAAAGTAGATTTACGACGAGAGTTACCTAAAATCCTCTCTCTTCTCATTCTCTCTCATATATATATACCGGGTGTCAATCCCCTCCCCCCCCCCAAAAAAAAAATGTATACACATTTTAAATAATTGTAAATTTTGAAAATGAACTGTATTTTAATAAGCACCTACTTTACAATTATTCAAAGTGTGTATACATTTTGGGGGACACCATATATATATATATATATATATATATATATATATATATATATATATATATATATATATATATATATATGTGTGTGTGTGTGTGTGTATGTGTGTGTGTAGCCAGGAGATCGGTGCGCCAAAATTCGGCGGACTACAACTTCAATTTCCTCTCTCTTCATCTCGAAAACATTGTTTAAGGCGATCTTGCAAAACTTGACACTGAAATCAGAGATATCAGAGATATTAAATGGAGTACTATCGGTGCCAGTAAAGTCAGAACAAATGGTAAAGATGATACTAAAACACCTAGCCTAAATTTATTCTATCACAATGAGAGAAGATCATGGCAGAATGGAGTGGTCTTCCATTAAACAAAGATCTTAAAGTAGTTTTAAGTTTAGAGGTTTCTAAGAGATACGATCTAAAGTCTAAACCTTGGCCATGAGTACACTCTCATTTCTTATTACTCTACTAAAGGAAACGGACAGCTTCTCTTATGGGAAGGTTTGCAGCGAGTGAGCGATTTAATAAAGAGATTTAATTGACCTTTTGATTGGTCAACACGTTAAAATTGCAAATGCTTTGATTAAAAAAATCAAAACAATAAAATGGACCTGGATTATCCCAAAGTATAAACTAGTCAATGAAATTGATTACATCCCGAGTCGCCAAAACAATAATGTGTGGATTTCCATACCATTACCAAATTCAAAACCAGTTGACCACTGAATTTTAACCACATCCCTTGAAACCAATATCATAGCATACTGTCCCTAAAACCTGACACATAGGAAATATTACAATGGTTTCCTTGTGTACTAGACCTTACTTACCTACCCCCTTGACTTCTTTTCTGGTGGTATGAGACACCTAGGGGAACAGCTCATCATAAAGGAATGTGCTCAAACTGACGGAAATTTGGAGTTACTTCAGCGGGTGAATCTCCCCGGGGATATTTTTATACAGGGTACCCATAAGGTTGATTATGTACGCTAAAGGAGGTGTTGTACTCAATGGAAATTAGAGCTACGAGACCCCTGAGTAAACAGCACATCATAAATGATTGCACTCAAATTGATGGAAATTTGGAGATTATGCATCGGATTCATCGGGAGAATCTCACAAAGCGCGTCGAACTTTGAATAAAAAAAACGGTGGAAATCACAATAAATATGTTATTTATTAATATTTCAATTGAATAAAATGTAATTCAAATTTGTTTATTAAAATATGCATTTTGCCTGTGTCTAGACTTTATGGACACCCTGTACAAGACAAGGAACAATAAGTTTGTAAAAGACTTAAAAGAAACTGACGAAAACAATAAAGAAAGAAATACAACAATTTCTAGAATAAAATCAAAAAGAACTATCGGTATTAAACAATTCTTTTGAAGAAAAAATTACAAAATACAATTGAAATATCCTTGAAAATAAACATAAAAAAGGGATAAAAAAACTCAAAATAAACTACTTAAAGAAGAATGATTCATAGTTGGTATAAGAGAGGAAGATGGAACAGACATTAGTTATCGGGGCATAAAACATAGATAAAAGAAACAAAGATTATAAACAACTGTAGTCTGGTAAGAACACAATCCAAGACCACAGTCAATCTCCAACATTGAATAATACTCCCCATGATTTTAAATTAAAAATTGAAACTGCAAAATTGAAAATCCAAAATCACCAGAGCCAGAGCATATCCTCTCAGGTTTGATGCTGGGAAAAATAATGTAGACAAACTAGGCATCCCTCCACTCAAGGCCTCAAACTGGGTATCATTCCTGAGGATTGCCACACTGTCATAACAATTCAACTGCACAAAATATACCAAATATATCTTACAAGCTCCAGTCATTCATCGACCATGTTTTCACTCTCCATGAAAGCACTAGTGGACGGACAACAACCTAGACCAGTGGTTCTTGACCTATTTATTCCCATGCCCCCTCTAGGAATTGGTTCTTCCCTCTATGTCCCCCTTGCACCAAACTAACATTCATAAACTTCTCAATATTAGTCAATGCTCGATTTAAGAGAATAAATACAATTAGAGAAATTCCTGTTTCCCCCAAGCGATCGCACTCCCCTCTCCTTGGAAATTACCCAAGCGCCCAAGTATAAGAACCATTGATCTAGATAAGATGGTTTGCGAAAGGGGAAACTCAATGATCGACGACCTACATACCATCAACTAAAGTGAGACAACATCAGTATACAAGATCGGATCATCTATAGCATTCGTTGATACTCATAACAGCCTAGAAGAACCTAAACACTCATCTACCTTATTTCAACACCATAAAACACATCTTCCTAAACTGTAACGTTACACAAAAAGTAATTGATGTTTGTACTTGACACAGGAGTAGGAGGAATCCACCATCTCGTCGAGGATGTTCAATTTTACCCTGAAGAAATATTCAGATACCTCAACGAGCTAAGAAAGCATCAACCAACTGAGATTTTCTGCTTATCTTGTGTTCATGGGTAAAAAACCCAAATATTGCTCTTAGAGTTGACATGTACAGCAAAAGAGTCACAGTGGATATAAATATTACAAACCCAGGCAATGGCTTCGCCACTCCCCCCCATAAGGGGGAAGCTTGCGCTTCGCTACTAAGATTAAACTTTAAAATCTAAAAAAAAGCAGCTATGGTTAAATTTTTATAAATTTTCTGAACTTCGCCAATTATAATAATTTTAAAAAGGAGCTCAATTTTCCCCCAGTTAAAATATCACGTTGCTAAAATATAGTTATAGAAGAAGATATATAAAAATAAATTTTCTGAACTTCACCATTTGTAATTCTTTGGTGAAGTTCAGAAATAAATATACGTATCAAAATTTTGTGAATTTTTTAAAACCCAAGAACTACAAATGGTGAAGTTCAGAAAATTTATTTTTATATATCTTCTATAACTCTATATTTTAGCAACGTGATGTTTTGAAAGGGGGGAAATTTAGTTCCTTTTTAATATTATTATAATTGGCGAAGTTCAGAAAATTTATAAAAATTTAACCATGGCTGCTTTTTTTAATATTTTAAATTTTAATCTTAGTAGCGAAGCGCAAGTTGCCCCTTATGGGGGATGGGGGAGTGGCGAAGCCATTGCCTTGTCCTTAACTCTATAATTTAACTTGGTGAATTTTTGAAATTTTTGAAAATGTTTTTTTTGCTTAGTGGAAAAGTAACCTTTCATGTTTTTGAGTTTATTTGAAACTTTTATTCGCAGGGCTGTTTTTTGTATGTTTCGAGCTTTTATCAAAGTTCTTTCTAAGAGTTCAGAAAAAAATAAATATAATTATCGAATGATTTGGGATGAAAAAACATACGAATCGTGAAGTTCAAAAATGTCCTAAAATTAGGGTTTTGGCGCTTTTTACTATCCTTTCGTATATAAAACAAATTTAGATGAAAAAAGAGATCTGAAGAAGGTTTTTCTCTATATCAAAACGGGTGAAATAACTTTAAAAAAAAGTCTCAGGGTGTCTATGTTGAAAAAAGGGTTTGGAAAATTCTCAACTATATATAAATCTTGAAGGGATAAAGACAATATAATAAAAGGGGAAATAACTTTAAAAGAATGTTTCAGGGTGTTAAAATAAAGAGTCTATAAAGGGGATTACAAAAAAACGGTTTAGAATAGCAAATAGGCCGTAGGCCACACGCCGAAGGAGTGCCTGTGGAACCAAGTTCTTTCTGTAAGAAAGAGTACGAAGTATGGCTTGTTGATATTATAAAAGAATTATTAGAAATAACTTTGATAAAAAAACATGTCCTGACCAAACTAGGATGAAATTATTATTAAAATACTAAAAAAAAAATCCCCTTCTTAAATTATAGAGTTAGCGATGATGATGATGATAATGATGATGATGATGAAGTGATGATTAAATCAAGGCAAGCTATCGAGGCAGTGAGATCAGATCAGATCAGATACGTTTAAGAATCCTCGTTTCAACGAGTTCTCTTTTATGAGCACAGCCCAAACAAAGAATGGGCTACAGCCCTTGTCGCAACTCGATACAATTCACCAGAATGTTGTATTATACGTTGAAATAATATTTATCCACAAAGATCTCGTTTTTTTGGTGTGTTTTTTTCATGCAATATATTTGTACTATACATGTTTTAAATAAGCTGCTGAGATTATTCACTTCAGCTTGTTAATCATAACAAGAAGTAAAAATCTAGTTGGGACTGTAAAAACTGTAGTGTTTTGGTATGTGTCCACCCACTATGTGTCTCCCAATTAGAGGTGTTTGTCTTATAACTGTGAGACTTCCCCAACAAAGTTACATTTTCTTTCAAACTTAAATTAAAGCTGAATATTTAAGCTATTCTTGATAGGACTCATTTCTTTACGTCCTTAACGACTAAAATAAAATGGAAAAATACACTTATGTATCTAAACTCAACGGCTAAAAAATGTCATCCGAAAATCTTTAAGAAATCCAACGCTAAATTACTCTCGGTTCGAAAGCACTGCAAACATCATCTTCAGAAGTAGAATGATCGAATGTCCTAGAAGTAAATAACCTCGCATAAAACAATGAATCTAAGAAACTGAAAACGAAGAACCTGACCCCAAAACATCACCACCTCAGGATAAGCGAAAACGAAGAACTTGACCCCCAAACATCCCCAACTCCGGATAAGCGCAAACTAAGAACTTGACCCCCAAACATCCTCACCTCAGGATAAGCGAAAACGAAAAACTTGACCCCAAACATCCCCAACTCAGGATCAGCGAAAACGAAGAATTTGACCCCAAACAATCCCACCTCAGGATAAGTAAAAACGAAGAACTTGACCCCAAACATCCCCACCTCATGATAAGCGAAAAGGAAGAAGTTGACCCCAAACATCCCCACCTCAGGATAAGCAAAAACGAAGAACTTGACCCCAAACATCCCCATAGCAGGGTAAGCGAAAACGAAGAACTTGACACCCAAACATCCCCAACTCAGGATAAGCAAAAACGAAGAACTTGACCCCCAAACATCCTCACCTCAGGATAAGCGAAAACAAAGAACTTGACCTCCAAACATTCCCACATCAAGATGAGATAAAACGAAGAACTTGACCCCCAAACATCCCTACCTCAGGATAAGCGAAAATGAAGAACTTGCCCCCAAACATACCAACCTCAGGATAAGCGAAAACGGAGAACTTGACCCCCAAACATCCCTACCTCAGGATAAGCGAAAATGAAGAACTTGCCCCCAAACATCCCAACCTCAGGATAAGTGAAAAGGAAGGACTTGACCCCCAAACACCCCCACCTCAGGATAAGCGAAAACAAAGAACTTGACCCCCAAACATCCTCACCTCAGGATAAGCGAAAACGAAGAACTTGCCGCCAAACATCCCAACCTCAGGATAAGTGAAAAGGAAGAACTTGACCCCCAAACACCCCCAACCTCAGGATAAGCGGAAACGAAGAACTTGACCCCCAAACATCCTCACCTCAGGATAAGTGAAAAGGAAGAACTTGACCCCCAAACACCCCCAGCTCAGGATAAGCGAAAACGAAGAACTTGACGGCAAATATCCCCCACCTCAGGATAAGTGAAAACCAGGAACTTGACCCCCAAACACCCCCACCTCAGGATAAGCGAAAACAAAGAACTTGACCCCCAAACATCCTCACCTCAGGATAAGTGAAAAGGAAGAACCTGACCCCCAAACACCCCCACCTCAGGATAAGCGAAAACGAAGAACTTGACGCCAAATATCCCCACCTCAGGATGAGTGAAAACGAAGAACTTGACCCCCAAACACCCCTACCTCAGGATAAGCGAAAACGAAGAACTTGACCCCAAATAGCCACACCTCAAGATTAGTGAAAACGAAGAACTTAACCCCCAAACATCCCTACCTCAGGATAAGCGAAAACGAAGAACTTGACCCCAAACATCCCCACCTCGAGATAAGCGAAAACGAAGAACTTGACCCCCAAACATCCCCAACTCAGGATGAGCAAAAACAAAGAACTTGACAATAAACATCTCCAACTTAGGATAAGCGAAAACGAAGAACTTGACCCCAAACATCCCTACCTCAGGATAAGCGAAAACGAAGAACTTGACCCCCAAACATCTTCACCTCAGGATAAGCAAAAACGAAGAACTTGACCCTAAACATCCCCACCTCAGGATAAACAAAAACAAGGAACTTGACCCTAAACATCTCTACCTCAGGATAAGCGAAAACGAAGAACTTGACCCCCAAACATCCTCACCTCAGGATAAGCGAAAACGAATAACTTGACTTCCAAACATCCCCATCTCACGATAAGCGAAAACGAAGAACTTGACCCCCAAACATCCTCACCTCAGGATAAGCGAAAACGAAGAACTAGAACCCAAACATCCCTACCTCAGGATAAGCAAAAACGAAGAACTTGACCCTAAACATCCGCACCTCAGGATAAACAAAAACGAAGAACTTGACCCTAAACATCTTCACCTCAGGATAAGCCAAAACGAAGAACTTGACCCCCAAACATCCTCACCTCAGGATAAGCAAAAACGAAGAACTTGACCCCAAACATCCCTACAGGAGGATAAGCGAAAACGAAGAACTTGACCCCAAACATCTCCACCTCAGGATAAGCGAAAACGAAGAACTTGACCCTAAATATTCCCACCTCAGGATAAACAAAAACAAAGAACTTGACCCTGAACATCTTCACCTCAGGATAAGCAAAAACGAAGAACTTGACCCCCAAACATCCTCACCTCAAGATAAGCGAAAACAAATAACTTGACTTCCAAAGATCCCCACCTCACGATAAGCAAAAACGAAGAACTTGACCCCCAAACATCCTCACCTCAGGATAAGCGAAAACGAAGAACTTGACCCCAAACATCCCTACCTCAGGATAAGCGAAAACGAAGAACTTGACCCCAAACATCCCCACCTCAGGATAAGCGAAAACGAAGAACTTGACCCTAAACATCCCCACCTCAGGATAAACAAAAACGAATAACTTGACCCCAAACATCTCCAACTCAGGATAAGCAAAAAACGAAGAACTTGACAATAAACATCCCCACCTTAGGATAAGCGAAAACGAAGAACTTGACCCTAAACATCCCCACCTCAGGATAAGCAAAAACGACGAACTTGACCCTAAACATCTCCACCTCAGGATAAGCGGAAACAAAGAACAGGACCCCAAACATCCTCACCTCAGGATAAGCGAAAAAGAAGAAATTGACCCCAAACATCCCTACCCCAGGATAAGCGAAAACGAAGAACTTGACACCAAACATCCCCACCTCAGGATAAACAAAAACGAAGAACTTGACCCTAAACATCCCCACCTCAGGATAAGCGAAAACGAAGAACTTGACCCTAAACATCCCCACCTCAGGATAAACAAAAACGAAGAACTTGACCCTTAACATCTTCACCTCAGGATAAGCAAAAACGAAGAACTTGACCCCCAAACCCCTCACCTCAGGATAAGCGAAAACGAAGAACTTAACCCCAAACATCCCTACCTCAGGATAAGCGAAAACGAAGAACTTGACCCCAAACATCCCAACCTCAGGATAAGCGAAAACGAAGAACTTGACCCTAAACATTCTGACCTCAGGATAAACAAAAACGAAGAACTTGACCCTAAACATCTTCACCTTAGGATAAGCGAAAACGAAGAACTTGACCCCCAAACATCCTCACCTCAGGATAAGCGAAAACGAATAACTTGACTTCCAAACATCCCCACCTCACGATAAGCGAAAACGAAGAACTTGACCCCCAAACATCCTCACCTCAGGTTTAGCGAAAACGAAGAACTTGACCCCAAACATCCCTACCTCAGGATAAGCGAAAACGAAGAACTTGATCCCAAACACCCCCACCTCAGAATAAGCGAAAACGAAGAACTTGACCCTAAACATCCCCACCTCAGGATAAACAAACACGAAGAAATTGACCCTAAACATCTCCATCTCAGGATAAGCGAAAACGAATAACTTGACCCCAAACATCTCCAACTCAGGATAAGCGAAAACGAAGAACTTGACAATAAACATCCTCACCTTAGGATAAGCGAAAACGAAGAACTTGACCATAAACATCCCCACCTCACAATAAGCGAAAACGTAGAACTTGACCCCCAAGCATCCTCACCTCAGGATAAGCGAAAACGAAGAACTTGACCCCAAACATCCCTACCTCAGGATAAGCGAAAACGAACAACTTGACTTCCAAACATCCTCACCTCAGGATAAGCGAAAACGAAGAACTTGACCCTCAAACATCCCCACCTCAGGATGAGGGAAAAAGAAGAACTTGACTCGCAAACATCCCCACCACAGGATAAGTGAAAATGAAGAACTTAACCCCAAAACATCCTCACCTCAGGATAAGCGAAAACGAATAACTTGACTTCCAAACATCCCCACCTCACGATAAGCGAAAACGAAGAACTTGACCCCCAAACATCCTCACTTCAGGATAAGCGAAAACGAAGAACTTGATCCCAAACATCCCTACCTCATGATAAGCGAAAACGAAGAACTTGACCCCAAACATCCCCACCTCAGATAAGCGAAAACGAAGAACTTGACCCTAAACATCCCCACCTCAGGATAAACAAAAACAAAGAACTTGACCCAAAACATCCCCACCTCACGATAAGCGAAAACGAATAACTTGACCCCAAACATCTCCACCTCACGATAAGCGAAAACGAACAACTTGACCCCCAAACATCCTCACCTCAGGATAAGCGAAAACGAATAACTTGACCTTAAACATCCCCACCTCAGGATAAACAAAAACGAAGAACTTGACCCTGAACATCTTCACCTCAGGATAAGCGAAAACGAAGAACTTGACCCCCAAACATCCTCACCTCAAGATAAGCGAAAACAAATAACTTGACTTCCAAACATCCCCACCTCACGATAAGCAAAAACGAAGAACTTGACCTCCAAACATCCTCACCTCAGGATAAGCGAAAACGAAGAACTTGACCCCAAACATCCCTACCTCAGGATAAGCGAAAACGAAGACCTTGACCCCAAACATCCCCACCTCAGGATAAGCGAAAACGAAGAACTTGACCCTAAACATCCCCACCTCAGGATAAACAAAAACGAAAAACTGGACCCTAAACATCTCCACCTCAGGATAAGCGAAAACGAATAACTTGACCCCAAACATCTCCAACTCAGGATAAGCCAAAACGAAGAACTTGACCCCCAAACATCCTCACCTCAGGATAAGCGAAAACAAATAACTTGACTTCCAAACATCCCCACCTCACGATAAGCGAAAACGAAGAACTTGACCCCCAAACATCCTCACTTCAGGATAAGCGAAAACGAAGAACTTGATCCCAAACATCCCTACCTCATGATAAGCGAAAACGAAGAACTTGACCCCAAACATCCCCACCTCAGATAAGCGAAAACGAAGAACTTGACCCTAAACATCCCCACCTCAGGATAAACAAAAACAAAGAACTTGACCCCAAACATCCCCACCTCAGGATAAGTGAAAACGAAGAACTTAACCCCAAAACATCCTCACCTCAGGATAAGCGAAAACGAATAACTTGACTTCCAAACATCCCCACCTCACGATAAGCGAAAACGAAGAACTTGACCCCCAAACATCCTCACTTCAGGATAAGCGAAAACGAAGAACTTGATCCCAAACATCCCTACCTCATGATAAGCGAAAACGAAGAACTTGACCCCAAACATCCCCACCTCAGATAAGCGAAAACGAAGAACTTGACCCTAAACATCCCCACCTCAGGATAAACAAAAACGAAGAACTTAACCCTGAACATCTTCACCTCAGGATAAGCGAAAACGAAGAACTTGACCCCCAAACATCCTCACCTCAAGATAAGCGAAAACAAATAACTTGACTTCCAAACATCCCCACCTCACGATAAGCAAAAACGAAGAACTTGACCCCCAAACATCCTCACCTCAGGATAAGCGAAAACGAAGAACTTGACCCCAAACATCCCTACCTCAGGATAAGCGAAAACGAAGAACTTGACCCCAAACATCCCCACCTCAGGATAAGCGAAAACGAAGAACTTGACCCTAAACATCCCCACCTCAGGATAAACAAAAACGAAAAACTGGACCCTAAACATCTCCACCTCAGGATAAGCGAAAACGAATAACTTGACCCCAAACATCTCCAACTCAGGATAAGCAAAAACGAAGAACTTGACAATAAACATCCCCACCTTAGGATAAGCGAAAACAAAGAACTTGACCCTGAACATCCCCACCTCAGGATAAGCGAAAACAAAGAACTTGACCCCAAACATCCTCACCTCAGGATAAGCGAAAACGAAGAACTTGACCCCAAACATCCCTACCCCAGGATAAGCGAAAACGAAGAACTTGACACTAAACATCCCCACCTCAGGATAAACAAAAACGAAGAACTTGACCCTAAACATCCCTACCTCAGGATAAGCGAAAACGAAGAACTTGACCCTAAACATCCCCACCTCAGGATAAACAAAAACGAAGAACTTGACCCTTAACATCTTCACCTCAGGATAAGCAAAAACGAAGAACTTGACCCCCAAACCCCTCACCTCAGGATTAGCGAAAACGAAGAACTTAACCCCAAACATCCCTACCTCAGGATAAGCGAAAACGAAGAACTTGACCCTAAACATCCCAACCTCAGGATAAGCGAAAACGAAGAACTTGACACTAAACATTCCCACCTCAGGATAAACAAAAACGAAGAACTTGACCCTAAACATCTTCACCTTAGGATAAGCGAAAACGAAGAACTTGACCCCCAAACATCCTCACCTCAGGATAAGCGAAAACGAATAACTTGACTTCCAAACATCCCCACCTCACGATAAGCGAAAACGAAGAACTTGACCCCCCAACATTCTCACCTCAGGTTTAGCGAAAACGAAGAACTTGCCCCCAAACATCCCTACCTCAGGATAAGCGAAAACGAAGAACTTGATCCCAAACACCCCCACCTCAGAATAAGCGAAAACGAAGAACTTGACCCTAAACATCCCCACCTCAGGATAAACAAACACGAAGAACTTGACCCTAAACATCTCCATCTCAGGATAAGTGAAAACGAATAACTTGACCCCAAACATCTCCAACTCAGGATAAGCGAAAACGAAGAACTTGACAATAAACTTCCTCACCTTAGGATAAGCGAAAACGAAGAACTTGACCTTAAACATCCCCACCTCACGATAAGCGAAAACGAAGAACTTGACCCCCAAGCATCCTCACCTCAGGATAAGCGAAAACAAAGAACTTGACCCCAAACATCGCTACCTCAGGATAAGCGAAAACGAACAACTTGACTTCCAAACATCCTCACCTCAGGATAAGCGAAAACGAAGAACTTGACCCTCAAACATCCCCACCTCAGGATGAGGGAAAAAGAAGAACTTGACTCGCAAACATCCCCACCTCAGGATAAGTGAAAACGAAGAACTTAACCCCAAAACATCCTCACCTCAGGATAAGCGAAAACGAATAACTTGACTTCCAAACATCCCCACCTCACGATAAGCGAAAACGAAGAACTTGACCCCCAAACATCCTCACTTCAGGATAAGCGAAAACGAAGAACTTGACCCCAAACATCCCTACCTCAGGATAAGCGAAAACGAAGAACTTGACCCCAAACATCCCCACCTCAGATAAGCGAAAACGAAGAACTTGACCCTAAACATCCCCACCTCAGGATAAACAAAAACAAAGAATTTGACCCCAAACATCCCCACCTCACGATAAGCGAAAACGAATAACTTGACCCCAAACATCTCCACCTCACGATAAGCGAAAACGAACAACTTGACCCCCAAACATCCTCACCTCAGGATAAGCGAAAACGAATAACTTGACCCCCAAACATCCTCACCTCAGGATGAGGGAAAAAGAAGAACTTGACATGCAAACATCCCCACCTAAGGATAAGCGAAAACGAAGAACTTGACCCTAAACATCCCTACCTCAGGATAAGCGAAAACGAAGAACTTGACCCCCAAACATCCCCACCTCGAGATAAGCGAAAACAAAGAACTTGACCTCCAAACATCCTCAACTCAGTATAAGAAAAAACGAAGAACTTGTCAATAAACATTTCCACCTTAGGATAAGTTAAAACGAAGAACTTGACCCTAAACATCCTCACCTCAGGATAAGCGAAAACAAAGAACTTGACCCTCAAACATCCTCACCTCAGGATAAGCGAAAACGAAGAACTTGACCCCAAACATCCCTACCTCAAGATAAGCGAAAACGAAGAACTTGACCCCCAACATCCCAACCTCAGGATAAGCGAAAACGAAGAACTTGACCCCCAAACATCCCCAACTTCGGATAAGCGAAAACGAAGAACTTGACCCCAAACATCCCTACAGGACGATAAGCGAAAACGAAGAACTTGACCCTAAACATCTCCACCTCAGGATAAGCGTAAACGAAGAACTTGACCCCCAAACATCCTCACCTCAGGATAAGCGAAAACGAAGAACTTGACCCCAAACATCCCCACCTTACGATAAGCGAAAACGAACAACTTGACTTCCAAACATCCTCACCTCAGGATAAGCGAAAACGAAGAACTTGACCCTCAAACATCCCCACCTCAGGATGAGGGAAAAAGAAAAACTTGACTCGCAAACATCCCCACCTCAGGATAAGCGAAAACGAAGAACTTGACCCGCAAACATCCCCACCTCTGGATAAGCGAAAACGAAGAACTTGACCCTAAACATCCCCAACTCAGGATAAGCGAAAATGAAGAACTTGACTCTAAACATCCCCACCTCAGGATAAGTGAAAGGGAAGAACTTGACCCCCAAACATCCCCGCCTCTGGATAAACGAAAACAAAGAATTTGACCCCCAAACATCCCCACCTCAGGATAAGCGAAAACGAAGAAGTTGTCCCCCAAACATCCCCACCTAAGGATAAGTGAAAACAAAGAACTTGACTCCAAACATCCTCACCTTAGGATAAGCCTCAGGACAGACCAGCTAGTACACGATGTTACTAAAGAGTGAATAACTTGACGTGTCAGAGAGAGAATTAGCTGAATAAGTGAACAGATCAAACATTAAGAGATTGTAAAAAAGGTAAGGAATCTTCAATAGAACTAAGCTGTTTTTTTTCTTTTGTTTTTAATTCAATAGGGCCGTGTGGTGATTGCCTCCGAGGGCGTAAGTACCCATAATTAAAAATTCGGCCTAGTGCTAAGGTATTTTATTTCGATAGAAAACCCGAGGCAAAAAAAGAAAACCAAACTAATAAGCGGAAAAACCAAACAACAAACAAAACCCGAAAACCCCCCACCAAGAAACGAAACAAAAACAAGATAGAGGAAGCATGCTCCGACTTTGGAGGGAGGCAGGCCTCCCCTTCGACGCAGAAGGATGCGACAACACCGCAGTCAAATAAAATGAGAGGAGGCCAACCTCCTCCATAAAGTTAACTAGTTCAGAAGTGTGCGTGAGCCAACTCATCTCGAGTAAAAGGGACGAAGCGGCAACGACCCCGCTCGTCCCGGTATCAGGATGGCAGAGCCTATGGCAAGATTTCGGGGCAATAGAGTAAACGTAAAAATAACTTACTCCAATGGCTAAAAGCCTACTTGAAAGAAATGAAAACAATGATAATTATAATATGTGGAAATGAACTTAAAAAAAATATACCAGGGATATTAGACTGAGGCATATCTCCTTGAGACAATATACATCCAAGCACCCTTTCCCGTTGCATCTCGTCGTCGTCATCGGCGGCTTCACTTCTTTCCAGAAGATTGGGGTCCGACGTCCGTCAGTGATGACTGATGTGTTTAATGTAGTGCTCTGTAGTGAATGTCGAGCCCCAGCCGGGCTTTGAATATTCTGTGGCAAATTGGTCAGTCTAATCTTGGTGCTAACTCTATCCTTGGTTAGTTCCTACTCTCCAGTATCCTATGTTCTTTAGCTTCTATTATTGCGTCTAAAATCGCATTTGTAAACAATATTCAGAAACTAAAAAAAAGGATACAATTATGTTAAAATTCTTGAAGCTGCTTATTCCATTCAACCGGTCTATGCGTTCATCTCATATTCGCCTCATCTTTCGGCGTGAAATGAGGCGTCCAGCATCGCGGAGCGTGGAACCGTCCCCCGACCGGCGGCTAGAGAGCAATCACCGTCAACCGGATCTGAACTCCTGCGCCGGTTATTGTTCGGGGCAACGTAGAGAACAAAGGACTCCGCCCTTAATTTTTTATTCCTCCGCTAAAAGGGAATCGCCACCCGCTTTTGAAGACATCCATCGAAAGCTAATTGACGCGAGAGAAGCAAGAAAATGCCTCCCAGGGAAAACCAACAGCTTGTTCTTCAAACACGCACACATGTACACATGGTGTTTTGAGTAATATTCTCATTGACTTGAACTGTGTTAAAAGTTGAGTCTCCTGTGATCATCCAATTCCTTGCTAAGATATTTATATACCTTTATTCAACGATTGGTAAATTTCACTTCTCTGTTTACCATAATACTAAGATTCTTCTTCTACAATTTCTACCACGTTGACCCATCGTAAGCATCAAGCCTTTTCTCACTAAAGGTGACGGTGGGTATCAAACACAGTGAAAAAATTACCCAGCCCTTTATTTCCTATCAAGTACAAAGAGATCAATACTGGGGCTGAAAGTTCCTTACACACTATCACAAATCCCACCGATACGCACATATACTCATGTGTATTTGTGCACATTCTTGTGCTGAGAGAACGTGTTTGCCACAGAGCCACAGACCAAAGAGCCTCCAGGAGAAACGATCCGCTCTCAGCCATTGCATCAAATCATGTCAACCTGCAACATCACAATTGAAAAATGCCTTGATTTGGGGACGAACCGCAAGAAGAGAAATTAATGGACAATTAACTGGCATATGAGAACAATTCAATGGGTAATTAGATGACAAATGACTTCTATTTAATGCTCAATTAAATGGTAAATTGATACTTTTTAATAAGCAATCAAATATAAAATGAGTATAATTTACTTGACAATTAATTAGCAAATGAGTGCAACTTAATGGGCAATTAAATGTCAAATGATTAAAATTTAATGTCAGTTGAGTACAATTAAATGGGTAATAAATGGAAAATTAGTAGAATTTATTGGGCAATTAAATGTCAAATAAGTACATTTTAATGACAGCTGAGTACAATTCAATTTAATGAGTAATTACATTTAAATGGGTAATTAAATGGAAAATTAGTACAATTTAATGTAGCAATTAAATGCCATATGAGAACAATTCAACAGGCACATATATGTTTCTAACCACTAGAATAGACAGAAACTCAGAAAGAACCAATAAACATAGCCTTCTATTCTTCAGATTGAGAACTCTTAGAGCAAATAACAAAAGAAAAATATACCAAGCAATGCTATAATAGGTATTAGTGTACTCGACAGTAGGAATTTGCACAATCTCAAAAATACGAGCCTACAAAAGATACAGAGCATACATAATACGGCAATTTATCTAAAAAAAGATCGAGAAGGGCTGAAGCACAATAGCAAACAAGAGTTGTATAGAGATGCAAAATTGAAACCTCTTAACAATATAATAGAAAAAATAAGCTACTCGTAAAAACACACTAGAAAAGACTCAAGAGGAGTTGGAAGAGGAACTTCCTAATCAGTTAGAGCACTTAAAATGTTGAATGGCCCATCTAAAATTTCCAACTAATTCAAGAATAAATGAAAAAGAAGGAGAAAAATATTCACATAAATAGAATCATATGAAAATGAAAAATAAATATAAGCTCAATTTAGACTCAGGGGAAAATCAAATATATAAAAAAATGAAAGAGATAAAGTTGATCTTCAAATATAAGGATACATCTATAGACAGATCAAGAAAATACCCCAAATAAGAGAATGTTACGAAAGAGAAGTAAGTACAGAGGAGAGAATACCAACCAGTAACAATTTAAAAATGGCAAAAAAAAAATTTGAATGCCAGAACAAATATCCACTTAAAAACAACGCGAAAAAGACTTAAAGCATAAAACTAAAAAAGAAAATCCGAATACGTTTATAGTCATACATAGAGAATTTTAATTCGAGTGCGAGTCTAGTCGCGGGTGAGTCTACATCTCACTATGTCGGTCGGTCGGTCCCGTTTTGCTTTTTTTTTGTTTTGGTTATAACATTGTAACTATTCGGCCGATTCTAACAAAATCTAAAACACTTATGTTGTTTTACATTTTCATTCGAATGACATAATTGCCAAGGTCCTCCTAAGGTTAGCCAGTGAATTATTGAAAGTTTTGAAGGTCGCAAGGTCATAAATATGAAAAGTGAGAGCATGGCCTTTTTTGGTCAGCAGACCTTGTTTCTCTTGGTTTAGATGTCCTTTTGTAGGGGATACGGGAGAGGGAAAAATAGGGGAGAGCAGGGGGAGGGGGAGAGAGAGGGGGGAGAGAGGGAAGGAGGGTTAGAACGGGATTTTTTGATTCCTATAAATCAGGGGTTTCCAACCGGGGTCCACAGAAGACTTATTGGGGTCCACGAGTAAAAAATTGTAATTTGGGGGTCCATGGGAAAGTTTTTGAATGTAAATTTATAATATGTATAACAATAAAATAGTAAATATATAATAGTATAAAAAGCATACGTAATATGGATAAACGACATACCAAAATCTACAAATGAGCAGTTTGAAGTTATACTAAAAAAAAGCTGTGATATTTTGAACTAAATTACTAAACTTGTGAAACTGTTGTAACGCGCGGCGCTTTTTTGGTCAGTTTGTATTTTAGAGCCAGACGTACGATGACAGCGGATGACAACTCTAGAGACGCACATATGTGACATTCAATCCTCGCCATTTCTGACCTCATCTATGTATTTCTTATCGGTTTTCTTGCTTTTGTAAGTAATTTATAACATTGTAATCCATAATCCACTGTGAACGTATTTTCTTGTTCATGAACACATTCTTCATATGATAATATGCATTTATTAGTAATATTTTTTGCAACAATGCTGACACGAAGGAAAATTAGGCCTACCATTCCTTTAACACGGAAATACATGTTAGGTATAATTTAAAGACGAAACTATTTGTATTATTTCTCACTACCCTTATTTTTTTCCTCCGGTAATGCCTACGAAAGTTTCTTACAATAAATATTTAGGATTAATAATAATATTATTTTCTTCAGATTACTTTACACATGGCTGACACAAAGAGAAAAAACAAGACAATATTTCACTGAATATTTGTCATATGGTTTTATTGAATCGCCACAAAATACCACAAAACCTATTTGTCTCATATGTTTGACCTTGCTATCCAATGATGGCATGATGCCATCTAAGCCTCATAACCATTTAGAAACAAAACATTCTGTAAAGAAAAGTAAATCGGTAGAGTACTTTCCTAAACTACGAGACAATTTTCAAGGAAGAAACAAGTTGGATGATATTTTTAGTAAACAAGCAAGCAATAAAGATAGCAGTTTATTAGCATCATTTGAAATTAGCAAAATAATTGTAAAAACTTGAAAGCCACAGAATTGGTGAATCTGTCATATTGCCTTCGATATCAGTTGTGATTTCAACAATGTTAAACAAAATTGCCCGTGAAATTACCGATAAACCTCCTTTGAGCAATAACTCAGTATCCATAAGCATTTATGAAATGGCTGAAGATATATTGTAGAAAGCCAACTCATTGCTCAATTACGCGTGAAACAGTTTGCAATGCAACTCGATGAATCAACTTTGATGAAAAATGAAGCATTGATATGTCAGATTTATTGGTGATAAACAACTCAGCGAGGAACTGCTTTTTGCAAGAACTCTTGTAACAGATATCAAAGGTGAAAAGATATTTAAAGAATTCCAGTCATTTTATACACAAAATAATATTCCACTTGAAAATTTAATTGCTTGTTCTACAGATCGATAGGTACAAATGGTTTATTACTCATTTGAAAAATGCATTGACAAAAGTATTTAGCATACATTGCGTCATACACCGCCAACATCTGGTGGCGACGAGATTAAGTGGACATCTTCATGAAGCCTTAACTTTTGTAATAAAGGCTGTGAATCTTATTAAGGCTAATGCTCTTAAAGATAGTCTCTAGCAAAATATTTTGTGATGAAAATGAAGAAGGATTTGACTGTCTTATACTGCATACAGAGGTGCGATGGTTATCTAAAGGCAATTGTCTTCGTCGTTTTTTTGTTCTTTGGGACAGTATTGTAGCATTTCCAAAAGAAACGGACATTGGAGAATAGTTTCTTGAGGTGAAAACAGACATATTTGACCTCTCAGATGTGTTTGAAAAATTTAATTTTCTAGTAAACTGTTGCAAGGATACAATTGTAATTTAATAAATAGCAAGAAAGCTATTTATGCCTTACTGGGGAAACTCAAATTGTACAATACTAACATTTCACGCATTGAATTTGGACAGTTTCCAGGCCTTGCTTGAGTTAGCAGGGATTTAAAAGATGATGATTAATATCGTGTATGTTGATCATTTGAAATAAAAACATGAGGACATGCAAGTTTGTTTCAAAGACTTACTAGAACTGAATATCACAGTGGTAGTAATTTAATGACGATTCTAATGACTCCCTGAAGCGTTCGAAAATGTTCACTTTGGTCTCTGGAAGAAGCGATAGAAAATAATCTAACAAGAGCTTTGTTAATTTAGCTTAGACAATGTTAATTTGCGTTTCAGAAAACCTTTGGCACAGTGCCACATAAGCGATTACAAATGAAAGTTAGAGATTTAGCTCTCCAAGAGAGTTTACTGAAAAAATTAACCCATTAAAGTCTAATTTGTTAAATATATTTGTCTAAATTATGACTATTTTTTAAATTAACATAGCGTTGAATTTTTTAACATAATTTGTCAAAAACCGCATGAATATTACGAACAATTCATTCCTTTAAATTGTAAAATACAATGGGTAAATAAATGGAAAATTAATGCAATTTAATTTAAAATTAAATGCCATATGAGAACAATTCAATGGCTAATTAAATGAAAAATGAGTACAATTTAATGCACAATTAAATGACAAATGAATACAATTTAATAAGTAATTAAATGTCAAATAATTATAATTTAATTGTCAATTAAATAGAAAATGAGTGAAATTTAATGGGAAATAGTAAAATTTAATGACAGTTGAGTACAATTCAATTGAATGGGTAATTAAAAGGAAAATAAGTACAATTTAATGGACAATTAAATCCCATATGAGAACACTTCATTGGAAAGTAAATGAAAAATCACCAAAATTTAATGCAAAATTAAATGTCAAATTAGTATAATTTAATTAGAAATTAAATAGCAAATGGGTGCAACTTAATGGAAAATTAAATGGCCAATAAGTAAAATTTAATGACATAGAGTACAATTTAATGGACAATAAATTTCATGTGAGAACAATCCAATGGATAATTAAATAACAAATGAGTTAAATTTAATGCACAATTAAATGACAAATAAATACAATTTTATAAGCAATTACATTTCAAATAAGTAAAGTTTAATGTACAATTAAATGACAAATGAATACAATTTATTAAGCAATTAAATGTCAAAATAGTAAAATTTAATGACATGAGTACAATTTAATGGGCAATTAAATGGTAAATGATTACATTTTAATTAAGGTCTATAACCCTGCTCTATTATGAGAAGAAGGAACATTGGACGAACCATGAGAAGAAGGAACATTGGACGAACCATGAGAAAAAGGAACATTGGACGAACCATGAGAAGAAGGAACATTGGACGAACCATGAGAAGAAGGAACATTGGACGAACCATGAGAAAAAAAAACATTGGACGAACCATGAGAAAAAGGAACATTGGACCAACCATGAGAAGAAGGAACATTGGACGAACCATGAGAAAAAGGAACATTGGACGAACCATGAGAAGAAGGAACATTGGACGAACCATAAGAAGAAGGTATATTGGACGAACCATGAGAAGAAGGAACATTGGACGAACCATGAGAAGAAGGAACATTGGACGAACCATGAGAAGAAGGAACATTGGACGAACCATGAGAAGAAGGAACATTGGACGAACCATGAGAAAAAGGAACATTGGACGAACCATGAGAAGAAGGAACATTGGACGAACCATGAGAAGAAGGAACATTGGACGAACCATGAGAAGAAGGTACATTGGACGAACCATGAGAAGAAGGAACATTGGACGAACCATGAGAAGAAGGAACATTGGACGAACCATGAGAAGAAGGAACATTAGACGAACCATGAGAAGAAGGAACATTGGACGAACCATGAGAAAAAAGAACATTGGACGAACCATGAGAAGAAGGAACATTGGACGAACCATGAGAAGAAGGAACATTAGACGAAACATGAGAAGAAGGAACATTAGACGAACCATGAGAAGAAAGAACATTGGACGAACCATGAGAAGAAGTAACATTGGACGAACCATGAGAAGAAGGAACATTGGACGAACCATGAGAAGAAGGAACATTGGACGAACCATGATAAGAAGGAACATTGGACGAACCATGAGAAAAAGGAACATTGGACGAATCATGAGAAGAAGGAACATTGGACGAACCATGAGAAGAAGGAACATTGGACGAACCATGAGAAGAAGGAACATTGGACGAACCATGAGAAGAAGGAACATTGGATGAACCATGAGAAAAAGGAACATTGGACGAACCATGAGAAGAAGGAACATTGGACGAACCATGAGAAGAAGGAACATTGGACGAACCATGAGAAGAAGGAACATTGGACGAACCATGAGAAGAAGGAACATTGGACGAACCATGGTAAGAAGGAACATTAGACAAACCATGAGAAGAAGGAACATTGGACGAACCATGAGAAAAAGGAACATTGGACGAACCATGAGAAGAAGGAACATTACACGAACCATGAGAAGAAGGAACATTGGACGAACCATGAGAAAAAGGAACATTGGACGAACAATGAGAAGAAGGAACATTGGACGAACAATGAGAAGAAGGAACATTGGACGAACCATGAGAAGAAGGAACATTGGACGAACCATGAGAAGAAGGAACATTAGACGAGCCATGAGAAGAAGGAACATTGGACGAACCATGAGAAGAAGGAACATTGGACGAACCATGAGAAGAAGGAACATTAGACGAACCATGAGAAGAAGGAAAATTGAACGAACCATGAGAAGAAGGACCATTGGACGAACCATGATAAGAAGGAACATTGGACGAACCATGAGAAGAAGGAACATTGGACGAACCATGAGAAGAAGGAACATTGGACGAAGCATGAGAAGAAGGAACATTAAACAAACCATGAGAAGAAGGAACATTGGACGAAGCATGAGAAGAAGGAACATTAAACAAACCATGAGAAGAAGGAACATTAGACGAACCATGAGAAGAAGGAACATTGGACGAACCATGAGAAAAGGAAACATTGGACGAACCATGAGAAGAAGGAACATTGGACGAACCATGAGAAGAAGGAACATTGGATGAACTATGAGAAGAAGGAACATTGGACGAACCATGAGAAGAAGGAACATTGGACGAACCATGAGAAGAAGCAACATTGGACGAACCATGAGAAAAGAGAACATTGGACGAACCATGAGAAGAAGGAACATTGGACGAACCATGATAAGAAGGAACATTGGACGAACCATGAGAAGAAGGAACATTGGATGAACCATGAGAAGAAGGAACATTGGACGAACCATGAGAAGAAGGAACATTGGACGAACCATGAGAAGAAGGAACATTGGATGAACCATGAGAAGAAGGTACATTGGACGAACCATGAGAAGAAGGAACCTTGGACGAACCATGAGAAGAAGGAACATTGGACGAACCATGAGAAAAAGGAACATTGGACGAACCATGAGAAGAAGGAACACTGGACGAACCATAAGAAAAGGGAACATTAGACGAACCATGAGAAGAAGGAACATTGGACGAACCATGAGAAGAAGGAACATTAGACGAACCATGAGAAGAAGCAACTTTGGACGAACCATGAGAAGAAGGAACATTGGACGAACCATGAGAAGAAGGAACATTGGACAAACCATGAGAAGAAGGAACATTGGACGAACCATGAGAAAAAGGAACATTGGACGAACCATGAGAAGAAGGAACATTGGACGAACCATGAGAAGAAGGAACATTGGCCGAACCATGAGAAAAAGGAACATTGGACGAACAATGAGAAGAAGGAACATTGGACGAACCATGAAAAAAAGGAACATTGGACGAACCATGAGAAAAGGGAACATTGGACGAACCATGAGAAGAAGGAACATTGGACGAACCATGAGAAGAAGGAACATTGGATGAACCATGAGAAGAAGGAACATTAGACGAACCATGAGAACAAGGAACATTGGACGAACCATGAGAAGAAGGAACATTGGACGAACCATGAGAAGAAGGTACATTGGACGAACCATGAAGAGAAGGAACATTGGACAAACCATGAGAAGAAGGAACATTGGACGAACCATGAGAAGAAGGAACATTGGACGAACCATGAGAAGAAGAAACATTGGACGAACCATGAGAAGAAGGTACATTGGACGAACCATGAGAAAAAGGAACATTGGACGAACCATGAGAAGAAGGAACATTGGACGAACCATGAGAAGAAGGAACATTGGATGAACCATGAGAAAAAGGAACATTGGACGAACAATGAGAAGAAGGAACATTGGACGAACCATGAGAAGAAGGAACATTGGACGAACCATGAGAAGAAGGAACATTAGACGAGCCATGAGAAGAAGGAACATTGGACGAACCATGAGAAGAAGGAACATTGGAAGAACCATGAGAAGAAGGAACATTAGACGAACCATGAGAAGAAGGAACATTGGACGAACCATGAGAAAAAGGAACATTGGACGAACCATGATAAGAAGGAACATTGGACGAACCATGAGAAGAAGGAACATTGGACGAACCATGAGAAGAAGGAACTTTGGACGAACCATGAGAAGAAGGAACATTGGACGAACCATGAGAAGAAGGAACATTGGACGAACCATGAGAAGAAGGAACATTGGATGAACCATGAGAAGAAGGAACATTGGACGAACCATGAGAAAAAGGAACATTGGACGAACCATGAGAAGAAGGAACATTGGACGAACCATGAGAAGAAGCAACATTGGACGAACCATAAGAAGAAGGAACATTGGACGAACCATGAGAAGAAGGAACATTGGACGAACCATGAGAAGAAGGTACATTGGACGAACCATGAGAAGAAGGAACATTGGACGAACCATGAGAAGAAGGAACATTGGACGAACCATGAGAAGAAGGAACATTGGACGAAGCATGAGAAGAAGGAACATTAAACAAACCATGAGAAGAAGGAACATTAGACGAACCATGAGAAGAAGGAACATTGGACGAACCATGAGAAGAAGGAACATTGGACGAACCATGAGAAGAAGGAACATTGGATGATCCATGAGAAAAAGGAACATTGGACGAACCATGAGAAGAAGGAACATTGGACGAACCATGAGAAGAAGGAACATTGGACGAACCATGAGAAGAAGGAACATTGGACGAACCATAAGAAGAAGGAACATTGGACGAACCATGGTAAGAAGGAACATTAGACAAACCATGAGAAGAAGGAACATTGGACGAACCATGAGAAAAAGGAACATTGGACGAACCATGAGAAGAAGGAACATTGGACGAACCATGAGAAGAAGGAACATTGGACGAACCATGAGAAAAAGGAACATTGGACGAACAATGAGAAGAAGGAACATTGGACGAACCATGAGAAGAAGGAACATTGGACTAACCATGAAAAAAGGAACATTGGATGAACCATGAGAAAAAGGAACATTAGACGAACCATGAGAAGAAGGTACATTGGACGAACCATGAGAAGAAGGAACATTGGACCAACCATGAGAAGAAGGAACATTGGACAAACCATGAGAAAAAGAAACATTGGACAAATCATGAGAAGAAGGAACATTGGACGAACCATGAGAAAAGGGAACATTGGACGAACCATGAGAAGAAGGAACATTGGACGAACCATGAGAAGAAGGAACATTGGATGAACAATGAGAAGAAGGAACATTGGACGAACCATGAGAAGAAGGTACATTGGACGAAGCATGAGAAGAAGGAACATTAAACAAACCATGAGAAGAAGGAACATTAGACGAACCATGAGAAGAAGGAACATTGGACGAACCATGAGAAAAGGAAACATTGGACGAACCATGAGAAGAAGGAACATTGGACGAACCATGAGAAGAAGGAACATTGGATGAACTATGAGAAGAAGGAACATTGGACGAACCATGAGAAGAAGGAACATTGGACGAACCATGAGAAGAAGCAACATTGGACGAACCATGAGAAAAGAGAACATTGGACGAACCATGAGAAGAAGGAACATTGGACGAACCATGATAAGAAGGAACATTGGACGAACCATGAGAAGAAGGAACATTGGATGAACCATGAGAAGAAGGAACATTGGACGAACCATGAGAAGAAGGAACATTGGACGAACCATGAGAAGAAGGAACATTGGATGAACCATGAGAAGAAGGTACATTGGACGAACCATGAGAAGAAGGAACCTTGGACGAACCATGAGAAGAAGGAACATTGGATGAACCATGAGAAAAAGGAACATTGGACGAACCATGAGAAGAAGGAACACTGGACGAACCATAAGAAAAGGGAACATTAGACGAACCATGAGAAGAAGGAACATTGGACGAACCATGAGAAGAAGGAACATTGGACGAACCATGAGAAGAAGGAACATTGGATGAACTATGAGAAGAAGGAACATTGGACGAACCATGAGAAGAAGGAACATTGGACGAACCATGAGAAGAAGCAACATTGGACGAACCATGAGAAAAGAGAACATTGGACGAACCATGAGAAGAAGGAACATTGGACGAACCATGATAAGAAGGAACATTGGACGAACCATGAGAAGAAGGAACATTGGATGAACCATGAGAAGAAGGAACATTGGACGAACCATGAGAAGAAGGAACATTGGACGAACCATGAGAAGAAGGAACATTGGATGAACCATGAGAAGAAGGTACATTGGACGAACCATGAGAAGAAGGAACATTGGACGAACCATGAGAAGAAGGAACATTGGACGAACCATGAGAAAAAGGAACATTGGACGAACCATGAGAAGAAGGAACATTGGACGAACCATGAGAAAAGGGAACATTAGACGAACCATGAGAAGAAGGAACATTGGACGAACCATGAGAAGAAGGAACATTGGACGAACCATGAGAAGAAGCAACATTGGACGAACCATGAGAAGAAGGAACATTGGACGAACCATGAGAAGAAGGAACATTGGACAAACCATGAGAAGAAGGAACATTGGACGAACCATGAGAAAAAGGAACATTGGACGAACCATGAGAAGAAGGAACATTGGACGAACCATGAGAAGAAGGAACATTGGACGAACCATGAGAAAAAGGAACATTGGACGAACAATGAGAAGAAGGAACATTGGACGAACCATGAAAAAAAGGAACATTGGACGAACCATGAGAAAAGGGAACATTGGACGAACCATGAGAAGAAGGAACATTGGACGAACCATGAGAAGAAGGAACATTGGATGAACCATGAGAAGAAGGAACATTAGACGAACCATGAGAACAAGGAACATTGGACGAACCATGAGAAGAAGGAACATTGGACGAACCATGAGAAGAAGGTACATTGGACGAACCATGAAGAGAAGGAACATTGGACAAACCATGAGAAAAAGGAACATTGGACGAACCATGAGAAGAAGGAACATTGGACGAACCATGAGAAGAAGAAACATTGGACGAACCATGAGAAGAAGGTACATTCGACGAACCATGAGAAAAAGGAACATTGGACGAACCATGAGAAGAAGGAACATTGGACGAACCATGAGAAGAAGGAACATTGGATGAACCATGAGAAAAAGGAACATTGGACGAACAATGAGAAGAAGGAACATTGGACGAACCATGAGAAGAAGGAACATTGGACGAACCATGAGAAGAAGGAACATTAGACGAGCCATGAGAAGAAGGAACATTGGACGAACCATGAGAAGAAGGAACATTGGACGAACCATGAGAAGAAGGAACATTAGACGAACCATGAGAAGAAGGAAAATTGAACGAACCATGAGAAGAAGGACCATTGGACGAACCATGATAAGAAGGAACATTGGACGAACCATGAGAAGAAGGAACATTGGACGAACCATGAGAAAAAGGAACATTGGACGAACCATGAGAAAAAAAAACAATGGACGAACCATGAGAAAAAGGAACATTGGACCAACCATTAGAAGAAGGAACATTGGACGAACCATGAGAAAAAGGAACATTGGACGAACCATGAGAAGAAGGAACATTGGACGAACCATGAGAAGAAGGTATATTGGACGAACCATGAGAAGAAGGAACATTGGACGAACCATGAGAAGAAGGAACATTGGACGAACCATGAGAAGAAGGAACATTGGACGAACCATGAGAAGAAGGAACATTGGACGAACCATGAGAAAAAGGAACATTGGACGAACCATGAGAAGAAGGAACATTGGACGAACCATGAGAAGAAGGAACATTGGACGAACCATGAGAAGAAGGTACATTGGACGAACCATGAGAAGAAGGAACATTGGACGAACCATGAGAAGAAGGAACATTGGACGAACCATGAGAAGAAGGAACATTGGACGAACCATGAGAAGAAGGAACATTGGACGAACCATGAGAAAAAAGAACATTGGACGAACCATGAGAAGAAGGAACATTGGACGAACCATGAGAAGAAGGAACATTAGACGAAACATGAGAAGAAGGAACATTAGACGAACCATGAGAAGAAAGAACATTGGACGAACCATGAGAAGAAGTAACATTGGACGAACCATGAGAAGAAGGAACATTGGACGAACCATGAGAAGAAGGAACATTGGACGAACCATGATAAGAAGGAACATTGGACGAACCATGAGAAAAAGGAACATTGGACGAATCATGAGAAGAAGGAACATTGGACGAACCATGAGAAGAAGGAACATTGGACGAACCATGAGAAGAAGGAACATTGGACGAACCATGAGAAGAAGGAACATTGGATGAACCATGAGAAAAAGGAACATTGGACGAACCATGAGAAGAAGGAACATTGGACGAACCATGAGAAGAAGGAACATTGGACGAACCATGAGAAGAAGGAACATTGGACGAACCATGAGAAGAAGCAACATTGGACGAACCATGAGAAGAAGGAACATTGGACGAACCATGGTAAGAAGGAACATTAGACAAACCATGAGAAGAAGGAACATTGGACGAACCATGAGAAGAAGGAACATTGGACGAACCATGAGAAGAAGGAACATTGGACGAACCATGAGAAGAAGGAACATTGGACGAACCATGAGAAGAAGGAACATTGGACGAACCATGAGAAGAAGGTAAATTGGATGAACCATGAGAAGAAGGAACATTGGACGAACCATGAGAAAAAGGAACATTGGACGAACCATGAGAAGAAGGAACATTAGACGAACCATGATAAAAAGTAACATTGGACGAACCATGAGAAAAAGGAACATTGGACGAACCATGAGAAGAAGGAACATTGGACGAACCATGAGAAGAAGGAACATTGGACGAACCATAAGAAGAAGGAACATTGGACGAACCATGAGAAAAAGGAACATTGGACGAACCATGAGAAGAAGGAACATTGGACGAACCATGAGAAGAAGGAACATTGGACGAACCATGAGAAGAAGGAACATTGGACGAACCATGAGAAGAAGGAACATTGGACGAACCATGAGAAAAGGGAACATTGGACGAACCATGAGAAGAAGGAACATTGGACGAACCATGATAAGAAGGAACATTGGACGAACCATGAGAAGAAGGAACATTGGACGAACGCTGTTGGCGGAAAGTTTTAAAACTGCTATCAAAAAGTTTTTATACAAAAATACTTTTGTATTAATCTATTGAAATTTGTCTTTCATTTTTTTTATATAACTAAACTCGCAAACCACCTGGATGTTTATTAAAAGTTTTAAATATTACGTACCTAGTACAAGTCTTGGGATCTAGTGTAGTTTTCGTAACCCTAAACCTCACAGTAGGAAAAATCAGTAAAATCTACCCGTTACATTACTCTAGTAATCTGATTCGTCACCGTTGTTTGTTTTTTGTTTCGTAATCGAGATTTAATCATGGGTTGTAGATTTAATTACTAATCATTCATGCAGTACTGTTACAACAGAGCTTTGAGTTCAATTCCATTTGTTTGCTTTAGAATCGGATTCTTTGATTATTCAGTGGAAAGTTCGAAGCGGATTCAAAAAACGCAATTTTTGAATTTTTTTTACGAAAGCTTTTGGAGATTTACGCTTTGAGTGATTAAATATTTATTATTGATTTTAGATTTTATTGATCGGTATATGATTGCGGGTATCGTTTTTTTTTTAATAGTGAGGTAACATTCGGTGTTTTATCGTTGTTTGTTTTTCTAGGGACTTGTGTAATGGGGTATTTAATGGCTTGATACTTTCTTTAAATGCAACCAAAATCTAAATTTATTCTGTTGATTTCCTTTTCTACCATAACATCGAACTGTTACAAGTCATCACAAATATGTGTCTTCTGTGTTGGCAGTTCCAATTTCTGTCTCGCAAGCCAACTTTCTATCTGTTTATGGTTGGACCACATGGAGTTTTTAGTCACTATGAGAAAATTACTATGGTTCGGTCAGGGTTTCAAAAAATTACTATTTGACTCCCTTTGAAGATGGTAAGAAAGCAAATGATCAAGCTCCACACATCTTAATATACTATACACCCTCCCACAAATCGCATATTACTAATAACTGCAAATCTTCAGTATAAGAGAATTCGTGTCAATGGACGCAAACACCATTCGTAAACATGCTTCGCCTACTCGAAAACTACAAAGATGAACTTATACCCCAATACACGGTCACACAACCTTAAATTTTGGGCTTTGACTCACACAATGGCAATTACTGGTTTCCTTTTTTCGACATTTCATCCAATTTAAAAAGGGGACTCAAACTGGCCGACCTTTTCTAAAATATTGTAAGAGCTGAAGAAAATTACCTGCCTTATTGTCTGTCTGTTATGTACCATGGGCAATGCCAGAGCTCCTGTTAGCCGAGTGGATACGGCGGTTTTTTTTTGTTTTGGGGGAAAGTGGTGAGTGAGTATGTGAGTGTGAGAGATAGTGGTGTATTAGAATAGTGGGGTTTGGGAATAGTGGTGAGAATAAGGAAGTCTGAGGGTTGCAAGATTTGCAAAGGTACCTGGAGATCAGGCTAATCTCTTTCATTGTTTGTTTTATTTTATATATATATATATATATATATATATATATATATATATATATATATATATATATATATATTTGAAGGGTGGTCAATAAGTTTTGCAATTCGGATATAAGGAAACGAGATATGAGGAAAAGTGTTTTATTATGTTTCAATATAACTACCCCCGACTTCAATGCACTTGCACCACTTGTCCCTGAGGCTTTGAATTCCCGACAACCAGAAATCTCCCGACTGCTGTTCAATCCACTCCTGGACGGCGAGCTGGAGATCTTCATCATCCCCAAACCGGCGTCCACGCAGTGTAGCCTTGAGCTGGCGGAATACAAAGTAGTCGCTAGGGGCCAGATCTGGACTGTGGGGGGGATGGTTGAGCTCTTCGAATCTGCACTCGCGCAGGGCAGCTTGTGCGACTCTGGCCTTGTGGACTTTGACAACGTTGAATTCGATCATGGGGCGTGAGGTTTTTAGGGACCCAAAGGGGCAGAGACCTTGGTTATGGCAAAATTGTCGTGGATGATGTTGATAACACTTCCATGTCATATTCCAAGTTCTCGCTCGATTTCTTCGACTTTCACCCGTCGATTTTCGAGGATCCTCCTCTTCACACGGGCCACATTGTCCTCGTTGGTCACGTCTGACGGGCGTCCTGGACGGGGGTCATCTTCAAGGGACTCACGACCATGGCGGAACTCCTTATTTCAGCTAGCAATGGTTGCATAGGAAGGGGCGGTGCCGGTGTACACTGCAACCATGCGTTTATGGATCTCTTTTGAATTATTGCCTTCCTTGGTCAAATATTTGATCAGTGCGCGGTGCTCAACCTTCTCCATTGTTGAAAAAATTGTGACTGACGATCTGCGATCAGCTACTGCTTCTTAAATAGACGAGGCAGGAGCGTGCGGCTGCAGGTCCTGACTTGTTCTAACACCCCCACAGACAGCCATCCCCCTTCCTCTGTTTTTCCCTACCGATTCGCAAAACCTATTGACCGCCCCTCGTATATATATATATATATATATATATATATATATATATATATATATATATATATATATATATATATATATAGACAAGTAAGTATGCATATATATATTACTATAGGTCTCTCAACGTTACGGTATCTGGTTCGATCCCGGCACGAGCGGACACAAACATCAGCGCATGGAGAGATCTGACTACCAACTGGTGGTTGTGGTTTGCTGTCCTGTATTCGGGTGGGGATAGATTTTGCACTTTTCCTCAAACACATAACCAATTACACCACTACTTTCTTTCTTCTCCCGTTTTCGCAGCACACACACACACTCTGTTCCAAGGAATGTTCCCAAAGGTTATCTATAACCACATACCTCTGACACGGAACAGGTGCCTCTGCTCCGGGGCGAAGAAGATTTCATCTAAACGCTATTTGGTGTCAGAAAATAATATATCCTGGAACCTCTCTTCAAAGAGGACCGTCTCTGATGCCATCAGGCTCACCGACGATTGTCATACTGACCTTTATGTTTATTTAATTATCCAGTCTGGATCCGCCTGGATAAAGGCACGTTGCCGAATCAATACTACTCCATTGGCAATTAACCTTACAAGCTATAGGCATCCAAGAGAATGCATATACAAGCCCTGAGGAGATTGATGAGGTGATGATCGAAATTACTTATGCATACCGTGTTAGTGGTTAAACCACCTAACTGCCAATTTGAAGGCTCTAGTTCGAACCCCAACCGAGGCTGAATTTTAGTTCGAAACTTTATATTCCTATGTTAAGAATGGAATCAATTTCCTGTGTTGTTTATTTGTTCTCATTTTAGTAATCTTCTTCCACTGCGTTCTCTCTTGCGTTAAACTCTTCGTTTGCAATCAAGCGTGACTGGTGAAATGCCGTACATGAACATAGCTACATGTAAACAGACTGCTGTACACGCACACAAAAGTGTCTTAGCGATACCCTTGGAAGAAGTTTGTTGTCTAACTTCCAGACGCATTTCATTCCTGTCAGTTACTAATCCTGGTGTATAGACTTCCCTCGGTCGCCCGGCATAATGTGTCCTCTGCGCCACTCAAGTTTATGTTCCTGATAAAATAGACCTTACCACACCCCCACCCCTCCCTTAATAACACCATCTCTTAGAGGAAGACGAGGGGAAATAAGAGAGAGACTGGCAGGAGAGAAGGAAGAGGGGGATATACGAGGAGACAACCGAGAACTCGAAGGGAAGCCGGGAAAATGCGCTTCGAGGGGAGAGGAGGCATTGGCAACCCGACGGCAAATCAAGAAGTTACCAGATAGAATAAAAAGGGGAAAATAAGGGGGGGGGAATGCAATTATAATCTGGGTTCAAATGCAAGTATACATAGGATACAACATGCTGTGTATATATATGCGGGGAAATTGCCCATCCTACACTTTGCAGGGGGAACGAGGCGTTGAGGGGAGTAAGTAGGGTCATTTTTGAAAGGCGAATATTGCCTTCGAATCACCTTCCGGGGAAAAGGTAAGGAAGGCAATGGAACGGTAAGGAAGGATGTGGAACAACGTCGAATAGGCATGTATAAGGATTGCGTGAAAGGTTTGAGAAGGATGTTATGAAAAGGAATAGGACGGAATGAGGGGGCGTGAATTTTCGGGGAACCTGAAGGGAAAAATTAGGTTTGACATTTTGTGTGAAAATGGCAACTTTTCTCCGGCCGAAACGTATTCTCCATTTTTTGCGACCTCAGAAAAAAATTCAGAAAATAGAGAGGGGAAGGGAGAGAGGAGGAGGGAGGAGAATAGGAGAGAGGGAGAAATGAATAGAGAGATGGGCTAGAGGAGAGAGAGAGAGATTAGGAGAAAGAATGAGGATAAAGAGTATGAAATTGAGAAAATGCGTTTGAGAGAGAGTATGAGATTTTGTTTTTCTTTTAATTTTAGGAGCCTATCTGGCGACTACCCACTTGGGCATAAGTCGCCGCACTTACGACAGCCTAGCACAAGGCTACTTTAAGACTATGAAAAAACAACAACAATAAAAAGGGAAAATGGAAACAATTATGAAGCAAGCTCCGGCACAAGAGCGTGCGACCTACAAAGAAAACAACAACAAAAAACTAGTTAAATAAAGGGGAGAAGGCCGGCCTCATCCCGAGTACAAGGGACAGGTGGTAACGACCCCGCCCATCCCGGTACTGGGACACGTAACGTGCGAAGAGATCACTCAGACTGAGACATTCAACAAGAATGTGCCGAACAGGCTGGGGGACAACGGAGTCTTCACAGTAGGATGCTGGCGAGCGCTCCATCAAATGGCGGTGCGTCCCGCGAGTGTGCCCAATTTGGAGACGACAGGAAGCAACCTGAAGCCTTCGCGGCATTGGGGGGGGGGGGGAGGTAGGTTCATGGGAACAGTAGCGGCGAAATGAGACGAAACTTTAGGTTCACTTCGACCGTTTCCCATCTTCTTTGCCAAGGAGCCCGAAGAGCTGCCCGTATTCCTGATATGTAGTCGGTGTGAGGAAGAGCGAAACGCTAGTCCGGTCGCAGAGTCCTCGCGGACTCTTTCGCGCCCTCATCGGCGCGCTCATTCTCGGCAAATCCTACATGCCCAGGAACCCAGCAGAAGATAATCTCGACATCCACTTGGCTTGTCAAAACCGTGGCGTCACGGATATCGCGAATCAGGGGATGCGGAGATTCCAATGCCCCGAGAGCACTCAGGGCGCTTTGTGAGTCGCTATAGATCACAATCCGATCTCTGAACCGGACACGTCGCGTAATCTCCCGTATCGAGTGGTGCATTGCCACCAGCTCGGCCGTGAAGACAGATGCAGCGCCTGGCAGAGCCCTGCTGACTTCAAACAGAGTGGATACGGCGTGGAAGCCGACTTCATCTTGAGACTTGGAGCCATCCGTATACACTGGCACGGTTCCAGCGTGACACGAGGTGTGCTCCAAAAAGGTCGAACGTAATACTCCCGACGCTGTACAAGCTTTGGGAGGAGAGGCGTGGCGACAAATAACCAAAGGTAGTACCCTCCAGGGAGGCGTCCTGGGCAGAACCAGGGGCGCCACCGGCCCGAGAGCTATACCTAGCTATCGAAGGAGTTTCCTAGCCCTAACCTCAAAGGGCTTAGGGTATGACTGGCATCTCTCGGCGGCATAGGCACCGTCGAAATTAGCTGCGGAAGCAGTGAGAGCTGTTGGCGACTGAGGAAGGCGCCAGGTTTGCGTGTACAGGCGAATAATGCACTGTGCACGGCGTAGAGCGAGTGGCATCTCCCCAGCATCGACTAGTAGGCTCTCAATGGGGGAAGTGCGGAAGGCACCAGTCGCCAGGCGAAGACCGGTATGGTGGATCGATTATACCTTCCGCAATACACGCTCATCTGCGAATGCATAAAACTCGCATCCGTAGTCGAGATTCGAACGAACAAAGGATCGGTAAAAAAGCAAGGCAGTAGTCCTATCAGCGCCCCAAGTGATGAACGTCACGGAATGGAGGATATCCATGGCGCGGGTACAAGGGACCCTAAGACAAAGAAAATGGTGCAATTCAACCAGTTCCAGGCATACCCCATTAATATACAAGTCTGGGTCAGAATGGAGCCTTGTGGGGAGGCAGAAGTGCACGACCTTAACCTTGGCCAAAGAAAACCAAAACCTGTGCGCTTCGGCATAGCGAGAGACGCGATTCAATGCCTGTTGGAGTCGACGCTCCAGAGTTGGCATCTGGACCGCGCCAAAAGAGATCGAATAGTCGTCCACGTAGAGCGTAGCGAGAACAGCTTCCGGCAGCACCGAGGTGATGCCGTTGATGCTCAGGGCAAAGAGTGTGACACTGAGGACACTTCCCTGCGGGACACCCTCTTCCTGCTGCATTGGGCCGGAGAGGGTTTCCGCCACTCGTACGCGGAATCGACGATCTCGCGAAAAAATCAGATATAAAGATTGGGAGGCGTCCCCTCGCCCTCATCATGTGCGGAGTCTTCATGATACCGTATCGTCATGCGGTATCATAGTCCTTCTCCAGATCAAAAAACACCATGGCGTAGTGCTATCTACAAAGAAAGGCCTCGCAGACGGCATTTTCAAGTCAGAGCAGAGTATCCGACGTGGAGTGGAACTTACGGAAGCCGCGCTCTGCAGAAGACAAAGGGCCTCCGCTGTCCAGGAAAAGGGCTAATCTAACATTTACCAATTTCTATATCAACTTGTACACGATAGAGGTTAGAGAAATTGGTCGGAAACCGGCCGGAGTAGAGTGATCTCTTCTCGGTTTGCGAAAGGCGAGCACAGTATCTATTCGCTAGGAGTCCGGGAGGAGAACCTCCACCCAGATCCTGTTGAACAAATCTAAGAGAAAGGCCATGCGTCGCTCACCCAGGTGTCGAAACATGGCGTACGAGACATCGTCTGGACCATGGGCGGTGTCCGCGCATGAAGCAAGAGCATAACGTAACTCACTCACAGTAAACCTGTCGTTGAAGGGTTTTCCGCCTCTGGAGGTAAAGTCCAGCCGGCGGCCTTCCGCGACATCACGACATGCCAAACGGAAGGGGGTCCGGCGAGAACTTGCCCCGAATCTTTTTGACTCGCTTTCACACCTCTGCTAGAGAGTTCTTTCCCGTTAAGTAAAGACACATATTTCCGCCAAGAAGAGCGGCGGGCGTGCTTTAAAATATACCCGAACCCAACCCTAGCCCGATGAAATTCACTGACAGTGAAATCGTTCGGGCGGCGCTTATCGCGCATGTAGGCATAGCGCTTCTGCTTGAGGGCCGTATTACACTCGGCTGACCACCACGGGAGTGGTCAGCGTGCAAAACGGCTAGACCCTTCTAGGAATAGTAGCTAGGCCCGTGGCGATGAGGTTGCCGGAGAAGAACTCAATGGCCTCATCTACCGAACTAAACTCCTCAACTGAGATAGATAATTCAGTCATTTCCTGGAAAGCAGACCTCCGCGCCCGTGCCAAGCATACCGGGGCGGGCTCTTGGGCGGCAGCGGCCCAGAAAATGATATTTGAATAAAAAAGTCATCACTACCATGGAGGTTATCGACCACTCCCCAATCAAAACCGGGCTTTGCATCAGGAGAGCAAAAAGATAAATCGAGGTAGGAAAATGAAGCAGTTCTCGGGCAGTGATGCGTAAACTCAGTCACATTTAGGTCACCCATCTCAAGCTCGTGGATCAGGTTGGCAAGGACTTGACCCAGGAAATAACAGTATACCTCCTATCAAGGTGCAGCTGCACAGCTACTGCCTGAAAGGAGGTATCTAAAGCGAAGAGAAGAACGGAGACATCATGCCGGGTGTAAATCGCACATCCTCTCGTCCGGCCCTCATCCCATGGTGGTGGGGTCGCAAAACCCTTATACCCCGGGAGGGTCGGCAGGGGGCATGCACCCAGCATGGTATCCTACACAAATATAGCTAACGGGGAACGGGAGCAGACGGGCCTTCGCAGCTACTCCCAGTATCCCGGAGTCCGCGGCAACTTCATTGAAGGAATATGCCTTCCAAGCCTAGCTCGGAAGAGACGCGGGGCCCCTCTTCGAAGAGAAGACCCTCACGGGAATGGCCGTACGTTCTCGGAGGGAGAACTCGTGACGCTGTTGGCCGGACAATGAGCTGAAGGCGCTGTAGCCTTCAAGGATTTATTGGGGGAGGTTGCGAGTCTTTTCCCCCCTCCGCCTCGAAACCTTAGGCGGGCGTCGCGGCTTCGGAGAGGCGGGGAGCCCTCTTTTCGAGGATCCACCGTCTCCGAGCCACCCAGCCCACCACTCAGCGTAGACGAAGGAGCCAAAGCTCCTTTGTTGCTGTCCTTCTTTCGGGGGACAGCTTTAGGAACCCCGGAAGATGGCCTGGCGACCAACTTCATGAGGGTGGCCTCCTATGAGTCTAACGACTTAGTGGAGGCGCGTGGACGTTTCGCCTTACGTAAACGGTCACGCTGTGGAAAGGGGATAAGCCCTGGTTTTAGCCGGGGATGGGTGTGGACGTTTTGTGCCGCCAGCTTTACCAGGGATGCGCCAGGGGTGGGTAAAACCCGCAGAAGGGTTCCGAATGGGCGCAGAAACGACCGTACTTGTAAGCCTGGAGAGGCCAGGAGCAGAGGGTGTCTTTTTCAACATTGAGGCATAGAACGTGCCGGGTAGCGCCGGGCGCGCCAGGGCCAAGTCCTTAGCCTCGCGAAATGAGAGACGATCCTGAGCTTAAACAGCCAGGATTTCCTTCTCAAGGAGATACGCACCACATTGCTTCGAAGAAGCGGGGTGCGGCTCTCCGCAATTGACACACTTGGCCACACACGATTTAGACTTATCGTGTGTGGCCTTGGAGCAACTTACACAGGTTTCGGGTAACCTCGACTTTGCACGTCGACAGGAGCGATTAGTATGGCCGAAGCGATGACAGCAATAGCACCTCCGCGGCAGTGGCATGGATGCCTTCACGCGGTAGCGGTTTTAACCGGCACTCATCCACTCAGGAAGCTTGTTACAGTCGAACGTGACGAAAAGTGTAGGGATGGGTTTCGAGGCTCCTCCCTGTTTTCTCATCACACGTTCGACCTTGACCGCCCCATGGTCGGTGAGCTCTAATGTGATGTCCTCTATGGAGTAGTCTACGAGTTCCCTCGCATAAACTACTCCTTTCACGAAGTTCATGTTAGAGTGCGTCGTCACACTCACAGGTGTGCCATCAAATGTCCGAGGGGCACTAATCATAGCAGCCTCGAAGGGATTCGACGCATTCGCCAAAAGGCTCCCGTCCAATAATTGGGTCACCTTCAGCTCTCTACCAATCACACTAGCTAAAGCTCTCCTCTAATGGATAATGTTGCCCTTACTCAACATGCTGCCATCAGTGAAGCGAATAACTAGGAAGCGTTTGAAGCTAGTGGGCTTGAAAACGCCGGGTAATCTCTGAATGAGGGGCCCCGATACGATGTAGTCGATGCTCCGCTCTGTGCACTAGCACTTTTGGTCTTAGTCAGGGGCTCTACAACCAGGGGGGCAGAGGGGCCGGATGTGCCAATCTTGGCTTGGTCGCTTACCGAAGTGGCAGCAGACTCATCCGTCCCCGCAGCCCCTGTGGATGGAGAGGAGCTCCGAGTCTTTTTAGTCTTTTTTTTGTTTTTTTTCTTTTTAAGAGAGGAGGACGGGGAATGAACCCGCTTCTCCCCTCCGCCGACAGGAGCCCTCAGGCCGGATGATATACCCTCAGCAAAGTATTCTCCGAGATGGAGAAGGTCCTGGCAGTCGCAGGGGCACTGATCAGAGAAGGAGAACTCTCCCCTCCTTGTACTTCCTTGGAAACCCGGGCCATTTGAGGAGGACCTTGCATAGGGGCGGACTCAAGTTCAGTGCTTGGCGCCGAGCCCGGATTCGCTCCTATGGAAGGCCCTACGTCTGAGGCTGGGTTGCCTCAAGGACCATGTCTCTCTCGGGGGTGGGGGCTCCAGTTGGCCATCCCCCCCCCCGACATCACATGTCCTATTGGCAGCGGTGTCATGAGTCCCTTCTTGGGAGGCACAGGCCTTAACCGCCGATAGGTTTAATATTCTAGCCAGCAAGTCTTTTGAGGGAAGCGACCGATGGAGCTTGGCTTCCCTCTCCCCCCTAAGGGGGTTTAACCTACTGAGCCGCTTCAATGGGGAGCAGGCGGCTATGGGCTGCCTGCTGGCTTTTTTGGCAGTCCCTTTGGAAAGTAAAGGGGGGACTACCGCTGGAAAGAGGGAGGTGCCCGAAAGCCCCTCCAGGTAAGGGGATGATGAGGAGTCCCCTACACCCGTAGGCAAAGGAGAGGAGTATGCCTTCTTTCCGGTTAGAGAGATTTGGAGGGTCCCCTGCGAGGGGGGGGGGCCTCCATTTTTTGTGGAGCTGCCCGAAGGCGGCTCCGTTGATTGTGAGGGGTTAAGGGGAAGATGTTTTGGGGGGGATTTGCATCATTGGGCATGGGGACCCTATTCTTTCTGCGGGAAGCAAACGCTCATCACCTCTCGCAGTAGCCCGCTCTGAAAGGGATGCGTACGGGGCTCGCAGAGCCAGGTGCAGCTATTCAAGGCCACCCCTCCCACCTGATGACCTGGCATCCCTTCGGCATGGAAGCTCCACCATAGGAACGGTGTAAAATTGATAGAGTGTGAAGAGAGAATGAAAAAGGATGTGAGGAAGGTATGGGTGGGGATGAAGCAGGTTGTTTATCAACCCACCATCCCAAACCGGAGCTCAGGGGTTAGACAACATTGTTTCCCCTCAGCACCGATCCGGGATAGTTGGCTGAGAAGAAGGTCAGCATCTACCCTGTGAAATTAGAGGCTGACCAGAGAAAGTTGTGGGAGAGGTTGTATGAAAAGCGAGGAAACAGGGGGAAAATACAAGTGTTCTGAGGGAAGAATAGGCTAAGCTGGGGCCGGACGGGGCGCCGAGTCTCGTCATCATGGCGGCCAGGATGGCAAATCGCCATGCCCCTTACGGGGGAGAGAGTATGAGAGAGTGTATGTATATGAGATAGTATAATAGAGAGAGACTATGGGAGAGAGAAAGAGTATGAGAGAGAGTATATGGGAGAGAGAGTATGCGAGAGAGAGTATGAGAGAGAGCGTGTGAGAGATTATGATATAATGAGTATGAAATAGAGAGTATAAAAGAGCTTATGCGAGAAGGTGAGTAAGGGATAGAGAGATAGAGAGCAAGAGAGAAAGTATGAGAGACATAGTATGAGAGTGGTGTAATATGAGAGAATTTTAAAGATAGAGCTTTAGAGAGAGAGTATGAGATAGTATGAGAGAAAGGAGGCCAGCTTCCTCCAAAAAGTCAGATAATCCACAAGTATGTGTGCATGAACCCGTCACGAGTACAAGGAACAAGCGGTTACGATCCCGCTCGTCCCGATACCCGGATATGTAACTTGTGCGAAGATCGCCCAGACTGGGACATTCAACGAGAATATGCCGAACAGTCTGGGGGACAATGCAATCGTCGCAATAAGGCACAGGCGAGTGCTCCATCAAATGGCGGTGCGTCCCGCGAGTGTGCCCGACTCGGAGACAACAGAAAGCAACCTGAAGCCGTCGCGGCATTGGAGGGAAAGTCTATGGAAACAGTCGCGGTGCAATGGCACGAAAATTAATCTCAGCTGATTTACAAAGGATGGGATGTTGCGTGGAAGCCAAACTTCTTCCTGGACTTGAAACAATCCGCATACACAAGCACACATCCGGCGTGACACGCGTGTGCTCCCTAAGCCTCAAACGCAATAGTCTCGGCTCTCTGAATGCTTTAAGAGCAGAATGGTTATGGCAAATAGACAAAAGTTGTGGCCTGGAGGGTCGCGTCCTGCTCAGAACCAGAGACGACACCGGTCTGAGAGCTACACCGAGCTCACTAATGAAATTCCTACCCCTAAACCCAAAGGGCTTAGCATATGACTGTCGTCTCTAGGCGACATTGGCGCCGTCGAGATGGGCTGCGGATACAGTGATAGCACTGTCCACGGCCCAGAACGAGTGACATCTCCACGGCAACAAGTAGGCTCTTAACCCTTTAGCGCCCAAATATCCCAAATGGGATACTTAATTGCACCACATTTTTAAATGACTGCCAAAATTTTATAAAATGGTCAGATGGTTGATTTTCTGCTTTGGGGGCAAAGAAAAACTCATTGTCTTTCAAATGCAACCAATCAGGTTTCAGTAATGTTACCCGCCTTGCGACACTAGAACGCAGAATTTACCAATCCTGTGCAAATGTTGAAAAGGCTAACATTTCATTTGAATTGTTCTTACATTCGATCTTCTTATGCCAATACCAATGGAGGTAAGTTTATCATTACTTAACCGAACCTAACATAACTTAGCCTAGCCTAACCACACAAAAATGAAGAATTTTATAAAATGCACAAGAGTAAAAATATCATGTATTTGCCTTCAGTTTAACATCCTAAGAGCATTTTCCAAAATTCTTAAGGAAAGGCAAAGTGAACCTTAAAGGGTTAATGGGGGACCTGCGGAAGGCACCTGTCGCCAAACGAAGGTCACTGTGGTGAATCAAGGCCATCTTCTGCAATACACGCTCGGTTACGGATGCGTAAAACTCACATCCGTAGTCAATCAAACGATCCGTACAATAGTAAGGGAGGATCCCTAACAACACCACAAGTGCTGAACGTCACGGAACGAAGAATGTCCAACGCGCGGGTAAAAGAGACCCGAAAGCTGCGAATATGGACCTCCTAGGTGAAAAACCACTTCCAGGCGAACCCTGTTTAGGAACATCTTCAACTACCACGGATTGACAAGAACATCAATGTTTATTCATAGGACATAACTTTAGATACTTTAGTTTAGAAAAATATGCATTCGTTTTCGACAGTATGTACATATGTAGCTGCAGTGGGCAAAAATAGGTTACCGAAGTTGATTAGAGAGTGATATTTATTAATTGCAAAAAAGTGGAGGGAAATTAATGCACTTAAGCACTTTCTTTTATTATACTGACTCGTTTTGATGCGACAAGTATCATCTTCAGAGTTAGAATCGCATCTCTGTAATAAAAGAAAGTGCTTAAGTGCATTAATTTCCTTCCACCTTTTTGCAATTAATAAATATCAGTCTCTAATCAACTTCGGTAGGCTTATTCACGGGTTGAACAAAGAAGAAAAGGCGAACATAAGACAAATCGAGAAGATTGAAAATAAAATTATCAACACAAGACTAGCGGTCGCTTTCAATAAAAATTGCCGTAATGAAAATATATATATATATATATATATATATATATATATATATATATATATATATATATATATATATATATATCAATATAGTGCCGCCCTCTGCTCTCTTTGATTCTGGTCTTCTTCTAATGTCCCTTTCTCTTACCTCTAAAAAACTCTTGTTTCTTGTCTCATTGAACATTCGCGTCCTATTTCTCTTTCTCATGTACTATATTGTTATATAGTCTGCAATACAAGGTTTTTGCATCTTTCTTTGTGTCTTCCAAATTGTTTTGAAAGGCAGAAAATATATATATATATATATATATATATATATATATATATATATATATATATATATGGTAGTCCAGAATGTATTTTTTTTAAGTGTAAGATTTAAAATAAACAAACAGGATTAATTTATTTTTAATCTACGTATGTTCGATGTGATTAAATGCATTTTTGCCCACGTATTACAATGATCTTTATACTTTTACTCTAAAGGTTTTCACGCCTCGACTCAAGAACCTCTTAAAAGGTTCTTCTGCACATGCTTGGCTTTGCAACCATTTCTTCATTTGAATGGCTTCCAGGTGGTTAAAAATATAAAAATCTGTTTGCGCGACGTCTGGAGAATAAGATGGCTGAGGCAAGACTTCAATTCGCAAGTCGTTACTTTCTGAAGCATCATATTTGCCACATGTGGGAAGACAAGAATTTTCGTGAAGGAAAATAAGACTGTATGATCAGGAACCGATCCTTGGCCAAATGCTTCGTTGATGTTTTATGGAGTTTAGGTAAATTTTTTTTCAGGTGTGATCTCATAAAGATAAAGTATGCGAAAGTTCTTTATATGTACGTTGCTTTAATGGCAACTAAAGTAAAAATAACCAGATTTGAGAGTTGGAAAACATACGGTTCGTGTTTAACTTGTGTACTTCAGAAAAATTTACATTAAGCCTTATTGCAACTTGGTCTAGTTGGTTGGTTTGTCATATTATGGCAAGGAGAGAAAAACGCCATTACTTTTTTGACTCGTGGTGTAAAAACTTATGCAGTAAAGGCATAAATGACATTTTAAATACGTTGGCAAAAGTGCATTCAATCATATGTAACCTACTTTGATAAAAATAGATTTATTATTTGCCTGTTTTACGCCATTACTTTCTACACTACCTAATATATATATATATATATATATATATATATATATATATATATATATATATATATATATATATATATATATATAAATGCATGAAAGGCGGATTCCAAGTACTTTCGAACTTGTTCAGTTCATTCTCAAGGAATGAACTGAGAATGAACTGAACAAGTTCGAAAGTACTTGGAATCCGCCTTTCATTTTCGTGTGGGATTTTTTTTGCATTTATTGTTCTACTCACGTGCTAATTTGTGAGTTCCTCTTATCCATATATATATATATATATATATATATATATATATATAAGCAAGAAAGAAACCCACAGTGTTAAGATCAATTTATTTGCGAAACCAGGTTTCGACGGAGACACCCGTGATCTTCAATCCAATTACTGGCAAACTAATGAATACAGAAAGATGCTTAACTTAGGAGCACACAAATTTTCAAGTCGTAATGTAATTAGGGGGGTGGTATGGGAAGGCAGCGGCATTTTTGAGTAGAGGAAGTATAAATCTGTTCCCTAATAAGTTATTAGTGTTGAATTACCCATCGGAAGTATTAAAGTTTGGAATCTCCTTAATAAGATCTGATTCTATTAGTCACCTATATAGATAATTGTGAGAATTATAAATTACTTTTTTATTATCAATGACAATTGATTGGTTTTCATTTGACATGTGGAGACACAAACTTGACAAACTAGGTTAGACAAAGGTAAGTTTTTAATTATACCATACAGGGCTTCATCAACGGCAACTTTAGTGAAAAGGCTATTAACAACAAATCTTAGCAACTGCTTATTGGATAGATAAACCTCTCTAATTTTATTGACAATGTCGCCAGGATGAATAAGTTGTGCTTCAGATATGCTACCAATTTATGTGAATAGGATGTTCGCTAACCACTGAGAAGGTTTGTACGCTTGGGATCCTACACTGGAAATAATCGGTCTTAGCGGATTACCGTCTTTATGTCTTTTCGGTAAACCATACATGTATGGTAAAGAGGGATTATACACTTTGAATTGTTTAATTAGATCAGAGTGTCCTTTGAGAATATGTTCCAGAAAACTTTTGAATGATTTAGTTTTGTTTGCCAGTGGGTCAGTATTCAGTTTTTCTTAAGTGTTCCTATCATTTAGCAAATGATTCAATTTAGCAGAATACTGATCACTGTCCATAATGACTATCTGATTAGTTTTGTCAGATTTAGTAAGCACAATTTTCTTGTTTTGTTTTAGCTCTCTTAAAGCACTTGGTAAATAAAATGTGATTGACGCAGTTATGATTGGAAGTTAAGGCCCGAAGTAAAGATGTTGACTTGCGCAATAAGCAGTTGCTAAGGTTTGCTGTTAATAGCATTTTCACTAAAATTTGCGTTGATGAAGCCCTTGATGTCATTATTAAAAACTTGCCTTTGCCTCACCTAACATTACCTTTACAGTGTAATAAAATTGTAAATTTGCTTCGTTTGTGTGTTGCAGACTGTATGCTATCGTAAGTGTATACATTAGCAGCTGTGAAGGCAATTACACCTACATAGCAGGCGGCCGAGAGATGACCGGATGTACCAAACTAATGAGGTGGGACAGTGAGTCCTCCTTGGATTCATCAAGTTTAAAGCGATTAAATCTGTGCGACGAGTGTGTATTCGTGGGCCAGGAAGAGTTCTTTAAATGCCAAGTTTCATTTATGGTTATTAAAAGAATAAAACTACAAATAAAGGTTTAATACCAAATACATAGGGATAAATTGAGAATTAATTTCAGGCTCAAAAGGGAATAATGACTCAATGACTAAAGCGACAATTATCGGATAAAGGCTTAAACTCGGTAAGATAGGAAAACCATAACAATAGAGGATAATCTTCGTAATGGAGTATAAAAGGTGGAATTGCTTTTTACCTTGTAGACTTGAGTCTTGATGAAAGGGTGAATGAAGCCAAAGCTCAGATTCTTCAGAGTGAGATAATCTTATTGCACGGGCGTAGTAATCTCAACGGGAGGATTGGATTACTCTGGCATGAGTAAGGTAATCTTGAATACTGGGCGAATTACTCTTAAAAGGTGAGTCAAGATATTCTTGAACTCGGAGCGAGATGCTCTTGGATGCAGGAATAAGTAATCTCGAACGAGGGGCGCAGTAATCTTGAAAACGGGATGAGACGAGTGGGTCACACAATTCTCCGAGGAAATGCCGCTTCACGAATTTGCTCATTGACTATTGCCAAAATGCACAGCAATTAGTCTAGTCGACGAAACCTTCTAACTCTGGGGTTCAACTAGAGGCGAGGGGATGTATTCAAACAGACAGTGGGCGGTACTCTCTCTCGAGTAAGGGGAGGCCTCCGAATAAATACCTCGAGGGGCGGTCAATAAGTTTTGCAATTCGGATATAAGGAAACGAGATATGAGGAAAAGTGTTTTATTATTTTTCAATATAACTACCCTCGACTTCAATGAACTTGCGCCACTTGTGCCTGAGGCTTCGAATTCCCGACAACCACAAATCTCCCGACTGCTGTTCAATCCACTCCTGGACGGTGGGCTGGACATCTCCATCGTCCCCAAATTGGCGTCCACGCAGTGCAGCCTTGAGCTGGCGGAATAAAAAGTAGTCGCTAGGGGGCAGATCTGGAAGGTAGGGGATAAGGTTGAGCTCCTCGAATCCGCACTCGCGCAGAAAAGCTTGTGCGACTCTGGCCTTGTGGACTTTGACGACGTTGAAGTCGATCATGGGGCGTGAAGTTTTTAGGGACCCAAAGGGGCAGAGACCTTGGTCATGGCCAAATTGTCGTGGATGATGTTGATAACACTTCCATGTGATACAAAGTTCTCGCTCGATTCCTTCGACCTTCACGCGTTGATTTTCGAGGATCATCCTCTCCACACGGGCCACATTATCCTCGGTGGTCACGTCTGACGGGCGTCCTGGACGGGGGTCATCTTCAAGGGACTCACGACCATGGCGGAACTCCCTATTCCAGCGAGCAATGGTTTCATAGGGAGGAGCGGTGTCGATGTACACTGCAGCCATGCGTTCATGGATCTCTTTTGCATCCTTGCCTTCCTTGGTCAAAAATTTGATCAGTGCGCGGTGCTCAACCTTCTCCATTGTTGAAAAATTTGTGACTGACGATCTGCGATCAGCTACTGCTTCTTAAATAGACGAGGCAGAAGCGTGCGGCTGCAGGTCCTGACTCGTCATAACTTGTCCTAACTACCCCCACAAACAGCCATCCCCCTTCCACTGTTTTGCCATACCGATTCGCAAAACTTATTGACCGCCCCTCGTTGCCTTGCTCGCTAGAAGGCTTTCAGGGCATGGCAACCCCAAGGGAATCTGGTGGCGCAATTCCTTGCCTACCAGACGAGATAAGGCCTTGGGAAGACGTTCGTTCAGGTGGCGATCCTCGCCTCAAGGGTTAGCTAGAGTCTCATGTCTGCGGGGGAGTAGTATGTCCACGGGGAATAGGGTCCTCGGGGAAGGCGTCTCAGCGGGGGATCGGTCGGCGTGAGCAAACGCAGCTGTGGACAGTGGTTGGCTGTTCCCACGTGAGAATTTCTTTGCTGCCTCGCTTTTTGAAATCATGCTTAAGGCCACGTGGCCTCTACCTGACAGGGGGGGAGGGGGTCAAGGTGGTCCTTCAAGGTCGTCCTCTCACACAGACAATGTATTTAAAGCACAAGATTTTTTTTACAGACAGAAATGTGGCCTGAGCATGGAAAATCCCCTTTCCCCGATCTTATTTAACCTTTTCATGGAAAACTTTTAGAAACACCTCCTCTCCCCCTATCTTACCTAATCCCATGACTTGGTTCCGCTATGTGGATGATGTATGTGCCATAAGGCCTATTAATGATAACGCATTTGATTCTTTCTTTGAATAATCAAACAACATTCACGCCACCATTACATTTAAAGTAGAATGGGAACAAAACAACTCATTCTTATTTATGGATGTCAAAATACCTAAAGTAAACAACAAAGCAGATTGTTCTGTTTACCGGGAGCCAAGCAACTCTAATGCCTACATTGACTATTTCTTGTGCCGCGACGAATTGGATAAAACGTCCTTAGTTTCTTCCCTGTTCCCGAAACCACATCGCATAGTTGATCCTTGTTTCCTGCAGTCTAAAATCAACACAATCATCCAAACATTAATTGAGCTTCAGTATCCCCTTTGCTTTATGGAAAAATGTCACTAGAAAGACAGAACCAACTTTTACTCACCAGCTTATCTTAAAGAAAAAGTATGTAACAATTATTATATTACATTCCCATACTCGCCTCAATTGATTAATTTTAAAAAGTTGGCACGGGCCAACAACATCAATGTTGCCTTTCAATACGAAAAAACGATCCGAAATAGTCTGGCTAAAATAGATCCACCGATAAAGAACAAGGGTTTATTATATCACTCGTAAATCTTGCAATCAGGTAGACATTGGCGAAAGTAGCAGATTCTCCAAGAGAATGAAGGAACACAAATGTGACATGCGCCGTGGTAGCCTTTCTTCGAGTTTGTTTCTCTTTATGTCAAATGAAAACCCCTAAATTGGTATTGATAATAGAAAAATAATTTATAATTCTCACAATTATCTACATAAGTGACTAATAGAATCAGCTCTTAAAAAGGAAATTCTAAACTTGAATACTTCCGATGGGTAATTCAACACTAATCCCTTGATAAGCTGGAGATTGGTCCTCCCTCTCCTCAAAATGAGGCTGCTATCCCCGTATACTGCCCTCTTCCCCTAATTACATTCCAACTTGTAAATTTGTGTCCCTTTGCTAAGCATCTTTCTGTATTCATTAGTTTGCCAGCGATTGAAAATGGCGGATGTCTCCGTCGAATCCTGGTTTCGCAAATTAATTAATCATATTACTGTGGTTTCTTTCCTGCTTATATATGTATATATATATATATATATATATATATATATATATATATATATATATATATATATATATATATATATATATTCCTCTTTAAAAACGAAATCGGTGCACCTCAATACGGTCTAAAATCTAACTCTCCTCCTTTTCAGGAGGAGATATATAAACAAATCACGTGGTCTGAATTAATTACTAGTATAATAAATCTGTTATATTGATATTGTCGACTAGTGCAATACTTAGTGAATACTGATCGTAATATTTCGTGTCCGTGAAATATCTGGAAACCGTCGCATTCCATCCTATTTAAAAATAATTATTAAATAGCGTACCTAAATATGCTTTTCGGTCCTGGATCAGGCATGAACTACGAGAAGGAAATAAGAAAGATGCCTCGCAGAAGCAGGGGGAGGATCTAGCAGGGGCTAAGGCAATAATGCAGCCCCTACTCCTAATTTCAGATCCATTTACGATGGGCGGTCAATAAGTTTTGCGAATCGGTATGGCAAAACAGAGAAAGGGGGATAGCTGTTTATGGGGGTGTTAGGACAAGTTATGAAAGTCAGGACCTGCAGCCGCACGCTCCTGTCTCGTCTATTTAAGAAGCAGTAGCTGATCGCAGATCGTTAGTCACAAATTTTTCAACAGTGGAGAAGGCTGAGTGAGCACCGCGCAGTGAACAAATTTTTGACCAAGGAAGGCAAGAATGCAAAAGAGATCCATTAACGCATGGTTGCAGTGTACACCGACACCGCCCCTTCCTATGCAGCCATTGCTCGCTGGAATAGGGAGTTCAGCCATGGTCGTGAGTTCCTTGAAGATGACCCCCGTCCAGGACGTCCGTTAGACGTGACTAACGAGAACAATGTGGCCCGTGTGGAGAGAGTGATCCGAGGAGTTCAACCATCGCCCCTACAGTACAGATCTGGCCCCTAGCGACTACTCTGTATTCCGCCAGCTCAAGGCTGCACTGCGTGGACGCCGGTTTGGGGATGATGAAGATGTCCAGCTCGCCGTCCAGGAGTGGATTGAACAGCAGTCGGGAGTTTTCAGGTTGTCGGGAATTCGAAGCCTCAGGGACAAGTGGCGCAAGTGCATTGAGGTCGAGGGTAGTTATATTGAAAAATAATAAAACACTTTTCCTCATATCTCGTTTCCTTATATCCGAATTGCAAAACCTATTGACCACTCCTCGTATGTAAAAATTTCATTTTTAAGCCATTCGTGTATTCTACTATTCAGAAAGAGTTATGTAATAATATAGAGTATATAAAGACAGGTTCCTTGTTTTTTTTTTAAACCGTTGCGATGGAATGCATCATATATGATGAATGTCTAAAAGGCGGGTAAGTCTTAAAAATAATTATTAACTTCAATAGTATACCTTAGATACCTTAGGTGACTTACAGAAACTACAATAAACCAAAAGTCATAATTTTCTGATGTGTGAAAAAAAATCGGATCTGAGCGTTAGAACTCACCCCTTTGTGAGATGCTGTTTACTGCTCACTCCTTTATGAGATGCTGTTTACTGCTCACTCCTTTATGAGATGCTGTTTCTTCCTCACCCCTTTATGAGATGCTGTTTACTGCTTACCCCTTCATGAGATGCTGTTTACTGCTTACTCCTTTATGAGATGCTGTTTACTGCTAACTCCTCTATGAGATGCTGTTTACTACTACCCCTTTATGAGATGCTGTTTACTGCTCACCCCTTTATGAGATGCTGTTTACTACTCACTCCTTTATGAGATGCTGTTTACTGCGCACCCCTTTATGAGATGCTGTTTACTGCTCACTCCTTTATGAGATGCTGTTATTTATTATCAATGATGTGCAAGATAACCATTATTAATTACCAATGCCCCTTTCTAAGACTCCTCAGAGGAAGGAAATCAGGTTAGCCAACCCCCGATTTTTATCCTGGATCGGCCACTTTAAGAAGCCCTCCTTTAGCGCGAAAACGAAACACTCACACTCCAATGAACGTGGTAATATTTCTATCCCTAACTTACCCCAGAAGTGCAGTTCTCCCCTCCATTAATCTCTCACAGGCAATTCGCTATTTTAAGCGCAGTGAAAGATTTTGAGTTTTAGAGGCAAGTCACGGTCTAGGGAGATGGCGAAAGAGAAGAGGAGAGAGAGAGAGAGAGAGAAAGAAGAAAGAGAGGGAGTCCTTAGGTAGATGAACTCCTCATTGCTACCCATAGTGAGGGGGAATGGGTGAGAGAAAGATCCCTCCAGTCCGATCGAAGTCTGGCTTCCCTCCTCGGCACTTTGTAATTGCGCTCTATTGCGCGCGTATCTCAGCGCTCACGGCGAGGGAGAAAGGGGGGGGGGAGGTCATATCTTTTATCCATCAACGAAAAGGTCCGTCCCAAATCCCTTCAAATTTTATCCTCCAGTAGATATACCCCCTCGCCCCCTCTCTCTCTCTCTCTCTTCCACTGTTACCCCCATCACCTCCCTTTAAATCCCTATTTCAATTTTGACGTCTGGGGGGAAGAGGGGGGGGGGAACGGGAGCATTGGACAGACGTAGCAAAGAAAATTGAACGGATCTCTTACGCACACGCCAAGGGTTTACATGGGTCATAAACTTACACGCGAAGGAACACAATGCTGGGATAAATCTGGAGCTCCTGAGAGAACCAAAATCTTCAGAAAGAGACTTTTCTCGGTAAGGGAGACTCATGAGATTGATTCTCAGTAGGACTCTTTGCTGTAACCCCCCCCCCCCTTGTAAGAGACTTTAATTATCGATGCAAAATTAGGCGCCAGAAATAGAAACACTGGGTCACCAATCGCTGAAGAGGCATTTGATGATGAAGAATTTTGTGAATGTTGTCTTTTAGCAATGTTCATCAATTATCATTTTTCTCCTTCAAACCCTCAGTGAATATTTATTATTCGTAAGATTTCCATTACAAATCACGATACATTGTTTCGAAAATGTTTCAAACAAGTTTAAACATCCATAAACGTGTTTCACAAACGTCAAACGTCGTTGGATACCATTTCGCGAGAGATTACAACCTTGAACTACCAAAACTCGCTCGTAATGGAGGAGGGGGAGGGGGTAACTCTTAAAACGCCACGCTAAGTAAATGGAAAACCCTGACAGCCCGGACAAAAACTACCATTAGGAATTCAATGGAATATGCAGTGGCCTAAAACCATAAAAGGACCAATTGGTCCGAGCAGCGGTTGTACACTCGGGAGGTCTTGGTCCACCCCGCGCTCTAATAGCCGTTTTCTAACACCATTTCTCAAAGTCAACGTTTTGAAGACTCGAAACGTTTTCAAAACAAAAGTTAAACAAACGATTGGCGAAGTGTGACAAATAGAGATGTCAGTTTCTTGAACAAACTGTTAACATTTCCTCGAGCCTTTGCTACAAGTTCAAAGTCCCCACGGTAAAATTTTACAAACCTATAAAGCAGAAATTGTTAAACCCCATTAATTTAAGGGATGTATTGCCAGTTAATAATAAAAAGAATTGAGCACATCTCTCACTCGCAATGAGAGGAGTACGAAAAAGAGAGAAGAGAGAGAGAAGGAGAGAGGGGGAACCGGGGAGTGAGTCTTTCCCTACTTCCCTCAAATCATAAGCCTTTTGGAGTAAGAACAGAGGCGAAGAACCTTGAAATGGGAGAGTAGAAGATTCTAAAAATCGATACTCCAAAATAACGAATGTAAGAAGTTATCAGATACGCGACACCGAGATAAACGAGAGGTCAACCCACTTACTGACCTTTCTTGGATAAGAGACGTGGTTATAGGGGAGGGGGAGTAACCCCCTTCATCACTACACTTTGTATTTCTCAACTTGGTAAAAACAGGGGTGGGGATTTCTTTGCGCGAGTTGAAAGTTGTTGCAGCGTAATTGATGAAGGGCGAATAACAATCATGAATCAAGCTGTCGTATATGATGATATTGGTCATGTCTCCCCCCCCCCTGGTTACCTTTAAACTTGGGTTTGGTGATCTTTAGTGGCTTTCCTGGTAACTAGGTATTGCTGAGACTGTTAGTGATCCCTTTCGCTCCTTT